>OW026522.1:132502136-133702136 GCA_932274085.1 Protocalliphora azurea | reverse complement strand
ATAAAATGCCTTTATATGATCAGAAATATTTTGTAAATTAAAACAAAATCAGTAATTCAATAGAATTTAACTAATAGGATCACAGCACATTTTAGGTATTAAATTATTTAAATTAATTTGTTTGGCAGTTTATTTGCTATTCATAGTTAATTATCTATTTAAGTAAAGGATTAATGAATTTTTCGTGGAAATTAGAAATATTGACATAGAAGTCATATTTTCATTTAAGTAGCTAGCTAAATGATTAAAAAAGTTTTTATACACTAAATTTATAATTCATTATATCGTTTTCATTAATTCGATTTAACAGTCTAATGACATAAGCTGATTAAGTCATTGTGATTGAATTATGGTGCAATTTCAAATTATATCCTTTGGAGAATAGGGGAAAATATAACTTTTTATAAATAATTATAAATTATAGGAAGATAATTTATTAAAAAAAAAATATAAAGGAAAATTTAACGAAAATTTTATGAAAAATTTATGAAAAATTTTCGATAAATTTTTGTTTATATAATAAAATTTTCGATAAATTTTCTTTTATATTTTTTTTTTAATAAATTATCTTCCTATAATTTATAATTATTTATAAAAAGTTATATTTTCCCCTATTCTCCAAAGGATATAATTTGAAATTGCACCATAATTCAATCACAATGACTTAATCAGCTTATGTCATTAGACTGTTAAATCGAATTAATGAAAACGATATAATGAATTATAAATTTAGTGTATAAAAACTTTTTTAATCATTTAGCTAGCTACTTAAATGAAAATATGACTTCTATGTCAATATTTTATCAAATTTTTTGTCAAATTTATCGAAAATTTTCTATAAAAGAAAATTTATCGAAAATTTTCTATAAAAGAAAATTTATCGAAAATTTTCTATAAAAGAAAATTTATCGAAAATTTTCTATAAAAGAAAATTTATCGAAAATTTTCTATAAAAGAAAATTTGTCGAAAATTTTCTATAAAAGAAAATTTATCGAAAATTTTGTATAATAAAAATTTATCGAAAATTTTGTATAATAAAAATTTATCGAAAATTTTCTATAAAAGAAAATTTATTGAAAATTTTCTATAAAAGAAAATTTATTGAAAATTTTCTATAAAGGAAAATTTATCGAAAATTTTTTTTATAGAAACTTTTTGATAAAATTTCTTTTTATAGAAATTTTTCATTCAATTTTCTTTTTATAAAAAAATGTTTTTATGAAAAATTTTCGTTAAATTTTCTTTTGGTAGAAAATTTTCGTTAATTTTTTTTATGAAGAATTTTCGTTAAATTTTCTTTTGGTGGCATATTTATTATCGAATAATTTTTTTATATAATATTTAAAAAAAATTAATTTTTCAAAAAATTAGAAAATTTTAATACCAATTTTTTTTTAATATAATATCTTTTTCGAGAGATTTTTTAAAGAAAAATTTTAAAACTTTTCTGTTTTAGAAAATCTTTTTCGGATAATTTTCGAATTTTTTTTAATAGAAAAATTCTGATAACAAATTTGAAACAAATTTTCATTTCGTAGAAAACATGTAACATTTTTTACATATTTTCTATATTTGCTAAATAAATAAATCAATAACTTAGACCCACTACATTTCCCCTGTTTTAAAGCAAAAAAAAGGCAACAATTGTAACGTGCTAATAATAATTAGCAAAAAAAAAAATAATAAAAGAACGTGATAATTGTATAGAGTGATAAAGAGATAAATTACTAACATAAGGAATAAAGAGAGCATTGTACTCTTCTATTATAAAAAAAAATAATAATAAAACAACACCATGGGCAACAAATAATACATTGTTTACATCATGTAATATTTACAGCAATGTAAATATTATACATATTCTAATAAAAAAGCGTGTGTGTATTTATAATGACACACCCACCACTTAAACTCATCTTCTAACACTATATTGCCACCACCGGCATAAAAGGCACCACCATCAGTGTAGACATCATCACCATTGTCGTTGGTTATAAACAATCAGGAGCAAAAGTTAATGTCAAATTAAATAAATTAACAAGATACACGCACTCTTCTTTGGGTTCATGTTAATATCTCATACATTTAGCTAGGAATACAAACACACAACAACACCCACATACTCTTTTTCACATTTTATGGCAAATACATATACTGTTGATTCTTCATATTTTGTAAACAAACTTAAGTGTTAGAATGAAAATGAGTATTATGGTGAGTTAATAAATAATACTCACTTTAGTGACAGTGTTTAAAATGTATGAATTTTGTAAAAAATGCAATAATAAAACGAAAATGTTTGTGGTTTTAAGGGTTGCCTATGATGAAGTGGTGTGGTAGTGGAGCGCAGAATTTTTTTTTTTTCTTTTTTGAGTGGAACACGTAAAATTAAATTTAGCCAGAAAACCGGTGTTGCATGAAATTAAAACGAAGAAACAGGAAATTTTAATGGTTTTGAGTAGAGAAAAAAAATATAAAATAAATGATATAAAAAGAGAATTAACTGCACCTGACTATTTAATAACCTTTAGTGGCACGATAAGAGACAATTATAGGGTTGTTCTTCCATAAAGGGAATTCAAGGTAATTTTACTCAGAATTAAAAACAGAAGACGATACAATTTAAATTGACAACAACTAAAGAATTTTCCAGTCACAGATTTGTCCGAATTTTAATAAATTTTCTTTCTATTAAACATTTTCGATAAATTTTTGTTTTATAGAATATTTTCCTTCAATTTACTTTTTATAGAAATTCTTGGTTCAATTTTCTAGTTGAAAGAAATTTTGTAGAAATTTTTCGTTTGAATTTTTTTTTATAAAAAATGTTCGTTGAATTTTCTTTTTATAGGAAGTGTTCATTAATTTTTCTTTTTATAGAAAATTTTCGTTGAATTTTTTTTTTTTTTTGTTTTTCCTAAAATTGTCTTTTTATAGTTTTCGTTGTTTCCTTTGTAGAGAAAAATTTTCATAAATTTTCTTTTTTTAGACAATTTTTGATAAATTTTTTTATAGGAAGTTTTTCGCTGAATTTTATTTTTATATTAGACAATTTTCCTTGATGTTATTTCTATAGAAAATTTTTCCTAAATTTTGTTTTTATAAAAAATTTTCGATAAATTTTTTTTTGTAGAAAATTTTTGATATATTTTCGATAAATTTTATTTTTATAAAAAATGTTCAATAAATTTTATTTTTATAGAAAATTTTCAATAAATTTTATTTTTATAGAAAATAAAATTTTCTATATAAGGAAAATTTATCCTTTTATAGAAAAATATTTGATAAATTTTCCTTTTATAGAAAAATTTTCGATAAATTTTCCTTTTATAGAAAAATATTCGATAAATCTTCCTTTTATAGAAGTATTTTAGATAAGGAAAATTTATCCTTTTATAGAAAAATATTTGATAAATTTTCCTTTTATAGAAAAATTTTCGATAAATTTTCCTTTTATAGAAAAATATTCGATAAATCTTCCTTTTATAGAAGAATTTTAGATAAATTTTATTTTTATAGAAAATTTTCGATAAATTTTATTTTTATAGAAACTCTATAAATTTTATTTTTATAGAAAATTTTCGATAAATTTTATTTTTATACGAAATTTTTGATAAATTTTCTTTTCATATAAAATTTTTGATAAATTTTCTTTTCATAGAAAATTTTTGATAAATTTTCTTTTCGTAGAAAATTTACGAAAAATTTTCTTTTCGTAGAAATTTTTTGTTGAATTTTCTATTTATGGAAAATTTTCGTTGAATTTTCAATTTAGAGAATTTGTTATAGAAAATGTTCGTTAAATTTTCTGTTTATAAAAATTTTTTACAAATGTTTCCTTTGTGGAAATTTTCGTTGATTTATAAAGAAATTTTCCTTGATTTTTGATAGAAAATTTTCGTTGAATTTTCTTTTTCAGAGTGATTGCGTTACAAATAAACATTCAAACTCACACTTGGTTTTATAATATTAATATGGGTTAATATGAATTTTTGTTTAATTTTCTTTTTATAGATTTTCTTTTAGAAAATGTTCGTTGAATTTTGTTTTTATAGAGAATTTTCATTTCCTTATATACAAAATTTTCTCTTTATAGAAAATTTTTGAATTTTTTTTATTATTATTTTTTTTATTATTTATTTATAAAAAATTGTTATTGAATTTTTTATAGAAAATTTTCGTTGAATTTTTTATAGGAAATTTTCGTTAAATTTTTTTTTTATAGAAAATTTTTTATACTCTTTTTTTAGAAAATGTTCGTTGAATTTTGTTTTTATTTTGTATATGAATTTTCTTCATATACAAAATTTTCTCTTTATAGAAATTTTCTCTTCATAGAAAAATTTCGATAAATTTTCTTTTTACATTCGATAAATATTTTTATTTACAAAAATTTTTCGATCAATTTCTGAATTATAAAAAATGTTCGATAAATTTTTGACTTGTTAAAAATGCTTATTATTTTTTTACTTAATTAAAATTATTTCCAATTTTTTTATTTATAGATAATTGCTGTAAAAACTAAATTTATTGGATATTGTGTAAAAAATAAAAAAAAAATTTTGAAAAACCACATCATTTCACTAAATGTATAAATATATTTATTACAAAAACAACTCACTTTCATCTTACAAATTCATAATATTTTGTTGACTTTCTGCTGGCTGTCTAACTACCACCCACCCTTATCTGCGAATGTCCTTCAAATATTTGCCTTGTTTACAGCTTTTTGTTTAGTCTTATTAAGCCATGAAATTAATATTTATTTTGATTTTCTATGGTCGATTAAATAATTTTTCTCCCTCTCTATATGTCTGCCAATTTTTTCGTATTTTCAAAAAGCACAATTTGTTGGGTCTCTTTAATGGTTCTGTTCATTGACTTAATTGTCCGCAAATACATAATTTGGTCTATAGATCAGATATCAACAAACTGTTGAAAATTATACAATTTCCACCACCTTATTTTCTATAAATGTTAAAAAGATTTTTTCTTTTGTGAGTTTTTACTTTTCTCAATTTTTCTTTAGTAATTGATGCATTGCATGATGTTTTTTTTTCTTTTTTTGGGTAGAAAATCAACACCTGTGGCGTGAAATGTGATTTTCTGTAGATTTTAAAACTTTTTACTGAAAAATATTAAAATAATAAAATATATGTATTTATCACTTTTTTGTGTTACAACTTTAGTTAACATATAACATTTAAAAATACATGTTTAATAAAAATAAGAAATTTTCAATAAACAACAAATTAAAATTTCTTTCCAGGAGATTATATTTGGTCCTTAATTCATATTTTTTTCTGAAATTGTTACTAAAGCTAAATCCCCTATTTTATACATTCTATTAATATTTTAATTTCTTACCGATTTTTTTTTAATTCCATTTCTATTTACCTTAACAAATATCCATTTGAATAAACGTATTATCACATTGTGAAGTAATTTGAATTATTTAGTTATGTTTATTATCATAAAGAAATCGTATTTTTTTCTTTTTTTCACTAACACTATAATTTTCGTAAGATATCTTCCTCTCTAATCAAACATTATTATATTTAGACCTTTTCTTTTATTTTATTTTTTTATGATTACAACTAATAATACCATAATGATTACGAGACTTCCACTAAACCAAACAAATTCAGTTGTAATTGAATAGATAAAATAAATATTTCATAATCCAAATATTTCGAAAAAAAAAAAATAAATAAACCATTTTTTTTTCTAAGATAAACAACATAAATAAACTAGTGGAGAGAAAAAAAGAAAAATTAAATATAACAAATTTTCTAATGAGTTACAAATCTAACTCCGACTGACGACTCTTTAGCTTTAGACGGAAAAAATTGCCCAAATGAAATTTTACAGATTTTAAGTCACGTAGTTTCAACGAATTCTTTTGAATAATGTTACAGACAATAAAATAAATAGAAATTTTTTAAAAAGAAAAAAAAAGAAATATTTTTTACAAATGTAACAAAAATAAATTAAAAATTTCATCTATATAAATATGATTTCAACAAGAGTTGTTGCTGATTAGGAAGCAGTTAAGATTACTTTACTGATTCTGCTGCATATTCTTAACAGGTAATTTGAATAAAAAGTTTAATAGCCTTTAAGCGAAAGTTAGAGTTTTTATTTTAATTCCCAGCAAAAAAACGAGCAAGAGCTTCCAAAAAAGAATTTATTCCTCACTTCAAAAGTAGAACTAAGTGCATATTTTGTACTACTTTGGAAGCTAGTAAAAATTACTTTCAAAAAAGCGAAAATAAATGTATTTTTAACGGGAATAAATGTGAATAAAATCTAAGAAAAAAGTTAAAACCATATTTTTAGTAGAAAAATATAAATATATTTATAAATATTATTCTAAGAGAAGTACTTCAAAAGCAATGAACAAGAAGCATAAAAGAAGAACATTCTACCAATGACAACTAGGGGTTAAAAGAAGAACTTCTGCAGCTCTTCTTCAGCACTAAGTACTTTCTCTCAATGACAACTCTATGTTAAAAAAATTATTTTTCTACTTCCCTCTTTAAAAAATTTTTCTTATTCACTAAATTTATTTTAATTATTGTGTTTTATTTTTATCTCAAAAATAAACATTAGAGACAATATCTTTTATTTGCTGTAATCTGATATTAAAATTAGCACTTTAATTATAATACAAATGATTTATTTATTAATGATAGCAATTAATAAAATGCTATTCTAAGAAATAGAGGAAAATAATAGAACTTGTTTTTCTTTCTAAAGATTAATGGTATTTTTAAGTAAGTGTCATGTTTAAACATGAAGTTGACAAGTTGAAAGGTTAAGCAATAGCGCTTAAAAAGCTATTTAAATATTTTTAATATATTACCGTTAAAGGAAATTTATTTATATATAATATAATTAAATAGAAAAAATGTTAATACATATTATAATATGTTGTTTATAACTTAAATTTTTGTAGAAAAAATATGATACCTCTCAATTTTCAGTAACTTATTTATGTTTTCGCTAGAACAATTTTCTCCTTATGATCCATCATCATTTATCCACATAATATGTCGTCAATCCAATTCTCAAGACCTTGTTTATAGTTCTGTGTTTTACGTATCGCCCGTCGTACTTCGTTTATCCTTTAAGAATCGACTTTAATTTTTAATTGAATATGGCTGATTCATAACTTGATACAAAAAAAGCGATTGTTTTATTAACCTATGTGAACTGCTGAAATCGAGTATGCTCCATATTTATGTCTACAATTTTAGTCCAACAGCTATAGAGCTATAATAAAAACTCTCTGCCATTGCTTTTTTAATGAATTTTCAAAAAATTTACAAATTTCTAGAAAAAAGCATCAGTTCTGGTAAAATTCTCAGTTTCAAAAAATTTACCAATATTTTAAAAACTCGAATATTAAAAAAATTATCCTAAATGTACCAATTCAAAAAAGCAACTATTTTTTACAAAAAGTACAGTTCTAAAAGATTAAATTTAAATTCTTCAAAATATACTGTCTTTGTTTTTCTTAAAAGTCAATTGCCAAAGAACTGAAAAGAATATTTTAGAAGAAGTAGTACTAATTAAAAAACAAAACATTATATATATAAAATTACCAATACAGACAAGAAAAAAATCATTAAAAAATACCAATTTTCAATTTTACGCAAAACCAGAACTACTTTTCAAAAAGGTACCAAACTTTTAAGTCAAAAAAAAAAAACATTTTGTACAGGGCCAATTTTCAAGCATAAAGACAATTTGTTTACAATAACTTTTAAAAAGTATCAATTTTAAAATAGGAAAATTTTTTTGAAAAAAAAAAAAGAATCTCAGTTTTCATAACAGAAGCCAATTTTTCAAAAATTGAACAATTTAAAAAAGCTCAAATTTTCGAAAATGGTATCAATTTTAGAAACGGTAAAAATGTTTAAAAAACTTACCAATTTTCTTAAAAAAAAAACAATTTTAAAAATCATAAATGTAAAAAAAAAATAAATTTTCAAAAAATACCAACTTTTTTTAAAAAGTACCAATTTGAAAAACAGTAAAAATTTTCATAAAGGTTAATAATTTAAATATATAAATATGTAATAAAATAAACAAATTTAATTAAAATTTTTCTAAAATAAATTGTACTATTAAAAAAATTTTTGTGATACCCTTGTTTACTAAAAATCTTTCAAAAATGTGTAAATTTTTTAAATCTGTAATACTAATTGTCAAAAAAAAGTACTAATCTTGAAAAAGAGAAATTAAAAAATATATATAACAAAATTTTCAAAAAATATAAATTTTTGAATATATAAAGTACCAACCCAGCAAAAACTTTGCTTTCCTGGTAAGCTAGCAGGTATAATTGAAAGCAAAAATAAACTACTTATTTTTTGCCTGAATAACTAGTTATTTTTGTCCCCAAATTCATGTAGTTATTTTTAGACTCTAAGGATACTCAAAAATATGTACCTAAACGAAAACAGAAATAAAAAAAAAAACAAAAAAATTTTGCAGTCAGTGAGACTCGAACTTGGACACAAACTAACCATTCGTTTTTAATGACTAACGTCTTACTCAGTACACCATCTCGCACATAACATCCTAAGCGACAAAAATTCTTTTTAGTTTAAAATATTTTTTTAGACATTTTGTTGTAAAAAACTAACAGCTTCATAATGGGGTTGAACCAACAATCTTCTGGTTGTTAATCCGGCGCTCTAGCCAACTCGTCCACGTGATTGCAGTATTACTGTGCTATTATACTATTCAGTACTTATTAATGTAATACAGAATAGGCAAATAATAATGACGCCTCATTACCAAGAAACTACTTTAATAAGTAGTTGTCAATACCGAAAACCAAAAAGTTTTTGCTGGGAATTTTCAGAAAATTAAAAGACAAAATTTTCAAAAAATGTAATTAAGAAAATAATAATAAAAATTTTTGAATATATAGTTAAAGTACCATTTTTCAAAAAAAGGTAAATAAATAAATAAAATAAAAAATAAAATAATAGACAAAATTTTCAAAAATGTATTAATTATCCAAAAAGTACCAATTTTCGAAATAAAGTGCAAATTTTGAAAAATATACAATTAAAAAAAAAAATTCCCAACTTAAAAAACAAGTACCAAACTTCAAACAACAACAAACAAATTTTTAAAATGTGCATTTTTTGTTAAAAGTACAAATTAAAACAACAACTAATAAAAATAGTGCAATACATAAAAAGGGTACTAATTAAAAAAATAATAATAAAAATTTTTGAATATATAGTTAAAGTACCATTTTTCAAAAAAAAATAATAAATAAATAAATAAATAAAATAAAAAAAAATAAAATAATAGACAAAATTTTCAAAACTGTATTAATTTTTCAGAAAGTGCCAATTTTTGAAAGAAAGTGTTAATTTTTAAAAATATTCGCTTTTTTATTAATATCCCAATTAAAAAACGTACAAAACTTCAAAAATAAGTCAGAAATGTAATTTTTTAAAAATGAAATTTTTGTTTAAAAAAGTACCAAACAAAAAAAAAAAAAAATAAATAAAATAAAAAAGAGAAAGTAGTATTTTCAAATAGTTCAATATTTTCAAAAAATAATTTTTAAAAAACAATGATTACACAGTGGAACAAGAAAAAATTGCCACAATAATTCCAACGCAAGATGAAAGCGTACCAGTAGTCTACCAGTAGTCTAGCAAAATCCCCAAAAGGTTTTTCAAAGTTAGTTCGAATATCAGTTTTATGCCTTTTGAAGTTTGAATTTTTCCGTATCATTTTTTAAATATCATTGGAAATAAAAATCATTCAAAATATTTAATTCAAATTTTATTATATGTTTTTTTATTTTATAGACTACTAATATTACTATAATAGATTTTTACTGGATGTCACCTCCCTTTTTACGCTCATTTTTATACCACTGTCATTTTTGACATAATATTCTTTACTTTATTTGTATTGATATTTTATCTAAGCTACTGAACAGATTAAAATGAAACATTGCACATATGTATATCCTTGAAGAAAGTACTGACTGGATGCCACGCCTACTTTTATAAAAAAGGTATGCTTTGCTTCTTAGTTAGCAAATTTAAAATTCAGACAAATTTTAATGATAGTGGTAAGAAAAATATCACAGTATAATAAAAGTGGTCGAAAAAGAGGCGTGGCAATCATACAGATTAAAATTTATAATATACAATATTTTTTTATTCCTTGTGTATGTCAAATTTAATGTGAGTTGTCTAGTAGTATAAATAAAGTAGCAAAATTGATTTTTACTGAAATTGGGCTAAAAAAAAATTTCCTCCAACGACTTCTTGATATATATTTCAGTTGAACTTTAAAAAAAAATTCTTCATAAAAAGTGGGCGTGGCATTTTTACTAATTTTATATCATATATTTCCTTGCGGAAGATGTACGATATATATATCTGAAAAATATCAATTAAATCGGATGAATAATGTGACTACTCATATATTGCATATACAAACTTGTTAAAAAAAGTGGGCGTAAAAGAGCAGGGACATTTAAGAAAAATTTTAAATATTATCTAAGGGAAGCTTTGTACTTTATAAAACAATAGGTACCCACAAATACATTAAAATTTACTGATTTAAATGTAATAGGAAAAGTGCTCCAAAATATTCAGAGTTTAAGAATCCATAAAATCAAAGTTCGAACTAACTTTCGAAAACCCATTGGAGATTTAATAAATCTGATGGTATGCTTTTATTTCGCGTGGGAATCATTGAGGCAATATTTAATGACCCAAAATTTGTCGCATAGTGTCATTAGATAAGTATTACTTTTCAAAAATAAATAAATAAATAAAAGTGTACTAATTATGAAAAGAATATTTAAAAAAGTATAATTCTTTACAAAAGTTCCATTGGTAATGGTAATATTTTAAATAGTAAAAATTTTCGAAAATATTTAAAATAAAATTTCTTAAAAAAATTGTCTCTGTTTCTTTTTTAGGGAAGAATTACCAACTTTTAAAACAGGTATCAATAAAAAATACTTTTTAAAAAAGACACAATTAAAAAAGATATTCAAGAAAATTATCTTCAACATAAAAAGTGTTTAAGAAAAATTAACTTATTAAGAAAATTTAGGTCCTTTTTCGAAAAGAAAATTTATATAAATTACAGTCGTTAATTACGCTTGTTATCTCTGTTTGTATGGATCAAACCAGAGTTTGTAGGCTAAAATTAGAAACCAATAGAATGGTATATGTATTTTCTGTATTGGATGACCGCTACATGGTGCCTGCCTTGCACTAATGCTATTCTTAAGTTATCGATTTTTTAGCACATTTTGGGTGTTTGCGTTGAGTTTATAGATAAATCCATAAATAAGATGTAATTGATAATAGTCTCTGTCACTATTTGGCAAAGGTTTATGACAAATTGTATTTCTACTCCTTTTTGTTATCATCTTATACACCATTCTAAGTCTTTAAGAATTTGGTGTCGACTGAACGTTCTTAACACCTACAGCAGAAATGAAAAACATGTTTTAGTCTACAGTAAATTATTGGCGAATTTAGTAGACACTACGCCCTAAGCAATTTCATAAAGAAAATATTAATTATATTTAAAGAAACGATAACAATGGCCAAGGAAATTTAATAAAATATTTAAAAATATTTAAGGAAAACAATAGTTCTTAGTTCATTGTTTCTAAGAAGTTCTTAGAAAATTTTGTAGGATTTATATTTTACTATTTATTATGTATAATAATTTATAAATAGCTTTATCAAGTGTTTTAGTTCACACAACTAAGTGCGTGTTTTCTTTCATTCATTTATTTTAGAAATTTCCTTATATTTTATTAAAGTTTACCTTACTAACTAAATGTACAAATGACCTGTCTTTTACTACAATACAAAAGTTTAATGTTAAGGTTAATTTGAAATGGTAACATGAAAAAAAAAATAAATTACTTAATAATAGATGTTTAAGTACATTAACCTCTTAAAAGAGTCTCTTGCCTTAGGTTTAGAAGTACAAGTTTAATGTTTTATTAAATGGTAGGAAAAATAATAAAATAAAAAAATTAAAATAAAATCAGTATTTGAAAAACTGACAAACAGAGGAA
Organism: Protocalliphora azurea; assembly: GCA_932274085.1. Taxonomy (NCBI): domain Eukaryota; kingdom Metazoa; phylum Arthropoda; class Insecta; order Diptera; family Calliphoridae; genus Protocalliphora; species Protocalliphora azurea. The sequence continues at coordinate 133,690,038 of OW026522.1, read as the reverse complement.
TTGAAAACCGTAAAATAATTCAATAAAGTTGAGAAATTTCAATAAAAATGTTAGAGAGTATAAGCATATTTGCAACATGGTCAACCATTATTCGGCTTGAAGGACAATAAACAAATTAATTGCAATCATTAACAGCCTTGTTGGCTATATATTATATATTTACTAAAGCGGACGGAAAATCTTTTAACGTCTGCTTATTTGTATAACTTATACTCTACCAGTACTTTTAAGACACTTTCAAAAATCAATTTGCAGATTATATAAATTTATCAATGTAATATAATCACACTTTTTAAGAGTAACTATTAAATAATTTTTAATATTTACTATTTACTTCTGCATAACTGTAACTCACCAGCATAACTAAACAGTTTTAGTAAATAAATATTTCAACATTTAAATTCACAACAATTCTCTTTCTTTCTTTTTGGTTTCTTTTCAAATACAGCACAAAACATTTTGCAAATGCTTAATTTCAAAAAAGAAATACTTGTACCAGACATTAGTTTGTAATTTTATAAAATCACTTTCTTTGTAGTCTTGAAGATATTTGCTAGAAATGAAAAAAAAAGAAAATAAAAATTAAGTATAAAATATTGAATACCTAATTTGCCATTAACGCTTAAGGTACGTGCTAAACATCATTAACGTAAAAATACGACAAAGAAACTTAAAAAATCATTTTAAAATTCCACTGGAAAAATGCAATGGTTCAACAGAAATAAATTAAAACACACAACTTGCTAATATCTTCTTGACAAGTTGGAAAAAAAAACTCTTTAAGAAAAACGTGAAAAATCTGCTGGTATCATTTAAAAAATGCTTAACAATAAGCATCCTCCTCCTGATTTTTTTTTTTTTGTTATTTATAAAATTTAATTTGAAATTTAAAATATTTTTTCTTAATTTTTTTTTTTTAGTGAAAATGTTTGTGTGTGGCCTTTTTTATATTTAAAAATACTCACGTAGTATAATTTATGTTTTAACACACCCGCACGAAGTTGCAAGTAAGTCAACAGCAACAATACATTTTATGTTATAAATGCAACATCCAACCATGTTGCTGTATTTATTACTTGCTACTTAGTTTGTTACTGCAGCAAGTAGTGTTGCCAAATAATTTGTTATAAAAGGTCAATAAAAATTTTCTAAAAAAAAAAAAAAAAATTCAACGAAAATTTTCTATAAAAAGAAAATTTTATGATTATTTTGAAAAGAAAAACTCAACAAAAATTTCTATTACAAGAAAATATAGAGACAATTTTCCTTAAAAAGAATATTTAACGAAAATTTTCTATAAAAAAAAATATTAATAATTTTCTATAAACACCAATTTATCAATACATTTATATAAAAGGAAATTTATCGGTAATTTTAAATAACAGAAAATGTATCAATAATTTTCTTTTAAGGGAAATTTCCTATAAAAGAAAGTTAATCATAAGTTTTTTATAGAAGAAAATTTATCGATAATTTTATATAAAATAAATGTATCGATAATTTTCTATAAAAATAAAATCTATTGAAAATTTTCCATAAAAAGAATATTTATCGAAAATTTCCTTTGAAAAGAAAAAAATATTAAAAAAAATAAAAATAAAATGCAACGAAAATTTTATATAAAAAACAATTTATCAACTATTTTCTATAAAAGAAAACCTATCGATAGTTTTATATAAAAAAAAATAGAAATATAGAAAACTATCGATAAATTTCCTTTTAAAGAAAATTGTGAATACATTTTCTTTTATATAAAATTTATCGATAATTTTCTATTAAAGAAAATTTTTTTTCGATAAATTAAAAAAATTATTGATAATTTTATATAAAATAAATTTTATCCACAATTTTCTATAAAAGCATATCTATCGTTAGTTTTCTATAAAAGAAAATTATCGATGATTTTCTATAAAAGAAAACTTATCGATATTTTATATAAAATAAATGTATTGACAATTTTCTATAAAAATAGAATTTATTAATATATAAATAGAACTTATTGAAAGTTTTCTGTAAAAATAGAATTTGGCAAAAGTTTAATTTGTTGAAAATTTTCTATAAAAAGAAAATTTATTGAAAATTTGCTATAAGAAGAAAATTTATCCACAATTGTCTACAAAGGAAAATCTATCAATAATTTTCTATAAAATATAAGAAAATGTATCAATAATTTTCTATAAAATAAAATTTATTTATAATTTTATATAAAATAAGTGTATCGATAATTTTCGTATAAATAGAACTTATCGAAAGTTTTCTATAAAAATAGATTTTGTTGAGTTTTTTTTTATATATAAAAATAGAATTTGTCAAAAATTTTCTATAAAAAGAATATTTATGGAAAATTTTCTACAAAAAATAAAATTCAACGAAAATTGTTGTCTATAAGAAGAAAATTCACCAAAAATTTTTTCTGAGAAAATTCACCAAAAGTTTTCTATAAGAAAATTCACCAAAAATGTTCTATAAGAAAATTCACCAAAAATGTTCTATAAGAAAATTCACCTAAAATTTTCTATAAGAAAATTCACCAAAAATGTTCTATAAGAAAATTCACCAAAACTGTTCTATAAGATAATTCACCAAAAATTTTCTATAAAAAGTTAATTTTAAAATGCAAATTGAGCGACAATTTTCTACGACAACAAAATTCAACGAAGATTTTATATAAAAAGAAAATTCAACTAAGCTTTTATATAAAAAGAAAATTCAGCGAAAATTTTCTATAAAAAGAAAATTTAACGAAAATTTTCTATTAAAAAGAAAATTCAGCGAAATTTTTTTCTTTAAATTCAAAAAAAAAATTAATAAAAACAAAATTCAAAGAAAATTTTTTATAAAAAGAAAATTCAAAGAAAATTTATGAAAATTTTCTATAAAAGGAAAATTCAATGAAAATTTTTTACGAAAAGAAAATTCAAGATTCTGCGAAAAATTTTCTACGAAAAAAGAAATCAACGAAGATTTTCGAAGAATTTGTTCAAAATTTTCTATAAAAATAAAATTTATTCAAAATTTTCTATAAAATAAAATTTATTCAAAATTTTCTATCAAAAAGAAAATTTGAGGAAAATTTTCTATAAAAAGAAAATTTATGGAAAATGTTCCTAATAAAAATCACTTATTTAAGGACAAATCTCCTTATCTAGCAACACTGTTAGCATGTATAAGTATTATAAGAGATTGTAAAGATATTGTCGCTTTAGTTGTTGTTAATGCTACTGATGATGTTAACAATGTATTTTGATGCTTCTACCATTATTTTGACAATGTTGCAAAGTGCTTTTTTATGACTTAAGGTTGAGTTTTTCATTATTTATTTCTACTATTTTCTTTTATAAGATGAAGGATATGTTGGTTAACTTATGGGTCAAAAACACTCGGGGTTGTGTTAAGAAATTAAATATTAGATTTTTAATTGCTGGCTTAGGATGAGAAAAAATATTGGGTAATTAAGGATATTAGATCAGACCTTTCTATTTAAAAATACATGCATAAATATTTTTTTAAAATATTTTATAAAAAGCGAATACTTAATACATCTCAGCAGTATTAACATTGTATTTTACACTTGTGTTTCGCGGAAACCTTAATTTTGACCCGACTTACACTGTTACAACTTAAGGCATCGGGCGTCAATTTGTGGCACCAGGCGTTTGGGTCAGATTAAATAACCTGACGTCGTCAAGGTTTCGATTATAGATGTTGTTAAAGCGTCTGGTATCCAGCCCGAAGGACCATGCAATCAGTTACGGTCCTTTTTGTCTCTGTTTGGCTATACGAAAAAGGGTGTATAAATTTTGATTTAAAAAACTCCCCAATATTATTGTATGTGTACAAATTTGAAAAAAAAACATCTTCATAAATGTTACATAAAATAAACCTCGATCTTATTTATTTTAATCGCAAATTTTTTGAAAATTTTTTTACTTTTCTTTTTGCCAGAAGATGAAAAAAAACTTGTCATTACCTTTTTTGATAGCTGGTTACCAGCAACGAAGAACTATTATGTAATGTATTACTTTTTTGATTGATTTACGAAAAAGCAAACCAAAGAAATGTAAAAAAAAATAAAAAAGTGACAGTAAAAGTTAAAATAAAAGTAAACCTGACTGACATCAAAATGCCATTTTAAAGCCATATGAGTAAAAAAAACAAAAAAAAAAAAACAAAAACAAAAAAAAAACAGAGAAAAATGTCAAAGAAATAATAAATGTATTAAGTAAATATTCCGTAAAGTACGAGTGAATAGTTAGTCGTTCAAAACATATAACATGTTTAAAATAATAATATTAACTATATTGTTGCTGCTGCTGATTTCTTGTATGTCAGTCACGTAATAATAAGTTATATCTAAAAAAAAAGTTATGTTGGTTTTTTCTTTCTCTGTTTCAAATTTGGTTACAATTGTGCAGTAACGAAAAAAGAGACATTATTTTACACTTAAATAATGGAAATATTATACCAGAAGAATTCCTTAAATTACATTTGCAGTATTTAACAATAATAATAAAAATTAAAAAAAATTTTCAATATTATGGTTTTGCGAAACAATACCTGCTGCTACTGTTGTATGAACAAAAAAAAAAAAAAAAGTCAATTTCACTTTTATTTCATTCATTACGTTTGAAACCCCAGACACCCTCCTGATCTATTGCCAGTATTTGTAATTAAAATATTGATTGATTTTATTTGAACGTTGATATATACGAGTACATATGCACTTCAGTAGTTAATTTAATAGTAAAGTGGCATGTTTATAACCTTAAAGCTGCAAAAGATGAAAATATTTAACAGTTTTTAAGGCAAAATAGAGACAGGAACTTAAAAAATAGCACAGTTGAATTGATTGGTCGGTCATACTCGTAATTTTATATAGAAAATTTTCGACAAATTTTGTTTTTATATAAAATTTAGAAACTTATCGCCAAACTTTTTCTTTTTGATAATTTTCCAAAAATTTTATTTTTATAGAAAAATTTTGATAAATTTTATTTTTATATAATATTTTTGTTAAATTTTCTTTTTATGAAAAAATTGTCTTTAAATAATTTTCAATAAAAAAATTTTCTTTAAAATTTTTTATGGAAAATTTTCTTTTCATTTTCTTTTTATAGAAAATTTTCGTTCAATTTTCTTTTTGTAAAATTTCGTTGAATTTTCTTTTAATTGAGTTTTTATTAAATTTCGCTTTAATAGAGAAGTTTCGTTTCATTTTCTTTTCAATAAATATTCTTTTTATAGAACTTCTTTTATTTTTATAGAAAATTATCGTTAAATGTTCTTTTAATAGAAAAATTTCTTTATATATAAAATCTTCATTGAATTTTATTTTTATAGAAAAGTCTTGCTATATGTATGTTCCTTTAACAGAAAATTTCCAATAGTTTCTTTTTATAGAAAATTTCCAATAGTTTCTTTTTATAGAAAATTTCCAATAGTTTCTTTTTATAGAAAATATTTAATAAATTTTCTTTTTATAGAAAATTTTCAATAAATTTTCTTTTTATAGAAAATTTTTAATAAATTTTCTTTTTAAAGAAAATTTTCAATAAAGTTTCTTTTTATAGAAAATTTGCAATAAATTTTCTTTTTATAGAAAATTTTCAATACATTTTCTTTTTATAGAAAATTTTCGTTGAATTTTCTTTTTATAAAATTTCGTTAAATTTTCTTTTAATTGAGTTTTTATTAAATTTCATTTAAATAGAGAATTTTCTTTACATTTCCTTTTAATAGAAAATTTTCATTAAATTTTCTTTTTATAGAAAATTTTCAATAAAGTTTCTTTTTATAGAAAATTTGCAATAAATTTTCTTTTTATAGAAAATTTTCAATACATTTTCTTTTTATAGAAAATTTTCGTTGAATTTTCTTTTTATAAAATTTCGTTGAATTTTCTTTTAATTGAGTTTTTATTAAACTTCGTTTTAATAGAGAATTTTCGTTACATTTCCTTTTAATAGAAAATTTTCAATAAATTTTCTTTTATAGAACTTTTTTATTTTTGTAAAAAATTTTTTTAATAGAAAAATTTCTTTATATAGAAAATCTTCATTGAATTTTATTTTTATAGAAAATTCTTGCTATATGTATGTTCCTTTAACAGAAAATTTCCAGTAGTTTCTTTTTATAGAAAATTTTCAATAAATTTTCTTTTTATAGAAAATTTTCAATAAATTTTCTTTTTATAGAAAATTTTTAATAAATTTTCTTTTTATAGAAAATTTTTAATAAATTTTATTTTTATAGAAAATTTTTAATAAATTTTCTTTTTATAGAAAATTTTTAATAAATTTTCTTTTTATAGAAAATTTTTAATAAATTTTCTTTTTATAGAAAATTTTTAATAAATTTTCTTTTTATAGAAAATTTTTAATAAATTTTCTTTTTATAGAAAATTTTTAATAAATTTTCTTTTTATAGAAAATTTTTAATAAATTTTCTTTTTATAGAAAATTTTTAATAAATTTTCTTTTTATAGAAAATTTTCAATAAATTTTCTTTTTATAGAAAATTTTCAATAAATTTTCTTTTTATAGAAAATTTTCAATAAATTTTTTTTTTATAGAAAATTTTCAATAAATTTTTTTTTTATAGAAAATTTTCAATAAATTTTTTTTTATAGAAAATTTTCAATAAATTTTCTTTTTATAGAAAATTTTCAATAAATTTTCTTTTTATAGAAAATTTTCAATAAATTTTCTTTTTATAGAAAATTTTCAATAAATTTTCTTTTTATAGAAAATTTTCAATAAATTTTCTTTTTATAGAAAATTTTCAATAAATTTTCTTTTTATAGAAAATTTTCAATAAATTTTCTTTTTATAGAAAATTTTCAATAAATTTTCTTTTTATAGAAAATTTTCAATAAATTTTCTTTTTATAGAAAATTTTTAATAAATTTTCTTTTTATAGAAAATTTTTAATAAATTTTCTTTTTATAGAAAATTTTTAATAAATTTTCTTTTTATAGAAAATTTTCAATAAATTTGCTTTTTATAGAAAATTTTCAATAAATTTGCTTTTTATAGAAAATTTTCAATAAATTTTCTTTTTATAGGCAATTTTCATTAGTAATTCTTTTTACAAAAAATCTTTGTTAAATTTTCTTTTTATAAAAGATTTTCGTTAAATTTTTCTTTTATAAAAAGTTTTCCACAATATTTTCTTTTCATAACAAACAAGTTTGCAATCGTAAATTGCCTTGTTGTCTCTGTTTAACAGTACCAAAGCGGAGTTTGTATGCTATAATTAGACACCAGCGGAATGGAATACGTTTTTTCTGTGCCACTATACACTTCATCAGCATTCGTGGTATCATATCCATTTAGGTTTTGTTGAAACCCGCCTTGCACTGGGTGCAGTTGTGTGGGACTCAATTAGCACCGCCAATTGTTTGGGGCAAGTAAAGGAGACATTAAACATAGCGTCGTAAACGCTGTTTTGCCATACACAAGTTTGCAGTCGTAAATTGTGGACTACAATTAGACACCAGCAGAATGAAACACATTTTATCTGTGCCGTTACACACTTCAGCATTCGGGGTGTTTTATCCATTTAGGTTTCGTTGAAACTTAAAAACATACAATATTTTTTGCTGAATTTTCTTTTCTTATAATAAGTTTTCGTATAATGTTCTTTTCATATAAAATTATTGATAAATTTTCTTTATCGAATTTCATTTCGTGGATTTTTTTTATAAAAAAAAACAAAAATTTTCTTATAGAAAAATTTCGTTAAATTTGTTTGTAAAAAATTAGACCCTGATCTTTTGTACCCACAATTGTTCTTATCTAAAATCCCTTAATATGGAAAAATATTTTGTAACTATAAATTAATCCTACTGTTTTTCAAAACATTTTAAATAAATTATTATTTTTAATATAAAAAAGCTTCAACAAATTTCCAGCCTTTTCACAGCGTGTCGAGGTTCACACACAGCAATTTTTCTTGCTGTAATTCTGAGTGCGTAGGAGAGAGAGAGGAGAAGGGAATACCAAGCTTTTATGTTCTCTTTACCTCTCTCGCCTGCGAAGTCTGAGTTGCAGCTGTGTGTGAACTCTGACTATGCTACAATTTTAATATAACTGTCGTGAAATAGTTTTTTTTTTTTTTTTTTTTTTTTTTTTTTTTTTGTTAATTTTCCTGAAGAGCAAATGCATTTAGGAAAACTTAGACAGCACTTCATAACAAACAAAAAGAAAAACTGGCAAAAAAACTTTTACTAAACACTTTTAATTTTCCTTAGCTTCCTACAAGACTTTTACGAAGATTTTAATTTCAAACTTAAAAAAAGAAAAATAAATAAAATAACTTAACAATTATGAAATGGTAGTCGGTTGCTAATGCATTTGAAATAAATATTAAATTAAAAAAAATACAAGATGTTTTTATTTAAAGAACAAAAATATGTAAAATGTTTAAATTAAAAAAAAAAAAACTTATTGAAAGAAGATGATGGTCTGCAAAGAACACATATTTAACAAACTTTAAGAAAAAATGTTTGAAACACAAACATTATTACAAGTTTTTTTCCTGCCTTTTCCCATTTTTTTTAACTTTAAATAAAATTACAGCTATTATAATGATGAAGAACATAATGGGCCATGATCAGCAAAGTTGATGTTAAGGAAGCACACACATCTAACTTAAATACAAGTACACACACATTCTTATTTTATATATATATAAGTTGTCTTGGCCATAAAACTCAAAAATGTTTAAGAACATAGTGCCAAAAACCAGACATGCGTTAAGGCTATTAACCCTTGTGATGTTTTATTTTTCTTAAACTCTACTAAAATATTAAAAATGCTTTAAATAATAGAAACATTTGCTTTAATAACCAATGTGGAGTAAATAGAAAAATATTACAAAAATTTCATTTAATTGTTTTGTGTGTTTTTCTTGTAGCAGAAGATTTATTGAAAATTTATTTATTTGTCATGTTGTTGTAAGGGGGAAAAAATATATGTTTTTAAAAAAAGAGTTTAAAGAAAAGTTCACCAGAGTTTTTTTTTTTTTTTTTTTTTTGTCTTTTTTGTAAACAAAATTAAGACAAGTGCATTCAAATGTAAAATGTTAATTTTTTATATTTTACTTGGTATGACAGAGAGATGAACGAACGGACAGTCGGACGGATTAACTTAAAATGTAAACAATTTATTTTTGATACCCTACAAATATAAAATAGAACTTATGAAATTCTGCGACAAAATTTCGATATATTTTATTTTTATGATTAATTTTCGTTAAATTTCCTTTTTGTAGAAAATTTTTGTTAATTTTTTTTCTTTTTTTTTTTTTTTTTGAAAAAAAAAATTATTTTATAGAAAATTTTCGTTCAATTTTCTTTTTAAAGAAAATTTTTATTAAATTTTCTTTTTATACAAAATTTTCCTTGCATCTCTTTTCATTAAATTTTATTTTCATGTTCATTAAATCTTTTTTATAGAAAATTTTTGTTAGTTTTTCTTTTTATAAAAAATTTTCGTTGTTTTCCTATTATAAAAAATTTTCTTTAGATTTTCTTTTTATGGATAATTTTCATTGAATTTTCTTTTTATAGAAAATTTTTATTATTCTTTTTTATAAAAATTTTCATTAAATTCTCTTTATAGAAAATTTTCATTGGGTTTTCTTTTTATAAAAATTTTAAATAAATTTTCTTTCTAAAGAAAATTTTTAATTATTTCTTTTTTTTTTGCAAAAAATGTATAAATTTCCTGTGGATAGAAAATTTTCAATGCATATTCTTTTTATAAAAAGTATTCGATAAATTTGCTTTCGATAGAAAATTTTTAATAATTTTTATTTTAATTTAATTTTTGAATTAAATTAATTAATTAAATTTTATTTTATATTATAGAAAATTTTTTGTTTTTTTTTTTTTTGTTAAGGGAAACTTACTTACATTTGATATAACTTAACTTTTCTTTTTATAGAAAAATTTCTTTAAATTTTCTTGAATTTTCTATTTTTTTTTCTTTGAAAGAAATCTCGCTGAATTTTCTTTTTATAGAAAAATGTTTTTATTGAAATTTTTGTTAAGTTTGCCAATTGTAGAAGATTTTTGATAAATTTTCTTTTTGTGGAAAATTTTTTTATAAAAATTGTTTTCGAGGATTTTTATACAAAATTTTCGTTAGATTTTCTTTTTATATAAACTTTTCTTTGAATTTTCGTTTTATAGAAAAGTTTTATTAATTTTTTTTTTTATAAAAAGTTTTCATTGAATTCTTTTTATAGAAAATTTTCAATAAATTTTCTTTTTATAGAAAATATTCATTAAATTTTTTTGTTTAAATTTCGTTAGATTTTCTTTTTATAGAAAATTTCAAATAAATTTTCTTTTTAAAGAAAAATTTTAATAAATTTGCTTTTTAAAGAAAATTTTTAATACATTATCTTTTTAAAGAAAAATTTTTGCTTAATTTTCTTTTTATTGAAAGTTTTCGATAAATTTCTCATTTATCTAAATTTTTTAAAAATTTCATATTTATAAAAAGTTTTCAATAAATTTTCCTCCATAAATATTTTATTTCATAGCCTACCTAAATTTCGTGTTGAACATTCAAATTTTTCCACACTTCTTCAGGATTTTCTTTCAAAAATTTGTTAAAATTTAATTCTTTCTTTTATGCTCATTTAACATGGACAACAGTATTTGTTCTAATAACTTAAATACATTTTTTTCTTTTGTTTTATTTTACTACATATTTCTCCTCCATTCAGTGCATACACCACCATCTAACATTTTCCTATATATATATATATATATATATATATATATATATATTTTTTTTTCACACAGCAAACAGAAACTACAAGAAAAAAGGGGGAAAATTTTTTAAAATGAGGTACAAGTAATGATGTGTGAAATTATATTTGCAACTTGACAGAATTAGGTGACTTTTTACAGTTCAAAGAAATCAATGGGAAGAGGTCATTTCTTTGGTTTCAAAAATGTAAAAAATTATTAACTTTGTAGTGACATAATTTCTTTAATTCTCTTCGTGTTGAAAATAATTGCATATGTATTTCTTTTTAAATTTCATTCTTCATATGCATTTATGTAGAAGAAAGTTGAAAACTCAAAAAAGAAAATTAAATTGTAAAAAAAGAAATTTAATATAGTTCATGTAGATCATGTTCATATACACGTTTAACAATTTTTATGGCATGGTTAACGTAATTGTAAAAGAATAATAATATTAATTTTGAGAAATTTATAAAATGTTTAAATGTTTAACAATTTTATATTCATGTTTAGTATATAGATAAGAAAGACAGTCATAAGCATTTATTTAGTGAATTTGAATTGATTTTAATTGATCAATAAAGTTTTGGTATTCGCAATAAATTTAATGACCCTATTAAATATTTTAGGGTATTAGTTACAATGATACCGAAAAAAATACCGAAAAAAAAGAAAGATGCTTCAATATTTAGATATAAAATAATATTAACAAGAAAACGTGTGAATATTTCTTAATTATTAAAAATCAATTGGTGGAAATAAACTACGATTTTTTTAATTTACTTATTTATTTTATTTTTCCCCCTATTATATTTTTTTACAACAAAATCTTTGAAAAAAAAATGTCCAATGCCTTAAACAATTTCTCTAAAATACAAAAAAAAAAAGAAAAATCATGGTCATTGTTAAACCAAAAAAAGACAAAATGAAATCATAATAAAATTATGACACCGCAGTTTCTTTTTCCAACATTTTATTCATAGTGTTATGTAAATTATAATAATCCCCTTCCTTTATCCATTTTGAAGCCCTTTAGGGATTTTTGAAAAACAACGAAACAATGATGAGCATTTTTTTTCGGCGACTTTTCAATGTCACTTGCATTAAACAAAAAAAAAATTAAAAGGACATATTAAAGGACAATTATTCATTGTTATGAGTGTATTGCAACATAAACCAGTGGCTGCAAGTGATTGTTTTAAAGAACTACAAATTAAAATCCTTCGGGTTTTGTTCAAAAAAGGATACAATGACTGACATTGCTGTTTTAAGCTGAAAAGTAAAGATTAAATTGAATGTATTCGTAGGTGCTGAGCAAAATATGTATGTAGTTTTGAGTGTTTTATGCTATAATGTGAAAAAAGAGGGTGATGAAAGATATTTTGAATTAAATTTTGTCGACAGTTGTTGGCTTTTCAAAAATATTTAATTTTTAAAATTATAGCATCAATAACAAATTGTCACAAACTAAAGCAGAAAATTTAAAGAAAATTTTTAATGAAAAGAAAATTTAACGAAAATTTTCTATAAAAGGGAAAATAAAAGAAAAATTTATTTAAAAATTAAATTTTATGAATATTGGAATGACAAAAATTTTTTTTTTTTTTGAAAATTTCGATATTGAAAGAAAATTCATAGAAAATTTGCTACAAAAAGAAAATTTAACGATAATTTTTTATAAATAGAAAATCATCTATTAAAAGAAAATTTATTATAAAAAATTCAACCAAAACCTTTTTTGGGAAAAATTCAACGAAAGTTTTATATGAAAAGAAAATTCAACGAAAATTCTCTATATGAAGAAAACTTAACGAACATTTTCTAAAAAAAAAAGAAAATTTAACAACTTTGTATGAAAAGAAAATTTAGCGAAAAAATTGTATAAAAAAAGATCACGAAAAATTTCTATAAAAATGAAAATTAGTGAAAAATGTCTACGAAAAAAATTAACAACCAATCGAATAAATTCTATAAAAAGAAAATTCAGCGAAAATTTTATATTAAAATAAAATTCAACGAAAGATTTCTATTGAAAGAAAATTCAACGAAAATTTTCTATATAAAGAAAATTCAACGAAAATTTGCTATACAAAGAAAATTTAACAAAAATTTTCTGTTAAAAGAAGATTCAAGTGCAAAATGTCTACGAAAAAAATTAACAACCAATCGAATAAATTCTATAAAAAGAAAATTCAGCGAAAATTTTATATTAAAATAAAATTCAACGAAAGATTTCTATTGAAAGAAAATTCAACGAAAATTTTCTATATAAAAAAATTCAACGAAAATTTTCTATACAAAGAAAATTCAACGAAAGATTTTTATTGAAAGAAAATACAACGAAAATTTTCTATACAAAGAAAATTCAACAAAAAATTTTCTATTAAAAGAAGATTCAACGAAAATTTTCTATAAAAAGACAATTCAACGAAAATTTTCTTGAAAAGAAAAAATGTTCTATAAAAAGAAAATTTTTCTATAGAAACAAAATACAACGAGTTTTATATAAAAATAAAATTCAACGAAAGTTTTATATAAAAAGAAAATTCAACGCAAGTTTTATATCAAAAACAAATTCAACGCTAGTTTTATATCAAAAACAAATTCAACGCTAGTTTTATATCAAAAACAAATTCAAAGAAAGTTTATATAAAAGAAAACTTAACGAAAGTATTGTATAAAAGAAAACTTATAGAAAATTTTTCATAAAAAGGAATCTTATCGAACTTTTTCTATAAAAAGAAAACTTATCGAAAAATTTCTATAAAAAGAAGGTTTTATATAAAAAAAATTTAACGGAAGTTTTATATCAAAATAAAATATAGCGAAAATTTTAGATAAGAAGAAAATGTATTGAAAATTTTCTATAAAAAGAAAACATCGAAAATTTTCTATAAAAATGAAACATCGAAAGTTTTCTGTGAAAATAATTAATCGAAAATTTTCTATGAAAAGAAAATTAATTGAAAATTTTCTATGAAAAGAAAATTAATTGAAAATTTTCTATGAAAAGAAAATTAATCGAAAATTTTCTATGAAAAGAAAATGAATCGAAAATTTTCTATGAAAAGAAAATGAATCGAAAATTTTCTATGAAAAGAAAATGAATCGAAAAATTTTTATGAAAAGAAAATGAATCGAAAATTTCCTATAAAAAGAAAATTTATCAAAAATTTCCTTTGAAAAGAAAATGTATCAAAAATTTTTTATGAAAAGAAAATGTATCGAAAAATTTCTATGGAAACAAAATTTATTGCTAATTTTCTATGAAAAGAAAATTTATCAAAAATTTTATATAAAAAGAAAATTTATAGACTTTTTTTAAGGAAAATTATCAAAAATTTTCTATAGAAAAAAAATTTGGACTTTTTTTAAAGAAAATTTATCGAAAATTTTCTATAGAAAAAAATATATCGAAAATTTTCTATAAAAAGAGAACATGGAAGAATTTCTATATAAAGAAAATTCAACAATTTTTTTTTCGTCAAAAAAGAGAATTCAACGAAAGTTTTCTATAAAAGAAGTTTTCCTATAAAAAGAAAATATGTATATCATAAACTTTTTATTAAAGGAAAATATATCATACATTTTTTATTAAAGGAAAATTTATCTAAAATTTTCTATTAAAGGAAAATGTTTCGAAAATTTTCTATAAAAAGAAAATTTATCGAAAATATATAATATATATTTATAAAAAAATATAAATATTTTCTTTAAAAAGAAATCTTATCGAAATTTTTTTATGAAAAATTATATATATCGAACATTTTTTAAAAAAGAAAGTTTATCAAAAGTTCTATAAAAAATATCGAAAATTTTCTATAAAAAGAATGTATCGAATATTTTCTATGAAAAGTAGATTTATCGAAAAGTTTTATAAAAAGGAAATTCAACATAAATTAAATTTTTGGAAAAATTTCTATAAAAATTTAATTTTTCGAAAATTTTCTATAAAAAAACGTATCTAATATTTTCATAAAAAAGAAATTTTATCGAAAATTTTCCATAAGAAAGTTTATCGAAAATTTGTTATAGCACTTCTTTTATTTAAAAAATTTTCTCATAACTTCTCGTAATAAAATAAATTATACTCATATGAATTACATTTCCTAGTTCTACATAAATTACCTAAAAGTGTAGTAAAATTTGTGTCAAAATTCTAACGACAATTTTTTACTTAAATCAATAACAAATCAAATAAAATATTTTAACAATTTCGTAGACATAAGACATGAAAACGAAAAGTAAAACCTACTTTTATGTGTATTACCATAGTTTTTCTCTTAAACAACAATTTCCGTTAATAACAAAATAATTAATAAATAACTAAATAAAGTCATCAGTATTTTGATGAATGGGTCAAAAGCCCCACAACTTCGTAAAGTATAAAATGAATACATATTAAATTTAAATTTCTATGCTTCTTTCAAATGAAAGGAACAGTTAATTACATAAAGATATTTTTTTCGTATTAAAGACATTTTACATATTAAATGCTAATGATTTACAATTGTACAATAGCAGTTACGTTGAAAAAAAAGTTTATGTACTTTGTAATGGGTGTTGTACGTTTGATAAATGATGGTTACTTAGATACGTTTAGTGAAAAAGAAAGTAAAATCTATCATTTTATTTTCACTTTGTTTTTTCGAGTTTAAACTTTAGCTAATTTTTATTTCATGGTACAAGCACTATTAAGCTTGGTACATGACCTTAACGGAAGGTACCTTAAAACCAACATAAATTAAAAACTTTTTTCACATAAAATATTTATCTGTTTTTAGGTTTTTTTGTTGTTGCTAACTGATAATAGTTTTTACGTTTTCTTTTAACAATTTATGGGAATATTTTTTATAAAACTTTTATAAGAAATATATAAAAGAATTGAAATATTTAATCTTTTGTATATATAGTTAAAGGTCTGTTAATATTGGCTAAATTTTGTATTGATTTTTTGTTTTCTGGATTTTAAAAAAAGAGCGCTAGGTTTTTATTTTACTTTTCTTTAAAATACTCAATCTTTAGGTCATCAAAATTTTTGTAGATAAATATTTATTTGTCGATTTAATGTTTTCAGCAGATGTATTTAGATAAAATATCTGCCGCAAAGAAAACAATTATGGTCTCGTAATAACAATTAAATTGTCAGAATTTACATTAATTAAATACTGAAATCTTTTTGAGGTAATTTTAAATGTAAACATGGAATCATGGTTTAACAGATTTGTTTAAAACAAAACATTAATCATAGATAAACAAACGTTATAGTAAATGAAATGAAAACGTGAGAGGCTCATGCACAAGAGCAGAATTTTATTCAGAAATTTAGTGTTTTGAATAGAAGGCCAAAAGCTTGCCCACAATATCAAAGATATGGCCACAAGGCCAGATTTATGAACATAGAAAAGAGTACTCTAAACAAGATTTCAGTTTTTTTTTCACAATAGCAGATTTCTTCAACAGGAAGAGAGTTTTTTTCAGGAAAACATAGTTTTTTTTAACAAGATCAAAGTATTTAACACAAGATCAGAATCACGTACACCAGAAAAAAATCCTGTTAAGGATGATCACAATTTTTACACAAGGTCAGAGTCTTTTGTACAAGAAAGTATTTTACATAAGATCAGAGTCTTGTACATAAGAAAATAGTTTTTTATACATGATCAAAGTCTTTTACACTAGATTAGAGCCTTTTAAACAAGATCATGCAAAAGTACAAAGTTTTTTTTTTTATTCAAGATCAAAGTATTTAACAGAAAATCAGAATCTTGCACAAAAGATCAGAATATCATACATAGATTAGTCTTGTGCACGAGAAAAATTCCTATACGGAAGATCTCAGTTATTTATACATGATCAAAGACTTGTACGTAAGATCTTAAACTTGTTCACAAGATCAGAGTGTTATACAGGATACCAAAGTCTTGTACGCAAGATCATACTTTTGTACACAATATCAGATTCATAAGATCGCAATCTCTTGCATAAAATGTACACCCTGTACTTAAGATCAGAGTCTTGTAGGCAAAATCAAATGCTTGATCATAAAATCTGTCTTTCACAACATCAAATACTTGTACGAAAGATTTCAAATTTGTACCCGAGATCAGACTTTTGTGCATAAGATCAGAGTCTTCTAAAACAAGATTAGAGCTTTACACATAAGATCAGAGTCTTGTGCGCAAAATAAAGATTAGAGTCTTGTTCACAAGACCAAAGGCTTGATCACAAGATCAGAGTCTTGTATACAAGGTCTGAGTGTTACACACGGTATCAAAATCTCTTGCGGATGATCTTAAATTTGTACACAAATTCTATTTTACAATCGAGTTTTTGTACACGAGGTCGAATGGTTGTACACAAGATCTGCATAAAATACCAGAGTCTTTAACACCAAACCAATGTATTGCAAAAAAAAAAAAAAAAAAAACAAAAAAACATAAGACCAAAATATTGCGCACAGTATTAAGATCTTCTATACGACACCGTTGTCTTGCATACATCTACTTTTACAGATTTGTTTTCCCTTAATGAAACTAAGATTTAGAGTCAACTTCTACTGTTAACGGGGTTACAATTTTTACCGCACTTGAACTTTAAATAGGAATAGTATTTAAACTTAGTTTGGACTATATTTTTGCCTCGCTTTAAGCTTTACTAAAACTTTAAATAAAGCTATAATTTGACTATAATTGGAAATATGATTTAGGGTCATTTTGGACTATTAAAAAAGTTACAAGTTATAGGACCTAGGATTATGATCAATTTAGAATATTAACTGAGTCATAATTTTTATTCATCTTTAACTATATAAAATTGGAGTTTTTTTACAGATTTTTTTCTTTAAATGTAGCCAAGATTTAGGCTGAATTTAGACTATTAACAGAGTCACGATTTCTACTCAACTTGAATATTCAATAGAAACAGGATTAAGCATAATTTAGACAATATTTTAGCCTCGATTTAAGCTCTCCTAAGACTTTAAATAAAATTACGATTTCCAGCTCAATTTTACTATAATCGAAACCATGATTTGGGTTTATTTTGGCAAAATATTAGTCCAACTTGAACTATTATTGGACCCACGTTTTATAATCAAATTGGACTATAAATAGGGTCTTGTTTTATGCTTTATTTAAAATATTATCTGGGCCAAAATTTTGTTTATCTTTAACGATAAATTAAAACAGGGGCCGAATTACCGCATACGAGAACGAGATAGATTTCGTATCGAATAAAATTTCGTCACGTTTCGAATGGATGGATTATAGCATTCGATAGCTAACGTAACGAAATTTTTGCAAAATGTACTAGATTTGTGTTACGTTGGAATAGAATAAAAACATATGTTTAGTGCATATTATTCTCAGCTGAAAATAAGAAGAATAAGCACATGTTAAATAAAAAATTTAAAACAAACCCAAATTTTCGCGGCTTATTTCAACATATTCAGTGAATTTAAATATTTTTAAAAACAAAAATAAAATTATAGAAGGAATGGCAACATTCTTATCATTGTGCTTATCGTCTTCCGATTCTGAAGTTGAATATAACACAGTACGTATCCGAAAAGAAATGAGAGATAAAAGCGATCCAATGTCCTTGCCGGCTAATGCGAAAGTAAAGGTTCATCCCATAATCTCTTGGCTGTTGCTTTTCCTTGGTTACAATTTGGCAATATGTTTTTTGGCTAAATTAGGATGATCGACCACGCATTGCGCCATAACTTCCTTTTGTTTACCATTTATTTTGTTGGTATTAGTCCTATAAACAATAATCACTTTATTATCTTGTTTTAAAACTTTAAAAATAATAATAAACTTACATCTTTTTATATTTTTTGCACACACAATTGAAAATTTTATGATTTCGATGAGTACTGAGATGACGAGTAAAATTTAAACAGCTGATACTCGATTACGCCCTCGTTATCGTATGCTATCATCTCAAATGTTCGATAACGAATGCAGTAATCCCAAAGAGAAAAATTACGAACAATTTTATTCGATCACGTATGCGGTAATTCGGGCCCAGGTTCTAGGCTTGACATAACGTGCAAACACCAGAATTTCTTTACACAGTTGCTAATTCAGAGTATAGTTAAAGACTACCATACAACATTATTTATTTATTACCAACTACCAAAAATTACCTTAAAACTTACAAAACACAAAATCCTAAACTAAAGAAGAAAAATAAACAAATCAAATCAAAACTTTTAATTAAAATAATTGACCTAAAAACTATAAATTTTACTATCAATTAAAATCAAATTTAGTTTTTGTTTACAAGAAAATATTGAATTTAATTCCAATAAAAAAAAATACACAAGAAACACATAGAGGTGGATATCACACAACATCAATCAATTAACTAAATTAAAAACAAAATTTTTAAGAGAAAAATAAATAATTGTACACATATATATTAAAATGTGTTTTTTCTTTTTTTGTTTTAATTTAAGTTTCTTTTTTTTATATATATATATAAAGATCTTTTAAAATTTCCGATATATCAAAAATCACAAAAAGAGAAAATTTTCTTTGTAATTAACAGCACATGTTTGTAATAATTTTTTAGTTCGTTTTTTTATATTTACATTAAACATAAATATTTATAAATTTTTTGAAGTAAAAATAAAAAACATGTTAAGACCTTTATTTTTTGTGAATGGGAAAAAAGATATCAAAATTCTTTTTGAGGTTTTATTTTTGTAAAGAAATAAAAAATGAAACCATAAATTATTACAGGTCTAGACATAAAGCAACCCACATTTTTTAGTTTTTCGAAAAATAATTTTATAATAGTTTTCAGAAATATTAAATGTTGAGGTGTGGCAAAACATTTCAAGAAAATTTTAAATAAATTATATATTTTGATTAAATAATTTTTATATCTTAAATGTTAAAAGTGTTATCAAATTGGCTAGAAAAATTAAAGAAGTTTACTTGGAGCTAGCTTGGAATTTTAAAAATAGCTAATTTTTCCTTTCTAGGAATATAAACAAAGCCAAGTTTAAACCATAAATAGAGAAATAATCGATGCTCAAATAGAAGCATTAATAAAGCCATCATTATGAAGCAACTCATAGGATTAGTAGAATGAAGGTTGAGGCTTAACTTGGACAATAAAAAGAGTCGCAATGATCGTAACTAGTGAATGGTATGGAAAATTAATAGTCGTTTTTCGATGAACCATTTTAATTTCTATTTTTATAGTCGATTAATCGATTTTTTAATCGACTATTGTTTGAAAAATTTGTAAAAAAAATTAATTGAAATTAAAATCGATTATATTTTAAAGCACCATTAGATGTTTAAATTGCATATCTGTGAATGTGTTTAACAACTAAGCCTGAGAGTATACTCTATAAACATTTTGAGGGTGTAATGTATTGAATACAATAGTGGTATGACTGTTTGAAGAAAATCAAAAATTAATAAAAAGAATTGATTATTTATTATTAACCTACTTCCGTATGTATTTTCTAAGAACATAGGAAGTAAATTAATCAGTTTAACAAATATGAAATGATATAAAATATTACATATAAAACTGACACTAGAACTGAGTCCGGGATATATTCTGCAAGATGGGACAATTGTTTCGGAAGATGGACTTTAATTGCAATAGTCATGTCTCGATTAAGTCGCGGAACTTGTACGTTGTGAAGTCGTAAATTAAACTATATTATACCTAAAGCTTATTCAATGTTAAGCTTTTTATGCCATAATTCTAATAACTTTGATCATTACACAAAAAAAGTTCTATATATATCCTTCGTGAGATCTAGATTAGAATATGCTTCATTTATCTGGAGCCCTTGTACTCAATTACACATAAATAGATTTGAAAAAATTCAAGTAAAATTAATAAAATTTGCTCTTTTATTTTAACATTTTTCATTTCTGAACCCTCAAATTTCGATTCCTACATACCCTGATAAGTGTGCCATGATTTCTATGAAAACTTTAGATATAAGACGTAAAATTTCTTCTGTATATTTCCTATATGCTATAATTCGTGGATTAATTGATTGTCCTGATTTGATTCATACCATAAAACTATGTGTACCTCCTAGGCCTCTAAGGCAAAATAATTATATCTTTTATATAGATAGTCATACAACAACATATGCTTTGAATGAACCTTTAATAAAAGCTATGACATTATTCTATAAATATTCTAATGAATTAGACTTAAGTATATCAAATCTTGAATTTAAAAATATGTTAAACAGTTTGTTTAATTAATTAATTTAATTATGTATATTAAATTATCATTGATGTCTGTAAGGATAATACTAAATAAATAAATAATGTCTACTCAAGTGCACTCAATCTCTATTTAAACTTCTTAGCCTAGTGTGGGTAACAAGGTATTCGTGGGATCGAATTGACGAATGGGCGCGCAAGAAATTGGTAGTCTACGAATATAACAGAAAAACAGACGGATGATCATATTCCTCTGGTCGAACTGTCAAATAGGGGCTTGAGAAAACGATTACTGTAGAAGTTGTTCTATTAAGGATTGGTAGGAACATTCTTTATGTGAATGTACGGCACTGCGAGACCTTTCTCTTGCGAATGTAGAGATTTTATATGTGTAATTCGTATTCAAAGTTCGTCAATTGTATTTAACAATTATTTCTTAAATTAGGTTTTTACCGATTTTGTTATCGATTTATCGATTAATCGAATCCTAAATGTCGATTGCAGTATAAATTTGGCTGGTAAGAATCGACTTCAGAATAATCGTTTTATGGCAATGAGCGTCGTAGCAAGAAAAATATTTAAATGATCTCTTTTACGAAATTTGTTTCATAGATCATAACTTAAATTTGATTTGAAGCGAATTTAAATTTTGTTTCTTAATTTTAAAAATTAAATTATCAGCTCTAAGCAAACAAATAAAAAAATTCAAATTCATAACAATAAAACACCAAAGAACGTATGATTCATATATAAATATTTATTTATCTTAAATATTTTCAAAACTACTAATACAATTTATCAACGAAACAACATTGTTGTAAAATAAATTTCACTTCTTCCAAAGGAATTCTATTTAATTTCTTTAAAATGCAGCACAATAATTCCAAACAAAACAAATCACTTTTGCTTTTCGCCATTAAAAAATAAAAAAAAAAAAAAAAATAATAATAATAATTTCATATGGTTGGTGAGTCTTCTTAACTTGGCCATAAAAAGCGGAAGCAGCTTACGCACTATTAACTTAATGATCATACCAAAAAAAAAAAAGAAAATAATTTTAAAACAAAAAGAAAACACAACGAGACAAGACACACAAAGACCAAAAAATATTAAACAAATTAAATTTTCAACACATAATAAGACACTCTATTGTAACGATGACTATATGACCGTGTATATTTATGACTGTTTGACTATGACAAGCAGACAGACATACGGAAGGACGGACAGAGAGAGTGGAGACACGGACTAAAAATAAAACAATGCAATAATGTTTTAGTTGAAAATGACAAAGTCAAGTTGCACACATGTGGAGACAAAACATAGTGTTATGGCAAAAGCAGAAGTTTGAAAGAATGGAAACGTTTTTAAAATAGATTTGTTTGATTTTTATTGAAGCCTTGATAGAGTCTTGAATTAGACTCAACTTAGATTACTTACAGGTTCACGATTTTGACTCAAATTGGATTTCAAAAACAGAAAGGATTTTAGCTTAACTTATACTAACTTGAAGTCATAAATTATGTTTTACTTGAGTCATGATATCTGATTTATTTTAACTTAGTCGAAATAATGATTTATACTTAATTTGGACTATTAAAGGAGTTCAAGTTGGACTATGTATTAGGACTCGAATAATGCTCAACTTGAACTATGAATTAGGACTCGAATAATAGTCAGTTTAAAATAATATTAAAGCCATGTTAGGATTAATGCCTAGTTTTATATATATAACATATGTATATATATTTTTTGCCTTGATACCAGATTATATGCAATTTCTTCCCAACTTTTACTGTAAGTATTGCCACGAATCGTACTCAACTTGGACCTTAATTGGAGCCGTGACTTCAGTTTATACTATTAAAAGGACTACGAATTATGCGCGAATATTAATGGAGCCACAATTTATGCTTAATTAGTACTTTAAATAGGTAATCGATATGTGCTCAACTTAGACTATTAACAATTTACTCTTCCTGAACTATTGAAATTTTAAATTTAATTTGGATTAAATTTTTTCACTTCATTAATGCTCCAAAAATTTTCTTAGTACACTTTTAAAAACAATTTTTATAGAAGAATAAAAAATGTACAACAAATTTGTTACTAAAAATTTTGCTAAAAATTTTATACAAAAATTTAGTACCTACTATAAATTGAGTTTTAAAAACGTATTACTAAAAATTTTAATACGAAAGTTTAGTATTAAAAATTTAGTAATAAAAATTTTTAACTACAAATTTAGAACTAAATGTTATGAAACGAAAGTTTAGTACTAAAAATTTTTAAATTTAATTTGGAATAAATTTTTTTCTCTTGGCCTAAAAATTTTCTTAAGCAAAACTTTTATAAACAATTTTTTAAAGAAACATAAAATAATGTATTAAAAATTTTGTATTAAAAATAATTTTATAAAAATTTAGTATATAAATTTAGTACTTACTAAAAATTTAGTTTTGAAAACTTAGTACTAAAAATTTTGATACGAAAATTTAATACTAAAAATTTTGTAATAAAAATTATTAAATAAAAACTTTAACCCAAAAATTTAGAACAAAAAATTTAGAAACAAAAAATTAGTACTAAGAATTTTGTAATAAAGGTTTATGTTATATATTAAAGTAATTTAATGCTTTAAAATATTATAATAAAATTATATTTGAATTTATATGTTTATACATTTCAAATGTGTATGAAAAATATTTTTCTGCTCTGAAATAAAATTTGTACAAAACACATCGAAAATATAATTATGTCCGTTTGTTTATCACAGTTTAGTACTAAAAATTTTATTATAAAATTATAGTATTAAAAATTTTGTACTAGGAATGTTGAGGAAAAATTTTAGTTCTACACGGACTAAAATTTAGTAACAATTTTTATGAAACAAATTTCTAAAGATTTCAAAATTAATTTTCATTGAAAAATTTTTATAAAATATTTTCTAAAAAAAGATAATTTTAATAAAAAAATCTCTAAAGAGAGATATATTCATCAAATATTTTTTATAGAGAAATTTTTCTAAAAAACTACGGTGTCTATTCTTGAAAACGCGTCGAAGAAGTGAAATTTTCCATTAAAACAAAAACAAAGTTTAAAAAATTATTCTTGTTTACCATATATTTTTAAAATGTAATAAACGTGAGAACTTTAAAGCGTTTCTCTCTCTTTTAAAAACGGTAAATTCCATTTTAGAAATGTACGGTAAACAAAAACAACTTTTTAAACTTTGTTTTTGTTTTAATGGAAATTTTGACTTCTTCGTCGCGTTTTCAAGAATAGACACCTACATTTTTATTGAAACTTTCTAAAGAGAAATTTTTATTAAAAAATCTGTAAAGAGAGAGAGAGAAATTTTGATCAAACATGTTTTAAAAAGAAATTTTTATTTTAAATTATCTGTAGATATTTTTATGGAAAATTTTCTAAAACGACATTTTTTTGAAGATTTTCTAAAGAGAAATTTTTATTGAAAAGAAATTTCTCTAGAAAAATTTTTATAAAAAAATTTCTTGAGAAATTTTTATTTTAATAAGAAAAACTTTTATAAAATTTATAAAAAATATTCTAATGAGATTCGCTTATAAAATATTCTACAAAGAAATTTAACCTGAAAAAATTCTAAAGAAATATTTACTAACAAATTTCTTAAGATAAATTTTACTAACAAATTAAAAAAATAAAAATAATGTTAAAAATTTTCAAAAGAGGAATTTTTATGAACCATTTTTTAAGAAGAAATTTTTCTTAAATTATTTTGCTAGAAAATTTCTAGAGAAATTTTTACTAAAAATTTTCTAGAGAAATTTTTTATTGAAAATTTTTAAAAGGGAATTTTTTTCAATCATTTTTGAAATTAAATTTTTATACAAAAGTTTCTAAAGAGAAATTTTTCTTAAAAATTATTTAAACACAAATTTTTTAGTAAATTAATTTTTATAAAATTTTCTGAAGGAAAAATTTTATTGTAAGATTTGTAGTTTTTGCTAAAAAACTTTTAAAGATTTCCTAAAGAAAAAATTTTTTAAATTTCATTAAAAAATTTCTAGAGATTTGCTTATAAAAAATATATTCTACAAAGAAATTTAATCTAAAAAATTTCTAAAGATAAATTTTAACTAAAAACTTTCTTAAGAGAAAATTTCAATAAAAAATTCTAAAAAGAAATTTTTTGATAAAAGACTTTTTTATAAATATATATATTGTATTTTTTTTAATTCAATCATTCTTTTAAATTTTTCCCTTAACATATGAACATATGAACAATTTCCCTCCTTTAGTATGTATAGTAAGTATGTATGTTGTACTACTATTATTTAGTTAGTTGTTTGTGACAGAGGGAAGATGCATTTCGTTGTTGTTCATTAAATTATTAGTAATAGAGAGTGACAGTATGTCTTTTTCGCTAGAAGCATAACAACACATTATACACATGTATTCATAGTATAGTGCAGTGCGTTTGGCTCTTTTATGTCAGACATCATGTTCATTTTGATCTTATTTATAAAATAGTTCAACAACTTTTAGATCTTTTATTTCTTTAACATTTTTTGATGTTCATTTTTCGGTAACAAGAAGAAAGAAAGACATTAATAAATTTATAGAGTTGTTTTTATTACTCCTATAATGTGTTTGCTTTATGTTATAATATTATAGGGAAACTAGCTTATGGTTTAGTTGTTAAACATGTCACACATTATGTAAAACAAAAATAAAAAAAAGAATAAAATTGTGTTATTTTATTTTTAAGATTTACTGGAGAAACATTATGATGAAGGATACCAGGGAAGAGAAATAATGTTTTTGACGGTTTATAACATTTTTAAGTTAAAGTGTTTTAGCTAATATTTGTAACATGATTTGATAAATATTTCTAGTTTATATACAAATTATATTTTCTAAACTTAAAAAAATATTTCATTTCATATTTCATATTTTTCTAAAATTAAAGTAAACATTTGAAATTCTTTGAATTCTTGTTCTACTTCCAAAAACAAATTACGAAACCTCAATTTGTTTCTCTTGAAACTGTTTCAACTTACAAGTGCATGGTCAAAATAATAAACCGTAACGATTTCTAAAAAGATGAAAAAAAAAAATCAAGCAAAAAATAAAAAGCAAAAAGCAAGAGCAAATAAAATATAAAATTAGTGCAACCAACTCACTCAAACATTACGAGTGCAAGTGAAAAACAGAAATGTTAAAAAAAAAGAAATAAAAATTGTAACAATAAAATAAAAACAGCATGAAATTATTTATTTTATAACTCAAAGCCAGAAATGAAAAAATGAAAAAAAAACTAAACGAAAAATAACTAAAAATAATCTCAATCTCTAAACATTAAAGTTTAAATAAAAAGAAAAAATCCTAGTGCTAAAAGTTTGATTTTTTAACAATGCAAAAAACATTTCTGCTACACTGGGAAAAATTTTAATTAAGTTAAATAAAATCTATTTAGGTTTATTAAACATACTACAAAAGCAAAGTTCATTCCTTGTTTATAAAGATTAACATAATTTTGTCACTTTCTTAGCAAATCTGGGAAAAATGTTAATTAAATTAAATAAAATCTGTTTTAGGTTTATTAAACATTACTACAAAAGCAAACTAGAGTTCATTCCTTGTTTAGAAAGGTTAACAGAATTTTGTCACTTTCTTAGCAAATCTCGATTTATGCTACCTTTATCCTTATTACATAGGCCTTCACTCTTTGCTAACCCCCAGCAACCTTAACATACTTTTAGGCTGTCAGTTTTTGTTCTAATTGTGTCCTAAATGTTGCAAAAATTAATCTTGCTTATGAACTTTCTTTCAGTCCATAATTTCTTTGAGTGTTATATTGGCCTAATGCCAATTCCTTGTTGAAATTTTTAATGTTCATCATTTTTTTCTCTCCACTTATTGTTTGATAGTCGTCTATTTTTTCGTGGCTGTTTGTTTGCTTTGGTTTACAAATTTTCTTTTTATTATTATTTTTTAAATTTTTTTTGTGTTCTATACAAATGGCCTGTATTTGTTTAGTAACTGTTTAAGATGAAATTAGAGATTTAAAAGAATGAAATCTTTTGAATGCTACAACACATTTTTAAGAAATACTGTTCCATTCCGATAGTATTATCAAACTTTAGTATTATCAAACAGAGACAACAAGGGCAAATCAATTTTTAATGGTCCTTCGAGCCGGACACCGGTTGACCAAGTTGCAACCACATCTATGTATATGAGATACAAGATCATAAAGTTTAAGAATATTTTATATGAGCACTTGAAACAGTATCAAGTTATAGATTTTTTCTGTTAAAATTTTGTACGATATTTTACTGAAATCTAAAAAAGTTTTATTGAAATGTTTTCGTCAAATCATGTGATTTCGCATTAGGCAAATGTTGATCAAGTAACAGGGAGGGGAAAACTGGTTCTTGACTTTTATAAATTATACAATTGCATCAGGTTTTTGATAACTTAAATTATGTATGTATTTTATGAATTTTTCTTCTTTCTATAAACAATTGAGTTATGGAAGAAAAATCCTTTTCACCATAACCCTTTTATTTTTATTATAGTACTAATTATATAAAAAGTACGAATTTTCAAAAAAAGCTATTTAAAAAAATGTTAACTTTCAAAATATAAAAATTAAAAATAAAAGGAAAAATTTAAGGAAAAAAATCTAAAATCCCTAAAAAAAATAATTTCTAAAACGAAACACAAATTTAGAAAAAGTTTACAATTTCAAAAAAAGTTTCAATTTAAACATAAATTCTTAATTTCTAAAAGTAGCATTGCTTTTTTTCTATTGTTTTTTCTCTAATTTTAAAATAGTACTAATATTATAAAAAGTGCAAATGTTTAAGAAAAAGTACTAATTTAAAAAAAAAACATGAAAGTTAAAAAAATATTATCAGAAAGATTAAATTTGCAAATAAGAGTACCAATTAAAAAAAAAAAAAAAAACAAATTAATAATTTTGAATTTTCAAACAATATACAATTTTCAAAAAAAGTACTATTTTTAAAAACATGTCATTTAAAAAGAAAAAAATTCCAATTTTCGAAAAAAAATCTATAGAACAAACATGAAGGTTTTTAATTACCAAAATTTAAAAAGTTTACGATTTTAAAAATACAGGTAATTTTCCTAAAATTACTAATTTTATGAGAAGTATTAATTTTCCAAAAAGTACAAACTTTTAAAATAAGTAACAGAAGTACTTATTATCAAAAACACAAAAATTAAAAAAAGTGAAGTCCAAATTTGTTAACAAAAGTAGAAATTTTCAAAACATGTTTAAATTAAAAAAAAGCAAGTGTACACATTTCAAGAAAAAAGTAGTATTTTAATGAACGAATCAATTAAAAATAGGCAATTTTCCTAAAACAAGTACTAATTTTTGAAAAAATTACGAAATTTGCAAAAATGTACCAATTATGCAAAAAGTTCCAATTAGAAAAAAAGAAAATATTTCGAAGAAGTACCATTCAAAAAAAAAAAAAAACTACTTATTTTCAAAAATTAAAAAAAAAGTTTTTTCAAAAAGTACCAATTTTGCAAATGAAAGTACCAACCTTCCAAACAAGCAAACAAAATACTATCTTATAAAATTATTTATTTTCCAAAAAAGATTACCATTTTAAGAAAAGTACCAATTTTCAAAAAAAGTTCCAATTTTCAGAAAAAGTACTAATTTTCAAAAAAAGTACTATTTTTAACAACTTGTCAATTTAAAATGATAAGGTTCCAAATTTCTGAAAAAATGACAAAAACAATAGTAATTGATTCTAAAAATCTACCAAATTGTAATCATGTACCTATTAAAAAAAATTTGTATTTTCCTAAAAAAGTAAAAATTTTAAAAGTCAATATTTTCACAAAGTTAAATAAAAAACAAAATTATGCAAAGAATCAAATTATAAAATAAAAGTACCAATCTACAAATTCCAAAAAAAAAGAAAATACAAATTTTTCAAAAGCAACAATTTAAGAAAATAATAAAATTTTACATTTTCCAAACAGGCAATTTTTACCACAAAAAATAACAATTTTGTTTTAGCAATTATTTTTAAAAAAGTACATGTTTTCCCAAAAAAGTACTAATTTTCTTTATGTACTTAAAATTAAAAACCGTTCATAGAATTAGAAGCCCTCCATCTGATGTCCATTTAAATTAACAACTTTAAATTTTGGTTCTTGCAGCGCTTTTTGAGTTTATATTTAAAAGCTTAACTCTAATTTTATTGTTATTATCAGAGTAACCAAAAATATGCAAAATCATATTTTTTTCTTGGGCTTCAAATGAACCAAACTGTTAGTTTTTTATCCGGTTCAGATAATTTGGAAAATTTTGGCATCGATTCGTTATAGTATATTTTTGCATATTTTGGGCTTAGCAACATATTTTGTGATACTTTCAATTTTTGAGCATATATTAACAATTTAAGTGATATATTTTTGAATATTTAATAATTTTGTATATTTTACATTTAAGAAAAAAATTTTCATATTTAGCACCAAATAGATTTTTTTACATAATTTTCGCCGTTAGCGAAACTTTCGTTTTACTGTCATATAGAGTTTTCAAATCCGATTTCCTAATAATTTTCATATTATATTATAGAAATTTTATAACTTCCTGATGCAATGGATTCGTTTTGAGTACAAATAGAATAGCAATTTCTAATAAAACTTAAATTATTTTTTGTATGTATAGTAGATAATTTAAAATTTTGCCAGAAAAAAATAATATTTAAGAGCATATTTTTTAATTTTAAGGGCATATTTTTCCATTTTAAGATAATTTTTCATGCGCATAAAACACTTATTTTAAAAAATATTTTTGGTTGCCCGGGTTATTAGAATTCTTATTAAGTATTGATATCTATGTATCTACAAGTACTTAACCGACCTCTCTCTCTCTCTCTCTCTCTGTTGCATCTTTATTCGTTTTAAACACGTAGCATACTTTAAGGATGTTTGCTACTCAATTTTATAATTTAATACATTTTTTTTAACAATTAACAAAAGCAAAAACAAAAAATTGATAAATTGTTAAATGAATTGAATATTATTTGTTTATGACAAGTGATAAAGTCTCTTTAAGATTTATGACTTTCTGCAGAGAACTTTGATTGATATATTGATTAAAAAATAAAAGTAAATATGTCATTTAAACAATTTTATAAAACACCGAAAAATTTTATTATTTTTATAAAAATCATGTAATATTAAAAAAAATATATATTATTATTGTTATAAACAATTTTATATATTCTGTTTAAAAGTGTTCTACGGATAAAAAAGATCTCAACATTTTTTGTTGTATTTTATTACTTAACTCTTCTAAAATCTAACATACTTTAAGGCTAAGTTCTCTCCCAATTCTTGAGTTAATTTTTTATAATTCATAAAAATTACTTAATTCCTTTAAATATTAGCTTAACTTTTGCAATCATTATCAAGTCTATTGTCTGCAATTGCTGCTGCCATTTGCATTTTTCTGTTATTCTTTTAATTTTTTTTTTCTTTCTTGAATTACAATTTTCCTCATTATTTTTATTAGTATGGATTGTTAATACTTATTATAGCTGGAATAAAATTTTGCTGAACTGGCAGTAATTCATAAAATGTTTAAATAACAACGTCATGAGCAACAACATCATCATAATCATCTACTATTTAGATCAATGGTTCTCAAATATGGGGTTCCGCGACCCATAAGTGGTCCGTACTTCCATTTACTTAAATTCAAAATTTAAAGAATTTGAATTTAAGGGTCAATGAAATTTAGTAAAGATTTCATCGAATTGAAATTATAATTACATCAGTGTGAGTGATTAAATCAATTATGTCTATTAAATCAACTTATTCTTAGTTCCAAATGGAACACAGGGCAGCCAGACCGACAATATTTTAAACACAATTTTTATATTTTATATAGTTTTTTAATACGAAAATATGGTACCAAATTAAATATCTTCTCAAATTTCAAATAATAACTTCCTGAACGAAAAGAAGAATTCACAGATTGCGAATTGTATTAGTTATCAAATTTACTCAAAGTTAATTCTTAAATATAATTTAAATGTGGCTGTAAAAGTAAAAAAGATAATTTATAGTTTTATTCTAGAACAGGTTTTATTCAGAATTAATCAAAAATTGTGATAAAAACTAAAATGCTTATGCATTTTCTTATAAATAATAACAATAACAAATTGTTCCTTTTATTTTAAAATTTACACCGAATCTTACATTTCTTAATAAATTTATTAATAAGGTCTCATTTTAAACCTAATAAGTTTCACATTTTCCTAAATTTGAAAATTCTTACTTAAGTTTAAGAATGATTTAATAATAATATGAGATTCAAGTGCCAAATATTTTCTCTTGATAATTTATTTATTTTTAAGTTTGATAATGATTTAAAAATTCTTGATATCACATTGAGAAAACACGATTTTATAAAATATTTACCTTTGCATAAAAATGTATGAACGAAATGATTTTAATTTCAATTAGAAATAAAATTTAAAATGGAAACCTTTGGTCTATGTTTGAATAGAACATTTTTGATTCAAACATTAAAATCATATTGCAAACCACTGAGTTGATATTTAATTATTACACAAACATTTTAGTGGGTTGTTCTCGAATTGCAATATGTCAAGGGGGTCGTGAGGCTGTTACTTGTGAGAACCCTTAACTTAGATCAACGGATCTCAAACGGAACCTACTCATGGGGGGTTGGCGAAAATATCCTAAAAAATATTCTTGAACACACGATTTTTTAATGCAAATATTAAAAAAATTCCAATGAAAGCGTGAAACTATTTAAAAATGGAAAGAAATCTTTATACAATACATCACAAATTAAAGATAAAAGGAAAAGTATATAGATTTTTTTCTAAAATGGGTTCTTTTAAGAATCAACTAGCACTAGCTACAAAAAAATAGAGCAATAAAGAAACCAATACTTTGCCTCGTTTGAAAATATTATGCTTGATAAACAAGTTTGCAATTGTAAATTGTCTTGTTGTTTCTGTTTGGCAGTACCAAAGCAGAGTTTGTGGACTATAATTAGACACCAGCTGAATGGAATACGTATTTTCTGTGCCGCTACACACTTCATCAGCATTCGTGGTGTCTTATCCATTTTGGTTTCGTTGAAATCTAAACATGATAAAGGCCACAATGATCAAATAAAGAAAACGATGCTGTTCAATTACACAATATAAAGAAAACTTTACGATTAGTGGAAAACAATTAAATAAATAGATAATAATTATCTTTAATTTTTCACATTAAAAACCTACATACTTTTTTTTGTAAATATATTATGCCAAAAACTTTTTTATAAAGTTCTTCCAAATTTTAGACATAGAATAACATCCTGTGGAATAAGATTGCTAAAATTTGTTTGAATGGTACGACTTCTTAATGCTGAGTACACAAAACTTTTATTTCGTACAGAAGTTTGCGGGATATATAAAAAAAAATTGCTTTAATGCCAGAAAAATCCTTTCAATATAAATATCGGTAAAATACTACATTTATTTCAAAAAGTGTTAAATGTAACTCATGTATTAAATTTAAATTTGAGTCATCAGATTCCAAAGCATCTTAGTTGAAATATAGCAAAGTGTATCCAAAATCTTTTCATTAGAAAATGAATTATCGGTCAAAACGCACTTTTGGACTTCTTGAAGCTTCTATATAAACTTCGGAATTCATTTTTGTAAAAAATCTGTTGTAAATATTTTTCTAAAATTTTTTTAATTTTTTTAATTAACCATATCGGTCCATAAACAACCGAGTTATAGGCAAAATTCTGAAAAAATTTTTAAAGATATACACACACAAATATATGTATACAAATATGTTTGGACTCAGTATTGTTGTTTTTTGTATAAGCATGTATATACAAACAAATGTATATAAATTTAGTAGTCGTCACAAGCTATCAGTGTTGCTGTTGTTGTTTTTTTTTTCTTTTTTTCTAAGGAAGCAACATTTGCTATTGTAGTATAATTTTGTGTTTGCATTTTTGTAGTTTGGAAAAGATGTAGGTTATTTTTGTAAATATAAATGTGAAAATATGAAAGCATACTTTAAGGCGTAAATGTGGTAAAGGGTATAAAAGATAGGGCACAGATGAATATAGCGCTCTAACTTGTTTTTAAATTATTTTATCTTTAGATACCATTTTATCGGATTTTTAAGCTACTTCATTACATTACAATAACAAAAGGGGGTCGGGAAACAAGATCTTGTGAGAACCCCTGATTTAGATGGTTGACTGACTAGTTGTTTGTTTGATGGCTGGCTGCTGGTAACATTAACTGAAAATAATCACAATCTTAAATGCTAAACAATAAGAAAATTTCGCGGTAAATTTGTTACAGACAATGCAAGCATTATTAAAATAGAACAAATTAAAGAAATTTTTATGAATATGAATATTGTTTATTTATAAGTTTCTTTCTTTCTTTTTCTAATGAATTCTTTAAACATGTTGAGCTTTTACGAGTAGTTTTATTATGAAAAAAAAAAAAATATATATATATATATATATATATATATATATATATATATATTTGCAAAACCTCTTAAAGGAAAACTAAAGAATATTTCAATTATTTAATTGTAGTTTATTGGATCTTTGATGTATGAGTATTAAATTTATTTATTTTTATTTATCAAAAGAATATTGAAATACTTGACCACATTTTTTTTTATCAAAATAATATTGAAATACTTGACCAAATTTGCTGCTATACTAAAAAAAAACCTTGGCTTAAAATAATGTTTTTTAAAAAAATATGCGTAAAAATAATTGCTATAAAATATCAAAAATATTACACTTTATACATTTTAAAATAAACGAAAGTAAACCTAAAACCCAAATTGTATGGTTTTTGTTGTTTATTATTTTCAGTAGGTATATTTTTTTATTTTTCTCGTATAGAATTAAATTCAATTATTTTTACAGTTTTTATCAAGGTTTCCATACATATATACATACATAAATAAATATTTGGCAACATGTCATCATGTTTAGTGTAGCAAAATACACTGCGCAAAAACTTTTTATGAAAAACAAGAATTTAAAATAAGACTATTGAAATCTATTTTATATATTTAAAATACTAGAGTTTAATTAACAAAAATTAAAAAGAATCATATATGATTACCCTTCCATACCTCTAATTTATCTCTGTGTAATTTGAAATTGAAATCACAACATGCATAATACTTCTTTTTTTCTTGTTGATGTTATTTTCAATCTACTAGTATTTGCATTATTTCGGCTACGACACAAACAAATTCTAATAAATCAAAGTCATTGTTAAGGCAAATAAAAGAAGACACACCAAAATACAAAATAAAAACAGATAAATTCAAATTTATTCTACGAAAAATAAAAACAAAATATTTATAATTTTTTCCCCCTTTAACTTACGCAATTTACTAGTAAAAAAAAAACCAGAAGACCAAAATAAAATTTAATAAAAACAAAAATTGAAGACAACTTGTTGAATTTTAAGGTTTTTTTTTATGTAGTCAATTCAATTATTTTGAACATTATTTGTTTATTGAAAGAGGACTAAAGCCGCTTAAAGATTTATTACTTCCTGAAGAGGGCTTTGGAATACTTCATAAAATAAAAACAACCAAAGGAGAATAAATTTACAATTAAGGCAATTTTATTCAAAATAAATGTTATATTATTTATTTTAAAAACATTTTTTAATTTTATTTAAAAAAATGGTTAATTTGTTTATAGAAAATTCCGATAATTTTTTTTTCTTTGTATGACATTTTTAATAAATCTTTTCTCCTTACAAAATTTTGGTTAAATTTTCTTTTTTCTTCGATAAATTTTCTCTTTATGTAAAAATATCCAATCAATTATCACTATTGAAAATATTCGATAAATTTTCTTTTTATAGAAAGCTGTCTACAAATTTTCATGTTGTTGAAAATTTTCGATAAATCTTCATTTTATATAAAATTTAATTTTTTTTAAGGAAAATGATTTTTTTTAAGGAAAATTTGAAATACATATTCCTTTTAGAGAAAACTTTCGTAAAATTTTGTTTCAAGAGAAAATTTTCTATAAAAATTCTCTTTATACAGTTTTGGATCTGAAAATTGTTCAATAAATTTTCGATATTTTTTTTGGAAAATTTTTGATTTGGTAAATTTTATTTTTATAGAAAATTTTCTATAATTCTTTTTTAATAGAAAATTTTCGATGTCTTATTTTAATAGACAATTTTCGATAAGTTTTATTTTAAAAGACAATTTTTGATAAATTTTCTTTTTATAGATAACTTTCGATAAAATTTCTCTTCATAGAAAATATTCTACAAATTTTCTTTTTATAGAAAATATTCAATACATTTTCTTTTTATAGAAAATATTCGAAAATTTTTCTTTTTATAGAAAATATTCGATACATTTTCTTTTCATAGAGAATATGCGAGAATTTTCTTTCTATAGATAACATTCGATAAATTTTATTTTTCACATAAAATTTTCAATAAACTTATATAGAAATTTCTTTTTTATCTTTTTTATAGAAAATTTTCGATTAAATTTCTTTTCATATAAAATTATGATAAATTTTATTTTTATAAACAAATGCTTGATAAATTTTATTTATAGATAATTTATCAATCTCTTTTTATAGAAAATTTTCAATAAATTCTCTTTTTATAAAAAATTTTATAAAAATTTTATAAAAAATATTTAAAAAATATTCAATAAATTTTCTTTTCATTGAAAATATTCGATAAATTTTATTTTTATTAAAAATATTCGATAAATTTTCTTTTTATAGAATATTTTCAATAAATTCTTATATAGAAACTTTCAGTAAAATCTTATATAGAAATTTTATTTTTATAGAAAATTTTCAAGTTTGTTTTTTATACAAAATTTTGTATATTTTTTTTCTTTTTTTATACAAAATTTTCCATAAATTTTCTTTTTATATAAAATTTTCGATAAATTTTATTTTAATATAAAATTTTCGTTAAAATTCCTTTTTATAGAATATTTTCGATTAATTTCCTGTTTATTACTAATTTTCGATAAATTTTCTTTTTATGTAAAATTTTCGATAAATTTGCTTTTCATATAAAATTTTCGATAAATTTTCTTTTTATCGAAAATGTTCGTTAAATTTTCTTTTTATAGAAAATGTTCGTTTAATTTTCTTTTTATAGAAAATGTTCGTTGAATTTTCTTTTTATAGAAAATGTTCGCAGAATGTTCTTTTTATAGAATATTTTCGATTAATTTTCCGTTTATTGATAATTTTCGATAAATTTTCTTTTCATATAAAATTTTCGATAAATTTTCTTTTCATATAAAATTTTCGATAAATTTTTTTTATCGAAAATTTTCGATGAATTTTCTTATCAAAATTTTCGATAAATTTTCTTTTTATCGAAAATGTTCGTTGAATTTTTTTTATAAAAAATTTTCGAAAAATTTTTTTTTTATAGAATATTTTCGATAAAATGTCTTTTTATAGCAAATTTTTGATGAAATTTCATTTTACAGAAATTTTTCGATAAGACTTCTTTTTAATACAAAATATTCTATAAATTTCTTTTTATACAAAAATTTTCAATAAATTTTCTTTTTATAGAAATTTATAGTTGTCTTTTAGTTTCTTTTCAAAGAAAATTTTTGATAGATTTTATTTTTATTTTTTTTTAAATAAAAAAATTTAAAAATAAAAAATTAATAAAAATTTTAAAAAAAATTACTATACAATTTTCGATAAATCTTCTTTTCATATAAAATTTTCGTAAAATTTTCTTTTAATGGAAAATTTTCGATAAATTTTCTTGTTATAGAAGATTTTTGCAATTTTTTTTATAGAAAATTTTCAGTAATTTTTCCTTCATTTCATTTTATAGAAAATTTCCGTTAAATTATCTTTTGATAGAAAATTCTCCATTTTTTAAAAAATTAAATGTTTATGGAAATTAAATGTTTATGGAAATTTATAATTTTTCATAAATTTTTAAAGCTTACTTAAGGTTCTATGAACTTCTTAGCTCTTTATTTTAGTATTAATAATAAAAATAAATAAAAAAAAAATTAACACCTTACTTATGTTAAGCTCCCATAATATTAACCGTAAACAAACTTTATATATCCCACCTTCCCTCATTTTCTTCTACTTTTATAGAACTTTAATCTATAGCCGCTTTTTTAGTGTAAAAATAAAATTAAAAACTTTTGTTCATCAACAACTCTATTTTTGTTATGAAAACTTCAAATTTTGTCTAATTTTTTTATCTCTCTTTTTTCATTGCAGGTAAGTTTTTCCCTTCTGAAGTTTTTGGGTTAGAAGAAAAAAGGCAAAATAATACTACACCAATAGATTATCCATCATCATGACTTTATTTATTTTATATATATATATATATATATATATATATATATATATATATATGAGTAAAGCTAAAAGGTGTGGTAAGTTATTTTTATTTACTAATTTTTATTTTATTTTTAAATGTGTCATGAATTTTAAATTTCAAACTTTTTTAGGTTTTTTTTTTTTTTTTTTTTTTTGTAATTGTAAAGATAACGGAATGTAGATGACTTTAAATGTCAGTTTATGGAGGAACTATTTTTTAATATAAATATTTTATAATGTGGGATTAAAATAACTTAATTTAAATATGTATATGGAAAAAAAATATGAACAAAGTTTTAATAGTTTAATAAATCCAATTTTATCTTAATATTAGTAAAAATTTTGCCAAAAGAAAAGATCTGTAAGAGTAATATAATAAACTGATATTAAATAATGGTCCTTTTTTGCTTTTATATTATATTTATATTATATTATATACTATATATATATATATATATATATATATTATACTTATATTGTTTTACTTTTTGGAAGCATTTTTATGTGTCAGAAAAAATAGATTGATGTTTTTTAGCATATGTATAATGACCACATAATGGAAAAATTGCCAATTATTAAAAAAGTTTTGCTCCTTCATGAGAAGGCCCTCTCTTTGAAGTATAACAACCAATTTATAATTAATGTGAAAATATAGTAAGTAAAGTAAGGTTAAATTTCAAATATCATTCTCCATTACACACATTTTCTTTTTATATAATTTTTAATATAAATTTTTATTTATTTAATAGAAAAAAAGAACATCTTTTTACTACTTCCTTAAAATTTCCTTTTGGCCTTAACTTTCTTCTTGGTCATTTATAAATGGCTAAGACCCTGAAAAACAAATGGAAATCAGTTTTTCTTTTATAGTTAAATTTATTGCTGAGTTTTGCCCTTGAAATTTACCAAAAAAAAAAGTAAAATAAATGAAATGCGCCACAATATGAACTCATTTCTAACTCTAGGAGTTCGCAAGAAAAAATAGTGCATGCAATAATGCTTATAAAAATGAAAAAAAATGGATGAAGCTATTTGAAATTATATTTTGATGTTTAAAAGAAAAAATATTATTTTTATTGATATTTAATAAAATATTTATTTTTTAATTATTAAATTTTTTTAATAATTAAATTTTAAACAAAATACTTTAAAAATTTATTACTTTCCAGAAAAGCATTTCTGGTGTTATCGGCTCACTTTTTAAAGCTGTTTTTTGTAGAGCTTTTAATTTCCTTTAGAAATTATTTACAAAGGCTTAATACCCTTCAAATAGTCAGAGATCTAAGATTCACGCATTTTTCTGCGATAATGGGGCCACTAATTAACCGCATTTACAAATGGTTTCGCAGACCTAAATTTTTTTTTTTAGAAATTTTAAAAGAAATTCATTTCAATAATCTTCATCCTCTCTTTTGCCTCTACATCTTTTTTAGTGTTTCTCGACGTTTTTTTTTTTTTAATTTTTAATTTGTGGGTCTACAGGCTAGTATTTTTTAACCTTTCTAATGAAATATTTAGGGAAATTGAATGAATGAGGCGTTTTCCTTTCAATGATGTAAATGTTTTCTCTTTAAGTGCTGAAACACAAGCTAATGAATATTTTTTATTTTTTTAATGAAGATTTGACAACTAAAGCCGCACAGAGAAATTCGCACAAATTAGAATCTATTTTCTTTAATGTTGCAAAATTAAACTGATATTTTTATATTAAATTTGTATAAGATGGAAAGAGAAAGAAAGCTTTGCTTTATATTTTTTATGTATGCACTTTAAGAGAGGGAAAAAATAATTTTTATACATGTAGTTTTGTTGTTGTCATGAGTTAATAAACAAAAATAAAATACATGTAAAAACCCGCTTTCATTTAATTTGAACTTCTCTCTGACAATGAGCTTCACCTTTAAATTCGTATAATTTTGTCTACGGACGCCTTAACGTCGAGTCTACACTAGAGGAATTACTATCACGACAAACCCTAAATTTTTATCACGATAAAAATTTGTCTAATGTAGACTGAATTTGTCAGTAAAACAAAATTGTCAGCGCTCGAGCACTGACAGCTTTGTTTTGACATTGTTTAATGTTTTGTTAGTACATTCTACGTGGTTATGATATGTTTTTTCCCTCTAATTAATAGAGTTAAAAAATTATCTACAATTCAACCAAAAATTTGACGTTTATCTTGATATAAATTTCCCTAGTATAGACGCAACGTAAAGCTTGCAGCAATTTTTTCGTGCGCACTATTTAAAATTCTGGTGGCAGCAGATTCTGTGTTTAGATTCTTCTTATTTTATTTTATTTTATTTTTTGTTCTTTTTTTCTTTTACATCATGTAAACAAATCTTTCACTTTAAGAGGTTGGTGGTATTAAAAATATATGATGTACCATAAAAGTTCATTGGCCTAATGTTAACATGACTATTTTTCATTCAGTATTTTTTGGTAGGGTTTTCCTACTATTTTCAAGATTTTAAGAAATTAAATGTAATGAAAATAAACTTTGTAACTATGTTAAAAAGTGTTGCTTTTAAATGATTATTACGGCTATTATATAAAAGATGAGATTAATAGCACGTTTTTGTAATCTTGAAAAAATTTTTTAGCGATACGGTATTTTTTAACAAAAATGTTTTATTTTTCCATTTACATAGATTTATTAAAATCTTTTTTCCAGATTATTTTTTTACGATTGAATTGACCTTTTAAAAAATTGATAATTTTTTGTTTAAACTAAAATATTTCAATCTATAGAGCATGTAATTTTAATCTTGGTAATTAAATTCATAATCGTCTAAGTAATCTATTAAGGGTCATTTGTTAAGTGCAGTTTTATTTAAAGTTATTTTAATTTATAAAAGCATTAAAGCAGTATTAACCATCTAACGGACAGTTCTGCCTCAAGGCATCCTTTTTAGTTTTATGTAGTTTTTTTTTAATAATATATATTTAAACTTCTTTTCGTATTCTGATCATTTGATTAATTAGTTGACACAATTAGATAAATATCTAGATATCTAGATCTCTAATTATATTTTTAATCTCTGAATTGATTTTATACATTTTTGCTCCGATCGTTAGAGGGTTAAGTTTTTTTATAATATACACTTACAAAAAGTTGAATAAAAAACTACTAAATAATCTCTTAAATTACTCGCTCTCCTTCTGCCTTTATATAAAGCTGAAGTCACACTAAACAAATATTTGTTTAGTAGCTTGAGTACTAATGTCAGCTGTCAAATTCTATTTTACTGGTGTATTAACAATATAATATTATTTATATTACTCTGTATGTTGTAATATTAAAATTATTTTATTGCATATTAATATAATTGTTAAATAAATCTATTATTAGTAGCAATAAATCAATAATAGTTACGGAAAAAACACAGATCAATAAACTTTTTTTTTTACTATTTATTATTAATTTTTTTTACAAATAACTTATGTTATTTTGTATGTAATTAAACTATAAATAACTTTATGTTATTATTTTTTATAATGTTGTATATTAACATAAATAACTGAATAAAATACATGCACGCAATATTTAATAATAAATATGTAATTAACTTTTTATTGGAACATTAAAAATAATTTGAAAAAAGAACATATGAATTGATTTTTTATAATTAAATCAAGTATTTATACATTCAAAATGATTTATTTAACAAAATACGGGAGGAAGTAATTATCTAATTTATTTTATTCCCAGGAAAAAATGTATTAGTTATATAACTAGTTCCAGAACGTATGAAAATAGTACTCGTTCTACTTAGGTGAACGTGGTTAGGTGGTTGGGGTATTAAGTTCTACTTTGACGTAACGACTAATGATTTTTGTTTGAAATTGCCACCTCCAGAGCTAGTTCTGCAGAAGTGTTATTTAGAGTACTCATTTCATAAAAGCATTAGGTAACGGTTTCTGACCCTGTTTTTTATTTTTATTCTAATGAGTCATTTCTTAAGACCACTTTTTAAATCAATTTAATTTTGCTGGACTCTTTTGTTTTTTTTATTAAATTTTTTTCGAATTTTTGCAATTTTTGCATTTTTTTCAAGTTTTTTAAACAGTTCTAGAAAGTCATTTTAAAAACATTCTTTAAAACCAATTTAGAGCCACAATAAGGATCTACTCCGTGAGTGCCAGAATTGGTTGTGGCGCCACTAGTTATAAGGATGTTATTAAATAATCTAAAATGATTCTAAATACAACCTCAAAAAATTTAAATATCGCGGTGGGAGTATATTTCACTTGTTCAAGAAGTATGTAACAATGCTCTCAAATCTATCTTGCAGAATGTTCGATGAGCCGTTTACTACTCGTATGTTCTGTTAAAACCACATGCCATCATCAAAAAGCAATTCATTCTCATCGATCGACACACAGTGGGGCAGATCGAAAAAATGTTGGTAATAAATGTGTATCTCCTAAACTGCTGTTCGGATCGAATTAAAATGTTTGAAAGAGTTTTAGAGGAGGACCTTAGTTTGCAGACAAATCATCTTGTAGTCACCCTGTAATAATACGTGATAACAAGGTGTCAAATTTGACCACCACTAGTATGGCAAAGTTTCAAAAAAGATTTAAAAAGCTTTGCAAGACACTTGATGAGATGAAGAAAAAATATTCTTAATTTATGATATTTCTTATGTTTAGAAGGATATTTTCGCTTGAATTCGGAATTTTCTGCCTG
This sequence comes from Protocalliphora azurea, assembly GCA_932274085.1. Classification (NCBI taxonomy): domain Eukaryota; kingdom Metazoa; phylum Arthropoda; class Insecta; order Diptera; family Calliphoridae; genus Protocalliphora; species Protocalliphora azurea. The sequence goes on along the minus strand of OW026522.1, from coordinate 133,647,931 downwards.
GACATTTTTTAGTTTTTCTTAAATAATTTCAATAATAATGAGTGAAAAGTTTTTTAAAAATATCCTGAGATTCTCAATACATTTCACAATGGATTGATTTTTTTTTATACCCCACACCACCATAGGTGCTTGGGGTATTATGCGTTTGTGCTGATGTTTGTAACGCACAGAAATGAATCACTTACATATGTTAGTATCAGGTTTATATTTGACACAAATAAGTTTTATATAAGTAGAAATCATAGTGACATATTTCATGAGGATCGCTTCATAATTTACCATAGCTAGTGAGCTTATATCACTTTCGGGAATCACCTAAAGTGCATAAATTCATATAAATGTTAGTATTAACGTAATATTCTGTATTCGTATATTTTACACTTAGTAAAAGTATCGGTCCACAATTGTCCACATGTCTACTATAAGATGGACATACACAATTGACCGACTATATCTTTCTTATTTGTTATATATATATATATATATATATATATATATATATATATATATATATATATATATATATATATATATATATATTTTTTTTTTAATTATCTCCATTCGTCTAGCCGTAAAAAAAATGATCAAACTCAAGACTAAAATGAGTACAAAAAAAATGGTCTATTTTAATTAGCAACATAATATTCGTTTTTTTCACATATTTCAAAAAGTAAGTCTTCCAGAATGGATAACAAAGAAATTCTTATTTGATTGAGAGTTACACCCTACGTCCAGTACTAGTCGAAATTTTGAAGTTTTTACCGAAATTTCAAGTTTTCAAATTTAAAAAATAGTTTTAATAGCCACATATATAGAGATTGATTTGACACTAAACTGGTTCCCGCCCGCTCAAAATTGTCAAATTTTTAGAATCAAATTAATTTTTCATAATTAGTTTTTTTTGAATTGTTTTCCTAATGTAGTATACTAGAAATTTTGATACCTTTAGCGGTTAATTTTTGATATATATATATATATATATATATATATATATATATATATATATATATATATATATATATATATATATATATATATATATATATATATATATATATATATATATATATATATATATATATATATAATAACATGTGTGTAATATTTCATATTTTCCATATTTCATATAATTATTTAACTTTTCTATGACATTATGATTCATTCATCCATGGCATATAAATTAAATTGATTGAAAATCTTAAATAAATGTTTCCCAGTTCAAAGAGGATTATATGCATTTAAATCACATACTTTTATATATATATATACTAAACATTTTTATTATTTTTATTTTTTTAATAAAACAACAGGAGAGATGATAAAAACATCATAAAGTTCAAATGTTTAGCTTATTGTTTAATAAAAAAAAATGTAGTTAAGTATTTTGTTTTTTAACATAAAACAATAGATTTTATTTTAATAATACGCATGGTATTTTTTTTTTAATTTATGGACTTAGAAAATAAAAATTGTATATAAGAAATTTATATAAAAAAATGCCAAATAAATAAAATAGTCTTTTTTATGATTTACAACTTTATTATAACAATTATTATGGGATGATATGAAGTTTATTATAAAACGTAAAATAAAAAATATTTAAAACATGTATACAATGTACAATTAAAATAATTAAAATATAATGCAGTTTTATTGTATCTAAATGCTTATGAGTGTGTGCATATGGAGGGGGAAAATGTTCAAGAGACGGATGAATGAATGAATGGAACGAACTGCCTCATATTGATGGTTGAATTTGTTTGGGTTGAATGAATACTTTAAGTAGTTTGATTAAAGAAATATAAGAAAATAAAAGGAATTGAATGTTAAAATCAATGATGAATTTTATGTTTATTTTTTTTTTTTTTTGCTCCCTATTGTGTAATAAAAAGTTTGATATGATTTATAAAATTGGTTTCTTTTGTTTGATACTTATTTGCAACATTATGCAACACTAGCATTTACCTTATTATTTGTAACATGTTTAATAAACAGATACTCGTTATAACTGAAATGAAAGTTAATATCTATTAAGTTATTTCAATGATTTTAAGTTATTTTTTATATATATAAATATGTTTATCTATGAGTTAAGACAATAAAACAAGTGTAGGAAATTAAAAAGAAAAAACAAAAGTTTCATGTAAATTGTTTTCAATTTCCTTAATATATGTGAGGGAAGAGACCACGAATTTGAAATGTATAGTTAAAATATAAATACTAAAGCTTGGCTAAACTATTTGAGTGAGTAGTATTCTGCTCCAGTTTGTAAAGAAAATTTTCGATAACATTTTGTCTAAAGAAAATGCTCCAAAGGTGTTCATCTTGTAGAAAATTTCCCATAAATATTTTTTAAAAAATTTTCTATAAAATTTCTTTCTATAGAAAATTTTTGATAAATTTCCTTTTCTTATGGCAGATTTTCGATGAATTTTCCTTTTATAGAGAATTTTTGATAAATTTTCTTTGTATAGAAAATTTTGGATAAATTTTCTTTTTATAGAAAATTTTCTACAAATTTAATTTCTATAGGAAATGTTCTACAAATATTCTTTCTATAGGACATTTTCTACAAATTTTGTTTCCATATACAATTTTCTACTAACGTTCTTTGCAAATGTTGTATAGATAGACAATTTTCTATAGATTGAAAATTTATCGACTTTTTTTATAAAAAAAAAATATCGAAAAATGTCTATAAAAATAAAAATTTTCGAAAAATTTCTGCAAAAATAATATTAATCGCAAAATTAAAAAAAAAATCGGATTTATCGAAAAATTTATGAAAATCGAAAATATTCTATTAAAAGAAATGCAATTTTCTCTAAAAATAAAATTTTGTATAGAAAGAAAATTTGTTGAATACTTTCGCTAAAAATAAAATTTATCGAAAACTTTCTGTAGAAAGAAAATTTATCAAAAATTTTCTATAGAAGGAAAATTTATAGAGAGAAATTATTGAAAATCATTGGAAAAAAATTTCTAGAGATTTTTTTATAAGAAATTCATAGAAAATTTTCTAAGGAAAGAAAATTTATAGAAAATTTTCCATATTAATAAAATTTGTAGAAATTTTTTCATAAAAAGAAAATTTATCGAAAATTTTCTATAGAAAGAATTACCGAAAATATTTTATAGGAAGAAAATTTTTTATAAATAAAATTTATAGAAAATCTTCAATAGAAAGAAAATTTGTAGAAAATGTTCTATCTATAGAAATGTTTCTTTCTGTAGAAAATTTTCGATAAATTTTATTTTTCAATAAATTTCATTCCATAGAAAATTTCCTTCTATAGAATATTTTCGATAAATTTTCTTGAATAGGAAATTGTCGATAAATTTTCTCTTAAGGGAAAATTTTTGATAAGTTTTCTTTCTAAATAACATTTTCGATAAATTTTCTTTCTATAGAAAATTTTCAAAAAATTTTCTTTCTGTAGAAAATTTTCGATATATTTTCTTTATGTAAAAATTTTCGACAAATATTTTTTTATTGAAAATTTTCGATAAATTCTCTTTCTGTAAAAAATTTTCGATAAATTCTCTTTCTGTAAAAAATTTTCGATAAATTATCTCTTTATAGAAAATTTTCGATATATCATCTCTATAGAAAAATTTCAATAAATTTTCCTTTTATAGAATATTTTCGATAAATTTTCTTTCTATAATTTTCAATCAATTTTCTTTCTATGGAAAATTTTCGGTCAGAAAATTTTCAGTAAATTTTATTTCTATAGAAAATGTTGAACAAATTTTATTTTTAGAGACAATTTTCAACAAATTTTCTTTTTCTAAGAAGTTTTGATAAATTTTCTTTTTATAGAAAATTTTCAATAAATTTTCACTCTTTATACAAAATTTTGCAATAAATTTTCTCCCTTCATAAAAAATGTTCAATAAATTTTCTCTCTTTATAGAAAATTTTAATTTTTCAATAAATTTAATTTTTTTATAGAAATTTTTCGATAAAATTTCTATAAAAGATTTTAAGATCAACTGCTGTTCATCTTAAAGTTTAACATGTCTTAATTTTAACTTAATTTTAAATATTAAAAAGACATTTTTTTTCGGGCTTTCTCAAAATTTGGGTCTGGGTTTATTACAATTTAGTTTTTAAAATACGTTTAGTAAATATAATATTTAAAGCTTAATTTTTTATTTTTACGAAATCTTCTTTTCAAATAATATTTTATTTACAAACACTAGGAGTACTTATAAACTCTCAAATTTATAAACAAGCTTTTATTATTAAATATTCAAACCGAATATTAATTAATCATTTATGCAAAATTCAACCAACCTGCCACCTACACAGACATGCCAACAAGCATGACTGAAATCAAAAGAACATCACAAGAAACTTGAAGGCAAATAAAATTCAAAACTAGCAACAATTTGTGGCAATTGTTTTTTAAATACATAACACACACACACATACAGAAAATCATAATAAAGAATTAAACTAAATTTATTATAATCAAACATTCAGACAAATACTGTCAGTCAAATTATGCTACAGAAGATGAAAAAAAAAAGAAAAACATAAGAACAGACAAATAGAAAATAAAATCTAAAATGTGTTTGAGACGACCAGACGTCTGTCTGTCTGTTTTCTTTGTCATGAGAAATGTAATTTTTTTTTTTTGTGTATGTTTGATGCGAGTATTTCCTCTTTTTCGTGGGGGCTTAACAGTTCAGACTGATTTGTTTATTAGTTTCTAGATTTTATTTTCTGTTTTTTTTTTTAGCTTTCCAACAAATTGTAAAACAACATTGTTAAAAATGTTACTTGCTTCTGCTTTTTGTAATAATTCAAGTCAGAGTTTAGTTTGTTGAACTTTTTGTTATTGTAAAGAGTTGTATTTTATAACAATTTGCATTTAAAAGTGTTTTTTGAAGTCAAATAATAATGATGATGAACTCCTCCCACTATAATTTTCTAATTTTGGAAGTAGTTTTGTATTGAGGTGTATTATGGTTGCATATATAATACACGCGATAAAATTAATAGGAAGTCCATATATGGCTATAAAATATTTTATTATAGGAGTTATTGTTAGTCTTTGTTAGGTGAATATGGAAAAATTTCTTATTTGTTAAATGTTTTTAGTGTATTTTAGTACTTTTTTTTAATGTCCGTTAAATTTTACACATTTCTGTGATTTTATTATTTTCAAGGTAATTTCATGTTCTCTATAGCGTGTTACATAACATAAAAATTGTGTTATAATATTTATTTATTGAGCAAAAAGTTCTTAACATAATAATTTTACAGTGCATGAAGTAATTAAAGGTTTAGGCTTTAGGTTTTATTATTTCTATACCCGCCACCAAAAAAATTATTTCTATACCAGACATGTCGAAATATATATACATTATATTTCCTGGTAGGATTTTGTGTCGATCTAGCTATGTCCTATGTCTGTTGAAACCAGGATACGCTCGAAGTGGATATCATAGGGATCGAAATTTGGCTCAAATATTTCTCTCATATAGAATTTGTTTTGGTATTGAAAATGAGCATAATCGGTTAACCTTCAAAAAAAGATTACGTTTGTCATTCGGTATGTAACATGTCGAAATATATATATATTCTATTTCCTCGTAGCATTTTATGTCGATCTAGCTATGCCCGTCCCTCTGTCCGTATGTCTGTTGAAACCAGGATAGACTCGATTCGGATAACCTAGTGATAACCTATTTTTCTCATATAAGGTTTGTTTTGGTATTGAAAATGCGCCTAATCGGTTAACAAACTTTATGGGCCAAAAACCAAACAAATAGGTGTCCGTCGTAACTCCTGTTCATACATTTTCGCCGATATCTCTTACACAAAAGCATGCACGGGAATGAAATTTTGTAAAAATAATTGAAGAGTAGAATCATAAATTTAAAAGATATAAACTACTAACGGAAAAACTATGAAAATAAATGTATTTTGAAAACAAAGAAGTAAGTTTCAATTTGAGGTGAGAACATTAACAACTTTTGGGGCCATCTTAAAATAGGCAATAGACTAGGTGATGGACCACTACCATTTTTTCTTTGAAGGTTTATCTTCTCAAAACCGTAAATGCTATTTGTAAACTTCCTTTGTGCTAAAGACTTACATATGTTGGCCTTTTAAGTTTAAGTTCATTTGATCCCATATGTAATAAAATTAGTGTCACAATAATTATTACTTAATTTTCATCATAATTGGCGAAGGTAGAATTGCCGCCATGACAAATGCTTCCCGTTCCTCCTTGCGTATGTTTATTTCCTCCAAATAAGCTAAATTAATATATATTTAGCTTTTTAAGCTTTAGTTTCATTTAACAAAAAGATTCATTCTCTCTACAATAGTTCTTTAAAATGCAATTTCTTCCCTCTTATAAATGATTTTTTTCATATTAACCACTTTGATAGATATCAGTTTACTACACCAACCAACAATTCCATTATATATACCAGATATCTAATACTGGAATATTAAAATTATTTATAATATTTTTAAAGAAATTCTCGTATTTGTTTATTTTTTTTTTTCAAATTCCATGGCTGTGACATACTTTATCAAGCATAACGAATGTAGGAGACAAAAGCTTTTCATTTTCTATGTTGCATTTATAATAATGGTAATGATGATTCCACCTCCTAACAAAGGTAAAGACACACCAAGGTAAATACAAATAAATTCTATAGGAGTACTCGAACATATGTATGTATGTGTACAAATTACACTAAAAAACAAAAACAGACTATAAATAACAATAGCAAGTGAGAATTTTATAATTAGCTTGGTCGAATCTGTTATACCCACCATCCGCAACTTTTTGTGCCACCCTATTTAAAATTTCACCTTATATGGAAGGTGGTCGTTAAAGTGGGCGCATCAAGCTCATTTTTAGTTTCTAAATTTACATCGATTCTTAAATTATTTGTACAAAATTTCGTTGTAGTACATGGTTTTGTGTAAGAGATATCGGCAGAAAATTATGTACTGGAGTTACGGCGGTATTTGAAACAAAACTTCTTCGTTTATGTACCGATTTTGTCCATTTTCAAAACCAAATAAAGCTTATACATATTTGAACTAAATTTCATTGTCCGCCCCGAGCGCTATCCTGCTTTAGAAAACGAGCAGACGGTCAGACGGACGCTAGATCGACTCAGAATCTTACCAGGACCTAGAATATATATATTTTATAGGATCTTAAATGATTTTTTCAACATGTTACACACCAATTGACAAACCCAATATACACTTCATCTTTTTTGATAGTTTGTATAAGAAAAATAATACAGACAAACTAACAAAAAAAAAAAAAAAGTTAAAAAGAAAATATACCGCTAAAAGCCAAGTTCTGAAACCAAAAACAAACTAAAAACTTTGTATACCATACAAATAAATAATATATATAATGTTACTTTGCCACTAACAGCTAGAAGGGACTACTACTAGTAAAAATTCAACTGTATTTAATGTAAAAATGATGTTAATCAATTTCAATTTTTGTTTTCCTTTAAAGTTATTAAAAGTTCTGTTGATAAATATTGAAAGACAAAAAACGACACCTACCTTTAAGCAACTAACTAACACGTGCCACAACTTTGCTTGCATGTTATAGTCAGCTGAAAGGTTGATTTGTCACTTAATAAAAAAGATTCTATATTGTTCTTGATGTACTTATGTGAATATGATATGAAAATGAAGAGAACTCCAATTGAATTTTATGACTTCCTCTTGCAGTTTGTAGGTTCTTTTATTATTATTATTTTGTAGTTTTCATTATGATTTTTTAATCACGACTAGCAGGAACAAATAATGCGTTTAGTTTTATTTTCTGGTGAGTTTTTGAAATAAATTAAAATAAAAGAGATTAAACAGTGCGGAATATAATTATAACAAAAAGGTAATATTGCGATATATGATCCCTTTAAATAGCCATACTGTGACATCACATGCAAATCCTTCGACTTTGTCCTCAAACATTATCTTACAGAAATGAAGACGGTTTAAATCTTCGCGTGGAAAATCGATGAATATTTGCCCTTAGGTGTCTTATCGAAATTTAGTCTATACACACCAGCTTATTATTACTTATTTTCTAAATCTGCCTACAATTCTAGCTTTCGACAACTTGTTTGTAAACATATTTCCAATAAGATCTCAATTAACTTGTTGGTAGTTTTTCTAATTACATTTAATTGGACCTAAAATTATTTAATATTATTACGGCGTTTTAAATTTGTAGCATTAAAGTAATACAATCATCAAATTCTAACAACTGCTACAAAAATTTGTTATTAATTTTTTTCTTTCTGTTTGTTTTCTTTTTTATTTCTTTTAAGATTATTAAAAATATAAAATACTTATAATAACTTTTTAAGTCAAGTAAAATATGATGTCACTTGTCAAAAGAGACGTTTGTTAAAAAAAAAAACAAGAAATAAACAAAACTTAACGTGGGAAACTTTTTATAAGAACGCAAAAACAGACCAAAAACAAAATGCAAAGAACACAATTGTCTAAAAAATTAACAAAGTACTTTTACGTATAATTACACTTTTAAAGATTAATTTGCAAAAAAAAAAGAAAAAAAGAATAAACCTAAAACGCAAATAAAAATAAAAAATATAAAGTAACTAAATTGTACCAAAATAAGTTTAAATTAATTTTTGTTTATAGTATTAAACTTTTAACTTAAGTCAAAAATTATTTAAAAAATTATTTAATTTAATTTAGAACTTTACTTTTTAACATATTTATAAAAAAAAATGATTTAAAATACTAGAAACAGTCTAAGAAAATGAACAAAATCTTATGCCATTTTTAACAATCAACTTTTCACATCTCACCCTCTTAAACATTTTAGCAAAAAATCCCAAGTTTAGATTAACTAAGCTTAAGGCCAAAATAATAATAGGCCATTTATTCTACATATTCAACCATCTTCCCTTGCTAATATTTTCGGCTTTTTATCACAAACCAAAATGTCCTCCTCCCACAAAACACCTTAAACACATCAAATTTGTTAAAAATCACTCATACCAAACTCATTTGTTATTGAATGAAGACATCACCGTCATCATTTTCCTTGCCGTCATTAGTCCTTGCTAATGTAGATGTCGAAGTTCTTATTATGGGTATTTAAAAGGAGGGATGTGCTTTTAGTTTCATAAATTTTTCATTTTATGGTCCATCAATTCTTTTGTATTCGTCGCAAAAACTGAAAAGAACAAAATATAATGGCAGCATATATTTCGTTTTTTTTTTTTTTTTTTTTTTTTTTTGTGAAAAAATAAAAGTTTAAAGTTTCCTCCTTTTAGTATTTTTATCCTATAGAGCTGGCAAAGTATTTTCTATCACTTGGTTTCTTTATAATCCCCTTTTGTCAGAACTACTCAACTGAGGTAATTATTTGACAATAATAAGTAAATATTTTTGAAAAACAAGTAATTTAAATGAGGGAATATTTACATTTGGCGAAAATAGTATACTTATTTATCGAGCAAAAAATTTGCTTTCCTGGTAAGCTAGCAGGTATAATTGGAAACAAAATAAACTACTTATTTTTTGACTGAATAACTAGTTATTTTTGCTCGACTTGTCCACAAATTCATGTAGTTATTTTTTTGACTTTAGGGGTACTCAAAAATATGTACCTAAACGAAAAATAAAAAAAAAACAAAAAAATTCTGCCGTCAGTAATACTCGAACTTCCACACACACTAACCATTCGTTTTCACTGACTAACGTCTTACTCAGTACATCATCTCGCACATAGCATCCTAAGCGACAAAAACTCTATTTAGTTTAAAATATCTTTTTAGACATTTTATTATAAAAAACTAACAGCTTCAGCATGGGGTTGAACCAACAACCTTCTGGTTGTTAATCCGGCGCTCTAGCCAACTCATCCACGTGATTGCAGTATTACTGTGCTATTATACTATTGAGTACTTATTAATGTAATACAGAGTAGGCAAATAATAATGACGTCTCATCAGCAAGAAACTACTTTAATAAGTAGTTGTTATTATCGAAAACCAAAAAGTTTTTGCTGGGTAAGTATTTATTTATTGCTTGATTGACTTATTTATTGCTTGATTGACTTATTTATTGCTTGATTGACTTATTTATTTACTTATATATATATATGTATATATATAAAGCTTTTTACAATAAATTTTATAAATGAAATTGTACAATTAAAAAGTAACGTTTTTGTTATGCACTTTCAACAATTTCCCGATGTATTTTTAAAAATATTATACCATTTTGGTTTTAAATATTTTTGACTAATATTGAAGTCAAATATGTTAATTACACAGTACATTAGCAATTATTCTGAGACAAAAAAAATTATACCACAATTAACAAATTATGAAATGTTATGACTAAAATTAATTTTAAAATAAACTCACAAAAAATAAAAAACACAAAAATTATAAAAAAATTTTACTTATGTATGAAAAAATCTGAAGGAATATTAATATCTTTTTTTTAATAGTGGATCATTTTGTTCCAGAGTAATTTATATTGAAATTTTTGGTAAACATTATAATTTTTATAATATCTAAGGGAGACAAAAATTGAAAGGGTAGAAAATTTTCACAAATTCATACAAAAATTGCATTTGCATTATGAATGCATTTTTAAATTATAATATTATTTTAAATGATATATCTATATCGTTACTTAAAATGTAAAAGGACGTAACCACACTATTTTTTTACAGCAGAAGCAAAAAACATTATAACAATGCAAAAGACCGTAACCACAATTTTTAATTTTCTGCTTTCACTTGAAGCAAAATTAAATAAAGATAAAGCATAAAATACTCTTCAAACCAAATTTTTCTTAACTGGAACAAATTCTACGACTGTTCGTTTATGAAGTTGATGTTACAGCCTTTTGACTTTTGTTAATATTGATGTTATTTTTGAAGATATGAACATGAAATTTTTTCTGTAGATGTAGATTGGGTCAGTATATGATAATCCAATAAAAAAATAATATTTGATTTTTCTGTGGTTACGGCCTTTTGCATTTTAGGTGACGCTATATAATTTAAATTATTACAATCCTTTCACAGCTTATAGAGATGTTGGAATTTAAAGTTACACATTTTCTCGATTTTTTTGTACTTTTAAAATAATTAAAAGCATGAAGGAATTCGCGATTTTTTCGAAATTCAAGAAAAGAAAAATGGAGATATTAAAATGGCTCCATATGGTTAACATATGTCGAATATTAACAAAATTCGAAGACCTGAGGAAAACTTTTGGTCGTTCTTTCATGGATATATATATATATATATATATATATATATATATATATATATATATATATATGTTTTATTCAACGCTTTTATCAATTTTGGTAATTTCCAAGCAAAATTCTCAGAAGCTTTTCCAATAAATTAATATGTCTCACATGGGTCCAGAACCTTGAAAGTTGATTTCAACAGACCGAATTATGAAATAGGTTTAAAAATGTAAAATTTGTACTTCTCTTTTGTCTTGAATATGCTTTTAATATTTTAGAATATTGAAGGCTTAACAACATTATTTTTAAGATTTTACTGTTAAAATCATATTTTGACCTTTTAAAAAGCTTAAGCTTAACTAAGCTCAACATAGGAGCATATCTTTTGCTTATTTTATTATTGAAGCATTTATTTTTTAACTCCAAATTTTTTAACTAGATTTTTCTCAGTGTTTTATTTTCGGTAACAAAAAAGAACAACACTAACATAATCTATGTCTTTGTATATAATGCGACAGCCATTTGAAAAGTTATTAGCATTAATTAACAAAATATGTCTCCCACTTATGTGTTTACGTGTGTGTAAGATAAATAGAGAGATAACATGCCTTAAAAGATTAATACTTATTTATCTTTTTTGATTTATAATATCCCTTAATAATTTTTAGCACTAATAAAAAACACATTCAGCCAGACCATCATTTCACTATTACAACTTAATTCCTTTATAAACGCGCCTGGTGTCTCTTCTGTTTTAATAAAATCACATGGAATCTTTGTGGTTTTCTTTTTTTTTTTTCTTCTACAGCTTTTCAAACAAAAGCACTTAAGTACTGGTCTCAATTGTTAGCAAAAGAGTTGAAAAGAAAAACTATTTTAAATGATATTTTAACCATTTTTTTTTATTTTTTTTTTTTTTTGGCAAAAGTTTTCCTATCTTGTTAAAAACTTTTCAAAGACTTTGGCAAATAATGAAATTGGAATGTGTACTAAGTGTTTATTAATTTAAAAGATTCCAAAAATAAAGAAATACAAACTTAAAGAAGACTGAGGAAACAATTTTTGAATCATTATTTAAACTTAGTGTTTTTAGTTTTAAAAATCTATGAAAAAAGTAATATGATAACATCTTTTGTTATGTTATCATATAATTAAAAATTCTAAAATTTTCTTTAATTTTTTCCTTAGAAAATTTCACACATTTTTTTCAATCTAGTTTTTATTTATAATTAAGTATATTTTATATTTTTTCATGCTCATGTTTTTCTTTCTTAACAAGTCTATAATTAAATTTATTTATACTCTAGAGTCATTTAATTAATGTTATTCTAAAAAAAAAAAATAAACCAGCAAAGTAAACCTTCCTTGTTTTAAATATATAAATTTTATATCCACATCTGCAGTAATGGTAAATTTGTTCTTGACACTTTACATCATTTTAGGTATTTCTTTCCTTCTCAAAAATGTAAATTAAAGAAAAAACAAAGCTAAAGCAAATGAGGTCATTCAACTTATACATGTAAGTAGTTTTCTTTCCAAAAGGTTAGTTCTTTCTACTTAAGATTCAGCTGTGACAACACACTTCTCCCCCTCTAAACTACTTAGTATAAGCAACAAAGCCTTGAAGTATAAAAGAAAAGAAAGTATGTAATTGTTACTTTAATTATTAAAAGTACTTAGTACTTTTTTGCTTCATGGTTACATCTTTTACACTTAAACTTGCTTACATACATACATACAATTACCAATGCATGCGAGTGAAATGTATGTAAGTAGTTCATACTAACAAGCTACTGCATTTCCCTTTTCTTGATAGCCTCTATTTAAAGAAAATTGTGCGGTTGTGCGGGTATTGACTTTGTAAACGAGGGCGTGAGTGGGGTTTAATGTAAACATTAAATATATTTTATTTATAAACAAAACTAATTTTAATTTTATTCCCAGCAAAAAAGGAACTGAAAAAGAGCTGAAAAAGTCATGATTTTAACATTGTGTTGTCATTGGAAGAAAATACTTAATCCATGGTTGTCATTGGTAGGATGTTCTTCTTTTATGCTTCTTGTTCATTGCTTTAGAAGTACTTCTCTTAAAATTATATTTATAAAATTTTGTAATAAAAAATTGGTTTTTGCTTTGTTAATAGATAATAAAAATACTTTTCAATTTTTGAAATTTTTATTTTCTTAGCAATTATTCACTTTTTTCCTCTTAAAAATACATTTATTTTCCCCTCTTTGGAATTCATTTTTATGAACTATAAAAAAAATGCAAAATATTCATTTAGTTCTACTTTTGAAGTGGTGCAAAAGTTCTTTTTTGGAAGCACTTGCTCGTTTTTTGCTGGGTTAGTATAGCTATAGCTATTTTTATAGTGAGTTTTAAAATTTTATGATTCTTTGACAGATTTTGTAATTAAAATTGCAGCAAATTTACAGTTTTAGTTTTATTATGGTTATTTTAAAATTGGTTTTATAAAATTTTATATAAAAAACTGTACACAATTTTTCTGTTAGAAGCAAATTAATCAACAATTTTTATAAAAAAAAGAAAATTTAACGACAATTTTCTGTAAAACGAAAATCTATAAAAAGTTTTATTTAAAAAAAAAAATAATGAAAGTTGCCTATAAAAAGAAAATTAAAGAACATTTTTTATAAAAAGAAAATTTAACGAAAAAGTCTATAATAAGGAAATTTAACAAAATTTTTCTATAAAAAAAATTAACGAAAACTTTCTATAAAAACTAACGAAAATTCAAGGAACAATTTCTATAAAAAATTCAACGAAAAATTCCTATTAAAAGAAAATTTAACGAAAATTTTCTATAAAAGCTAAATTTAACGAAAATCTCTTTAAAAAACAAAACTTAAAATATTTCTTAATTATCAAATATTTCTTAATTATAAAAATATTAAATAGATAACTAAAATAATTTAACTTTTTTCATTTTTAAAATGTTTTAAATTAAGTTTTATATGTTAACATGAAAATTTATGAAAAAATAGTTTAAAAAAATTCAACGAAAAATTTCTTTAAAAATAAAATTTAACGAAAATTTTTCTATAAAGAAAAAATTTAACGAAAATTTTTCTATAAAAAGAAAATTTATCAGAAAATTTCTATAAAAAAAATTATCGAAAATTTTCTATCAAAAGATAATTTAACGCAATTTTTCTGTAAAAAGAAAATTTATAGAAATTTTTCTATAAAAAGAAAATATAATATATACTCTTTTTTAAAACGAAAATTTGAACAAAATTTTCTATAAAACGAAAATTTTCGTTAAATTTTCTATAAAAAGAAAATTCTCGTTAAATTTTCTATAAAAAGAAAATTTAACAAACATTTTCTGCAGAAATAAAAAAAATTACGAAAATTTAAGATTTAACGAAAATTTTGTATATAAAGGGATATTTAACAAAAATTTTCTATAAAAAGAAAATTTTACAAATATTTTCAATGAAAACAAAATTCAACAAAAATTTTCCATAAAGAGAAAATTTAACAAAAACTTTATGCAAAAAGAAAATTTATCAGAACTTTCTATAAATAAAAAATTTAACGAAGATTTATGTGAAAGGAATATTGAATGAAAGTTTTCTATAAAAAAGAAATTTAACGAAAATTTCACATGAAACGAAAATGTATCGAAAACTTCTATAAAAGGAAAAGCAACAATTTTTCATAAAAAAATTGAACTAACATTTTTTATAAAAAAATTCAAGAACAATTTTTTATAAAAAGAAAATTTAACGAAAAATTTCATAAAAAGTAAATTTATGAGAAAATTTCTATAAAAAAATTATCGAAAATTTTCTATCAAAAGATAATTTAACGCAATTTTTCTATAAAAAGAAAATTCATAGAAATTTTTCTATAAAAAAAAAATATAATATATACTCTTTTTAAAAAAAATTTACAAAATTTTCTAAGAAACGAAAAGATTCATTAAATTTTATGTAAAAAGAAAATTTAACAAACGTTTTCTACAGAATTAAAAAAAAATTACGAAAATTTAATATTTAAAGAAAATTTTGTATATAAAGGGATATTTAACAAAAATTTTCTAAAAGAAAAGAAATTTCAACGAAACTTTTCCATAAAAAGAGAATTCAACTAAAATTTTCCATAGATAAAATTTAACAAAAACTTTATGTAAAAAGGCGATTTATCAAAGCTTTCTATAAATAAAAAATTAACGAAGATTTATGTGAAAGGAATATTGAATGAAAGTTTTCTATAAAAAAGAAATTTAACGAAAATTTCACATGAAACGAAAATGTATCGAAAACTTCTATAAAAGGAAAAGCAACAATTTTTTATAAAAAAATTTAACTAACATTTTTTATAAAAAAATTCAAGAACAATTTTTTATAAAAAGAAAATTTAACGAAAAATTTCATAAAAAGTAAATTTATGAGAAAATTTCTATAAAAAAATTATCGAAAATTTTCTATCAAAAGCTAATTTAACGCAATTTTTCTATAAAAAGAAAATTCATAGAAATTTTTCTATAAAAAAAAATATAATATATACTCTTTTTAAAAAAAATTTACAAAATTTTCTAGGAAACGAAAAGATTCGTTAAATTTTATATAAAAAGAAAATTTAACAAACGTTTTCTACAGAATTAAAAAAAAAATTACGAAAATTTAATATTTAACGAAAATTTTGTATATAAAGGGATATTTAACAAAAATTTTCTAAAAGAAAAGAAATTTCAACGAAACTTTTCCATAAAAAGAGAATTCAACTAAAATTTTCCATAGATAAAATTTAACAAAAACTTTATGTAAAAAGGCGATTTATCAAAGCTTTCTATAAATAAAAAATTAACGAAGATTTATGTGAAAGGAATATTGAATGAAAGTTTTCTATAAAAAAGAAATTTAACGAAAATTTCACATGAAACGAAAATGTATCGAAAACTTCTATAAAAGGAAAAGCAACAATTTTTTATAAAAAAATTGAACTAACATTTTTTATAAAAAAATTCAAGAACAATTTTTTATAAAAAGAAAATTTAACGAAAAATTTCATAAAAAATAAATTTATGAGAAAATTTCTATAAAAAAAATTATCGAAAATTTTCTATCAAAAGATAATTTAACGTAATTTTTCTGCAAAAAGAAAATTTATAGAAATTTTTTTATAAAAAGAAAATATAATATATATTCTTTTTTAAAAAAAATTGACAAAATTTTCCAAAAAACGAAAATTTTCGTTAAATTTTCTATAAAAAGAAAATTTAACAAACGTTTTCTACAGAATTAAAAAAAAATTACGAAAATTTATATAAAAAGATTTAACAAAATGAAAATTTATCGAAAATTTCTATATTAAGAAAATTTAACAAAAATTTTCTATAGAAAATAGAAATTCAACGAAAATTTTCTATAAAAAGAAAATTTATCGAAAGTTTTCTACAAATAAAATTATTTTATTTTTAGAGCTATTATTTAACGAAATATTGCTAATGGAAATAAGATATTTTATATTCTACCTTATGGTATTACCAAAAATCATTGTACCATTATTACGTTGCAAAAACTTTATCTTTTACAAAATCGTTATAAAATGCACAAGCAGTACAACCATTTTGAATTTTTAATTAATTAAAGAATATTTACTTTCTGATTTTACTTCTGCTTCTCTGGAAAACTTATTAAGAGAAGAGGTGATTATTATAATTTGTTAGATATTTGTGCGTTTTTAGAAAAGTATTAGTAAAACTACTCATTAGAACTACTCATAAGTAGCTACTTAACTAAATATATTTTCTAAAAGAGTTGCAATTTTTCTTTATATATATATAAAATATTAAAGACGCTTGTCTGTGTTATAAATTAAAATTTAGACTCATTTATACAATTATCTGTCTCTATGACTATATATTATGCTGCAACAACAACAAAACACACACTCTTATTATAAATTCGTAAAACGTAACAAAAACCTACTTCTGAAACTCTTGACATACAACAGCAACAAATTTTTATATAGCATTTCTATTTTAAAAATTATTATAAAAAAAGAAAATCCATCAGAACCGTATGTCTATCAGCCAGTTGATAATTGCAAGGCAACTTACAGATTTTTTTGTTTTTGACTTTAAAATCGTATGAAGAAAAAAACTAATTTTGTTAATGTTAATCTTGTTTTAAAACACATTTTAAAACAGAATTTCAAATAAAATAACAATTGCAGCAACAATTTTTGAGGTGCTGCTCCACTCAAGAGTTGTGTTTTTTAGTCACTCTTCTCTTACTTTGACGCGTGCCACATTCTTCAAAATGTGTTAAGTGTATGATGTTTCGTTTTATACCTTTTTTTTGTGTGTATATGTAAAAAAAAAAAATGAATATTCATTAGGGACATGATAATGCTTATGCGGCGGCTCTTTGGAGTTTGTGTTGTCTGCTGTTAGATTTTTTTTAAATATGAATAAAATCATGATAATTTAGTTAAAGTATTCGTATCGTTTTTTAACTGATTAAACAAATTATAAAACAGTAAAAGTTAATTGGACGTTTAAGTTAAGGTTAACAATCTTATTATCTCTTATTTTCCATCGGATGTAGATTTTCAAATTAATCAATTAAAATTGTTTATAAATCTGTCAAAACCTTTTAATAGAAAATTTTTATAAAATTTTATAGGAAATTTTCGCAACATATTCTTTTTGTAGGATATTTTTGTTAAATTTTCTTCGTACAAACAATTTTCGTTAAATTTCCTTTCTTTTTTTTTTAATGTTCGTTAAATTTTCTTTTAAAGTAATTTGCGATAAATTTTATTTTGTAAAACATTTTTTTTTTTTATTATTTTTAAAATTTTCGTTTTATTATTTGTATGGACAAATTTTCGTTGAATTTATTTTAATAAAATAAAATGTTTGTAGAATTTTCTTTTTATATAAAATTTTCTTTGAAATTTTTTTATAGACATAAAATTTCCATGAAATTTTCTTTTTAAATACATTTTTTATAGATAATTTTTGTTAAATTTTCTTCTTCATTTTATAGAAAATTTTTGAAAAATTTTTCTTTTATTTTCTTTTAAAGAACATTTTTGTTTAATTTTCTTTAAAACAACATATTCGTTAAATTTTCTTTTTATAGAAAATTTTCGTTAAATTTTGTTTTTACAGAGTATTTTCGTTAGATTTTCTTTTTACAGAAAATTTTCGTTAAGTTTTCTTTTATAGAATATATATAAGAATATTTATACATTTTTCTCATTTTATACAAAATGTTCGTTTATACAAAAGTTTTGTTAAATTTTCTTTTTATAGAATCTTCGTTGAATTTTCTTTTTATAGAAAACTTTCAATGAAGTTTTTTTTTTGCAGAAAATTTTTGTTAAATTTTCTTTTTTAGAGAAAATGTTCTTTAAATCTACTTTTAATGGAAACTTTTCGTTAAATTTTCTTCATATTGTAAACTTTTTTTTAAAGAATATTTTCATAAAATTTTCTTTTAACATTAAATTTTTGTTGTTTTCATTTTGCAGAAAATATTTATTAAATTTTCCTTTTTATAGGAAATTTCCAATACTTTTGCTTATAGAAAATTTTCGTAAGATTTTCTTTTTGTAGAAAATTTACTTTAAATTTTCTTTTTATAGAAAGTTTACGTTAAATTTTCTTTTTATAGAAAATTTTCGTTAAATTTTCTTTTTATAGGAAATTTTCTTTTTATAGAAAATTTTCGTTAAATTTTCTTTTTATTGAAAATTTTCGTTAAATTTTCCTTTTATAGAAAATTTTCGTTAAATTTTCTTTTTATAGAAAATTTTCGTTAAATTTTCTTTTTATAGAAAATTTTCGTTAAATTTTCTTTTTATAGGAAATTTTCATTAAATATTCTTTTTATGGACAATTTTAGTTAACTTCTTTTTATAGAAAATTTTCGTATAATTTTCTTACTTTAAATATTTAAAATATTCGTAATTTTCTTTTTAGAAAACTCTAAATTTTCTTTTTCTAGAAGATTTTCGCTAAATTTTCTTTTTTAGGAAATTTCTGCTAAATTTTCTTTATATAGAAATTTTTGTAAAATATCCTTATTTAGAAAATTTTTGTAAAATTTTCTTTATATATAAAATTTTCCTTAAATTTTCTATTTATAGAAAATTTTCGTTAAATTTTCTTTTTATAGGAAATTTTCGTTAAATTTTCTTTTTATAGGAAATTTTCGTTACATTTTCTTTTTATAGTAAATTTTCGTTTAATTTTCCTTTTATAGGAAATTTTCGTTAAATTTTCTTTTTATAGGAAATTTTCGTAAATTTTTCCTTTTATAGAAATTTTTTTGTAAAATTTTCTTTTTATAGGAAATTTTCGTTAAATTTTCTTTTGATATGAAATTTTTGTTAAATTTTCTTTTTATGGAAAATCTTCATTAAATATTCTTTTTTTGAACAATTTTAGTTAATTTTTTTGTTAAAAAATTTTTGATAAATTTTCTCTTTATAGAATCTTTTCGTTAAATTTTCTTTTTATGAATAATTTTCGGTAAATTTTCTTTGAATAGAAAATTTTCAATGAATTTTCTTTTTATAGAAAATTTTCAATAAATATTCTTTTAATAGAAAATTTCCTTTTTATGGAAACTTTTCGTTAAATTTTCTTTTTGCTGAAATTTTTTAGAGAACTTTTTAATTTTCTTTTTTTTTATAAAAAATTTTGTTGAAATTTCTTTTTTTTTTAAATTTTCTTTTTATACAAAATTTGCGTAAAATTTTTTTGTACAAAATTTTCGTAAAATTTTTTTATACAAAATTTTCGTTAAATTTTCTTTTTATATGAAATATTCGTTAAATTATCCTTTTATAGAAAATCTTCATTAAATATTCTTCATTTTGAACAATTTTAGTTAATTTTATTATAGAAAATTTTTGATAAATTTTCTTTTAATAGAATGTTTTCGTTAAATTTTCATATTATGAATAATTTTCGGTAAATTTTATTTGTGCTAATTTTTTTTTTAGAAAACTTTAATTTTCTTTTTTTTATAAAAAATTTTGTTGAAATTTCTTTTTTTAAGAAAATTTTCTTTTTATACAAAATTTTCGTTAAATTTTTTTTATAAAAAATTTTTGTTAAATTTTCTTTCTACAGAAAATTGTATTTAAATTTTTTAGAAAACTTTTCGATTTTTTTTATAAAAAGTTATCGTTTAAATTTCTTTTTATAAAAAATTTTCGTTAAATTTTCTTTTTATAGATATTTTTTATAAGTTCTCGTTTTTGTAGAAATTTTTTGTTAATTTTATGAAAAATATTGCTCTTAGAAATTACTATATTTAGTATTTTCTTATTATACCTTTAGGTATAATAATTTTATAGATAATTTGCTTTAAAATATTAAATAATTTAAACATTTCAATACAAAGGAAAATTAATTATTGTCTTAAAAGATTTTTTCATTACAAATTCCTTTGTATTTCTTACAAAAAAAAAAAAAAAACTATATGTTTAGCTGTCATAAATATTAAACAAATAATGCAGTAACAACAACTAAGAAAGATCATAAAAAATTATTTTATGCAACAATGTATTAAGTACCAAGTACATATTTGTCATTTTTTATCTCACTAAATGATAAAGAAAAAAAATCTGTAATTGTGATGTTAATGTTAAAGGAGATAATGGAAATGATGTTGCTTTTAAAAAAATCTTTATTTAAATAATATTTTTTTTTTTTTATGAAAGACTGCAAGACAGACACCCTTTCGAAATTGAAAATTAAAAAAAAATAATTTCCTATTCCTTTCAGTTTACAACTTTATATTAATTTATTGAAAAAGGAGAAAAAAACTCAAACTAGAAAGGGAAAAAGACCTTTGACAGCGAAAAAATATATTAATTGTAACAAGGAATAATTTTTGTATAATTTTTTTCTTTTTCTGCCTGCTATCTTTACAACTCATTTGTCCCCTTCCATTCTTTTACATTTATTTCATTTTTGTTTTTCTTTTGTGTCATGACATTTGTTGCGAGACAAAAGAAAAATCTTCAATGCAATGAAATGAAATGCACTTGAAATTATGCACTTTAACCGTGATGTTTGTTGCGTCATATTGTGAATATACTCCCCCTCTTTTTTTTATTATTTGTGACAAATAACTGCCTATAATAAATACTATGCAAAATAGTCATGTGAAAAGGAATATATTTTATGAGAGTTTTTACTTTAATGATGCTTAAATTAAATTGAATTTTTAGATCCTTTTTAATTTTGTAACACATTAAAATATGAATCTTTAATTATTTTATGTTTCGAGTAGTTGCTGTTACAACTACTGGAATTTTTCCCCTTTGATTTGAAAGGGACAGGGACAGAAAATTCATGAATTATAAATTAATAAAATTATTTGTAATGGAAAAAATCGCGTTTATATAAAACAAAATTTTGTAAATTTGAATTTTACACAAAATATTCAAAAAATTTTATTTTCAACAAAATGTGCCAAAATGTGCACTAACAAATTGATGTAATTTTAAAGCAAATTCTTTGATTTATAGGAATATTTGGCCTATATTTATCTAAGTATAAATGAAGAAAAAATTAATTTTCGGAAAATTCCGGTCCCTGATTATTAGGGATTATTAGTATGTACTTGAAACTTTATGTATCCTGTCGCTCAATTAAAAAAGTCGCCAGATTAAAGCGAGTTATATCTTCTGCAATAGTCGGGCGTCATTATGCAGTCTCTGTTTTTATCTCGAAACTTGTTTAACTGTGAAAAATTTGTTTTTAAATTTAATACTACAAATCTAATACTACAAATCTTAATAAAAATTCTAATTATATTCTTATTTCATCATTATTTTCCTAATTCTATTACAAAGGACACAAAGAGAAAAAAATATGTTGTTTATTTCAACAATAGCTAAAATTCTACACACTTCAAATTCAATATTTATAAAATATTTGTTAACAATAGCAGTAAAATATACAAAATAGTTGAATAAATGAATGGTTGAATGTAGGTGGCCATTTCAATAAATCAATATTAAATAATAGAACCAGCCAGCCATCCCGCCAATTCCCCCAGATGTGAAAAATTTTCTCTTCTCTCTTGATTTTCCTATTACACCAGACAAAATGCAAACATGCAAAATAGTAGAAAAGTAGAAAAACAGACAAATACGTAAATTGTTATTCAAAAATCATCATCATCGTCATCAGCACTAGTACAAACCAGAAGAGGTATTAATGTTGTTTATTATGACACAGCAACTACTTACTATTCGAATGTCAATGAACGTGAAAATTTCAATTCAATTAAATTACAAATAAAACGCAAATCATTGATTAAATAAAGAGAGATAGGCGCAGACATAGTCAAAATAAAAATAAAAATAGAGTTAAAAAACAGCGGAAAGCAAACTTTTTTAAATAAAATTAGTGTTGCATACTTTGCTACAAAAATAAATTAAATTAATCAATAAGTGTATGCAACTGTCTACGTTTTTTTTTTTTTTTTTAGCAAATAAAAAGCAAAAGAGTAAATACAAAAATTAGCTGAGTAAACTTTTATAAATAAGTTTACAAATTAATATTTGTAGTGAATGTTATTCACCGTCGTATAGGAAGAAAAGTAGTTGAAAAATAAAAAATACCCAATAAACATTTTAGAAAAATAGCACAATAATATATCCCTCTAATATTCCGCATGTTATTATTCGTCACTCGTTATTCTTACGATCATTCTGATTGTTAGATAAATTAACCCCTTGGGTGCTAACGGCAGCTTGGCCAAGTAAATCGGTCGATATCAAATTTCACATATAACATCAGGAGTTCCTAGAATAATGCATTGGTTATTTTTTTTTTTATTTTTTTACCAGTGCAAAGAAGATCTTAATTAAAATTATATATGCCCAAAATTTTTGTTCATCAAGAGTTTAAAAAATGTTAAATTTGTATAAAAAATTTAGGATTTGGAGAGTTATTTTCAACTGCTATAAGGTACAAATCTGAAAAGTAAGAAATACCAAAGTCACTTCGAAAAAAATGTTTAGTTCTTAAAGGGATAAGAGCTTTTCTGCGTATCTATTTCTTATGATGAAGGAGAAGTCCTGTAAGAATGCTACTCGTCAGTTAGGCATCTATCAAACATTGCCAATACGAAACTCTTTAAGAATGGCCCATGTATTACAACCATTATGTATGGAATATGACAGGCTTATTGGTATAGAGTTGAGACTTCAGAAACCTCTACAAGAAAAGTCGTATCTTACCTTCGCGAGTGGTAATCACTTGCAGAATATCCAATATAGAGTTTAATGAAATCGTACGTCGTTCACTTCCATATTACAACACATTTGTTAACAATTAGGGTTCATTGCCACCAGATGAATCTCGCTTGGGTTGGTGTTGTCCGCTATACAACAATTATGCCGTATATTCATTTAGATTTGAGTTCAAAAGTCAGTTGGTTTTTGTATAGGTCCAAGCCCTGACGAAAAATTCCTGAAGTTGAAGTCTACGAAATTCTGAGTTCTTGTACACACCAGGAAATCGATTGCCTCGAATTCTTCTGCGTACTCTCACTAACAATAGCAATGTATTTATCTGATCTGACATTCAGTGTTCGCACGGGGATTGTCTGATTATTTACCGAACTAATTGCTTTGAAATATGCCAGAAAATGTTGGAGTGGTCTTTGAATGGTCACTGATTTAGCATCACTAACTGTATAATAAAAGAAAAAGGGTTAAGAAACATCGCCAAAGAGCGCCAGAATTGACCCGTTCTAATTGAAAAACTCGTGTAAGATAAAGTATGTTGCAGACTTTACATTTTCAATCCAATTTAGTTCACTCACATCAGGGTTGACGGGTTTGCTTTGGTTTGGCCTAAGGGTCTTCCAGGCAAAAAATATATCTTCTTTTTCTTTATTAAGCATTTTCAAGGGTTTATACACTCCTGAGTTTTTGTCCAAGTTTGGAATGAGCAGGATGAATGTCTGGACAGTTCACGTTTTCCTATTGCAATTTTTATTTTTCTCTTTTGAACTTGCATTTAAGTTTATACACCCATATACTATTTTTTTTTTTTTTTTTTTTTTTTGTTAAAGAGAAATTCAAATCGAATTTTGAAGTTCACGCTAGTCTGTATTCGTTACCACCTACTTTTCTTTCCCCTCTTTCTCTCTCCTGCAAACAAAAATTTCAGCAAACAAATCCAATGTAATTATGGACTTAACGGGATATCTTTAAGTGTTGTGTCTTTCGGAATTACAGATGAAAATTTAAGAAAAAGGATTATCGTTTTGGTTATATTGGAATTCCCTCGTCAAAGAATAATTTATTTGGGCTATAACAAACTCAAGGAAATTTCGGATCTTAACATGCTTACAGAATTAATTGCCGAAATTTTCTTATATATTTAATTTGGCAAATTTGTTGATTTCCTTTCTCTAGGGTCCCCACAAGTTTCTCGGATGCAATATCTCCGGATAGTTGACTAAAGTCAAAGTCTATGGCAAGGTTTATGATTGTTCTGCATTAGAATTTTCTAAGGCGATGTTTTTTTCAGGATTTCGTTGAAGGCTTTAATTAATATATTTGATCTCCATTCGGCAAAAAATTCTCGGGAATTATTGTTTTTTGTTTTAATCCCGTGTAATTTATAATGGGAGTTCTCGGGAATTTAAATTTAATTTTTTTTTTTCTTAAAAATTAAAATTTCAAAAGATTTTTCACTGGAAAATAATTTTTATAACACCCTACTACCATCTTACAATGAACATATTGTTAAGACCAAGAAACAGCTTCAAAATTTCATTAAATTAGGTTCTTATTTTTAAATTGATCTGTTCACCATTAAACCAATATTTTTGTTTCCCAGAAACAGAAAAAGTCCGAAAAATTAGGAATCCTACCTATAAACCTATTATTTTAGTGAAGAATTTAAGGGCTGCTAAAAATATCGTATGGGTAGCAGTGCTTGGATATTATCAAATATAATATTAAGTTATTTTTTGTCGAGTTATTCGTATATGTTAACATTTTTTCCATCAAACACATTTATTTGTATTTAATTGAAATTTAATTCAAGTAAATAAATCTTTAATTTTTAAAATTTAATGCTACAATTTTATCTGATAACATTTTACTTCTTTTTTCTTTCAGGTAAGCATTATTAAAAACTGAATCTATAAAACGATGTATTGGGAACGTATATATGTAATTAAACTCTATATTTCTAATTTTTTAAATTAAATTAAATTAATTTTAAATTTAATAAAAAACTTTTATATCAGTAAAATATTATTAAGATCTAACAAATAGTTTAACTATTTTTTTATTTAATTCAATGGTTAATACAAAAAGCCACTTTTGGTCAATTTAATGTATTAAATAGAAATATACATTTTATCAAATAACTATGATATTTAGCTTAATGCTTAGATTTATATATTTTTATATATTCAGTTTATTAAATAAACGTTCAAATACAAAGTTCTCCGCAAACAAACAATATCTCTTTAACAGAAAAAAATATAATATGTGAGACTAATGAAAAAAAGAATTGTAGTCCCGGCTAAAGATTTAGAAAAAGGAAAAGTTTTTTCTTATAATTAGCAACAGAACAGAAAAAATATTTAAGCTCTAAAGGTAGATTATTCCATATTCTAGCAACTCTGACTAAAAATGAAAACGAAAAAATTTGATAACGAATGAACGGTATACCAATTTGTAGACTCCGTGATGAATGAAGAAAATTATATTCTCTAAACTCCATGGAGACACCATATTTTAAGATCTTAAAAAGACACAATAAAGTTCCTAACACAACTTATTTATCATAGGTACATCCTAGGAAGTCAATAGCAGAATTAGTAACATGATCACGAATTTTCAAATTATGCACAAGATTTTCTTAAATATTCTCTCAAGTATTTTGTTAATTCGAAAAGAAAATCTACTGGCTATCCAAGAGTTATGAAGTATTTAATTAATGAATCTAATATTAATTTGATGAAAACCAATATATTTGCCGATTTTTTTGCAACAACATATTCCAAGCAACAGTACGATACATCAACTAAATACCCATTTTCTCTGTTGGAACATCAGGCAATATCATTTTCTTCTATTAATACTTCTCAGGTTGTTTTATCTTTAAAGACAATAAAATCATCATTGAGTAGTGGACCTGATGGTATCACTGCTTGCGTTTTAAAATATTGTGCTCATGCCTTGGCCACTCTTTTGGCTATTATGTTTAATGTGTCATTAAGATACGGATATTTTTCCCAATTTTGGAGGAAATTCTTTATTATACCGATATTTAAATCAGGAAACAAGTCGGACATAACGAATTATAGAGGCATTGCAAAATTGAGTGCGATTCCTAAACTTTTTGGAAAATGCTTAACAGACTCTCTCAGCCACAGTGTATCCTCAATGCTATCAAAATACCAGCATGGTTTCAGGAAAGGTTGTTCTGCAGTGACAAATATTTTACAACTAACAACTCTAACAAATCAAGCTTTTAAGGATGGCCAACTTATGGACGTTATTTATACTGACTTCAGCAAATCTTTTGATAAAATCAACCATAACCTACTTCTCTCTAAGCTGAATGTATTAGGGTTTACTAACAATGCTTTGTGTTGGTTACTGTCGTATATAAGCTGCAGGACACAGTGAGTTCTTTTTGATAGTACCACCTCCAAAGAAATTTTTGTTAGCTCCGGTGTCCCCCAAGGAAGTCACCTAGGCCCTTTGCTATTTTCGCTTTTCATAAACGATTTGCCGCTTGTAATGAAGCATTGTAATGCTTTAATATACGCTGATGATGTTAAGATGTTTCTCAGCTACAAATTATCTTCAGATGTGGCGTATTTGCAGCAGGATTTAAATAGCTTTTACGCATGATGTAAATATAACCAAATGGAGCTAAACTTAAAAAAGATGCAAGCACATGCGATTTTCTAGAAATTGCACTTCAATGCTACACTATTTCCTGGACGGGTATCAACTAGAGTTAGTTGGAGAATTTCTGAATCTTGGTATTCTACTTGATCCTAAGTTAGTTTTCTGAAAGCATATTACAATGACGATAAATAAAGCTCGTGGTGTGCTTGCTTATATTAACCGATGGTCTAAAGAGTTTACAGATCCCAATGTTACGAAACAACTATACACATCCCTAGTAAGACCAATTTTGGAGTATGGGTCTATTGTTTGGGATCCTTAAATTAATATGCACATAGACCGATTAGAATCTGTTCAAAAAGCAGTTTCTCTTATTCTGCCTGAGGAGCTCATTTGGTCGTTATTCTGGGAATCTTCCTTCGTATACTGCGAGGTTATCATTAATAAAACTACCTACCTTAAAAAGCCGAAGGACTATGCTAAATGTGGCATTTTTAATTAATTTGATTAATGGTGATGTCCTCTCCGACTTCCTTCTTCGTAACATAAGTTTTAATATTCCACGACGTTTTACCCGACATCTAATGCCTCTGCACCTTCCTGTTGTTCAAACAAATTATGCCGATGCTGATCCTTTGAGGAGAATATGCAAAAATTTCAAAGATTTCGATTTTTCTATTCATGTAAATGTAATTAAACGCAATATTATCGTATTTTTATATACTTAATATGTCTTAACAATTTTTTTTTTTCGTTAATAATTCCTTTATATAAAATCTTGTAATATATAGTAGTCTGTAAGGATTCATATCCATAGATTTAATCAAATTAAGTAAATAGTCAGGGTATTATTCTTATAACCCGCAATAATTTCAATATAATAATTGATATTCGACATAGGAAGTGCATAAGCTACACGTCAACAAATTTAGGCATATAAGAACTAATCGAATATAACTTTCTCAAGATGAAACTTTACTAGAAATATAACTAATATGGCGATCAAAGTTCAGTTTCTGATCTAAATGTAATCCAAGGCACATCAAATGATCAATGTATTGAATAGATACACCAGAAATATAAATATTAGGGTGTGTTACCACATGATTACCCAAGAAAAATTGTATAGCCTTTCATACCAAAACAAAAACTAATTGGTTTTTGAAAAACAAAATTTCAAAAATTACACCGTTGACATACCTTATTTCTTCCCAATGTAGTTTTTGTCGACATTCACATTTCTTGGATATTTTTTGTTTCCGCTATTTCTTCGATCAGAGAATAAATACAAAGTTTCAATATTAAAACATATTTTAAAAATTTTTAATAAATTATTTATTGTAATAATTTCATAAACAAATATAAATTTGAAATTTAATTTTTCTCTTTATATATAAAAGCTACGGTTCTAAAATTTGCTAAACAGGATGATTCATAAATAGTTATTTTAGTGGTTTTTATTTGGTTTTTAATAAAAACTAGTTAAAAATGGTTTTTGATTTTTATGGAAAAACCAAACAAATTTACGTAGTTTTTTATACAAAAACCAAATAAAGTCATAAACTACCAGTTTTTGTTTGGCGTAAATGTCATATTAGTCTTAGTAGTATTAATGGAAAGATTATTAGTTAACATCCAATCTGATAATTCATATAAATGATCATTAATAGAGGTCTCAATTGAGCAAAAAATATTTCCACCAGAAAACAATAAATATACATCATCTGCAAATACAAATGACTTGCAGAATTGATTACTCAATCAATACAATCGTTGAAAAAAATTATAAATTTTGTTTTTCAAAAACCAATTAGTTTTTGTTTTGGTATGAACGGCATATAAGGCTATACAATTTTTCTTCGGTAATCATGTGGTAGCACACCCTAATATTTATATTTCTAGTGTATCTATTCAATACATTGATCATTTGATGTGTCTTGGATTATATTTAGATCAGAAAGTGAATTTTGATCGCCCACTTAGTCATATTTTTAGTAAAGTTTTCATCATCTTGAGAGGGTTATATTCGATTAGTTCTTAAATTTGTTAAAAGACGTGTAGCTTATGCATTTCTTACGTCGAATATCAATTATTGTATTGAAATTATTGCGGGTTCTAACAATAATACCCAGACTAGACTTAGACTAGAGTATTTAAGAGAATCTTGAGATATGTGATCATATTACTAATTCTGCTATTGACTTCCTAGGATATACCTATGATAAATAAGTTGTGTTAGGAACTTTATTGTTTCTTTTTAAGATCTTAAAATATGGTGTCCCCATGGAGTTTAGAGAATATGGTTTTCTTCATTTATCACGGAGTCTACAAATTCGTATACCGTTCATTGGTTATCAAATTTTTTCGTTTTCATTTTTAGTCAGAGTTGCTAGAATATGGAATAATCTACCTTTAGAGCTTAAATATTTTTTCTGTTCTGTTGCTAATAATAAGAATAAACTTCTGCTTTTTCTTAATCTTTAGCCAGGACTACAATTTTTTTTTTTTTTTTTTTAGTCTCATATATTATATTTTTTTCTGTTAAAGAGATATTGTTTGTTTGCGGAGAACTTTGTATTTGAACGTTTATTTAATAAATTGAATATATAAAAATATATAAATCTAAGTATTAACCTAAATAGCATAGTTACTTGATAAAATGTATATTTCTTTTTAATACATTAAATTGGCCATAAGCGGCTTTTTGTTTTAACTATTGAATTAAGTAAATAAATAAAATAATAAAAGTTAAAATATTTTTTAGATCTTAATAATATTTTACTTATATAAAAGTTTTTTATTAACGAACCCAGGACTGAACATTGGGACACCCCAGAAGTAACAGACCCAATATTAGAATTAACCTTATTAAGTGAAAAAATTATACTTATCTCTCAACTTACATAATAAAAGATAATGATCAATACAACCAAACGGTTTACTTAAGTCCAACGAAACTATTACGCACTGCTAATATTCATTTTAATTTTTTCTTATAGAGTCAGTTATAGCGATCAATAGTGAGGTAGTATTATAGTAAACACATATATATATATATATATATAAACACAAACTGATTTTGTTGTAGTCAAGATAACTGATCTAAATGCAATAAAATCTGCGTTGTCGTTAGGTTTTCAACATTTTTGGGCAACAATTGCAATTTAAATTAAAATGTTTGCTTGGCTCTGGAATATGCACATTTAGTATCCATAATATAAGAGTACAAGTACATCAGCAATAATACACTTCACAAATCTGTAAAGTGACTCATATACAATTTCAACGAAGCCCATTATGAATTGAGGAGGAACAGGCAAAAAAAAAAAAACGTATACATCATTAACAAAAAAAAAAATATGAAAACAGAAATAGAGAAAGAGCCAATTTAATTTAAAATGGGAGGAAAAAGTATTTTTTAAAGTACCAAACAATAAAAAAAAATACATGTGCTTCGAAAAGTACTTTCTGTTGTAAATTAATTCAAAAAATAATGAACAAGGAAATGTAGAACAAATGTCATGTATGTTTAAGATTCATCATACACTTTCATATGAATAATATTTTTATCAATGTACGGAAGCCATAAAGAAAATGTTCATGTACAAAAATGTACTCACTTTCAGAAGTTAGAATTCAAGGAAATTACAAGAAAAGTTAAATAAGTCAACATATTGTGGTGTAGTAGAGAATTTTGTTACTTTTAAGCAAAATTTAATACTAAGAAAAAGAGAAAATAAAATTTTAAAATTTGGATAGAAAACAGCATGAATTCTAAACTCTCTATATGTTCTTTTATATTTAAGAACTAAAGTAAAGAAGGGGAGAGTATTTTTTTTTTTTTTTATGTAGGGTTCTAAAGAACGAGTAAATTGTCATTTATTTGAAAAATTAAAAAAAGAAGATTTTGACAGCAGTCTCAGGAGGTCATCAAATAAACAATAGTTTACTTTTGAAACAAATAAACACGAACTGACTTAAAAGCGGTAAAATGAGTAAAATTTACTCATATTCAAACACCATTGGAATTTTTTTTATTATTTTTATTTCCAACTATCTTTATTTCTTTATTTCTTCATGTCTACTAAGACCACCCAATTTATATTTTTTATTGTGTTGAAAAATTAAGTTACCGGACACTTAAAGTAATTATTATTTTGAAAACAGACACTAATGGTAATTCTATTCTAATCCTATAACTACTACTTCAAAATACTTAAAACTTCTACTCACTCCTATTTTCCTACTTATTTAGGGAGCAAATTTAAAAAGGGCATAAATATCTAATAATTTGTAAAGGTTAAGAGCGCTGTAATGTGATACTAAATGTAGTCTTAGATAGATTTTTATCGATTTTTCATTTCTTTTTAAATAACAACCCAAGAATATTTATTTTATATAT
This sequence comes from Protocalliphora azurea, assembly GCA_932274085.1. NCBI lineage: Eukaryota > Metazoa > Arthropoda > Insecta > Diptera > Calliphoridae > Protocalliphora > Protocalliphora azurea. The sequence continues at coordinate 133,616,378 of OW026522.1, read as the reverse complement.
TTTCTGCTTCTTTTTGAGTAAAAATAAAGGAAAAATATAAATATAATATTACGCATATTATTAAAACATAAAATGCGGTTGATTTTCTTTTAATATCTTTTAATGATTTTTTTTTTTTTATTAAGGAATGAGAAAAGAAAAAGGAATTAATTGTATGTATTAATTCCTCTTGGTATACAATTAATATACGAACTTAAAATATATTTTATTAGTTTTTTGGGGAAAAACAGCAATATTTTCAAATGTTAAAATATTTTAAAATTAGAAGTGTAATTTTGCAAAGAGTAGAATAAATCATAGTGATTACATTTTATTTCAGTAAATTAATTTTTATTTAAAGCAATATTTGGGTTCTACGAATCAGAAAGTTTTTTTGTTTTGACTTTTTTTTTATCAAAATATGAAATTATTACTAAAAATTAGATACATTAAATTAATTATTAAAATCATAAAAACAAATAATAAAACCACATGTATGTTTTTTAATACTCCTTCGGACTGGAAAAGTTATTCATATAGAGTTTGATCTATAAGTTATTTATTTTCAATAAAAAGCTTAAAGCTTCATTTTAAATTCATGAATATTTTGAGACATAATTTTCGTATACTTCAACACTCGATCACCATTAGTTTTCCTAGATCCTGGCAATTTGTGAAATATTACTTGTTTGCACAAAAAGTATTATATTTTTCTTATACTAATTTTGCGACAATTATTCTGCAAAATTTTTACAAATTTTCTTTTTGAAGATTTTTTGATCAATTTTATATAAAACTTTCTGGATTTGTGTACTTTTATAATCCTAAATTATATTCAAGTTGTGAAGAGAAATTACAAATTTTTTTTCATTTTTTTTCTTTAAATTTTTATAAAATAAATTGGAATAAAATACTACATTAATGATTTTGGTGCTTGGAATCAGAAAAATAGTTATGCACATAAAGCCCAATAAAAATGCTTAAAAATCTACTGAGTATTGTCTCTATTTTTCAGATTTCACTTAAATTTTTCTATACTTTTCTTCTACCCGATGAATTTCTACAATCGATACTGAAATTCTCCCACAAAAATTTTTAATAACTCTTAGCAACTTCGTTAATTCGGAGCTTTCAAGTTGATTTGGAGACACAGGGAGACCTATAAAGCCTCTAAGATTTGGTGTTTCTCTTAGTTTAAGAAGTATTTAAGTAAAAGAAAAAGTTTTGATAAGTTGTGTTCGAGTTTTAATCTAAAAGAACCAATGCTATTAAATGTTTGGTCCTTCGAACCAATAACGTTCTGTAGCACGTAATACTGTCCGTTTGAAAATAAAAAACGTGGAAAGATCACTAAAACGATGCAATTCCTACAAGCGACTGTAAATTAATTATTTATTATTTCTTTGCTTATTTACTTGTTCATTTATTTATTTTTTATTTATTTATACATTTATTTATTATTTATTTGTTTATTTATTTGCTTATGTATTTGTTAATTTATTTATTTTTTTTTATCTATCAATTTATTTATTTATGTATTTATTATTTTTATTTATTTATACATTTATTTATTTTTATTTATTATAATAGACACTGATATTGCTTTTAATGCTGCGAGTATCCGAGCATTTTGGTCCTTCGAATCAAAAAATTGTTTTAATATTTTTATTTTGCACAAAGTAAAATCTTTTTTATTAAAATCTTTGCAGTTGTACATTTTTAATTTTATTATATACGAAGTTACTGTTTTTAATAATTTTTACCATAAATTGAGAATTTTTCTCTTGGATCCTAACCGCCAATTGTACTTTAAATATTAAATCTGATAATATAATAGTCATCTTACCATTATTTTGAGTAGGAATCAATATCTTTTAAAGTGCCATTTTTATATTTTATTTTGATCGAAACATAATTTTTCGTGTAGCCTTTAAGTTAATATAAATTATTGGTCCTCTGCATTAAATGTAACAATTTTGCAATAAAACTAAATGAAAGGATCAAAGTTTTAGTTCTGTTATTGTTCTTCCGCAAGTCACGTATTAATGACAATCATGATATCGAACTTTTTTAAGTGTCAAAAGCAAAAAGCCGCATCAGAGTTCTGAAGGGATAAAGAGCAATAAAACCTAAAAACTATTTAAAATTTTTATTATTTGTTTGTTCTAAAATTCACACAAAATGTTCATGGTGGAGTTTCTTTTGCTTCAATAAAATTTTTTTCTTTATGCAATAAAAAATTTTACCCATTTTAAAAATCTAGTAAATATAGCTTCTTTTAAATTCCACTTAAACCACTACAATTTTCTTACAAAAACATCTATTTTCATTTGCCCAAACTACTTCGAACCTTGCTCCTTATAAAATGTAATCTTCGGTAATTAAAAGACCATAAAGTTAAATTTATGAAAATTTATTTCCCACTGTGAGACGCTCTGTTGTTATACTATCTTGTATCTTCATCATCTTGTACTCTCAAATGTCGAAACAATCTTTAGATCAAAAAGGAAAATAAAAAATATTTTATGGTTGTTACTATAAGACAAAAAAAGTACAAATTACAATTACAATGATTATTCTTATTCTTCGAAGCAACATCTGTTTAGTTTATTGATTTTAGATGTAACATGTTTTTCTTTGTTAAATGTATAAAATGAAAATGGTTTTCATTAGTAGAAAAAGAAAATAGATAAAAAAAAAGTATTAAATTGATCTATGTTAATTTAACTAAACACATATATGCGGGTGTTTTGTTTTCTTTTTGTGTAATAAATTTCATTTAAGATCATGCGTGTTTATAATTTTTAATTAAATTGATTTATTAAGAAGAATTTCAAAGAAATAAATTCGTTTGGAATTAATTACGAATTAAACATGAAAGTATGTATGGACAAATATACAAGTATGTTTATTTATTTTAAATCGCAAAATCAATTTACTTTAAGATTTGAAAAAAGACAAATTTTTTGACCTATAAATTCTTTAACGATTTTTTTTTTTATTTTCCGATAGTTTAACTAATGTTCCTGCTGATTATATTTTTTAATTTAATTTTATGTTTGTAATTCAATTTTTAACAATTCAACTCAATTCAATTTCTAACTCCAAAAATAACCAAGATTACAAAACAAGTTACAAAACCTTCAGAAAAATATTTATAGAAAACCACAATTTTATTTATATTTTTTTATTTATCATTCCAGTGCCATTCCCTTTTTACATTCTTAAAAAAAAAAATGATAAAAAAAAATTAAAAAAAAATGTCACTATATTTGACAAAATAAAAATGCATTCTGTTCGATTGAAACTGCCTCAAGTGGCAAATTTAATATGACGTTCTACATGAAATAAATTTTATAAAACATTTTTCTGCTACATAACTACAACAACAATGACAAACACATGGAGTTTGAGATAAAGTACTCTATTCGTATCTTTTGGTTTACATGAAAACCAATTTTCAATTTTTATTTTATTTTTTACCACAAACAAATGTTTATGTTGTTGTTTACAACAACAAAAATACAAATAAAAAAATTATGAGGAGTTCAGAATAGCAAATAATAAAATAGAACCCGACGAATGTTATTGGGGTTTTTTAGTTTGAATTTTTTTTTAACGAAAAAAAAATATTTTATTTATTTTGTTCATATAAATAAAAAATGACAAAATAGGATATAAAAGGCGCTAGAATTGCTTTTAGTGTAACGAATTTGAAGTAGTGTTTTCTTGGGGGGAATATGTTGTGCTTCGAGCCATTCATCTTCCAGACAAATCACTGAAATTTGTTGCAAATATTAATTTGTGTTTGTTGTTGAACTGCAAAATGATTGCATCATATGTTCTAAGAGATAAATACAATCAGCTAACAATTGTGTTATAACAGATAAAAAGTGATAAAAAATTATTTGTGTTTTATATAAAACAGAAAAGAAAAAAAGAATTCTTATAGAAAATTATATAAGTTTCATTTCATAGAAATTGTTATAGAAAAATTTTTATAAAAATATTTCGTTAAAGAAAATTTTCAATAAGGTCTCTAGAATTTTTGTTTATAGAAAATTTTTTCTAAATTCTCTTTTTTGGAAAATAATCGATATTTTTTTTTTTATAGAGACTTCGATAAATTTTCTTTTTACTGAAAATTTTCGATAAATTTTCTTTTTATAAAAATTTTTCAATAAATTTTCGATAAATTTTCTTTTTATAGAAAATTTTCGATAAATTTTCTTTCTATAAAAAATTTTCAATAAATTTTGTTTTTATAGAAAATTTTCGATAAATTTATTTTTATAGAAATTTTTCAATAAATTTTCTTTTTATAAAAATTCATCAATAAATTTTCTTTTTACAAAAATTTTATAAGAATTTTCTATAAAATTTTCTTTTTATAGAAAATTTGTCACATTTTTTTATAGAAAATTTTCGATAAATTTTTTTTATAAAAATTTTCAATAAATTTTATTTTTATAGAAAGTGTTCAATAAATTTTCCTTATATAGGAAATCTTCGATAAATTATCTTTTTATAGAAAATTTTCGTTAAATTTTCTTTTCACGAAAAATTTTCGATAAATTTTCTTTTTACAAAAAATTGTCGATAAATTCTCTTTTTACAAAAAATTTTCGATAAATTTTATTTTTATAAAAAAAATTTTCGATAAATTTCTTTTTATAAAAATTTTTCAATAAATTTTCTTATAAAAAATTTTCAATAAATTTTATTTATAGAAAATTTTCGATAAATTTTCTTTCTATAGAAAATTTTCGATAAATTTTCTTTCTATAGAAAATTTTCGATAAATATTCTTTCTATAGAAAATTTTCGATAAATATTCTTTCTATAGAAAATTTTCAGTAAATTCTCATTTTATAGAAAATTTTCGATAAATTCTCATTATATAGAAAATTTCCGATAAATTCTATTTTTTTTTTTTTTTTATCATTTTCAACAAAAAATATTTTTTTGTTTCATACAAATTTTTCTTTTTATAATAATTCTTTCGGTAATTTTATATTTCTATAGAGTAATTCCATTTTAAATTTAAAAATTTTGACCTCTCTGAAATTTTCTCTGTAGCAACTATACCGATAGGGCTTCCTACCAGAAAAATATAAAAAAATTAAAGATGGACTTTTTTAGATATATTAAAGAAAATTCTTACAAAAAAATATGTTAATAAAAATATTTTTAAAATTTGTATATGGCGTCTTTAAATACAAGCTTTTGCAAATCCATTGCAAAAAAAAATATTTTGTTATTTTTTATATAATAAAAGTTATGGCCATTTAAAAAAATATGTTGATCACCTTCAAAACTATGGAGTTGCCATAGTTCTCAAAATAAAAATGAGAAAAATTCATTTTACATCCTCTACACATGCCCCAAATTTTATCTAAATCGGTAACCAAGAGTAAAAATTTTTAAATTTAAAATAGAGTTATTCTATAGAAAAATCTATGAATAAAATTTTGTAAAAGTTATGAAATTATGAGGTTTTTTTTTTTCTTTTTGGCTATAAAAAAGCGTCATCCCTCATTCGTTCCTAAAGAAAAAATCTTTAAGAATATATAAAAAATTTTCACTTTTCTGAGAGATAGCTTTATGAAGATCATTCAATTTTTTTTTACTTTTGTCATTATGTTCAAAGCTGTGATTAGCAAGCAAAATGAGTTCATTTTTGGAAAGCATAATTTGCTCCTTAAATTATTCTAAAATAATTTTATTAGATCTCTAACAAATGTGGATTTTATGGAAGAAATTTTAAAAAGTGCTATTTTTAGAAATTTTGGGGTTCCTTATTATATCAAATCTGACGTTAGCTTTAAAGAATTTTGGACCAAAAAACAATAATGAAAAAAATTTTTTCCTTCTTCTTTTGGTCATTCGAGCCCTATTAATTATCTAAATCTAAACAAATAATTTCTTACAATTTAGACTAGGTACCGAAAAAAAAAAAAATATATTGACATAAGAAATTTTTAATAGAAAATTTTATATAAAAAATGTATAAATATTTATAATATAATACAATGTGTAAAAAAATCTTATAAGAAAGCTAAATTTTGGTATTCTGCGTCACCCGTGATCTTAAGAAAGGGACTCTGGAAAGAGGAAACATACGCCAAAGTGCTTTGGAAATTATAAATATTAATTTTATACCAAATATGCTTAAAGTTCAAAATATGCAAAATCAAATTAGAATACATCTTATATATATATATATTTTTTTTTCGAATAATGCTAAATCATTTTGGAGATAAAAATATGCTCTTATTAGTAAATTTCCGCTAATTTTTAAAAATTTTATTCGATTTATTTTAATTAATTCCTTTTCACTTCTGCCTTTAAGTCAATATTTAACTTTATATATGTTGTTGTTATTTGTGTACATGAACATTTTACTAGCTACAGACACATGTATTTGTATTTTATCTACATTTTAGTTACAATATTGGTAACATTATTATTTTATCTAGAAGTTGTTGTGTTGCCAGTTGCTATTACATCAGTGTTTTTTCTTCTTTTTTTTTTTTTTTTTTTTTTTTTTTGCTGCAAGTAAAACATGCAACTTAAAACTTGTACATATGTATTTGACTACATTTTAAGATGAATGCATGGATATGGATGGACAACATAACTTTAGCCATTGAGCAGACCAGAAGACACCTCATTTTTTTCTACAGACATTAAGAACACAATCAGTTACTTGGTTCAGTCTTACATTTATGTTATAAATTGGATCATTGCAACAGGCAACACCACACAGTCAACCACAATAACTGACTTTGTTATTTAAACACTGTCGGCAAGCAGCAAATAACAGCAAAAAGGATGGATGCATTATTTTGACGCCACCATCATTAGTTATAACCAGGGCAACCAAAAATATTCTGTAAAAAAGTGTTTTATGTGCATAAAAATGTCTTAAAATGAAAAAATAAGCTTTTAAAATATTATTTTTTTTTTTTGACGGAAATTTAAACTATCTACTATTCATGGTAAAAATAACTAGGGTTTTATTAGCAATTTCTAAAAAATATTTTCTTTTTGCACTTAAAGCATTCAAAATACATTGGATCAGGAAATTACAAAATGTCAAAATTTTTTGAATCAGATTTGAAAAATAGTGAAAGGAAAATTTCACTAATGCCAAATTATGTAAATGCAAACAATTTTTTCCTTAATCACAAAATTATGCTCTTTAGTGTAATATATGCAAAATTATGCTCTTAAGTATAAAATATGCAAAAATATATCATTTAAGTTGGTAAAATATGCTCTAAAATAAGAAAAAATATACAAAATGTGCTGCTAAGCCCAAAACATGTAAAAATATGATTTTAGGATCAATATATGCCGTAACAAATCGATTAAAAAATTCTTAAAATTTTCTGCAACGAATGAATTGCTAACAGTTCGGTTCATTTGAAGGCCTGGAAGAAATATGATTTTGCATATTTTTGCTTTCCCTGGTTATAACCATCTTTTTTTCTCTTCTTTCTTATTCTCTTTAATTCCGTTCTTACAGTTGTTTAATGTCAACACTTTTAAAATCTATTTTATACAATATATTACCATGCACTATATAATTTACTGTTCTCAACCGTATAACTAATGGATTTGGCTGACATGATGTGTTATTGATACGAGTATCTCATGAATTTATTTTTTTATTTTTGTTAATATTTTATTTTTATTTTTTTTCTTTTTAATTTTTTTAAAATAAATATTTATATTTTAAAGATTAAAAGGAATATTTTTTAAGTAAAGTGTGAAAAATTTGCTTTAGGGTTTATTCCAGGAAACCGTTAGTAGCATTTTAAGCGCCGCCTACACAAATGTATTTGTTTAGGCTAGAAAAAGGAAAATAACTGACTGGCTGATAGTGTGTTATCTTGGCACCTTCTTCTTCTGATTTGTGGTATTTTCTTCTGTTTTGACAATAGAGATTAAGCTAATACGTTTTTTTATTCTTCCTGGAAAATTAAATGGATTTGTCTGGAAATTTGTATTTTTTAAATATATTTAAACAATATTTTTGTAGGATGTTATGACAGTTTGCTTAATTTGTTTATTAAAAGTAATCCAATATTTAGTAATAGACATTCGTGACAGGTTAGATACTTGATCGTCAACCAGCATACGATTCGAAGGAGCATAAACAAGATGAAACCGCTTGTTGCCTTGAACTCTTGGTTAACTCAATTTGCAGTGTTCGTTAACTAACTTCCGGTTCGTAGGATCCATAGCTGTTCATTGCGGATATTTTATTTCAAAATATTTGTTAAAAATAAATTATTTTTATATTCAATTTATATTTTTAGAAATAAAATAGTTTCAAATAATTTTGTATTCTTTATAATACATAAAATTTTCAGTTACTTGAAATCAATTCGGAATAAATTTTTTTTAAATATTATTCCATTTGTTAACAAGTCAGATTAGAAAAAATTTAAACAGAGGTATTCGAATATAGATTTATCAAATTTAAGTAAAAATCCAGTCTTCAAATAATTTGCAAATGAATTTTATTTCTTTAGCTTTAATACAATTACTCTTTATATTATTTCCTGTTTTAAAAATGAAGTAAAATCTGTTTTGAAATATTTATTTTTTTTTTTTTTATTTTTATTTTTTATATTATATATATTTTATTCATAGAAAACTTTTGAATATTTTTATTCAACATAAACAGTCGGAGAAACTACAAAGAATATTCTTTTTAACTTAAATATATATATATATATATATATATATATATATATATATATTTACTCAAACCGTATAAACATTTGGAAGATATCTTCCTGGAAGAAATTTACGCAATATCTTCTTTTTATTTTTTGTATAAAAATCATCAAAGCAATATTTTTCTAATATTGCATTTTTATCATTAAAAAAGAAAAATAGGCAATAAACAACAAGTATATAAAATTAATTTTTTTATTATATTATATATTAAAGAGATTATCACATCCACAATAAATTTATGATATCCCATTGAGTTCATCTAGAAGAAATTAATGCAATACTTTTATTTTTCAGTCACAATTTTTTCAATTGTCGAAAAATTTTTCAAAAATGAAAAAATATTGAAGAAATTTGTTTGTCTTTTAGCAAAAAATAATAAACAATAAACAATTTATTTATTATGTTATTTCAAGATTTATTTAGTAATAATTTGTCTTTAAATTTATTACATCTACCAGAAGATTAACTGGCGATCTTCTTTTTTTCACCTAGATGATTATCTAGCAATATTGCTTATTTTTCTTCAAGGCGTATTGATTTCTTACAGCTTAGATGTATCGCTTGTGATGTACAATCTCTCCCGATGGGGGAAACTTCCGCAATACGAATATGATTATTGCGGCAATAATATTTTTCTTCTAAGCAATACGAATTCGTATCACTTTCGTATTATTTTGCTTATAGACTACCTTTTTTGGCTGAATAATTTTATTTCTTAGTATTTTTTTTTTTTTTTTTAATAAAAATATCAAAACATTTATTTAAAATTTTTCTGTTTGAATATATTGTTAAAAAAAACCTAAAAACTTATTGAACTTTTTTGAATTTAAATAAAATACATATAAATATTTAATAAAAAGTCCTAAAAATTTGTTGAAATTTTTTGTATTTAAATAAAATACATATAAATATTATTTAAGCTTAGAATATTCAAATATAAAAAAATAAATATAAAAAAAAAATATGTTTTACTTTTGAATAAATACAATATTTTCTTTTTTAATTTATTTTGTACAATCAGATAAAAAAAAATTCATTTGATTAATATAAATGGAAATCCTTAATGTTTTTATTTAAAAATTAATAAATTGATTAACAAATATTTTAAATCAAAAATAAAAAAACTGCTATGGTGGAATCTTAAAAAAATTGAAATCGGTAATTGTTCCTGATATTGTCCTCAATTAAGGCACTCTTCTAATCCAATCTAATAGGTGTGCATTCATACTCAACTATTTTTTAGCTTAATCAAATCAATTCATCTCCTTAAACTGCAATCCTCCCAAACTTATGAAGAAAAAATCATCAATTTCTCAACAATACTTAACAAAAAAGAAAAGATTCAAACTAATTATTTCCTGTTACCCAACATTAGATCATTTTAATACAATTTTCTAAAAAAAAAAAAAAAAAAAAAAAAATAAACCTTTAACAAATTTTCCTTTTGTTATTTTAAACTTCATTCAATTTTGCATTTACTCATTCATTTCCTGCAAATTATCATCGTAATCATCACCTTTTCTTTTAACTATTTAGCCTGCAAACTCAACTGGTGTAAAATGAAACTTTTAACCAAAGAATAATCATTTAATAAGCTTATTATCTGCTTAAAGACAACAACAAAAAAAATTACTAAAAGAAGAACGAAAAAAAAAAAATAAAATAAAAGTTAAATCATGCAGAATGGCCTCATTTCTGTGCGAACTACAAATAACCAGGCAAGCAGGCGCTATCAAATACTATTATAAGCGAACACTCACTCACTCATTCATTCACAGACTCAAATTCTTGTATGAAGTAAACCATGAGAAGAAATGTATTCAAGCATTTCACTACACATGAACTTAATGTTCAACAAAAATCTGCTGTGGTAAGGTTGGTACGAGTAATGTATGTATCTGTCTACGTTATATGCAATGTTATTGCAAATAATTGTTGATTCTTTAATACTCGGAAGCTATAGAATCCACATCAACACACACTCTAAAAATACTCATACTCTGTATAACGATGATAGTGATGATGATATGATGAACATCATCTTCATTAAGAACCTCTTCATGAACGTATAGTAAGTAGTCAGTTGTATCATATCATTTATTTGTTGCTGCTGCATATCACATCATATCACATTTTTAATGCCACCAAAATGAATGAATAAAGTAGCATCTGGTTTATTCTCGGAGAAGATTACATTAATAGTATTTCTACTTAGCTGTGTTTCTGGCTGTTTGGATGTAGAGGTATAAAGTCTGTATAGATTTGTTATGTTACATTTGTAGGGATTTAAAATTATGAATTGAATTTTGATTTTTTTTTTTTAAATTTATTTCTAAAAAGTTGAAGAATGTTATCTAATAACTTTTTTTGCCGATAATTTTTAGTTTTTGTCATTATAATATATTTTAATTTAAATGTTAGATTTAATTATTTGTTAAACTGCATTACACAGTCAAAGGAAAAGCCATTACATAACTGAAATTTTCGAACTATTAAAAATGCTTAAAAACAATATAAAAATTGGAAAACTTTACTCTTTTCAAATATGAAATTTTTGGAAAATTGGAAAATTAGTATTTTTTTCAAAATTGTTGGCTTTCAAAATAATTTTTTTTTTTTTTTTTTTTTTTTTGCAAAAAATTGGTGCTTCATACAAAAATGTATACCTATGTACTTTACAATTACTTCTTTTTTGGACAATTGTAGGGAAATGTGGAGTATTGTGGCGTATGGGGTAATGAATAAAATTTTACTTTTTCGCGTATTTTTAATTTTCTTCTAAAAAACTTACTTTTAAATGTTTTTCATTGTTGCACTACTTTTCTAGTTTATACTTCATCTATGATATCTCTAATTTTATTACTTTTCGAGCGTAAGCAAATAAAATATACTCGAAAAATTTTCTAAGTGCTGATGTTTCTGAGGAAGATATCCAAATCAAGATCATTTTTAAATCGGTGAATATTAAATTGAATACTTTATTTTGTAAATATTTCAACGACGAAAAAGCAAAGGAAAATTAAAATAACTCAATCAACTCCACAGCGATGAGGCTAAAAATTCCTAGAATCATCGTATATGTACCATTACATTAGCTTATTAAAGAAAGAAAATCATAATTTAAAAATTGCGGAAATAGTAGATGTTGTAAAAATACAAACTAGATACGATAAAACGTGTGTACAGACCATTTACTTGAATTTTGATATTCGAGTAGCCTTATAAATACCAAAATCATTTAAATATATTTAATAAACGCGTTAAAAATATTTAAATTTGTCATTTTTACTACTTTTCGCTTTACCTCAACATTTCCCATTTTACACAAAAATAATAGTTGATTTGGGAAAAAAACTCCCACAAATAAAACCAAAAGATAAATTAATCTTATTATTTTTATGAAAATGTTACACTACAAAATCAATTCCATGCGACAGTACCATTGTGGGTTTCAAAAGATTATTGGTTAGTATTTTATTGAAGTTAGATTGAAGTAAGCTCCACTTTACCCCAATCTCCCCTATTTTTTAAATTATTGTTTTATTTTATTAATTTTTTTGTTCTTTAACCATTTATATTTTTAAAAATTCCCAAGAAAATTGTATTCGATCCACAATTAGTTCTAGAACGCATGAAAATTGCCTCTATTTGTTCTATTTTGACGGTACGATTAATGATTTTTGTTCGAAATTGTCACCTCCAGAAGCAGTACCCATTCTATGGAACGCTTCTACAACTACTTCTTTAATCAATGATTTTTGTTGGAAATTGCCAAATTGAGAACTACTTTTATAAAAGCGTTTTTTGTTTGATTTTATATATTATACTAATGAGCCATTCCCTAAGGACCAATATTTTAAATCAATTTAATTAATTTTGTTGATCTTTTTTAGTTTTCTGTAAAAAAAAATCTTTTTGAACAGTTCTAAGAAGTGATTTGGGAACCAGTAATTTCTTTAGAGAAGTGATGCAGAAGTAATACGGAAGTAGTTCTTAAACACTAGTTCTCAAAAACATTTTATAAAATCAATTTAGAGTCCCAATGAGTGCCAGAATTGGTTACGACAGCACTAGTTCTAAGGATATTATGAAAGAATCTGAAATGGTTTTTATTAGTTCTAGAATTGTTCTATAATTATTGATTTTAGAACAAGTTCCCGGGTTAGCACTTTTTTTAATATGTAGTTTTTTTAATTGGTTTTATTTGAAAAAATTATATTTTTTGATTTTTTTTTTTTTTTTTTTTTTTTTTTGAAAATGGTACATTTTTATTGTTATAAAAATTAGTACGTTAAAGAAATTTGGTAGTATTTTATTTTTGAAAATATATGGTACTTTATTTTAACTGATGCTTTTTTATAAATCAAAGCTTTTTTTTAAATTGGTAATATTTTAAATCATTGCTTTCTTTGAAAATTGTTATTATTTATTTTTATCTTTTTATTATTATTTTTTTGTTTTTTTTTTTTTGAAAATTGGTATTTTGTTCTATTTATTTATTTTATTGTACTTTTTTGATCTTTTAAATTGTTGTTTGTTCGTTGATAATAAATACATTTTTAAAATTATTAATTTTTTTGAAAATTGGCATATTTTTAAACATTTAGTGCATTTTCCAAAATTTGTATTTACAATTTTTTCTTACAATAGAAAAATGTGTACTTTATTTTAAATAGGTACTTTTTTGAAAATAATTGCTTTTGATTTGTAAATTGTTTCTTTTTCAATTACTACAGTACATGTTTCATTTGAAAATTTTTACTTCTTTCAAAATTGGATAGTTAAAAAAATTTTCTTCTTTTTGTGTGAAAAAGTGTTTCGCAGACTTAAAATCTTAAAAAAAATCCAAAAGTACTTTAAAAACATCTCTGGCATTTATGAATTTATTATGATGATTTTCAATAGCAAAACTATAACGACGTTAGCCGCTGTATGAAACATATGAAAGAGTCCTTTAGAAAATTGATTTCAACAGACGGACATTTTCCAACTTTTTACAGATTTTTTTTTTTTTATCCTAAAATAAATTTATAAATTTTTTTAAATACCCATTTCAGTTTTATTAAAATAATGATGATTTCATTCCTTTCAATACATGTTATATATATATATGTATGCAACTGCATGTATATGAGCTGTAAATTCTTCACTCCGCTCAGATGCACTCAAATATTTACTGTACTGGTTAAATTTGCAGACATGTTCTATTAAATATTTGCCATAAAACAAGAAGAAATATCAATATGGAAATATAGCATGGGATATTGTAAGGCTTTATAGATTTTTAATATATGAATCATTTGCTGGTGATTGGTTGGAGAAGGAAATACACTCAAATAATTCTAAAAATTTCAGGAAAAATATTTTTTTAATCTTCAAAATTTTTGAGAAATATAAATTTACAAATTTAAATTAAAAATTTATGATTTACAATACAATAAGCTTTAGAAAAAATAGAGAGAAAATATATAAACAGTTAAAAACCTATAAGTAAATTTATCAACTTTAGATTAATGTAAATTTTTGGGGTATTAAAAATGTTCATTATTTTTTTTTTTTAATTATAAGAAAAAATAGTCAACATTTTTTGTTCCTTTTTCTTTTAAGTTTTTAGCAAATTCATCGTTTTCTCTACCCCCTTTTTATAGTGTGTTAATACTTGGCAGCTCATAAAATTTTTACTAATAGTGATGGACTTTTCAATTGTCATGATTTTAATTTTGTGTGTGAGAGATTGTGAGATTTTCTTTCTTTGCATTTCTAAATTAAATTGACACATTTTTTTGGAGTGTAGTTAGTTAATTTTCTGTCCCTCTTTGTAAATGAACATGAATGAAACGTTCATGTTCCACCCTTCCGTCTGTCTATCTGTTTAATTTTTCTTTATTTTTTATGTTCACACTCTTAAAACAAACAAATAACCAGAACTGTAGAGTGAGTAAGTGCATCTTAATATGAGTGGTACAAGAAAAGAGTAAAAAATATGCGTAATGCTTTTATGCATTTTTTATTGTCTGCAGCAAACACTCGTTTTTTTTTTTTGTAATTATAAAAATTTTTGTTTTTGATTCTTTGTTAAATTTTACACTACACTTTGGCAAATGCAACAGCTTCAGAAATAACTTTGTAGACATCATCCACCATTATTTGCTCAGCAGTCGAATAGAATCATTATGAGTAAATATTAAAATAAATCTTTGTTTAATATCCATTATCATATGTACAATAAAATATGTTTAGTTATAGTCAGTGTTTTATGGGAGTGAATTATTGTTTATGAGGAAAATTGGAAATAAAATACAATATAATTTTTTTTATTTGTATTTCCCCCCAAAACGGCTAAAATTTGATAAACTAAGCACCAAGTTTAAGAACTTATTACATCCATCAAAATATTTACCGGATAACTACTTGTTTTAATGATCATAAATTTTGGTCCTAGTAAAAATGAAAACGTCTGTAAAGAAAACAAGTTTTTTTCAGTTAAGCCCTTAAATATTAAAATTTAAATTTTAAATAATTTCAGGCAAACTCCAAGCTCAATTTTTGTAGATATTTTCTCTCATTTGTGACTTCATTAGAAAAAATCTGAAATTTTATGTTATGTTAACTCTAGAAGGTTTTTAAAGGTGACAAAATTTACACTACTTTACAATAATTTATTTTACTCTCTGTCATAATGGCGTTTCTGACTCTAATGTTGGAAAATAATGATGACCTTTCGTCTGCCTGTTTAAATCTATTTTCCGAAAGCACCAGATAATAAGCATTCATTAATAATATATCAATATATCGAGAACTTTAGAAAACTTATTGGGATAATGGAAAACCGATTGCTGCACAATAATTTAACATTCTTCACTATCATTTCTCACCATTTCGAAAATAATGATGTCCATTTTTCCGCTCATTTTATTTAAAAATTTGTAATGAGATTTGAAGACAAGCAACCGTCTTTGTTCTTTTCAAATCTGTCGAAAATTTTCAATAAATAGTTTTGTCACAAAAAAAAAAATCACTAAAACAGATTTAAAAAAATAAACCAAAAGAAGTCAGGGCTTAAAAGCATAATGAAAAAAAATATTCTCCAGAAAATTAAGGTTTCACCAGAAAATCGATTTTTCTCTGTAAAATGTATTTTTCATAAAAAAAAAAAAATATTTGTCTTCAAAAAATTTTTTGAGCCAAAATATCGGTATTTCGAAGAAAAATTATATTTAGATTTTTCACCAGAAAATTTATTTTTCACTATGTAACCGATATTAAAAAACAAATAGTTTTTCACTAAAAATCAATTTTCCACAAAAGCACAGAAAAAATGTCTTCACCAAAAAATACATTTCCCACAAAACAAAAATTAATTTTTCATCAAAAAAAAAAAAAAAATCTCAAAGAAATGACTGCAACAAAATGTCATACTTTGCCAGAAAATTGGTATTTTCGATTTTTCACCACAAAATAAATATTTCAACAAACAAATAGTGTTTACCAAAAAAAATTGATTTTTTCCAATAAAAAGCGATTTTCCTCAAAAAAAAAAAAAAATGCATTTAGAACATTATACTTCAAAACACTAAGAAAATTGACTTTTCGCCAATAAATTTTTTCCACCAGAAAATACATTTTCACTAAAAAATAAATGGATTTGTTATCAAAAAAATTATTTTTCTCAAAAAAAAAAAAAACTATTTTGTGCCAAAATATCGATACTTCGCCAGAAAATCGATTTTTCACCACAAAATCGATATTAAAACAAACAAATAGTTTTTCACAAGAACAAATTTTTTCCATAAAAAATCTTTAAAAGAAAAATATATAAAAAATCTTCCGAAATAAAATATTAAAAAAATCGGATTTTTAATTTAAAATTTAGTTTTTAAGATAGAAGATTTAAAAAAAATTATACCAAATAAAACAATTTTTCGAAATTTTTTTTCTCATTTTACTTTTAATTTAATGAATTTAAATTAAATAAATAAATAAACAAATAGATAAATTAATAGAAAGATAGATAGACAGATAGATAGATAGGTAGGTAGATAGATAAATAAATACATAAATAATCAGATAGATGGATAGATAGGTAAATAGATGGATGGATAGATAGATAGATAGATAGATAGATAGATAGATAAATAGATAGATAAATAAATAAATAGGCAAGTAAATAAGTAAAAAAATAAATAAAAAAATATAAATAAATAAATAAAATGTTTGTCACCAATAAAAAACTAATAATTGTATCTTTGACCCAGTTTTTCATTTTACTTATTCGACTCATTTTGCGTTCTTCGAAGAAATCAGATTTTCTCAAGAAACACTTTGCTCCAAAAAAATCATTAACTATTTCTGGTAAAAATCTTTTAAAAATTCCAAGTGAAGGATCTCAAGTTTTCATTGGGAGTTTAATAGATTATCAGAACTTCTTTATAAAAACTAGGGGAACTTCAAAGCTTTTATACTAAAAGTGTTAGGTCATAAAGTTCTTTTTTACCACTACAGCCCTTTTTATTAATAGGCATAACTTTAGACCCCACCATCAGTAACACGATTTTATACCTTTAACCCCTGACTCATAATATTTCAATTTATAAATTATACGAGTATTTTTTTTTTTTTTTTTTTGTATTTGAAACATGACTTGAAAGCAACATACTACATACTTACTTCCTGCTGACTACTAAAACTGGCAGTCAGACAAAAGAATCCAAAACATGTTCGAATGGGGTGTTGCATTGTTTTATGGTAATTTGCTGCTAAAGCATTATTCACAATGATACGAGGAAAATGAATAAAATAAAATGATATGATGACGATAATAATGATAATTATGATATATTCTCCATTTGTAGTATATAAGTCTGAGTATTCTTTTTGCAAAAAAAAATATATATATATATTTTTTCTGCAATTGTAGCTTAAATGAAAATGAATGTACATACGGCAGGGCATAAATGTTTGAATTTAGAACAAAGATAATTGGTATCTACTACTGCTATAGCATGCATATGAAATCAATGTTAGTATATCACCTACTAAACATGCAAAATCATACTACATACATAAATATGTATGTATCGTGAAGATATGGAAAGTTAGACTTATAAATTTAGCCAACCATTCAACCATTCATTCATCCATCCATCCATCTATCGAAATTACAATAAAGTGCATGTATACATGCAATCAAATAATAATTATTATTATCACTTCATTTTTTTATTTTTCTATTCTTGTGCTTCAATCATTTATCTTTTTAGATAGTTAGTGAAATAGTAAAAAAAAAAAAAAATTCGCAAAGAGAAATCTTGATAATAATTTACGAGTTGATATAAATTCCGGCATAAATTGATTTTATTCCAGGTCGTTTCTTTGCCGAAGCTGCATTGAATGAATTTGTCATGCAATTTATAGCATTTGATAATGATTCAAACAGCTCAATTCTTAAAGTAATCTCTTTTTCATTACATTTATTTTTATGACAAAAACAAAGAAAACCCCCTCAACAAATTATCTCCACACACACATTTCCTTAGCTTTGACAATAAAAACCACATTTACCAAATAAAAATCGTGTGCACATTAAATTAATTTTTACGCGCCGCCTAGATTTTTTTATACGTATTTAACTCCATCATCTTTCATTTCTTCTATCTAACGTTTTCCATGACATTTCACTTCTCTTAATATTGAACAGACTTAAAAATTTCTTGTCGCGTATCCATCTAATTTTTTATAGAAATTGTATTTTATATGCTCCTCCACTCTCCGCCCCAAACTTCCCCTTTCTTCTTATGAAAATATATCATATAACATGTTGTGGCTTTTAAATAAAAATCACACCAACTGCCATCATCATCATCATCAGCATCATCCACCACACATCGTCATCTTCATCATCGTCAACCGTGAGTTCTGTCATATAAATGTCAACCCATAAACATGCATTTTGTGACAAACCAAGAACGCAGAAGAAAAAAAATATATAAATCGCTCATGCCAAATTTGCAAAAAATATAAAAATATTAATGGAACTGTGAAGCTTAGAAGGTATAAAAAAATATGAATTTAAATTTACATATTTCATGATTTGCTTAGAATTTGTTATGCGGTAAAATTGCAAAACCTCAGTGTCATTGATATGAGTAAATTTTTTTGTATCCGTTCTTCACCTTCTTAGTGTTAATTAAGATATTAAAGTTTTTAATTCCGTAAGAGATAATTATCAGGGGAACAAACTTTTAAATAAGACTATTTATGTGAAATTAACTACATACTAGGGTATTCATTTTACTCGAATTTTTTAAAATGGTGTTTTTAAATTACTCGAACAATCGAATAAAGCTTTTAAATTACTCGAATTATTCGAGTAAATTATATTTTAAAATGTTGCACGTTGTCTAATGTTTATTAAAAAAATTAAACAAGTACAGTTCAAGATCGATTTTCGCGACTAATTAAAAACCAGATCTGTCGCGAAAACTGAATTTTCGAGATAATAGAACCCACAATTTTATGTAATTTTTAAAATTAGAATTGTTTTTATTGATATATTTACATTTTAAACATTTTTAAAGAAATTGGAGATTTTGAGTTGCTTTTCTGGCAAATTATTTCTTAAAATAACAGCTGAATCACGTAGTTCATATAGTGCTGTTTTCGGTGTATCATTTTAAAAAGCCCATTTTATGCATATGTTTATCGGTGTTATACAATCTTCCACTTTAATTTTGCTTTCTTCATGACCACTTTCGTATAAATCCTCCGATTCCGTATCTGATAATTCCATTTGTTCCTCATTATTTTTCACATGAAATTCTTCTTGAATCCAGTTGTTTATGTCAGCATTCGTGAAAAGATGTTCCGTACCAATTTGATCTACAAGTGTACCAATAGTTGAAAGATCTTCGTTTTCTTCCTGAATTATATTTTGTAAAATATTTAAGGTCATGTTCACTCCATTCACTACCGAATTCGAGCAAGGAATTTTGGATATTGGATACTGATTTTTTATTCCAGGACGTAGCTAGAATCTGAACTGCATTTTTGAGATTGAAGTTTTTTAGTTTGAGCTCCAAATTTGTTCCCTTCTCGCCAAGCAAGTGGGTAAGCAGTTGTTTTTTATAGTTTAATTTGACCAAGTTGATAACGTTTTGATCTAACGGTTGAATAAGCGCAGTGGTTTTATTCATTGCTATAATTAAACCCTTATCACTTTTTAGTTCCTCAACTGGATGACACTTCACGTTATCTAAAAGCAAAACTGCTTTTTGCGGCAGACCTTTAAACTTTTGAAGCCAAAAATTCTCGAACGTAAAAAATTTTTATTTATGAACAACTTACTTTTACTAATTGATGAAAATTAACTTACGTGGGGAACAAATTCGTGATGGAACCAGTCCTTGAATATAAATGATGTCACCCAGGCATTATTACTGGAGTTGTATATTACAGGATTATTGAAAAAGCATTTAAAAGCGCGTGGGTTTTGCGAATTTCCAACAACCAACAATTTCAGTTTGTCATTTGAATAGGGCATAGAACTTATTCGCTCTTTACTTATTTTTCTTCCGATAGCCGCTTTCTCATTACATGTGACAAGAGTGTGATTTGAAAGCATCATATAATATAAACCGGATTCGTCGGCATTGTAGATTTGGTAAAGAAGCAACCCATGCTCATCAACGTAATCACTGGCATTGAAACCTAAATTGGTTTGATAAATTTTGGAATAGAAATAACTGGCTTTTGATCGTAAAATCGCTGCTGATATTGGAATATTTTTTTCCTTTTGTTTTACAAATCACTTATAAAGCTTTTTTCCATTCTAATTTTTGAGAAATCTTTAAACTTTAAACTTGAACTTTTTCCATATTAAGAGATGTATTTACACAACAAATGACTCGAATAAACTTACAAAATTGAATATAAAAATCATCCAAAAAGGTTAATATACCAAAAGACAGGGATTTCCCTTTTTTGGTTATAGACGTTGTAATCAAATTAAAAAAAAAAAAAAAAACAGATAAAAGTCACGAAAATGGAACGCGTTTTTCGTAAACTGTCGCGATTATAGTACCTTCAACTTTAAAAATTAAACCGTCGCGATAATGGGTAGTCGCGAATACCGTGCTTGAACTGTATTATGTGTTATTTTAGTGTTTTAACAAGAAGAACAATTCATTTTAATAAAACATAAAAATAGTTCAAAACTCCAAAAAATGACTTCATTAATTGAGATCACTTAATTTACAATAATGGTTCTGAAATAAGGAGTCTTTGAAGCCATTGTTTCTTTATACATATTTACTTAATTATTTGGTTATTAAATCAATTGACCTAAGTTTATCACCTAAATTGTTTAATGTTCGGATATCATTCTTTGTAAAATGGATAAATTAATATCTAATAATAGAAATATATGTATACAGTGTCTCACAAAAGTATTTGATTTTTTAATTTTTTATAAAAACGGGTTTGTTACTTGATTTAAAAGAATAATTCGTGGTTTTTATAATTGAATTTTGCATGTTTATATGTTGAATTTATAATGCAAAAAAACTGTAATCAAAAATATTGCTTTGTTTCCAAAAATTTCCAGAAATAGAAAAAAAATTCACGAAATTTACCTCACAAAAGTATTTGAATTTTTATCACCTTTGTATTTCAAGATGTGAAACAAAATAAAATAGATGAAATTGTTATAATTTATGTTAATAATAGGTCATAAGTAAATGTTCATTTACTAATTTTCCAAATTTGGAGTTAAAGTTTAGGAGATATTTAATCCAATTGTTTATTTAATGGACTTAAAAGGTCGACGTTGAAAGAACACTCCAATAGCTCTAAATTATACCACTCTAAACTTTCACTCGAGAAATACTGGAGCGAAAAAATTTTATTTTGTAATATTAAAAGGAAAGTTAACTTTTTCGGGTATTTGTTCCAGTTTATGGTGTCCCGATAGCTTAAAAGACTTATAGTTATGTAATTCAAAAAATACCTCATTCTAAGTTTTTCTAAGAATTTAGTAAAATTCTTAAATTCTAGCTAATATTTTATGTGCTGAATTGAAGTTTTTCCCACTTTTTCTTAGGAATTTAGTAAAATTCTTTAATTTTAGCTCCTAAACTAAATTTCAGAAAAAAATATTTTTGTTGCTCAACAAAATTTCAAAGTGTTGGCTTTAGTTTCCTGAAGAAATAAAAAAATATACATATTTTGTTATACTAAAATTATGCATTTATTTAAAGACATGTATTTCTGTGGTACTTTTTTGTGTGTCACTTGAATAAGGAATATTTTAAAACTAAGCAAACTGTAATTTATTTTTAAATTTTAGGTTATAAAAATGAAAGTTATTATCTTCTAGCATTCAATTAGTAATGAGTACTGCCACCATTTTTAAAAATAACCTCAAAAATGCTACTTGGCATCGACTTGCATAATCACTCTAAGTAATTTAGCGAAATTGAACTCATTGCTTCCGTTATTGCATCCTTTAAAGATTCTATTGTCTCAAATTGTTTTCCTCCTTCATAAACTTTTCTTGCAAGCCAACCCCAGACATTTTCCATTGGATTCGAGTCTGGTGAATATGGGGCCAATGAAAAAGTTGAACACCTTGTTGATTAATCCATTGTTTTACTGCTCTGGCGGTATGAATCGGAGCGTTGTCGTGTTGGTACGTCCAAGGTATAGGTCCAAAGAAATCATTAAATTTTTCAAATACTTCCTCCAGAATGTTTTTGTAACTCTTTGCGGGCATTTTGTTGGATACAAAAACCAATTCTATTTTACCACAATACGAAATTTCACCCCATACCATTATTCCGCTCTATCGGCTGTGTCTGCGGCTCAAAAATAATTCCTCCTTATTTAGGTCATGGAAGTAATAGTTATACCCATCGGGACCATCAATATTAAACTTTTTTCTATCGGAAAATACAACTTTAAACCATGTAGGACCATGTCATTGTATTTTTGGCAAACTGTAGACGTTGTGATTTGCTTTTTTCATTAAGTGGTGGTTTTTTTATAGCTTTCGTCGGACTATGTATGGGCACGACTTTAAAATACGATGCACTGTTCTTAGACTGACACTGTACCCTACACTATTATCTATAGTAAGTTATGAGTATCTATACATTAGGGCAATAACCAAATTTTGGCCCTAGTACTAGGCGATGGCGAATATTGTGTTAATTACAAAAAAAAAAAATTGGGTCATTTTGGAATAAAAACCTCACCCCAAAAGCCATTTTTTTATCTCCCCACAAAAAATTACATTCATTTTATATAAAAATTGTTGCTTCGCCGTTGCATTGGGATTATTGCAACTTCTTTAATCCAATGTTTTTTAAAACATGCATGCCCGTTCTTAAATCGTGGTAAGGATTGTTACAGAGCTGCGAAATTTTCTTTATTAAAACAATGATTGGAAAACCATATATTACACCGTATACCACAAATGAATTCACATATTGGGGTAAGCTGATCTCGGTATTTCGGGATAAGGACAAATGCTAAAATAGCAAGAATAACCCTATCGGGCGTTGCTTAATGGCGGTTTTGCTTTAAATTTTATATAAGGATTGTTTTTTATTTCTTTGGTAGTATTTAAATGCAGAACCAAGCTCGTATAAGTACTGCATATGTCACGCCATTTAATGTTTTCCACTTTTTTATATTCCACATTCTACATATAGTTTTGTTTCAGATTCTCGTAGTTATTTATTAGTTCCGAAACAAAATTATAAGAGATATTAGGAGATGGTTTTCCATCCAATAACTCATCCATAACAAGCCATACGATCAAGCCGAAAATATGGTGTTGGTAACCGACATATTGCCATTGAGGAAGATTTTATTTAACAAGATATTTTGGGTAAAATAGTAAAAAATCTTTTTTTTAATATGTTGTTTTCATTATGTCAAAATTTCAAATAATAAATTTATGCTGTAAAATTAATTTTTGTATTTTTATACCCTACACCACCATAGGTGGTTGGGGTATTATGCGTTTATGCTGATGTTTGTAATACCCAAAAATATGGGTCTAAGACCCATCTTAATGTATACCGATCAGAATCACTTTCTGAGTCGATTTAATAATGTCCGTTAGTCTGTCTATATGTCCTTTGTAATCAAACTACAGGTCGTAATTTTCAAAATTCATGAATGAAATTTGGCTCTCATGTCTTTTATGATCCTAGGACGAAACCTAGTTATGATCGGTCCATTATTACACCTAGCCCCCATATAAGTGAATTAAATATATCAATATTTAATTGAAATTTAGCACATTGAAGTTTTTTATAAGTAGAAATCTGTCTGTCAAATTACTCGTACATGAAGATCAGTCCATAATTGACCAAAACTACCATATAAATCCCTCTTCCGATAATCACTTTAACTTCGTAAATTTCATACAAATGTTACTATCAAGTTAATATTTAACACAAATAAGTTATCCATAATATAAATCACAGTACCAAATTTTATCATAATCGGTTCATAATTAACCACCGGTCCCATATAAGGCCCACTACCGGTAATAACTCTAATACGCATAAATAATATAAAATGCATACATATATTTCTTAGTAATATACAATACTCTTAATACAAGTATCTGTCAACAATTGACCCCAGATCCCATATAAGAATCCTCCCTGAGCTTTGATGCACATACACAATGGTGTAGGATATCATATAATCGGGCTTGACCCGACTATATTTTTTCTTGTTAATCATAAGCCAAACACAAATTTTAATTCTTTTCAATATTTACATTGTGAAAAGAATTAAATTATTGCTATTATCTCAGTTAAATTTGGAAAGAAATATTAACCAAGAATTTAAAAGAAATGTCAATATTTTATATTAAAACTTAGCTCTACAAGACTTCCATTTTCATTTAAATGTCTTCCTTTTTTCCAAACTTACCTCCTCTAAACTCTCTGATATCATTTTAACCTCTTTTCTTAATTTCCAATTACAAAAACATATTTTATCTAAAAAAGCAATATTTCTAAAAAAATATACATATTTCTATACGAATGTTTAAAATAGATCAGCATAAATTCTAGGAATTCAAAAATACTAACCAATTTCTAAACTTAACTTCATTGAAATTATGGAGGCGCATTACTTTTTCTTTTCAAAATTCCTTTAATACGTTACATGACAAGTATTTAACGTATAGAATAGTTCTGACTGAGTCAGGGATTGTTTAAAAAATTCTTGGGAAATTATTTACATAAAATAACCACAAGAATTCCTTTTTTTTTTTTTTGCTGCTGCCAAATCATTGATAAGATAAATAGTTTGTGTAATAAGAAAATAGTTAGCGGCAATTTTATAGACATTTATATTCTGTTTCATTTTCTTTTTTTTTTTTTTACTCAAAATATCTGCATGAAACAGGTAAAAAAGATAGGGGACGACAATCAGCAACAACAGGTATGAAAATTGCTGTGTCACATACATTTTGCCAATTGTTGGCAAAAATAAAGAAAAATATTTAAAACAGGTTTGCAATTTTAAAGAAATTATAAGTTCGCAAAAAAATTAAGGACTAAGGAGAGTTAAATTGGGGCTGTTGGAAAATGCTATAAAAACTTGTTAAATATATTCGTCTGTTTTAAGAAAATATGAATGTGCAGCATTTTGGTATAAATATTCGTCGAGTATTTAAAAGGGGAACTATTTGGAATTTTATATGATTCCATTCTTAATTCAGCTATAACAAATAAAGTCAGATTTCAATGAAACCCAGACAATAACTTAACAATAACAACTTGTTTGTGGTCCTTCGAACCGGATGTTAGGTGACAATACGCAGAAAAAAATATTTTCTAAAATTGTTCAATTAACTTTTTAATCATTTTTATTTTAAAATGTAATTAATGTATTAATTAATTAAATAAAAATTTTCGACAACAAATGAAAAATATTAAAAAATATAAATAAAAAAATTAAAACATTTGGAAAACTATTGTATTTCTATGTAAAATAATGACAATTTCCATCGCCGATTATGTTGAATTATTCTGATGGAAAGGTCTTCTTCATTTCTTCAGTAAGTAATTTTTTTTTATGTTAGGAGAAATTCTTCATCTTTTCGATATTGTTACAGATATTTCCGTTATTTACAAAAGAAATTAAAGACAAAGCCAATACCCGGGTTAGAGTTAAAGATGCGTACTGCAGAAATCTGTTTGTCATTCATTAATATTGTATGATCAATGTTATTAAATATTCTTCTGATGGTGCCTCCTCCCAGGCTGACCAATTTGAGTCAGATGTGATTTTTTTCGAAAAATATCACAAGTTTGTATCCTACTATGTTTAAAACTGAAACATTACATACAGCACATATATTACCCACATATCACATATATTTAGGTACATAGTATTTAATACATTCTGTGCATTACAAGAAATATATACATGTGATATATTATGTGTAAAAAAATTTTGTGTATTCTTTAAAAATGTATTTATATTATTCAAATAAATAATTTGCGTGTTTTAATTTAGGGAAGCATTTCTGGGCATTTGTACAATTACAGTTAATACTTGTATTGAAACAATAAATATACTATTTAAATTTATGCAAACTTTCAATTACACAGTTCAACAAGAAAAACAAAACGCCGTAATAATGCTAACGCAAAATAAAACCCAGTAGTCTAACATAATCCCCAAAGAGTTTTTGAAAGTTAGTTCGAATTTCGGTTTTATGGCCTCTTGAAGAATTTTTGAAAGTTAGTTCGAATTTCGGTTTTATGTCTTCTTGAGGTTCAAATTTTTCGCAAACCTTTTTTTCAAAATGATTGGAAATAAAAATCACTTAAATTATTTAATTCAAATGTTATTTTATAGACTACTTGCATTAGCATACTAGATTTTTACTGGATGCCACTCCCTTTTTACGCCCATTTTTGTCATAATAATGTTTACTTTATTTGACTTGACCTTAAATCTAAACTATTGAACCGAATAAAATGAAACATAGCAAATATGTATATCTTTGAAGGGAGACAGACTGGACGCCATGCTCACTTTTTTAAAAAATGTTTTCTTTGCTTTCATAAACATTTTGATGACAGTGGTGAAAAATATGGCCGTGGCATTCTCGCCCAGTTTTATACTTTAAAAAAAATAATTATTTACAAAAAGTGGGCGTGGCATTTTTATTAATTTTATATTTTCTTTGCACAATATATATATATATATATATATATATATATATATATATATATATATATATATGCAAAATATCTGTTAAATCGGTTGAACAATCTGACTACTCATATATTACATACAATGTTGTTATGAAAAGTGGGCGCAAAAAGGGAGAGGCATTTAATTAAAATCTTACGTAATATCTAAAAAAAGCTTTGTAATCTATAAAGCAATAAATACCCTTAAGTACATTGAAATTTATTGATTTAAATATTTTTTTATTTACACACATATTGAAATTAGTGCTCCAAAATATCCGTAGTTTAAGAGCCCATAATATTGAAATTCGAACCAAGTTTGCGAAACTCTTCGCAGATTTTATTAATCTGAGTGCACTTTCTAAATTTGTCGCATAGTATTATAAATATAATTGATGTAATGGAAAAATTAATTAAAATTGTTCAAAAAATATATTTACACCTAATTAATATTATAATTTTGATGATTGAAGCAAAATCAAATAAAAATTTAATTCATATAATGAATTTCATACTTGAAATCCATTTTTATTTTTTCCTGTGCACTGTAACCACATCTATAGTATCAGCGTAAACCACACTAGATTCTATAATCTTTTCAAACATCTTGTGGCACAAATTGAGTTCTTCAAGTTTCAAACATAAATACTCGTATAAAGCATTACAAAGTAACTTTTATGAAATAGTTTTCCTTAAACCGAAACTTTTGGTGTGTTGAATTTCTATTATTCTCCCTTATTAATTATCATACAAAAGAGGAAATCTCCCAAATACTTCTAATAACGTTTAGGAAAGACTTTGGACTCATTATCAGTATAACAAAGGATATTACTTTATTTTTACTATCTTTCCTTATTATAAGTTATAAGTGATATAAAACTTAGAGCTTATTTGCCTCATCTTAGTCCTTTTTTGTTCCTCAAAGCAAAATAAAAATATTCTCTGTTTTATTTTTGTCAAGAATTCGGAACGAAAATAAAGGCCACATTTCCTTTGCCACCAAAACTACATACCGGTGTTGTTGTTGCTGATAAACGATGATGACTAAAAATGCGGGAAACGCATCATCGTATACACAAGACAACAACTGGTGGCCGCTAGAAGGACGAATGTATAACTAAAGCCTGTTTTTTTTTTCTGTATTGTAGTCGTTACATTTTAAAAACACATTCAAGAAATAATAAAAATAATAAAATTGTATCTTCCCAAGCAACCAACCAAACATCCAGCAACAAAAGCCAACGAAGCAAGGAACCCAAGATTCACATTATATTTGTTTGTTCTTGCAATTTCAATGACTTT
Organism: Protocalliphora azurea; assembly: GCA_932274085.1. Taxonomy (NCBI): domain Eukaryota; kingdom Metazoa; phylum Arthropoda; class Insecta; order Diptera; family Calliphoridae; genus Protocalliphora; species Protocalliphora azurea. Next base: position 133,588,113 of record OW026522.1, on the reverse strand, counting down.
TTGTGTGTGTTGATGTTAAACGGTGAATAAGAGAGGTAAGATCACAAGAAACGTGAGTGAATAAGTAAGATAACTGACAGACTAACAAACTGACTGACTAACTAAACCGACCTGCTGAGGTGTGTATGTTGCACAGAATTTTGAAACCACATACGGCGGCTAAAATTGCTTAATCCAAGGATTTAAATTTTTAAACGTTTTTACTACGACACAAAGGTCCAAACACAGACATACAAATACACCTCTCGCATACATAACTTAGTACTCATTATTCTAGCATCAGCAGTATCCAGCATTGAATTCCTTTATATTCTACAGATATTTTTCTGTATTTTTTAAATATATTATAACATTTAACTTGGTATTTTTAATGCATGACACCTTCTTCTCTTCGTTCCATTTACTTTTTTCCCTAAAGGTTGTTTAAATAGTTGTATACTAAGAAAGACACGTTCGTATGTTCTCGTACATTTGTTTAATAATTATGTAGTGGATCTATAAACAGGGAATCTGTAAGTAGGAGGTTAAGGTATCGTCTTTTCACTCTTCAGATTCTCATATGTTTTTGTAGGATTTTTATTTTGTTAATACAAGTTTTTTTCTTCTTTGTTATTTTTTAAAGTTGCTCACAGGTGAAAAATGATTGCTATTGTTTTTCTTAATTTAGCCATGTTTCGTTGGGAAATATGTGTGAAAATTTTATCTATACAAACATACGCACATTGTAATGACAAACAGTTTTTCAGGATACGCAAATAAATATAAAAGATGTTAATTTAACAAGTTTTAAGAAATGCTGGGAAATTTTTTGCTAATATTTAAATATGTTGGGAAAATTTCATGTTTTTTCGAAGGCAAATGTTGTTTAAAAAAAAAAAAAAAAAAAACATTTGGATTAAAGCAACAACATTCATCAAGCGTTTAAATCTAGTAGAGATTTTTACTTTATTTTAACAAGTGATAACTTTACTTTAATTAGAATGCAAAAGAGATGTAATCAACACAATATTACATTAATCGGATGATAGAAACTAGCACAGATCTGAATTTATTAGACTGCAAATTATGGTTCGTTTTAAATGGCATGGAAATGTAACATACAAAGCTCAAATTTAGAATAGTTGAAGTGTACATTTGGCAGATTTCAGATTTCTGCCGGTTCGAAGAACTAGTTTTAATAGTTTTTATTAAAATTAACTTTTATCTTTGATGAAATCAAAATTTTTAAGTCTCAATCGGGGAAGGAAAATATTCTTAGCTCCATTCTTCCTATTTATTTATTTATTTGTTTAGTTGTTTATTTATTTATTTAAATTATTTATTTGGCTTTGTTAATTTTTTTCATTTATTTAATTAATTTTTATTTATTTTTTATTTATTTATTTATTAATTTTTTAATTTATTTGTTTAATTTCTTATTTATTTATATTTTTAATTAATTTTTGCTTTATTTTTTATTTATTAACTAATTGTTTTTTTATTAATTAATTTATTTATTAATTTATTTATTAATTTATTTGTTGAACTATTTATTGGCATTGTTAATTTTTTATTTATTTAATTAATTTTTTATCTATTACCTAATTTATATTTTATTTATTTATTTATTATTTTTTTAATTTATTTGATTAATTTCTTATTTATTTATTTATTTAGTTAATTTTTGATTTATTTTTTATTTATTAGCTAATTGTTTTTTATTAATTAATTAATTTTTTACTTCTTTTATTTGTTGAATTATTTATCATTTATTTATTTACTTATTTATGAAAAATGGTACCTAATTTGGGTACTTTTTATGAAAAATAGTTATTTAAAAGAAATTCTTCTTGGTACTGAAAAATAGTACTTTTGGGTATTCTCTATTGGTTTTTATAGAATTTGGTACTCTTTAAGATGTAAGTATTTTGCAAGTGGGCACTTTTTATTTATTTATTTATTTTGGTTTTTTATAATTTTTTTTATTTATTTAATTAATTTTTTATTTATTTTTTTATTTATTAACTAATTTATTCTTTATTAATTAATTTATTTATTTATTTGTTTATTTATTTATATATATATATATATATTTATGAAAGATGATACCTATTTTGGATATAGCTACTTTATATAAAAAAATAGTCATTAAAAAATTCTTCTTGGTACTGAAAATTTTGGGTTTTCTCAATAGTTCGTATGGAATTTGGCACTTTTTAAGTTGTACGTATTTTACAAGTAGGCAATTTTTGTTAAAATAGTACTTTTTTAAAAAATTTTACTGTTTTTAAATTATAATTTTTATGAAATTTTTACTTTTTTGAGAAATAGTACTTTCTTGATTAATGTTCTTTTTGGTAGTTTTTCATATTAATAATTATTATTAAAATTGGTACTTTTTTTAGAAATTGTGCTTTTTATAAAAATAGAGTACCTATTTTAAAAATAAATTATACTTGTTTATGCAACTATGGGTACATTTTGGAAAAATGTAAATTTGTTGTAAAATTTTGCACATTAAACTTTTTACAAAAAAAAAAAAAAAAAAAATTACATTTTATGGTACTTTTAGTAATTTCTATGAAAATTAGTACTTTTTTGAAAAATGGTTTATATATTAAAAATATTTGTTTTTTCTAACAAATAATACTTTTTGTGTTTTTAATATTTTTTAAGAAAGGATACTGACAAATATCACTTTTTTAAACTGAAATTTTGTTTGAGTTATTAATTCAGAGCTTTGCTATCTGCATAAACTATGTATAATGAAATAATTTTCGTTGTCGGTCTTTTTATCTGCATTTTTTATTTACCAATGAAAAATATAGAAAAGATATTAAATTCTTATTTTACTAATAATAATTTTATACATTCATTTATGAAAAATTAAATATTTTTTAAAAGTACTTTTATATTTATTTAACCACACTAATTAACATACTTATACTTCTTAATTGATCAGATTTCCCCTAACCTTTTTTAAACCAAAGAATGATGTCATTTTTTTTTATACATACAATAGATTCTGGCAGTTCAACCTTACTAATCATTTCTATTAAATTCCATTCTAAATTCTACATTATGTCCTATTTTAGTTCCGTTAAAAAAAAAATATATTTACATCTTAATTAACAAATTTCATTTAAACATTTAACATTTCTTACACAACAGGAAATATCCACTTCACTTAAGAATTCTCTTTTAAGAAAACACAAAACTATTTACATACGCAAAATCTGTTTTATACACATTTGTATGTACTATATCCGGTACTCGAAAATGTACAACTTGGAATATAAAAATAGACAAAAACACACCTGCAACTTCCTTAAATATTCGAAAAATATAAAAATATCCTCCCTTACTTATCCATAAATGAGTATGTTTAGTATGCAGATCCTAACCTATTCATACATGCCCTCATATCGAATTACTGTGATTTCTTACGGATTTTATGTGCGTGTATGTTAAGTTTGTTCCTTCCCTTGCTCTCATACATCCTATATACATACATACATACATACATATATAGTATGTTAGCAATTTTACACATGTAAAATTACTTTTTCGGTAGGGTTTTGCAAATTAAACTGGAAATCCTATGAAGAAGCTGAGAAATTTTTATGTAAGAAAAATGTGAGAAGATTTTTAGTAATTTAAACCCAATAGGAAAAAACACATGTTATTGTTTTTTTCCTTTTCTTCTTATTACTTTTCGAAGGATATGCAAACATCCTTTTTCATTGTAAAATGTTTTGAAAAAAATTTACATAAACTGAATTTCTTATGAATGCTAATGTTTGTAATATTAATGAACATATTTTTTCCAAAAACTGAAATGAGAAAATGGTGAGCATATTGTTTTAATTAACAGTTTTGGTTATTTTTTCTGGAAAATAGTACAATATGTACATTTTTTAATAAAAATTCGGAAATTATGTATGTACGTTTTATGGGAAATAAAAATATTTGTGGCTACTAGAAATTAAATTTAAAAACTAGCTATTTGTTAGATTTTGAGTGGCATTGTGACCACTCAAAAATTTAACTCTTAAATTTGATTATCAAATTTAAGAGTTATCCTATTTATTTCTTATAAGCAGTATTTCCTTTTTTAAATCTTTATTTTATATTTATTTTTTTTTTTTTTTTTTTTTGGCAAATTAAAAATGTATCAAAAAATATCGAAGAAAATTATAGATATGTGGCAAAAGTTCGTTACACAATCATTAAACTGGAACCCGAGAGAAAGCGATCTACAATTGTGTACTGTTTCAATTTCTTTTAAACATATTTGCCAAAGCACAAAGGTCCAAAACACTGTTTTTATAATAATTCTGTAACTTGTGAACCGTTAGAAATATCAAAATAAAATTTTACATGGACAGAGCTGAGATGTTTTCGAGTTGATTTTCACAGATTCCTAGCAGGTCTGGGAAGCAGGGGGTGACCTCTAAAGTTACTCACCTTGGATTTTTTTAAATCGCCAAAATTTCATTCATGATTTGATTTTAAAAATAATGCTATACAGAGATAGTATGGCATATCTCGTTTAGTTTAAGAGATATTCAGACCAAAGTAAAATTTTGACTAATTTATATATATATATATATATATATATATATATATATATATTGTTTTTTTTTTTAGTTGGCGGACTCAATATGAGTTCTAATATTTTTTCTAAAATATTCCCTGGATTCTAAATAATACTGATGCAATAATCATATTAATATCTGGTGTTGATAAAATGTTATAATATGTTTAAATTGAAATTTTTAAATCGCAAATTTGAGATTAAAAAAATATATTGATTACATACTTACATATGTTAACTAAACATAAAAACAAATATTTTATAAGCCAGCCTCTGATAACTACAGGGTGACTATTTTAATAAAAAAAAAAGTCAAATTTAAAAACAAGTTATTTCTTGATTGGGATTTTGAGTAGTTTGATACATAATAATTCCATGATTTTAGAACTAGTTTATATTATGTCAAAATTTTATTATAATACCTCTATCGTTTAAAAAAATATATACTTAAAATCTAAACTTTAAATTTTTCTGACCATGGTCTGAAGAGATTATACCGAATTTAGTATATTTTTACTAAACATGATTCTATATGTGCTAAAGTTTTCATAAAAATACCTGCTATTTCTAAATACTTTGTTTTTTTTTCAGAAAAGTCACACCAATTTTTGAAAATAAGTAAAACTATAAAAAAATGTCTAAAATATTTTTTTCTTTGCAGAAGTGATCATTATTATTTAAATGAGGTATTATTCAAAAAAGTATAGTTAAAAAAAAAAAAAATTACTAATTTTACCAAAATAAAAATAAAAAAAACAGTAAAGTATGATATGTGGACTTGTTTCCATATCAGAATATGTGTTATAGGCATTGTGCTGAGGTTTGTAAAAAATTGGTCCAAGATCCATCTTCTGAGTCGATTTATTGATATCCGGCCATCAATGTAAACCTCTTAAAAAGAACTGCTGCTCACAATATTAGAGATAATTTTATGATATTTTTTATATAGGACTTATATTGGCCAAGGAGGAACCATTTTAAAAGTGGTTGAAATCGGTCCATTATTTCACCTAGCCCCCACATAATTAACCTATTGGAGTAAGGATTTGACCCATATAGGTTTCAGCAGGATCGGTCCATAAGTGGCCTTGGCTCCCATACAAGTCCCTTCCCAAAAATTACTTAAACTTATTTAAAACCCCCAAATACTAGTGTGTGGCAAAAAATCTAACAAAATTTCATTTAAGTGTAAATCAGTGTGCTAAATTTTAAACGGATCGTTGCATAATTGACGCCATACAAATGTTGGTATGAATATGAAATTTGTACAAACAAAAATCACTATCAAATTGTATGAGGTTCGGTTCATATAAGACGCATTTTCAAAAATTACTTAAACATTTGGCATGCGCAAGTTTTATAAGTTTATTTCACCTTCTAAATTTCAAAAAAATCGGACTACTCTAAGCTATAGGACTCATTTTAGGACTTTTCCGAAAATCACTTTAACAAACACACATAATGGTGTAGGGTATTAAATATATAGTCGGGCTTAACCGCTCTTTTTATTTTCTATTAGTATTAATTAAATTACTAAGTTTCAAAAAGAAAAATGTTAAAAAAATCGTTTTAAACAATATAATTTAACGTATATACATAAGAAATCCGAATTCCTTTACATAGCCCGCATTGTTATATTAAACAAAAGCTTAGACGGCAACGAAAATAAACAATAATTTTATTTATTTTTCATTTCTTTTTTTACTTAAAATTTTTTTTTAATTTTGTTTACGAAATTCATATATATTTTTAAAAAATATGGTAATATTTTCTGTGAAAAAATGAAAGCAACAAAAAATCCGGAGAAAATTTAAATTAAAGTTTATTTTTTAAACTAGACGCATTGCGAATTTTTCATACAAATTTGCAAGGAAATTTCCGGACCGGGCTTGTTGTGTTTATACATTTATCAAAGAAAGTTTGATATTAAAAAATTAAAATTTTTCAAAAAATAAAATTATAAACATTTTTTAAAAAGACTATAAAAGAAAGTAGGAATATTATTTACGGCTTGTTACCTTGGCGTATATGCTTTTGTTTAAAAGATATCGGCGGAAACATAGATCCTGGAGTTACAACAGATACGGATTGGCCCATAACTTTTTTGTTTATGAACGGATTTTGCCCATTTTCAATATTATTTGGACCAAATTTTGTTCCCTATCCTATTTTCAGAATAGCAAGGTCAACTAGGAATCTTACGAAGACCCATAATATAAAAAATACAAAGCAGCGGGTATTTAAAATTTGATTTTTTGTTTAATTTATTTTCCACTAATACTACGTTCACATTAGGCAAATACTTGGTGAAATATATTTTACCAATATTTAAATATTGCAAATTATAAACGAAAGCTTATTTAATTAAATATTTATTTAAAGGCGAGAAAAATATATTCACTAAAATTTTTTATTTATAATAAATATTTGGCCGAATATTTCGTCTGTATAACTGAAATATATTCACAAAAACTTTATAGAAAAAATATCTTATCTTTATCATAATTTTACTTAATTAGAACTTAACAGTATATTTTTGCATATTCGCTCTTTAAAGCATATTTGTTTCTTAAAAACTTAGCTTTGCATATTTTATGCCTATTTTTTAATTAAAACATTGACTTCAGCATACTTTACTTGTATTCCTATTGCTTGTCTTTGATTTTTTTTCAGTCCATGCGATTCGAAAACTCACTAACATATTGCTCAATATTATTGTACTTAAACACGTTCTTTTATGTTGCACAGGTTCATAACAAATCTATGCCAGTAGGTAACATAACCAATAGGATGGGTCAATATTTTAATATCTTAAAATAAATATATACCTGTAACAATGCACTATGGATTTGCTATATAAAACTAAAGTAAAGCATAAAAATAGACAGCTGTTGCCAAACATATTTCTTATAATCAGTGTTGCCATTTTGGTTATTTTTAACCAAAATTGGTTATTTTATTTTCCAATGTGGAGATGATGACTTTTTCAATTTTAGTTATTTTTTTGTTAAATTAAAATTACATTTTTATTAGTTTTAAAAAATCTATTTACTCTCTTAATCTTGCCAACAATAAAAAGGGGATGTACTAAAAATTCATCATACATTTAAAAACTAAAAGTTCCTATAACTTCCAATTCCAATTTTAACTGACAATAAAGAAAATAATTTAAATCAATAGAAAATATAAAGATTTTCTAATATTTAACCAAAAAGTGAAATGGATTGGGAGATTTTTGTGAGTAGGTTCTAACGATATAACAAACAACCTAAATGCTTGTAATTACAAAATAAATTACAAGTTAAAAAAAAATGTATATTAAGTGAAGACCGACTATATGATATCCTACACTATTGAATATCTGCCTTAAAGTAATACACACTTGAGAGAGAGAGAGAGAGAGCATTATATGAGTGCTATAGTTATTCTATGGCTAATCTTATTTGAGACAAATTTTATTAACATACTAACATTTATGTGGGATTTAAGTATTTTTAATTGATTTTCGGGAGAGGACCCTATATGAGAGCTGAAATTAGTTTTAAAACGATCCTTTTTTTACTGAATGTCATAATTTAATTATTTTATTATAGAATTAAAAATTTTTATTTCTACAGAATTTTGTAGAAATACGCTTATATGTATTTAATATATTTGAGCTTAAAAATATTACTCCAAGGGAACATTTATTTGGAGACTAGGTGAAATAATGTACCAATTTCGACCAGTTAAAGAGATTGTGAGTTGATTGGTATACTTTAGGGAGTTCCCCAATATGGAGCTGTAGAAAACAAAAGTTTACCTTGTTTAGTTATTAAAACTGTACAAGTCAACATAATTAAATAATAATAAAAATTTGAAAAGGGCACCACATTGTTTTAAAAATAACTGCAATAGAAGTGTTCGTTCAGTCCCGATGTATTTTCAATTAAACCATAATTTTTAAATTAAATATATTAATATTAAAATTTAATATATGTGAGTGCTTTGGTATATGATATTGAATATTTTCGCCCAATTAAATATCTTTTAATATGAGTCTTCTAAAAAATGGAATTCATATTACCAAATGAGATTGACTATTGGTCCCTGTAAAAAATAACTCTTATTTGCATTTTTTTTTTTCTTTTTTTTTCCGTAAACACATTATTGTAAAAGTCAACCTCGACCTAGCTGTTTTGTAATTCAAAATTTATTACAATCTGGTTTGTTTTTGATATCATATCATAAGAACGTGAGAATAATTAAATTTTTTTATTAAACTTTATATCCCAACCCACTAGAAAATTGGATCAGGGATCACACTAAACATTGTTCTAAACAGTTAAATTTTAAATACTTTTTTCTCTTAAAGACTAATTGAAGTTTATGATTAATATGGCAAGCATTTAAAAACTGAATACATATATTAAGATTATATTAATTTTTATATAACTTTGTTTTTAAAATTTGATTATTTTTTTCCTAATTTGGTTATTTTTTCCCAAAATTTTGGTTAGAAAACATTTTTTGCCGTGGCAACACTGCCTACTTATAATGTTTTTTTTTTTAAGATTTTTCTTAAAAAACAAACTGGAAACAGACACTTGCCACATTACAAAAATAACAAGTAGTTGCTGTAGCATTATCATTTGAAAAAAAAATCACTTAAAAACTAAACGAAAATTATGCTTTATTGTGTTTTCAAACAGCACACGCCACAACAAAATGCAATGGGCCCTTTTTAGCAGCTGTCTTTTTATACTAAACCAAATATAGTACTTTATATGGTGCATTATGTTAATACTTAATACAAACCTTAAATGTATATATCTATATCTACATATATATTACTTCTTTTTATTTAAAGGTTAGTCGAATGTACCCATTTGGTTTTTTATTTTTATTATTTTTCTTTATTTCCCTAAACGAGGCACACACACACAGACGGCGGTATTTTGTAAGAACAATTTTACGTGCTAAGACGACAGTCATCAATCCTACGTTGTTTTTTTTTTTTTTTTTTAAACACTTTTTTATACATTTCATGTGTGATGTGTTCATGGCAGATGTTTTTAATTCTTTTTAAAAATTGTTGTTAATTTTTTTCATTTCTTTTTATTTATTCCTCCTTTTTAATTAATATACATTTCCTTATATATAAATTTTTGAGTGTTTTTATTTGTGGATCCTTTCTGATACAAAATTTCCTTTTTTTGAGTATTTTTCCTTTTTATATGGGTGAGAATAAGAAAGGGAGTTTTTCACTCAAAAGTATGCAATTGTTTAGGTATTAAATACACTTTTAAGTAATTTTTACCTGTTTTCTTATATATTTCTTTTCTATTCTATTTTAAATCATAATTTTTACCTGTTGTTTGATTTTGATAGCTATAAAAAGGTGTAAAATCTGTAAATCATAAAATAATAATAATTTTTGTTCTTAATGTTTTGTTTGAAAGTTTGAATGACAATTTATGGGTTTTTCCTTTTTTTTCAGATATTTGAAGTCAAACAACAAGTTAACCTTTTTTGTTTTATAAAGGAAATGATTTTTTTAAATTTTTGGAAATTATGAATTTTATAAGACATAAAATTAAAATAATTAAATATTGCAGAGGAAAGTGAAGGTTATAATTAAAAAGAAATTGAAAATTCGAGTAATGAAGATAGGATATGAAACTTATTAAGAGAAATGTGGGAATATTGGCTATTTTGTAATTCTAAGAAACATTTTAATAAAATATGAATATAAGACACAAAACGATATTTTTGAGTCTTGATAATAACACAACTCTATTCTATTTTTTTTAATTTTCCCGAAAATCCATATTATTATGATAAAATCAAGTGCCTGTTTGTTTATTTGTTTGTGACGCATTCACGCCTGAGCCGCTGAACCGATTTTAATGAAATTTTAAGTATAGATAAATTTTAAGGTATAATGTGTAAATTAATTGCATATTGCTGAAAATGGCGAAAATATTACAATTTTTCGTACTTTTATTTATTTATTTTTATTTTTTCATAATATTTCGATAAAATTGAAGCTTTAATAAAAGAAGCATTAAGGGAAACATTGTTGTGTAAATAAGTCGACAAAAATGTTTCCTTTAATTTTTTATTAAACTTTCACATTCCATGCAACTCAAGGACATACATCTAGTTTATTTAAATTTTTTTCAAAAAACATAAAAAATACAAGTAAAAAAGGTTCGTCTGTGTGACTTTCAGATAGGTTGTCATATGAGACCTATTGCTAAAAGTGAACCGATTTTAGTGAAATTATAATTTATAATCCTATAAAACTTGGCCATGCTGAATATGAACTTTATACTAACATTTATATGGAACTTATAAACTTTTAACAAATTATCGGAAGTGGGCCTTATAAGGGGGCTATGATCATTTATGAACTGAAACTTATAAAATTGGTAGTGTGATTTCTGTTTGTATGAAATTTATTTGTGATAAATTTCATAAACATACTAACATTTATGCAAGATTTTTAAGTTTTAAATGGAATTCACTGGTGGTATTTTGAGAGATTTATGTAAAATTAAAGCAATTTTTTGAAAAGGTATAGGGGCTATGGCCAATTCTACCAGATTCTGCAAAAGATTTATTTATACTATATTCTGGAAGGACATTTGTATGGGGGTTAGGTGAAATAATGGATCGATTTCAACAAATTGCCTTGAGCTTTGCCCCAAATATCATCAAATTGTCTTTAACAATTGCCACCTCTAGTTGGATTACAAGGTTTACATAGACAGATGGACAGACAGACAACTTTAAAGCCACTCAGAATTAATTCTGTTGTATGGGAGCTACGTGATATAATGGACCGATTGCAACCAATTTCAATAGGATTCCTCCTTGGGCTATATAAGGCAAAGTTTCATTAAATTATCTTTGAAAATTGCGACCTTCAGCTTAATTACAAGGATTACAGGGACAGACGGACGAACATTGTTAATTCGACTCAGAATTGATTGTGTTAGATGGGCAACCAAATTCAATAGGTTCTTCCTTGCGTTATATAAGTTTAATGTCGCTAATTATCAAATGTCATCAAATTATCTTCAAAAATACGACCTGTAATTTGATTACAAGATTTACAGAAAATAGTTACATGACTGTTTTATTAAATAAAGCTGAATTAGAAGAATTTTTTGTAGTATTAGGTCAAAAAATAAAATTTTTTATACAAGTGAGCGAAAGAACTTGATCTACAGTATGTTTCTAAATAACTATAATTAGTGTTAATTATATTTTTTACGTGTATTACTAAAACTATTCGGTTAATCGAATAATTTATCAATAATCAGATATTAGCCGATCAACTTTTAATCTCGAATAATTATTTGTTGAATTAACCGATTAATATAAAAATCGGAATAATTGTATACTCTACTATATACATAGTTTACATGAACAGACGGTCGGACATCGTTAAATCTACACAGAATTGACTCTGCTATATGGGAGATAGGTAAAATAGTGGATCGATTGCAACCAATTTCAATGGGATTCCTCCTTGGTTTGTATAAGGCATATGTCCCAAATTTTATTAAATTACCTATAACAACAGCGAACTGTAGTTTAATTATAATATTTACATGTACAGAAGGACAGAACGTCATCGTTTAATCGACTCAGTATTGATTCTGTGGAATGGGAGCTAGGTGAATAGGGTTTTTCCTTGGAATATATAATGCCTATATCCCAAATTTCATCAAATCATATTCAATAAATGAGACATGAAATGTGATTACAAAGTTTACATGGACAGACATCCTTAAATCTACTTTGAATTGATTCAAAGTAAGGCTAGGTGAAATAATTTACCGATTTGCACCAATTTCAATGCGGTTCCTCCTTGAGCAATATAAGGCCTTTGTCCAAAATTAAATTATTCTTAAATTCATTAAATTATCTTTAAAAATTACCTTCTATAGTTTAATTACAAGGTTTACATAGACAGACGATTAGCTGATTAGTAAGTAGGTTGGTCTAAGACCAGTAGAGCGTTATACACCTAAACGCATAATACCCTCGCCACCTATTGCTGTTTAGTGTATAAAAATAATATAAATATCGTATTAATGCTTTTTTATAATTTTAATTTTTCTGCAAAAATGTTGTGAATGGAATAAAATTTTAAATATACATAACTAAAAAAATGCGTTACTCTTGTTTAATTCAAGTCCAACAGTTACGTCATTTTTATTAACGGTACCTTAAGAGCCAAGCATGGTCCTTCACATTGAATCATTTGTATTCAAGAACTAAATCATTGTATTTAAGGAAATTGTTTTATGTTTTCTCTTTTATACAAATTGAAATATTAATGCTCTACTTTGTATTTAAATGAAACAATCTCCTAAACACATGACTAGAATTTATCCACATTTAAAATAAGTATTAATTTCAATATCGTTGTTGATGGAGTTATATACTTATATCCTCTAAAGACATTTAAACCAACATTGACAATAATATTTAAACAACTGTCAAACCTTGTAAATTATTTATGCTCTTAAAGATATATATGTCTTTTTTCTTTGATATTTATAAAACTATTAATATGTATTTCATATGAAATATATTTTAGAATTTTAAAATATAAATCAATATCATAAACAAATAAATAAATCTCTCTCCCTAACGCTTTAAACTAAATATTAATTAGATCAATTTCTAATGAACTTGATTGTGGGAACACAATGAAAAAAAAAAATTAAATAAAACTCCCTAAGGAATTTTGGGAACATTTTTTCACCCTTTTCTCTAACAAACAATAAAAATTAATGAATTTTAAATATTATTTACCACCATCATCATGATCATATTATTCTCTAACACCACCCATGTAATAAAAAAACATTTAATGTAGCAAGTAATCCTATTGAATTTATAACATTATATAACATAAGGCTAGATAAATTGTTGCATTTTAGTAAAAATCCACTAGTTACATTTTAAATATTTCACTATTTCTCGCTTTTAGTTTTTCTCGTTAGCGCTCTTAAGCTTTTTTTAAATTAAAACAGCTGTGTTTCAAAAATATTTTTTTTTTAATTAAAATATATATACAGATTTATTTTTTATATAGCATTTGTTAGTGAAACCATCTATCCTTCAGTTTTTTATTCTATACGAGATTGTTTGATAAATTACAAGAATCTTCTTTATATTTCAGTTTTTTTTTTTTTTTTTTTCCTGAAACAATGAATAAAAACGGAGTTTTTTTTAGCCGTCTGTTGTTTGGAGTAAATTTGAAATGACAGTTGTGTCAGTGAAGTAATGAAAATGAAAATGTATGAAACACTCACACTTATGCTCTTATCAGTTTCAAAGTAAGTGTGTGAGTTTGCTTTAATAGCAGAATTTTAAAGAATGAATTCTTTAGATTTGGATGAGAAAATAAAAAGTTTTTAAAGTAAACTTAACAAATTCATAAAAAAGTAATTCAAGTTCAATTGTAATTTGTGTTAATTGAATTCATGGGCAATCTAAAATACAATCAATCTAAAAAGTTTTTTGTTATTTTGTCTTTGAATGAGAATTTCGTATTTTGCCAAATATAAAAGTACTTATTTGGAATGCAAATTATAAACAATATAAAACTTATAGAATAATAATTTAATAAAAACATTTATTATTCAATTGTGCTCAGTATTTGAAATTTAACGAAATCGTTTATTTGACGAAATAATTATTTTTTAATGATAAATTCATATACTTTTTTTAGTCCTTAAAAAAAATTCAGTTCCTTTAGTGAAAAACCACACGCAGATAAAAACATGGTTACAGCATTACTGCAATAATATTGTATTAATTTTCTTGAACTTTGATAATTCTGTATTCATGATAACAATGATTCGGTTTACATTTTGTCATTTAATGTTTACACTCTATAAGAATTTTATTATGGTTGACTGTAAAAATTATATGTTTTCAAATATTTTTACCAAAAACAAAATTGTATTAATATGAAAAATATCATTACTGCTTAAACCATTAAATATTTCTTTTTCCTTGTTCTGCATTTAAACCATCCCAGCAAAAACTTTTTGGTTTTCGGTAATAACAAGTACTTGTTAAAGCAGTTTCTTGGTAATGAGGAGTCATTATTATTTGCCTACTCTGTATTACATTAAGAAGTACTCAATAGTATAATAGCGCAGTAATACTGCAATCACGTGGATGAGTTGGCTAGAGCGCCGGATTAACAACCAGAAGGTTGTTCGTTCAACCCCATTCTGAAGCTGTTAGTTTTTTTTATAACAAAATGTCTAAAAAGATATTTTAAATTAAATAGAATTTTTGTCGCTTAGGATGCTATGTGCGAGATGGTGTACTGAGTAAGACGTTAGTCAGTAAAAACGAATGGTTAGTGTGTGTTCAAGTTCGAGTCTCACTGACGGCAAAATTTTTTGTTTTTTTTTATTTTTGTTTTCGTTTAGGTACATATTTTTGAGTACCCCTACAGTCAAAAAATAACTACATGAATTTGTGGACAAGTCGAACAAAAATAACTAGTTATTTAGGCAAAAAATAGTTAGTTTATTTTTGTTTCCAATTATAGCTGCTAGCTTACCAGGAAAGCAAAGTTTTTGCTGGGAGGCTTTACTTTTTTTTAAATAACTATATAACATATTTATGCATTTTTTTAAATGTTAAATTCTTCTAATAGTGAATAATTTTGTAATTTTATTTATTTTCCTGGGTTTCCGAAATTCTAAATTTCCAAATTTTGTTAAATTTAAGCTTATATTTTACGGACATTCTTTCATCTTTCGATAAAATAATTTGTCTAAGTACTAGTTTTATTAGTTAATAAAAAATATTTTTTTGATTTTAAAAATCAAAATATATCTAAAATTTTTACAAAAAGCGCTTAAGTAACAACACAGAAAAAGTTTCCCCCTAAATTGTTTCATACGAAATACGATATTTATCCTATATATTACTAAATTATACATAATGAAATTTTTGCGTATTTTGAGACAATTTTATTTTGAAAGCTAAATAAAAATAATTACATATAAATTATAAACGATAAATGTCTAAGAATGGTAATTTTTCATGTTAAATATTAAGAAAAAGATTAATTGAAAATGTGCATAATTTTGTAACTAAAAATCATTAAAAATTTTGAATTATGATCAAAAAACAGTTTTTTTTTTTGCAAGATCTTGGAAAAATTCTGTTATTGTCTTGTTAATTTCTTCTTTTTAAGATTTTTTGGAAAGTAGAAGAATGAAGCTTGTCATCCATATACATTTGTATATGTTTTGGTCAAATTTTGAAAGAAAATTGTTAAACAAAATTAAAAAAAAAAAAAATAATAAAATTTTCAAGTTCTAATGCAATTTATTATAAATTTTTCTACAAAAGGCTATGCAACGATGTACAATTTTTTTGTAATCATAATAAGATTTATTTTCTCTTAAATTGGATAGAAATTTTAGAATTTATTAGATTTTATATGGAATGATACGCTTTTACTTTCGACCCTTAAAAATATATTAAAAATAATTTGATTGTTTTAAAATTTTTAAGTAATTGTTTGAGTATTTAAATGATTTAAAAGATTGACGTCTCATTTTATTGTAAATGAGATAGCATTTAAAACTTGATATCTTTAGTGCAATATCTTTAATTAAAAAAAATTAATAAATAATTTCTTATTTGCAGTAAATATAAAAATTTAAATAAACTTTAAAAGCTACGTTCTTTTGCTTTCTTCATTCAATTCAATTCAAAATTGACATCAAAACGTTTTTTTCTTTTTTTTTTTTTAAATAATTCAAAATTTACAAGGTATTTCGAATTTTAGAAAATTTGTTAGTTTTTCGCGTTTGACAACTTTATTGTTTTTTCTTCCAATTTATTACTTTTTGCAAGTAATGGAGCAAAGCTATTACCCAACAAAAACTTTTTGGTTTTCGGTAATAACAACTACTTATTAAAGTAGTTTCTTGGTAATGAGACGTCATTATTATTTGCCTACTCTGTATTACATTAATAAGTACTCAATAGTATAATAGCACAGTAATACTGCAATCACGTGGATGAGTTGGCTAGCGCGTCGGATTAACAACCAGAAGGTTGTTGGTTCAACCTCATTCTGAAGCTGTTAGTTTTTTATAACAAAATGTCTAAAAAGATATTTTAAACTAAATAGAGTTTTTGTCGCTTAGGTTGCTATGTACGAGATGGTGTACTGAGTAAGACATTAGTCAGTAAAAACGAATGGTTAGTGTGTGTCCAAGTTCGAATCTCACTGACGGCAAAATTTTTTTGTTTTTTTTATTTTTGTTTTCGTTTAGGTACATATTTTTGAGTACCCCTAGAGTCAAAAAATAACTACATGAATTGTCCACAAATTCGAACAAAAATAACTAGTTATTCAGGCAAAAAATAAGCAGTTTATTTTTGTTTCCAATTATACCTGCTAGCTTATTATTATTATTATTATTATTATTATTATTATTATTATTATTATTCTCATGGCAATAAAATGTTCCAAAAACTTAGTGGAAAACTTCAATACCTGTGTTTTTTTTAATATATTTTGTTTTTAATGTTTGTTTTCCAACTTCAATGTAATTATCATTTAGTTTATATATGAATAAATATAAATAGACAAGACTTGGTTATGCTCGGTGTTATTCAAGCAATATGATATCGTGCATTTGAACCACATATTATGGTACAAATCAATATAATTAATGAACAATAATATGTAAATATTTTTTTTTTTTGCTAATTATTATTTTTTAATAAAAAATTTATAAAAAAAAAAAATAATGAATACGTTTTATTTTAATATATGATAAGATGGAATAATAATATGACAATATAGTATAATATAATAAAATAGAATAATAATATAATAACATCAAATCATAATCTGATAGAATGGGATAATGATGTAGTAAAATTGTTTAATTATATGTAAAATTAGAATCCTAACATGAAAAAACAAAACATAAAATTAGAGACAATATGTGCAAAGTGGAGTCATAATAATTATTAAAAATTATTTTTACGAAAATCGTTTTCTTTTTTTTTTATTTGTTTATGCTAAAGGAATTTTTTGGTGGAAATCTTTTTTGTTGTGAAAATTGGTTTTTAGTTAAAGTTACGTTTTTTTTATGAACCAAACCGTTATTTATTCATCCGTCTTAGACTATTTACGACTATTGTCGTCGATTTGTTACATTATATTTTTCTTTTTATGTTTTGGGCTTAACGGCATATTTTTATATATTTTAATTTTTGCAGCATATTTTGTCATATTTCCATGGAAAATCCTTATTTTGGAGCATTTTTCAGCATTTTAAAAGATTAAGTTTTGCATATTTTACCCCAAAGAGCATAATTCTGCATATTTTACACTTAAAACTAAATTTGTCATATTTATCAATTAAAAGCAAAATTTTGCATAGTCTGAAGATTTATTTGCCTATTTTGTCATTAGAGAATTTTTCTTTTCGCTCTGAAGTGCGTTTCTCAGATCCAACAACCCAATTATTATTATTATTATTATTATTATTATTATTATTATTATTATTATTATTACTATTATTATTACTGTTATTATTACTATTATTACTATTATTATTTAAATACTAAATTTATCTTCAATTTATATATATATATATATATATATATATATATATATATGTATATATATATATATATATATATGTATATATATATATATATATATGTATATATATATATATATATATATATATATATATATATATAATAGTAGCAAGTGCTAAATTCTTGGTTAAATCGATTTTCATGTAAGAAAAAGTTAAATTGCATATAATCTGTATCTTGGAATCCATATTGGTTTTCGGTAATATCAAATACGAGGGCAGATCAATAAGTCCGTGACTTTTCGAACTTCCCTCGTAGTTATATGAAATGCAACACTATTCCCATCAAGTACCACCCTTTAATAGACTACTATCAAATTTTGAGCAAGTGTCGTCATGATTTTTCGAGGTCCTTAAAACAGGCATTTGTTTGGTCAATAATTTCATCGCTGGAGCTGAATCTCTTTCTTTAGGTTTGGTAGTAGGAAGTAGTCACTAAGGGCTAAATCCGGAAAATATGGCGGATGAGGTACCAATTCGTAGCGCAATTCATAGGGTTTTGTCATTGAGACTGCACATGTGTGCACCCGCATTATCTTGATGAAAAAGAACTTTTTAAATCTTCTTTTTAAATCCTCATTAAATCGGTCTAATCAATTGGCATAATATTCGCCGTTTATTGTTTTTCCCTTTTGAAAGTGATCGATGTGGATTGTTCCGCGTGCATCTCAAAAAACTGTTGCCATCACCTTATTGGGCGACAAACTTACCCTGGCCTTCTTCGGAGCAGGTTCACCCGGAGAAACCCATTGTTTAAACTGCTACTTGGTCTCCGGAGTACAGTAATGGATCCATGTTTCATCCACAGTTACAAAACACCTCAAAAACTCATTCGGATTGTGGTTAAACAACTCCAAAGAATCCTTTGAAGTTGTCACACGTTTACGTTTATGGTCAATTAAGAGCAAACGCGGCACCCATCTTGCAGACAACTCTCTTAAACCCAGCTGATAATTTAAAATCGAAACCACACTGCCATATGAAATGCCTATGTCTCACGCACTTTTACTCTTCGTTCGGCCAACACCAAATCGTGGATTTATTCGACATTTTCTGGTGGTCTGACCTCAATTGGCCGTCCAGAACGTTCGGCGTCTTTTGTACTTGTGCGACCACAACGAAAGTCAGTAAACCACTTTTTTACCATTGAAATCGGTGGTGCAGAGTGCCCATAGTATTTATCGAGCTTTTCCTTGGTTTGATTAACGGTTTTCTTTTTTCGCAAAAAATAATGTTTAATGAGCACTCGAAATTAAATTTTTTCCATTTTTAGAAAAATACACGATTTTGTATGTTTTGAACAGCTGTTAAACGCAAAGTAAATGACGACACTTGCTAAAAATTTGACAGTAGTCTATTAACACTTGATGGGAATAGTGTTACATTTCATATAACTACAAGAGAAGTTCAAAAAGTCACAAACTTATTGATCCGCCTTCGTACTTATTAAAGCAGTTTCTCGGTAATGAGGCGTCATTATTATTTGCCTACTCTGTATTATATAAATAGCTACTCAATAATATAATAGCACAGTAATATTGCAATCACATGGATGAGTTGGCTAGAGCACAGGATTAGCAACCAGAAGGTTGTTGGTTCAAATCCATTCTGATGCTGTTAATTTTTTTTAAGAAAATGTCTAAAAAGATATTTTGTACTAAAAAAAGTTTTTGTCACTTAGAATATTAAGTACGAGATGGTGTGCTGAGTAAGACGTTAAAAAGAGTAAGACGTTTGTGTCCAAGTTCAAATCTCACTGATGGCAAAATTTTTTATTTCTATTTTCGTTTAGGTACATATTATTGATCATTCCTAGAGTCTAAAAATAACTACATGCATTTGTGGACAACTCGAATAAAATTAACGAATTATTCAGGTAAAAAAATAAGTAGTTTATTTTTGTTTTCAATTATACCTGATAACTTACCAGGAAAGCGAAGTTTTTGCTGGATAGTAGAAAAACAAGGAAGATCTTCCTTCCTTAGTTGTCATTAAGTTTTAGTGGAAATGCTGCTGAAGCGATAAATAATAATAAAAACAAAATTAAAGTTTTGTTTTGAAACTAATTCAATTCATATAACAAGCACATTTTTATGGTCCCAAGAAGAATATTTCATACAAAAAACTACGTTTATAACGAACTCCCGCAAATACTAGCTTTAGATAAATCCAATTGCGCATTTCAAAATGTTTCAAAAATATCAGAAATATCTTTTGTTTATATCAATTTGAATTATCGGAAAAATAAAAGAAGAATTTTATACTTATAGTTGTTGACCTTTTTAACATAACGCATGCACATTTATTGAAAATAGATAAAAATAATAAATCGCTTTTCCTCAAAGAGTCAAAAAAGCATGTCAATGTCAAAACCTGGGTAATAAAAGAAAACATTGAATTATAATAAAAATGTGATAAATATCAATTTTCCAGTTGTCAAATGATTGCTGAATACAAAAAAAAAAAAAAAAATATATTATTGCTGATTTATTAAAGTCATTAATATATATGATAATAAATTCAACCCATTTTTAAAACAAAGAAATACTCTTTAATTACAAATATTATTATCGTAATGAAATAGGTGTGTTTCGTAGTTTGAAATTTTACGGATATAACGCACTAAATTTGTCGGTACCTTCGATTTCGTTATAACCGTGTTCGACTGTATTTAAAATAAATATTGTTCGTTGGTGCTATGATAAATTTTATTAATTTTTTTGGAAAACACTTAGAAATAATACAGATATTTAAAAGCAGATTTATAAATCAATGGATGAACAAAAAATAAATCATGGAAAATTACATTCATAGAAGTCTTTTCGTCAGCACAGCGACGATATATAATGAATTATTTGTTTAAAAATTTGGTTTTAGAACCATTTGCTTTTGTTACAAAAATTCCTGCGAATATCAAAAAAATATTTATTTTAATAAATCACCCGTCATTGGCTCTTTTATAGGATTCGTTCATAGTTTATTTGCTTTATTACATTTTTTTATGAACATTTCAAGACGTGGTATTACAACGAGATGTCTTCCTATACATTTTTAAAATTTCTGGCACGCTATTATGCATTATCTGAAATATTTTGTGTGTTCTATTTCAATATTGTTGGGGCTATATTTGTCTTGTACAAAAATATAAAAATTATACTTTATTAAAATGTTCAATAAACTAGTTTTTTTTAATAATAAAATAAAATTTCAAACTAAAATGCAATAAATTTTTAAGAAGTGTATAATTTTAATTTACTGTTTTCCCGGGAAGATAAGCTGGTCATTTTCCCAAACTCCAGTTGGGATCAAATAAATAATGTAGAAATTACAAACTTATATTTCAATTCAATTTTCAATTTAATTTATAATAAGCCTAATTTATTACTTCAATCCTTACAACTTTCACTCAGTTAGATAACTTAGAAATTATAGTAAAGTTCTTACATTTAATTGAAAATTATTTAAATTGTTTTTTTTTTCTTTTTTGATAACTTGTTAAAAAAAACGCTTTCTAGGAATCACAAAATATCTTAAAATACCGCATCCGTTTTATATATATTCCCCCTAATGTCTGGAAATTATCTTACCTGGCAGCCCTTTTCCCTGCTTTAATATGGTAAATATTAACAGACCTTGATCTGACCCCCTCAATCAGCAAACGTGCCAATTATTTTAAAACGATTTGACTTGTGCATTTTTGAACAACTCTCTCATTTTTTCTAAAATATGCTCACATAATTACAATAAATAAAAGGGAATAAAGTATGAGTAAATACTTCGGATATGCCTGAATCAACTGTTAAACGAACGAACTCTTTGCTAATTCTGTTAAGAAAATATACTAAGATGTGCGTGTAAGAGTGTTTCTATATGAATAAATGCAAGCATGCATTATTTTATATTTATTGTAGTTGTTGTTTTTATATCAAGAGATAGTTTGTCATTACTTTACTTTATTTTACTTTACCTACCCTAACGTTATGCTTCATTTTTATTTTTAACCATTTCAGAGTGTATTTTGATGAAAAGAGAGTGTAACAAACAAAATTTTATACTCAAAGTGAGTTGATTTTGTTGTTGCACTGTAAGTATGTGCCTTTGTATAGCTGATGTTTTTGTGCACAATGAAGTATAGGCATATGTATATTTAATATCTGTTGTATATTTTTATATATTTCTGAAGGGTCTTTGAATTTTTTTGTTTTATTTTTTCAAAACCCATGCACTCACACATATAAGATACCCATACTCCGATATGTTTTGTATTATAGAAATAAAATATACTCCTCTAGCTGTTTATATGACAAAAATATAAATTTTTGTTAGTCTGATTTTAAACGTCAACTCGAACGTTTCGTATGAATGGATTATTTGTAAACAGATCGTTAAACGAATTTTAAACGAGAACGGGTACAAAAAAATATATATATATATCACACAAAACAAACGAAAATGTCAATTAAAATAAAATTACATTAAAAAGCAGCAATATTAGCAATGCCAGCAACAGTGTTTTTTTTTTTGCAAATTTAATACATTTATTTATTAAAGTGTTTTAAAATTTTTTATGTATCTTCTTTGTGTGTTCACGTTTTTTTTTTTTTTTTTAATTATACGTTAAATTTAAACGTTACGACTTTACGCGCAATTTTATTATGGTATCATATCGGGAACGTGGTACAAAACGACAACATTTAAGTTTTAATAAAAAAAGCAATTTAAACGATCAAATTTTAAATACCAAACATAAAAGTGAAAATAATATATTAGAACAACCGCAGCAACAACTGGAGCAAAAACAGCTACATTTTTATTATAGTAAAATAATTTCAAATTCATTGTCATCTTACTGTTTGGCCTGCTCCTCCATTTTGTTGACACATAAAAAAATGTTAAATCGTAAAGGTTCTTATACAGTTACACCAACAAAAATGTCAACTGCCACCATAACATCACCAGCATTGCAACCATCATCATTAAGATCATTAACAACGACAACATCCTCTTCTGTGGCACAAACAATTTCATGCACTATGAAATCAACAGCATCAACGTTGTCATCAACTTCTTCATCATCTGCAGCATCCTCAGCTGCCTCAACTTTAACCATGACCAGAAAACGTTGTTTATTGCTGGCAAAATCTGCATCTGCTGCATCCACTTTACAACAGAGACGTCAAAGGTATTACAACAGTATTCTACATGTGTTGATTTTGAATGTATACACCCTCTCTACTACCCTCATCATCATCCTCTTCATAGCGCTTCTTAAGTTGGAGCCGGTTCTTATTTTTCATTTATTCGCAATTCATAATTGGATACGTATTTTTTATTAACCATAATGGCTTAAATTTTATCAATCATCTGCAGAAAAAAGGAATACTATTTAACAAAATCCTCATATTCATTTATTAAATGAATGAATACAGTAAAAGCTCGCTTAATGAACAGCTCTAAGAGGGATAGCTCCGGTAGAAGGACAAATTTTTTGCTCCCATGCTTTAGGTGGCATTTATATAATAAATAAATCTTCTCTAATCGGGCGCTCTTTTGACCGGACACGGACATTTGTTTTCAAGAAAAACATCTCTCGTACCCGGACAAAAATCATAACGAAAAAGGAAATGAACCGAGTATTGTGGAATTTAAAGTTTTTTATTTCTATCGCTGTTTGCATTCATATTTCAGCTTTGTATTACATTTTTTGAAGTTAAATAAAAAATTTTGTTTTTGATAAATTATTTACACTGATCAAGCAAAGTCGAAGAACAAATGAGAGGAAGAGAGAATTAAAACCATTTCATTTAGTTTTTTATTCGTGCGTTTTTACTTAACTTTTTGCTGATTTTAAGAAAAACTTGATCTCTAAAAATAGATATACACCCCAGTCAGCCATCTCCTGAAGACATTCTCGATGATAGGTGCATGATTTATATTACGACACATTGACAACAGATTTAAACAAATGATTTTTGATGATTTTGTTGTCAAACTTGTCCTTAACATTCATTTTATTGACGACTAATTTTAAAATTTCCTAAAGGAATCTTCAATGAAAATGTTGTGGAAGGAAGTCTGGCCAACTGGGTCGTTGGTCAGTTAAAAAAATTATCAGATATGATTTTTTTCGTGTACGAAAAATTAAAAAAAAAAAAAATAGAAAATAATTGAAAAAAGAGAAAAAACGGGAGAAGCAAACGACTTTCAAACAAAGCCATATAACCCATAAAAAATTTCATAAAATCATAATTTATTATAACTAATATCCAAATATATTAAAATATATATAAAATATATAAAATAAAATAATAAATATCAGTTAATTTTTTAACAAACAATCTAAAATTTTAAAATGAAAAGACATAGTACTGAATTCCAGCTATGTAAAAAAATATATTATGTACAATATGCCATAGAAGGACATCCCCCGTTACCGAACAAAATCAGCGTGACGATTGCTGTCCGGTTATGGGAGCTTTCACTGTATTATATTTTGTTTTTAATTAGTTCACCATACGTAGGGGAGATTGGGGCAAAATGGAGCATACTTTAATTTAACTTCAATAAAATACCAACCAATAATATTTTGAACCCTCCAATGGAATTGTTATATAGAACGGATTATTGCCTAACATTTTGCATAAAAATAATAAGAATTATTTATCTTTTGGTATTATATTTCTGCGTTTTTTTTTTTTTTTTTTCTAATCAACTTTTTTGGATAAAATGGAAATGTTGGGGTAAAGTGAAAAATATTAAAAATGGCAAATTTAAAGAAATTTTTTGTGTTTATAAAATATTTTTAAATGGTTTTTGTATTTACGTGGCCACTTGAATGTCAAAATTCAAGTAAATGATAAAAACATTACCTATCTGATAAAACTAATAGAAAAGAAGAAAATAAAATATATAAAAATATGCAGTTTTTTCTCGCATTTAAAGTACTTTAATTCATAGGTGTAATAAATTGCTATAATTTTAATTTTTGGTGTACAGACCATTAGCATGAGTTTTTGTCATATCTAGCGAGTATTTTTACAGCGTCCACTATTTTCGTGATTTTCAACTTCAGATTTTTATTCTTTAATATTTTATTCTTTAATTGCTCTAAAATTTATTGATTTATTTCCAATTTTCGTATGTTCTATTAACTAAAGCTTTAAATTTTTTATAAGTTTTATTAAATTTTCCAATATATGTTTAAATTATTGCTGATGAAGCAAATTAGTTACTATATTTTCAACAAAGTTGGAAAAAAAAATTGGTGGAAAATTTTTTGAATCATGCATAACACCTTACCCCAAAATACTTTTACTACATTACCCAATTCCACAATTTTACGTCAAGTAGAGATCTGAAAAAGCATATGTTTTTGGAACAAAATTTTTTGACAGTTTCGAATTAAAAATTTTCTTAATTTGGATATCTTCCACAGCACTTAAAAAAACTTTTTACATACATTTTATTTGCTTGCGCTCGAAAAGCAATGAAATCAGAGATTTCATATATGAAATATAATTTAGAAATGTAATGCAATAATGATAAACATTTACCACTAAAATTTTTTGAAAAAGATTAAAAGTACGCGAAAAAAATAAAATTTTCTTTATTACCCCATACTCCACAATAGCCCACTTTCCCCTATATTATATGTATCAAGTGTTGAACGAATAATTAAAGTTAAATGTTGATTTTTAAGTGCAAATGAAAATGAATTGATTGATATTAAATGTAAAAACAAAATTCATTAGTAGAATGAAATAAATAATTTAAGTGTTAACAGTTAAATATGGCAAACAAAAATGCTAATTAAAAAAAGGAAATTATTTATATGTTTAAAAATAAAAATAAAAAACTAAAGAAAAATTAAATTAAAATAAGTTTATTAAAAAATTTATATTATTTTTAAACGAAGTTGTGTGAAATTACAGATTCAAAAGAAAATAAAAATATATTTTAAATTGAATCCTTATACTTTAATAAAAACTTAGTTCCACACTTCAGCCTTAACTTAACTTAACTGACGGAATTATCAATACATACATACTTTGTCGAAATTTTTTTTGCTCCTTTTTTCTGATTATATTTATTTTAGTCCCTACAAAACTCTTATGAACCTTCTTAATAGAAAATATTTCAAATCTAACGTTAATCTTATTTTAAACTCGGTTTAAATATTTTTTTTTTAATTTCGAAGCATTTATCTTTTATCTATTTAAATGGGATATCATACAAACAAAACTTTAATCTCGCTTTAAACTTGGTTTAAGGAACCTTATACTCTTCATGAGACAAAGTGCATTTTTTTTTTTTTTTTTTTTTTTTTTTTTTGATAAACCTTTAGGTGATTTAAATGGCTTTCTTTAAAAATGTAATTTTTATTGAAGTTAAACTTTGTTTTCAATTTCACTATATTTTTTAAAATTATCTACATAAAAAATTATAATGTTTATGCTAATATGTAATAAATAACTTCTTCTGACTAGAAATTTTAATTGAAATAACATTCTTTAAAAATATATCTTTTATATAATTTTAAAGTTGGTTTAAACATTCTTTTTCCGTCTTCGTTTTTACTATGTCTTCGAAAATTCATGTGAAAATAGATAGATAGAGAAGGTTGACGTGATACCAAAAAGTACCACATCTCCACCCAGAGACCGATCTCGGCCCATTGTAAGTCCCTTCATTGCAAAGCTGTGAAAAAGACAGAAAAAAAGGAGAATAGGAATGGAAAAGAAAACGATAGGAATGAAAACGAATCATATAGGAGGATTAGCAATGTTACCAATCCCCCTGGGGTTGTACCCCTGATTCTCCCTTAAACAGTCGATTCCCATGACGAAGCCTATGACGTCTACAAGTTCTACGTCCCGAACGTCACTTAGCCCGCCGAGGAATTGGCTGCCCAGCCATTTCATCCTACGATGCTGCAATCGTGGACAATGGCATATAATGTGCTCAATAGACTCGGTCTCGTCGACATCTCCACACATTCTACAAAAATCGGAATTGGCAGCGTCCCATCTAGAACTCATCTTCACTATCATGATTCTTAAGCTTCTCCTATTCAAGCCCAGAATAGTGCTAGTGCCTGCTTTGTCTAGTGCTGGCCATATCGCCCTCGACACCTTACAGTCCTCTCTACTCTCCCAAGCCGAATTGGTTCTGACCAAGATCCAATCATTGATCTTTCCATAGAAGAAACTTAGTGGTGGTTTCACATAGGTTTCCCTCTCCGAGACATCCTTTGCTGCGTCTTGCCTTGCCAGTTCATCAGCCAGTTCATTGCCTGATATATTGCAATGACCAGGCACCCAGCAGAGTCTCACCATGTAGTCTTTCATCAGCTCCCTCAGTGACTTCTTACAGGCAGCAACTAGCCTGGATTCATGTGAAACATTTAGATAATTTTTTTGGTTAGTTATTAATTTTTTCTGATTGAAAATTTAATTAAAACTTGTTAAGCACTATTTGCGAATTTGAATTCAAAAAACAAAAATTTACAATTTCCTTTGCATTTTAATACGATTATTTTAACTTGGATTTAAACTAGGTTTAAGTCACATTTATTTCTAAACTTTTTGAATCATATTATTTTAACATTTTATATATTTCCGAAACCTTGGCCTTGGCCTAAAAGTAAAAAATATAACTTCTAATCTTAGTTCAAACTTAGTTAAACTATAATGAATAGCTATGCTGCCAAGTACTTGGCAATTTATTGCATTTATTGAAAAGACACATCGACATTTAATATAACATTTATAAGAAATTCGTCGACAAAGAGTTAACCCTTTAACGATTAGAGAATAATTTTATAGAATTATTTTAATTAAAAATATTATTGTAAAATTTTTGAAGTATTTAACTCTTAGATATTTAATTTATTTTGTCAACTATTAAACCAAATAATTAGAATAAGAAAAGATTTTTTAATTTTTCCTCAAAAAGACCGTCAGAGAGTTAACATTTCGTTATTGCAATGTTTTACTTAGAAACTTTCTTCTATCATTTCTTTATCAGACCCAGATTTTCAGGAAGATATCCACGATTTGTTCTGTTTGAAAAGGCACTATTTTATCCTCAGCGAGAATATTTTTATGAGCTCAAAAATGGGACTAGGTTGGGGACCTCATAACTCAATTATCTGATAACACAAGGCAACAAGAAAAAATATCAGTCCCAGGGGCCGACTGCTAATTAGAATTTTTATACACAACATAAACAAAATTCACAATAGAGCGAAGAAGAAACAAAAATGTTTATTTAATTGTCTTTTGTAAATTTTAACATTCTCTCTTTGTGCCGATCTGTGTTTTAGACCATTAATCGACGCAAAGAGAAGAGGTACAAATTTGAATATATTATTATTTGCAATTTCAAGTATGAACTAAATTAAAAAAAGTCAATAATTTTTGGCGAGAACTTTGTGCAACAAGTTCTCACACTCTTATCGGAATATTATCTCTTAGAGTCTGTGGATTATTCACATTTGCCTTAAAGAAAGAAGTATGAAGCAGTTAAATCGGATGATCTTGCCGGCGTTGTACAATTTTAAATACAAGATATTAGACGACTTAGAAATGTAAAATATAAGGTCCACTGATTTTTTTTTCTGGAGCAATATAAAACTACATTGTGTGCTTTAAAAGGCTCTTCGCAAATGACTATTCGTTCAAATGAATAAGCTCTCTTTACTCACGATCGAAAATCATATCTATGTTATTGAAATTTAATAGAGCACGAAAATGACTATTTCTTGTGGTATTAAAATGTACTTGTTGCATTAAAATAATGCAATTAAAAAAAAGTAAATTTTATTTGTTTGTTTACATAAAATATTTTTGTTTAACGTTTTCATTTAAAACAGAATTTAGTTTTTATATTATTGGGTTTTTATCGCTTATTTTTAAAATATTTTAAAAGTAAATGTGACCTACATTTTTTTTTTTTTTTTTTTTTAAATCCTCCTTTTCTAAAATGTCATATTTTTATAATCGTCATATAAATTTAATGATCTCCATCCTTAATCTCCTCTCTTAAATTATTAAAATTATTATAACCAGAGCAACCAAAAATATGATCCAAAAAAAAGTGTTTTATACGCATAAAAATGCTCTTAAAATCGGAAAATCAATCTGCCCTTAAAATTGTAAAATTTGCCCTTAAAATATTTTTTTGTTTCTGGCTTAATTTTAAATTATTTACTATTCATGCTAAAAATAATTAATTTTTATTATCAATTGCTAAAAAAAAAAACACTTTTTGCACTTGAAATCATTTAAAGCAATTATATTGAATCAGGAAATTAAAAAATTGTTATTAATTTTATAAATGAAATTATAGGGAATCGAATTTGAAAAACGTATGTGACAGTAAAATAAAAAATATTAATGGCAAATTATGTAAATAATTCTATTGGGTGCAAAATATGAAATAACTTTTCTCTTAAGTATAAAATAAAAAAACATGCCATTTAACATTTAAGGATTTTCTATGAAAATATGGCAAAATATGCTAAGACAAGAATATGTTGTTATGATCGAACTATGCAATCAATCGGTACCTAAATGCTTTAAATTGTCTGAAACGGATAAATAACTAACAGTTAGATTCATTTGAAGCACAAAAAAATGTGACTTATATTTTTGGTTGGCCTGCTTGTAACATTGAATTCATATTTTCCCATAAAAACCACAAGAATTTTGTTTCTTTTTTCTAAAGCAACTGTTACAAGAAAATATTCCTCCATTAAATAATAAAAGAAAAAAATTTCTTCTTTCTCTAGAACTATTACCATAAGCAGCATTTCCTGTTTGATGCAAGAAAAACTCCTCTAAGCAGTTCATAAAATGAATCCAAAAACTATAAAAAAAAGAAAAGAATTCATCATGCAACATATTTTATTATACATTTTTTATAAACTACATAAATCTAAAATTCACATTAGAAATCTTTCACCTGTCAATCACAGCAAATGATACATCTCTAAATACTCCTTTTTATCTTTAGGCCTTAATCTTATTGAAATTTAAACAAACATAAAATCAATACGTAATTCTTAAAAAAAATGCATACAAAAAATTTTTATCTATTAATTGAATGTATAAAATAGGCTTAAGAACCTCTAAGGAGAAGAGAAGGAAAATATGTAAGAGAGAGAAAGAGAGAAAAAATATAGGAAAATAAAGAAACAATTGTTACAGTTTCTTAAGTAATTACTACAATAAGAGAAAATATTTTAGGGGAAAATGGAAAAAACCAAGAATTTAGTTAAGGAAATTCTTGGAAGTTTGTAATCAATTTCTTAAAATAAAAGATTTTGAGAACAGACAATAAGAATTCATGCAGTGAAACAAATATTAATTTTTCCTTACATCCTTTAAGTAATGGGAGGTCTTCTTTTATTTTTTAATTGTTTGTATACTATTATATATGCATATATGGGTGGTCCCAAAATGAAAAGTATCGATGTTCCCAGTTCAGATAAAAATTTACTTCATTCTAGGAGGCCGTTTGTCAAAAATTTTGTCCTAACATTTTCCTTGCGTGAAATGGATCAAAATGCAAAAAGGTTCTATTATCTGGTTTTTCGGATTTTTTTTTAATATTTCTGCCAAAGAAACTATATGAACATAACAAAAATTTGGTTCCAGGCCCAAATGATTTAAAATTTTTCAAATTTTCCCAAAAAAAAAAAATTGGATATTTGAATTTTTACACATAAATATTAAAAAAAAAAATAAGACAAAAATAAAATAGAATATAACGCGGTTTTTCGTTTTTCTGTTTGCAATTCCAACTTGTTCGAATTTTATTTGAATTTTTCGAAACATATTTACCTTCATCAGAAGGAATTAAATAAATGTCCCAAATAATATGCATATTTTTGTAAGCTTTTTAATGATATATAATACTTCATACTTCTATTAGCAAACAAGGAAATAAATTAAGTTTAAGTGAAATACTCATATTTTAATGCTAAATTATTTTAATTCCTTCTCATATAGAAACATTTATATATAAAGGAAATTATATTCGAACAAATTCGAATTTGAAAAGCACAGAAACTCGTTTCGGTATAACTGCTAAAGTATTATAATGTTATAAATTTTTTTGTGAAAAATTGCAAAATTTTTGGAGACATTTGTACCGGGTCCCAAATTTTTGTTACGTCATTAAATACGCGTTCCATATGTTCATATTGTTTCTTTGGCAGAAATATGAAAAAAATCTTGCGATACCAAATTTGCATATTGTTCCTTTGGCACAAGTATGCAAAAAAAATTCCGGAAAAATAACTATTTTCATTTTGATCCAGTTCACAAAAGGATAATATCAGGATGAAAATTCTCAGAAACGATATCTTAGAATGAAGTAAATTTTTATTTGAGATGGGAACATAAATATCTTATTTTTCCTCCATACAAACGGGACCACCCTAATGTATATAAATTTTGCTTAAGATTGAAAACCTTTATTTAACACTTTTTTGTTACATATTTACATAATAAATCCTATGAATTTTCACACCATTAATTTATCAGTTTTATTGAACTCTTTTTCATATAAATTAATGTTCCTTGTATGAAAAAAGTATCTTTTGTTTTCATTTTCTTATTTTTATTATCAAAAAAAATATTTGTTTTTATTGAAAAACAATTTACAAATTTATGACCTGTCATAAAAATTGATGGCTAAAATATCTCCTTTTTTGTGTGTAACAGGTAGTTTAAATAGTTACGGGCGTTGTATTTTTTAATTTATACAATTTTATGAAAAATTAATACTTAAAAAGTTCTTAAAATATTTGTAAGCTTTTTTGGTATTAAATTGTGAAAAAAAAATTTATTTATTTAATTCCTAGGAACATCCTTCCTCCAATTATCCTTTTTTAATGTTTGTACCTGTTTTCTTTTTTTTCTTCTTTTTGGTATTTTTTAGATACACACGTACAACGACAACAAATGACGGCATTAGTGTCATTGGCATACGTAATGGTTTTCCAATAAATTTGGTAAGTGTATTTTATTTTTCTAATGAATAGAAATTGCATTTTTTGTTCCTTTTCTGGAC
Organism: Protocalliphora azurea; assembly: GCA_932274085.1. Classification (NCBI taxonomy): domain Eukaryota; kingdom Metazoa; phylum Arthropoda; class Insecta; order Diptera; family Calliphoridae; genus Protocalliphora; species Protocalliphora azurea. The sequence goes on along the minus strand of OW026522.1, from coordinate 133,555,794 downwards.
AAAATGCACATAAATTTTTATCTCTTGAACATTTATTTCATAGAATTCAATGTTTTTAATTGATCAGCTCTAAAATTGGATTAGTGACCAATTAAAAATGTATTTGGGTTTTTTCTTTATATTGATATTGATGGTAAAGAAAAGGATATTTTTGTGGAAGTGGTTTGAAGAAAGGTAAAGAGATAAAAATGCATTTTAAGTTATACATATAATAGCATGTTGGTTGTATTTTAATCCTTTTATTTTTATAATTGCATTAAAGAAATTACCCAGGAATTATTTATTAAGCAAATTTGATAAGATTAAAAATTGTTTTGTAACTTTGTGTACTTTAGTGCTTATAATTTCGAAAATACCATACCGATTTTACTAGAATATATACTGAGCACATCTCTAAATAAAAGCCTTTCAGTTGTTATATTGTATTGTTAAAATCTTATGTATACGGCGACCTTCATAGGCATCACAAAAAATACCTTACCTTTTAGTATGATATTATACTTAAAGTAGTTAACATTATTTAAAATGTTGCTCTAAGTAATAAAATTGTCTACTTCTATGAGCAGCGCTCTTGTCAAAAAATTTACAGTTAATTCTGTGTCATTCTTGAGAATTCCTCGACCACTAGTAATATTAAATTGGGAACCTAGAAGCTAAGCAATATCTGTAAAATTTTATGGGAATATTTCTGAATAAATTTTGGTTTTAATATTCTGTAACTGGCCTCAAAATTCTATACATGGTTTATTTTAAAACTATCTGGATTCTATATGATTTTATTCCAATATTGTTCAAATTCAAAAATAAATGATCACTTTTTTTGAAAACTACTCTATCGAAACTTATTATTATAATTATTTCTTTTTCTTTTAACAATTTCTTTATCCAGGTGAGCATTTAACAATATCCATAATATTCCCTTTATTTTGGTGGGAACCATTTTTTATCAGTTCTTTCATGAAAATAAGAAAAAAGTATAGCAATATTTAACGGACAGTTATGCGAAAAGACGAAGTCTGTAGATTATCTAGGAGTTTCATGAGTTCGTTTTTTCCAAAAAAAAAAAAAAAAAAATGTGTGTTTTTAAATTTTGCCCATAATTCATCTATGTAAAGATCGATTTTGTTGATTTTATTTAATGTATCTCTCGTGCCTCTCAGTTATAACAAGCCTTCTTAAATTTGATTCATACAGATGGATAGTCATAATTAAACATTGAAAAAATATTCTTTAAACATTTGTTTTAGCGAGTTTTCAATAATTTTAGCGAAAAATTTCATTCGCATTGACCCTCAATTTAAAAAAAATCCACAAAAAAAGATGAAGGGAGTAGTTAAATCGGGTGATCTTGTCAGGTATTGAAAATTGTAGAAATAAGGCATTAGGCGACATGGAAATATAGAAAATATGATCGACTTCCTCTTTGATGAAAATGGATCACCATAAAAAGACACTTCAAAAATGAGAATTCATTCAGATGAAAAAAGTCAATAGTTTTAGCAAGAACTTTGTGCACTCTTGTAGGATATTCTCTATGAGAGTCTGTGGATTATTCACATTGACCCTTGGCTTTAAAAAAGCCTCAAAGTAAGAAATATGAAGCATTTAAATCAGATGATTTTGTCGGGTATAAACAATTGTAAATACATGACACCTGAAAATGCAAAAAGTAAGGTCTCCCTCTTCGGTGAAAATGGAGCACTATAAAGTGACATATTCGCACTTATTCGTTCAAATGAAAAAGCTCTCTTCGCTAACGATCGAAAAGCATCTACAATTTAAACTAATATTTAAAATCATTAAACAATGAATTTGTAGAATTTCATATTTTCTTAATGTTTATTTTACCAAATTTTCAAAATGTTTGCTGAGAACTTTCACTCTTGTCAGAGGGAACTCTGAGATTCTGTGGATTATTCACATTGACCTGTGACCTAAAAAACAAAAATAAAAAAGCCTGTGATTGAAAATTTAAAAACAACACATTAATTATGAAAAAATTATAACCTGACGTGAAAATGGAACACTATAAATTGAGCTCTTCGTAAATGAGTATTCGTTTTGGTGAAGACTCTCTTCAGACATGATCGAAAATAATCTATGTGTCGGTGAAATTGAGGAGAACACCTAGGTAATTTACGTTGAATCAAAGTCATTACATGGTGCAACATTTTTGGTAATAAATCTGTATCTCCTAAACTACTAGTCGGATCGAATTGAAATGTATGGAAGACTTGTAGAGGAGGACCTAAGCTTTCAGAAAAATCATATTGTAGTCTGTGATAACACGAGATAAACTACAGGGTGGCAAAGTTGACTATCTCTAGTATGTAGAATTTTAAAAAATTCGTAACTTCTACAAAACAGTGCGATTTCAAAGATTTTTATATTTCTGCAAAGTGCTTTGCAATATAAAGAAAAAATAAGCTTACTCACCTATGTTATCTCCTATAGTTAAAAAGATATTTACGCTTGAAGTATATGAGGGAGTTTTTTTTTTTTTTCTAATACTGAACAAATTCGTCTATCCATGTTCAAAATCAGCACTCTTAAATTAGTAATAAAAATTTAATGCGTACTAATCTTTAATTTTTTTTTTTCAAAGTTTTTGTAATAAAGTTTTCTTTCTTTACATATTTCAAAAGACAAGTCTTCACAAATGGTTAATAAAGAAATTTTAAATTGATTTTGGTTTGTACCCTACACCCAGTATTGGTCGAAAATGGTCAATTTAGAAAAAGGTTTCATTTAGCCTCATTTTTTCTCACCCTCTGACAATACTTGTAAAGAGATAGTATTCGTAATAATCGATTAAATTTATTAAATATTGTTTATCCTTGAAAAATTGCCAAAAATTGGTTAGTAAAGCTTTTTAAATGATTTTTGCAATAATGAAATATTGATATTTATTTTATACATTACATAAGATATAATAATATTGAAAATATTATACTAATATGATTTTTTGCAATTAAAAAAAATCGTTTAAAAAATTGACTTTTTCATAATATCTGCACTCCTGCATTCGTTTTTGGCCGGGCGGGAAGCTATTTAGTGTCAAATCGATCTAAATCTAGTTTATGATTAGATATCGTTAATAAATTTAAAAATGCTCGCGTGACATTTTTTTTTTTTTTTTTTATTAGTCGATAAAAATGAAACTTTCTAAAATTTACCATTTTCGACCAATGGATGTAGGGCACAAACCTAAATCAATTTAAAAATTTTTTATTAACCATTTATAAAGCCTTGCGTTTCTAAATAGGTAAAAAAAATTTTGTATAACAAAAACTTTGAGAAAAAAGTGAAAGAATATAGTAAGTACTATATTTTTGTAAAAAAAATAGCCATTTTGCATATTCATTTCAGAGTGCTGATTTTGAACATTTTTCACATCTAGACGAATTGATATAGCCAAAATATTTTTTCAGTATATTATTTAGAAATATATTACAGATTACAGAATATTTTTAAAAAAATCGTCCCTCATATACCTGCGCACTTATTTCCGAAAAATGAAATAAACTCAAGACAAAAAATCAAAAATTAAAAATTCAAGCGTAGATATCTTTTTAACTGTAAGAGATAACTTAGGTGCTTATTTTTTCTTTATCTTGCCAAGCACTTTACTGAAATATAAAAATATTTGACTTGATCCGTATAAATTATTATTTTTTGAAATTTTTACATACTCGAGATAGTCAATTTTAATAACCTGTAGCTTATCTCGTGTTAATACAGGGTGACTACATGATCTCCTCTATAACTCTTCCATACATTTCAATTCAATCCGACCAGTAGTTTAGGAGGTTCAGGTTTATTAGCAAAATTTTTGCGTTTGACCTCACTGTGTGTTGTTAAGGTTTTTCAGTAGATCTTAAGCATAGTTTGGACACATCGAAGTGTTGTACTTTTTATCTGTTAACTTTATAAATCTATACATTTTGGTTCCAAATTAATCACCCAAATTTTAAGAAAACTTCATTAACTTAAATTATGTTGCCTCAGTTTCATTATTTTTATTTAACAAATACAAATTACTTTAACAAGACATTTATTCTAAAAAAAAAAAACATATTGAAATATTTTTTTGAAATAAACATGGAACTCTGTCTATATATGTATATACAATATTTTTTTATAGTAACAACAAAAATTTCTCTACTTTTACTACTGGTGTGTATTATTAATGAGTTTTCTGAACTCTAAAAGTCAATGTTTATTTATTCGTTTTTTTTTTCTACTTCAACTTCAAAAAATAATAAATAAATAAATAAAACTGTATACTAAATTAAATAAATAGAAGTAAAAAAAAAAATAAAAACATAAGTTGAAACAAAAACAAAAAACGGATATATATATAAAAAAGTATGTAACGTCTGGTGTTTAACTTTCCGCCATTCAATTGATGTTTATCTATTTTTATATCCGTTGATGATTATTTATATGCATTTGCAGTAAAATGTTAGTATGTGGTGGCATAAAGAATTGTTTCTTTCTACTTAAGCCAATCTTTCACCAATATTTGGTAAAGAAAAATATAAAAGAAAAATTTTTTTGTTATTTATTTAAAATAATAAACATTACTTGAGGTTTTCTTTATTTTTTGATATTTTAGTTTATTTACATACATATCTAAAGCCTTTTTATTATTATGTTAAAAGGATTTATTTTAAAACCTTCAGTTTTAGATATTTACACATGCTGTTTTAATAACCAACATGTGGAAAGGATTTTTTTATATTTATTTTTAAATATCAAGTTTGCTAAAAGCATAAAAATGTTAATAACAAATATTTGAAAAATGACAAACATTTTCCACTAAACCTTAAAATTTAATTTAAATCTTTTATTAAATTTTACTGTTGCAAAAATTTAGTTTTCTCTATTTTGTTGTTTTTGTCGAGCTATCATCACATACTCATGTTAATAAATTCCAATTAAGACTTACAATATGCATTTCTAACAGTAATTTTCAAATAAACAACCCAGAACACTTATGTATTCATTCCCCGTTCGTTTATATTTTTGGTGCGTTTTCATCATTAGTATAGTAAAATGTAATAGGGGAGACACGCCTGCAACATATGGTTGCAACTTTTCGACATGTTCTACATGACAACAAGCTATCAAAAAAAAAAAAAAAAAATCTAAAATGAAACAACATAGAAAGTCATCATACATATATTTATGTATACCATGACGAAAAAGGATAAAATAACACAATAGTTTTAAATTTTATGTGAAATATCCTAAAACCAGAACAACAGTCACGTTAAAAAAAAAATATCCTCATCATATGACATAAAAGATATGCGGCGTTAAAGCCCCCCCAAAATACACACCCTAGAGTTAGAGAGAAAAGACAATTTATATTTAACAACAATATAAAAAAAGAACTAAAATGAAATAAAAACTAAACTAGTTCAAGATATTATTATGTATGTATGTATGTATGTATATATGTATGTATGTATATATGTATGTATGTATGTATGTATGTATGTATATATGTATGTTTTTATTTTCTTAAACATGTCTGTTTTTTCTATTCTAACACATATGTACTTGAAACAAAAGTTCTTATTTCCAAATAAGAAATCAAATTAAATTTTCTTAAAGGGTTAATTTCTTCAGTGAAGGGTTAAGAGAAGAGAGAGGAGATTACTTGATTGAATAATGTTTATAGTTTTTCTCAATAATTGCCCAGATTCTTGTAGATTTCTGGAAAATTTAATTAGCTTCAGAAAATAAGATCATAACCTTTCATTGGGTTATCACAAATCTTTTTTACCTTAAACTCTCGTTTAACTAACTAGCAAAATATCTTTAAACTACTGCTTGGCAAATTTGCTTTTGTTAGCTCATAAAGAAGGAAAAGTATATTAATAAAAATATTGTACATGTAAGTCTGTAGGAATCTATTTTCTAAAAGCCTCTGATAACTGAAAGTCATAAATTGTACATTAATATATGGGTTAAAGTCTTAAAAGTTTTGTTATTGAAAATCAACAAAATATGTATATAAATGGCAGTGTTAGATCAAAAAAAGGCAAAAAAAAAATTTTTTTGGTAAAAGTCCATGAAAAAGATGAAAATTTTGTTCTTTCACATACATATCTGTGAGAAAAATTTATTTATTTATTTTCGCTTAAGATAAAAAGCCGAGTTTTCGCAAAAAGAAAACGAATAATGAAAAATGTTCACAAAAAAGAATCCGATTTTCCACTTAAAATTGAAATTATGAAATTGAAAAATCTAACTTTTCGCTTGCAATTTCCACCTAAAAACGCAAATTTTCACTAAAAATTTGTTTTTCAAATAAAGTTCGAAATTAAAATAAATACAAAAATTTTAAATGTCACAAAAATCAATTCAAATTCCTATTTCTAACTATAATCAAAATATTGAAAAAAAGTCCATTAAAATTTTCACCAAAAATTTAATACTTAACTAAATATCCAAATATTCACTAAAAATCAAAATATTTACGAAAAAGAAAATTTGATTTTAAAATAAATATTTCAAATTAAAAAAAAATTTCTAAAAATCCGTTTTTTATTAAAAATCTAAATATTCACCAAAAATCCAAATTTTAAAGTAAAAACGAATTTTAAGGGATTTTGCACTTAAATTTCAACAAAAAATTTATTTTCTATTTAAAATTTTAATTTTTATTAAAAATCAAAATAAAGATATAAATTTTCATAAAAATTCAATCAATAAAATGTTTAAACTTTCACCAAAAAAGATTTTTATTAAAAAATCAAAAGATCTCCGAATTTTATTGAAATCAAAATATTCACAAAAATTCAATTTTTTACAAAAAAAAAATCATCATCAAAATTTTAATTTTCATCAAAAGTCTGTTATTTCAATAAAATTCCAAATAGTCAATGAAATAAACAAAATATTCTGAAAAAATCTCAATAAAAAAAACCCACATTTAAAAAGATAAAAAACAAATATTAGTAAAATGTAAAATTTTCACCAAATCCGATTTTTTATTAATAATAAAAATAATGCCAAAAATAAAATTAGTATTGCAAATCAAATGATTCACTAAAAATGCAAATTTAAAAAAAAAATCACTTAAAATTTTAATTTTCACTACTAAAAATCAAAATATTCACCAAAAGACCAAATTTTCACTAAGAACACAAAAAAAACAATCCCCTAAAAATCAAACTTGAAAAAAAAACATTATTAAATATTTAAATATTCATTAAAAATCCTAACTTTAACAAAAAAAAAAACACGAATGTTTATCAAAAATTTAAACTTTCACCAAAAATTCAATTTTCCACTAAAAACTAAAATTTTGTACCATCAATTAGAATTTTCACCAAAAACTCGAATATTCACAAAAAAAAATACAATCAAAATCTGAATTTTCACCAATAGACCAACCACAAATTTTAATTTTCAGCAAAAATCCAAATTTTCAACCAAAATGCAAATTATCACCAAAAATTTTAAATAAATGCGAATTTTTACAAAAAATAAAAATATTCAGAAAAAATCCAAATTTTTCAAAAAAAAAAAAAATGAATGTTTAAAAAAATTCAAACTTTCACCAAAAACCCAAATATTCGCCAAAACAGAATTTTCAACAAAAATCTAAGTTTTTAACAAACATTGGAATTTTTACTAAAAGCTAAACGAATTCCGAACTACAAATTAAAAAAAAAAAATACCTAAAAACCAATCAATCAATTTTTCACAAAAAAAAAAAAAAGAAAAAGAAACAAATTCTACTAAAAATCTAAATTTCTATTAAAAATTATAATTTTCACGGATATTGAGATAAAATCCGAATATTGTATTTTTATACTAAAGATTTTTAGAAATTTATACTTCTTTCTCCCTTTAAACAATTAAAATTTCTACTTAACCTCACTCTTCCAAACTCACCCTTAAAATAATACATTTCAGAACACAATCTTTGTTTCATTTGACAAAAATTCAATAATAAATCATTTTTACTTCCTATTTATTATTTATTTTGCCATCAAAAGTAAAACAAGAGGATGTTTAAAATTTTTCTTTCAAAATTTTTAGATAACAAACTCCCATCAAATTCTGATACTTAAATTGAAATCTGGTGTAACATTTGTTGTTTGTTGTTGTTCAAAATTTTACTTTCAATAAAGCAGAAAATATCAAATTTCCGATCAATTTCAAAAATAACAACAAAATTACATACTTAATTTTCTTTTCAAAAACGGCTGTTACTTATATTTAAAACTAAAATGTTCTTCCCAAGAAATACGAGTATGTAGATAAAGGAGCAGCTGTTATATAAATACTACGTATTGATTTGTTACACCATAAAATATAATACAAAATATTAAAAAATTTTATATAAATTAATGGAAAAAAATCTTAATGAATTTTAAAGCTTTTATAAATAATTGTATAATAATACTTTTTCTAATATTTAATGTTTTCTTTAAGTCAAAGACCCTTAATTATAGGAAAAATATGTTTTTATTCATTTGAGGTTGATTTAAATATTTTACTTTATTTATGTCTATAATTATTTATTACATATGTTTTAAAAGTACCTAAGAAAGTACTCTTTTTTATGTTTTTTTTTTTTTTTTTTTTTTTTTGTTTCAAATGTGATATTAATTTCAAAACCACAATTACATTATTTGAAGGAAACCTATAAAGGCGGTATAACATAGCAAATCATATCGTAATAATGTCTTCTTCCTTAAGTATCAATTTAAATTACAATATTGTATAAGAAATATTATGTTTGATTTGTTTGCCATCCAATATCTATAACAATTTTTTTTTTTTTTTTTTGCTAATAAATATTTTTGCATTACACATACAATAAAAAAGAAGTCAAAATAAATCTCTTTGAACGTATTAAAATGAGGGTTTGTTTTATTACCAGGGCAACCAAAAAATGCAAAATCATATTTTTTTCTCAGGCTTCAAGTGAACCAAACTATTAGTTATTTATCCGTTTCAGCAAATTTTGATAATTTTGGCATTGATTTGTTTTAGCATATTTTGGTTATAACCACATATTTTCGCATATTTTGTCATATTTTCATAGAAAATCCTTGTTTTAAAGCATATTTCAGCAGCATATTTCAGTAACATTTGGATTATCAATAAGTAAATAAAAATAAAATATTATGTTTGCATATTTTATACCTAAGAGCATAGTTTTGCATTATTATACTAAAAATGCATAATTTTGCATATTTTACACTTAAGTGAAATTTTTGCATATTTTGCACCCAATAGAACTTTTTGATTTTTTTTTTTTTTTTTTTTTTTTGTTATTAGGGAAAAATTCTTTTAACTGTCACATATGTTTTTCAAATCCGATTCCCAAATAATTTTGATCTTATAAATTTATGGATATTTTGTAATTTCCTGATATAATGTATCAGCTTTTAATGTTTTTAAGCGCAAAAAGAAAATATTTTTTGGTAGTTGTTAAAATAGAAAAATAATATTTTAAGGTCATATTTACTAATTTTAAGGTTATATGTTTATGATTTTAAGGGCATTTTTTATGTGCACAAAAAACTTTTTTAGAGTACATTTTTAGTTGCCCTGTTTATTACTTATTTTACTTTTCTTTTATGTAAAATGTAATTCAACGCATGACTTAATATATAAACAATTTATTTTGTTATAAGTTAAAATAATATAAAAAATATATAGAGAGGGTTTATATTCAAAAAGAGCTATCTGCTGATTTACAAAAAAAAAAATCGCCTCAATCTTTTTAGTTTTGTGTTTTTTTATCTATGTTTTCCGTTTTTTGTTTTTGGACTATCTACAAACAACATATATTTTTTTAAGAAAAAGCGCAATATCTACAAATTTTTGTTAAATTTTCAATGTAGTTTGAAATTAAAAATTAGTAAATAATGAAACTTTTTTCATACATTTCGAATTGTCTGATCAGAATTATGTCATCTTAATACAGACTGAAGAAAGAAGCGATTAAAGTTAGATTTGTAACATCTTTGGAGGCTAAATGCATTTTATACCTTAAATTTAAAAACAGGTATAAGATAATTAAAATAAATTCGTGATTATAAGCAAAATATCTTAAATACCAAAAGCATTTTCTTAAAAAAGGTTATATTTAAATAAAAAGTGCATTAAACTTGCATTTTTTTTTAGAGATGTAATACGTACAAAGGTAATGTAAAATATAAATTATTGGCACTTTCTAGATCACTTTACCTTTATTTCATAAACAGCACAGAATGAAATAAAATAATATAATATAAAAACTTATAGCAAATTATTTAACATCCACATTTCGACATCCACCGTTCGAATTTCTAAGGCGATTTAACGCCATTCTATAATGATTCTTCTATTTTTCACTCTCATAAAAAATTTAGAACTAGATTATATTTTTAAAAGTCTACAGATATAGTCCAAAATTTTAAATCATTACCCGACAAAAAAACGAGCAAGTGCTTCCAAAAAAGCACTCAAAAGTGGAACTAAATGCATATTTTGCATTTGTAATCTCTATAATTTTCAATAAAAAATTTTTAAAAATATTTTTTATTAATACGTCTTATTTTAATATATGATAAGATGGAATAATAATATGAAAAAATGAAATAATAATATGATAACATCAAATCATTATTCAATTATATGTAAAACTAAAATCATAACATGAAAACACAAACTATAAAATCGGACACAATATGACAAAATGGAGTCATAATATTTATTACTTAAAATCATTTCTGTTTTTCGATGTCATTATGGTCACTACAACTATATTTTTTCTCTGCGTGTATATGTATTTAAAAACACCTATAGAAACTTTTGAAAAAAAAAATTGTTATCCATGTTTTAAATGCCGCCAAACCAACATACCATAAAGTATAACAGCAAAAAGAAAAAAAGGGAGATGGCATAAACTGTAAAAAATATATTTGGTATGAATCAGTGAATGAACCTGAAATATGAGTTTTAGTTTTAAGTGTCTTTTTAAGTTTTTTTATTACTTTAGCCTGGCTGTATTTCATTGATCAAATATATATTTTCTTTTTTTTTCTTTGCATCTTTCCCTTGTCAAGTTTCACAGGGTTTTGAGAGTTGTTTTGTTTTAACTTAGTTATTCTATAATTCTAAAAATATAAAATTTAACCTTTTAAGAACCAAAAACTGATACTCATAAATAAACTATAATGAAAAACATATTATGAAAGCTAAAATACACTTTAACATTCTGGCACGCTATCTTTACTCGTATATGACATCTGTCATTGATTGTCTGAAATATATAATGCATAGATTAAACTCTTAAGCAACAAATAACTATTTGGGACCTTTTTTTGCGAATCCATAGTTTCGGAGAAACAGAATGGTAGATCGACTCCAGAAGCTGTAAAATAGTCCGCTATTATTTCCTTTAATATAAGTTGCAAGCGTAAATATATAATTGTTTTTCCATTTGAGTGAGTTCTTATAAGAAGGAGAGTTGAAATTACAATGTCCGCTTAAACCGGTGTTGCCGTTTTGGTACATTTGTTACATTACATTTTTCGTAACTTTTCAACGCTCCACATAACAGGTATAATTTTTTGTTTTTAACCACATTTTCGTAGCTTTTGGTCCCTTCAGTAAAATTAATTACTCTGTATAAGAATTATATCATTGACCTTCATAGATTATGCAAATATTTACCAACAAGTTTTTTGAGACTTTCTCAAAATTTATCTCCTAACACATCACTTCTGTTGAAGAGAACAAAATTTGAAATATGTTTTTTTTTCGTGGTATATGAAAATATGAAAAGAGTTTTTTTTCGTTCTTTTTTTTTCTTGAAAAAAGACTCAGTTTAGAAGATTTAAATAATGTGCTATTGAATTGGTTAAAAATTAAATTTGTGAAAATGAAAAATTTCGTGAAATTTTCGTCATATAAAAAATATCCAAATGAAGACACTATTTTCTAAGTGTGTTACACTTGTTATATAAATTAAAATATTGCATTTGATTTTAACAATAATATTTTTAAACCATAGAAGTATTTTGGTCTGATGGGACACAGCTGATTTATTAAATGAATTTTCTAATTTATAAAGTTTTATTCACGGGAAAATTTTGGCTGCATATTCACCTTTATATTAGGGCTATGTCCTAATTCATGTACCGACGACTATTGTCACGTTCAACAATATAAGAAAGCTGTACGTATTTTAAAATTCATATATTTTTTTGGAAATATACAGTCAACAAAACTTATAAAATCAGATCATTGTAACCTGTTGAATAACAAAAACAGATTACCAGCACTGTTGAGATTAAAATATTTTTATTTTTTAATAAAATTTTTTCTATGTTGCCGGCCTTCAGCTGGCCGGACTTAAGGATTTTTTCCTTTATGTATGTCCAACACCGATTTCGCTTAATAAACTTTTTTGTAAATCAAAAAAATTTATAATTGGCGATAATATCAATAAATATGTCATATTTCTTCTTAAAGATTAGAGGCTCATAGCTCATAAATTACATTGCTTTAATAGCAAGTAAGAGTACTACTGAATCATTATCAAAATTATTTAAAAATCAAGTGTGCTGGTAATCCTGATTTATACCCAAATTTTTGTGTTATTTGTTTCCAAATTTGGAATAGGAAATAAATACGTAACTTTTTGACAAAAACCTGTAACTTTTTCAAAGCTACCCCTGGCAACACTGGTCTGACCCCAAATTTGTAAAAATCAAAAAATTCGCTATAGGTGAATTCAAAATGGATTCAGCGAATAGATAAATATATAAATAAATAAAATAATAAAATATTATAATAATAAAAAATCGATTTTTAACAGAAAATAACAAAAAGTCTGATTATTATAAATTAAAAAAAAAAAAATAAATATATAAATAAATTTTAATAAAAGAAAATAGAATTTTCACCAAATGATCGAATTTTTACTGAAAGGACAACGAAACCGAGAGAAACCCGAATTTCTACCAAAAACTAAATTTTCAACAAAATAAACAAGTAAGAATGTTATATTCAACTTTGCCGAATCTAGTATAACCACCATTTGAAATTTTTTGTGCACCCTAATTTAAAATTTCACTTTACATTGAAGGTGACCGGATTACGCCCATTATGGGTTTTAGAATTTACATCGATCTATTTGTGCAAAATTTCGATGGGGTACATTATTTTGTTTAATAGATATCGGCGAAAAAGTTTTGAACTGGAGTTACTCTGAGTGTTTCTAGTATTTAGACCATAACTTTTTTAATTATGAACTGGTTTTGCCCATTTTAAATACCAAACAAATCTTATATAATCCAGTTGGAAATTTCTTTAAGACATCCTAAAGTAGTGATTTATAAATTGGCAGCATCGCTGCTGACATTATCCCTTATTTCCACATAAAAAAAAACATCATGACACCTTATGACATTTTCATATATTTTGTCAAAATTCTTTAAGACAAATTCACCAGGTTGTCAATAGTACTGAAAAATGGTGATTTATCTTTAATATGAATTTTAAACGGAAACTGAATGATTTCCGCTGGCATTGTGACGCATTTGATTGAATGGCGGTAATAGTTTTCACCAAAAATTGGAAGTTTTCTTGAAAAAAAAATACATTTTTCACCAAAAATGGATATTTTTTGTCAAAAAGTAAACTTTTCACTAGAAGATCAATTTTCACCAAAAAAAAAAAATGTTTTTCTCCAAACATTATAAGAATCAGTCCAGCTATATATAGCTCTTTAAAACACAGAGTCTTTCTTTGTGTAAAATTTGGGTCTTAATATTTCCCATTAAAATGAAAAGAAATAAATTATTAAATTACAAAGTTTTAGACTCTTTGGTTTAAGTTTTCCTTACATTTACTATCAAATCTTTTCGAGTACCTACTTTAAAATAGTCTTAAAAAATGGGTTAATATTTTGGTTAAGTCAAATTTTAGTTTATTAACAAAAGTGACCATTTTGCAGCTGCTTTATGACTTTGCAGGTTTTTTTTCTCTCTCTTTGCTTATGTTTAGTTATGAGATCCCAATTTTTTGGCAAGTAATAAATTTTAAATATTTTTATTTTTTGTATTTAAACAGGCGAACGAACCGGTTCAAATAACATAGAATTTTTTAAATGCAATTTGTCAGCTGCTTTACTAAAAATATAAAGCATATTAAGTTTATCATAGAAAAGGAAACCCAAAATATATATAATACATTTTCATAATGAATTGCTATATGTCTATGAAAATGTATTTGAACATCTTAAGTCAAGCATATATATACATATATATATATACTTCAAAATCTAAAAGAATTATATTATTATTAAGGATTAAGACAAAAAAATATTTGCAAAACAACTTAATTTAAAACAAAATAGCTCCAATGAAATTTTTTTAGATAATTTATAATATAAGATATCTAAATCGAATTTTAAATTCATAATTAGTTAAGAAATAAAGAAAATCGTTTATTTCCAAAATTATTTTATTTTATTTTCTAAAACTCGTTTAATCTAGTTCCACAATTATACATATATAAATTTTCTTAGAAATTTTCTCCCTAACTTGCCTAAAGTGTTCTTTAAATTCGTCTTAAACCTTCTGAACCATTTTTTTATCTTATTAAAGTTACTTGAAATGTTGCTTCAAGTAGACCTTGTACTTAAAAAAACACATTTCGTAAAATTTACTTCAATGTCAGTACATTTTAAAACTTCTTAGAAAAAAATCATTTTTCAGTTAATTTACACCTGTTTTTTATGATTTTATGTGCTCTAAAAATAGTACCCATAAAATATACAAATGAAATCTCTTATAACAATTTCAGTGTAATAAAATACACTATTGACAACACCACTTTGCTTTATGCTTTTTGAATTTTCTAATTTTAATACGGTTCTAGTTGTTTTTCATACTTTTTCAGTTTTTTTATATTCGTGTTCATTTAATTATAACTTTTAACGGTGTTTCATTTTAATTCTATTATAATTATGTGATTAATTAACTAGATATAATTAAATAAAACCTAGCAATTTTGTGTGTTTAAATAGTTTAACAACTTGTTGATTTTTCATTTAAGGTATTTAAACCTTTATTTTTCTAAATTTAAATGAGAAACAAATCTCTGACTGTTTAATAATTGTGGCAGTTTGTAAAATAATTATAACCCTTTTTTGCAAAAAGAACTTAACCACAAAAATTTATAATTTTAAAAAATAAATTTTTAAAGTTTTAAAGCCATATTATGTAAAACGAAATATTTTCAAACGAAAGAATTTTGTATGGAAAAATTTCAAATTTCAAAAAATTTTGCAGTAGTCTTCATGCAAAATTCTAACGTTTGGAAACGTTTTGTTTTATAAAATATTTAATTTTTTAATATATTTTACTTGGATTGTATATAGAAATAGCTAAAACAGTTAAAGATTTACTTATTTATTGATTTATAAAAAAAATATTTTCTCACAAAATATATAGTCTCTTTCCTAAAGCATCATAAATTAGTTTTAAGAGTTTCCAATACACCCTTAGAAATCGGAGTTATACTCAAAAAACAGATTTCAGGTAGCTTCATGTATAAATATATCCCAAATTCTGTTATTCTTTTGTAGATTTTTTAATTTTAATTTTGTTAAGTAAAAGAATCAGGCTTTTCAGCAGAATTTGAAAATTGAAAAATTTGAATTTGAAAATTGCCAAAATTAGGATTTTTTTGACCGAAAAAATGCCTAAACTTTTTCCTCTCAAGTAAAATTTTCCTCAAGAGCACATAATGATTTTATACTTTTCCGAAAGGTATCTTCATGGATATGATTTTAAAATTGAAGGAGATCCTGCCGAAATTGGCTTATTTTATACCGATATTTTGAATTTTGACTAATATTCTAAAATTCGAAAGAATATATCTATAAACGGAATGCAGTTTTGCAAACGGCGATTTCTTCTAAAGAGTTTGCCACCGGCTTTTTCAAGACCTGCAATAAATGTAGATTTTACGGGCAGAATTATAGAAAAAATTCCATTTTTGTTATTTTCGCCGGTTTTTTGAGAACTGTGGGATTCCTTTTGCCAAAATCTTTAATTTTTTTCACTTCGTCATTTCAAATGCTAAAGTCAATAATCACAGAAAACTTCATTAGGATATCTTAACTAACAAAGATTTTATTACAAAAATGTTATCTTAATTCTAAAAAAAAAAAAAAAAATAAAAAAACTATGGCCTCTAATTTTTTCAATTCAGTTCAGTTCAATTCAGTTGTCTAGCTGACGTAATTCTTAATTATATACAAAAAGACTTCCATGTATTTCATAGGACCAAAACTACTCTGCTTTAAAATTTAATAAGTCACGAAAATATCCAAAAATATTATACAATTGTGGATGACTTTTTTAAATTTCTTTGTCGGATTTATTGAAACCGTTATAAAATAATTAATTAACTACATTGTTATGACAATTTACTTAATATTATAACAACAATTAATGTCCAAATAATTAAATAAGGAAACTGTTAATATCACAGTATTAAGGAAAAGTTTTCAAAAAAAACCTTGTGGGCTTTGGTGTTATTTGCATGAAATTCCGCCCCCTAATCATTACTTATTTGGGATATATTAAATACATTTAATATAGTCAAAAGCTATGTTCTTCTTCTGTCTTCTGAATCAGTTTGTAAATCTAAAATTGACTTAAAATTTTATTAAACTACGAGAACTTTAGTTCAGGAACTACTCTCAAAACGTTTTTTTTTTTTTTTTAATATAAAATTTAGACGTCATTTTGAATTTTTTTTTTTTAATTGTTATGTGATGTGCTCGAGAAAATATACAGCCTACATTAGGTCATTTTGATTTTGATTGAAGATAAAAAATTTCATTTTCTAATAGACTATAATTAATTTTGAGTTATGACAGTTTTATTGCAAATGATGTTCATGTATATATACTTAATTAGTCTTGTGTTTAGTATAATTGATATACAATGTAATACTAAGTAATTAACGGTAAAATTTTCAAAACATGTTGTTATTATTTTTTTTTTTTCTCATTTTGAGTTTATTTAACTGCTTCAATTATTTTATTATATTTTTTGTTAAAATACCTTTTCATAATCATTTGTTGCTAAATTTTCAAGTTTATTCAAGAGGGAGTAATGAATGAAAACTTTGCGCGTGCATGAGTATATTTTCATTTGAAATATTTAATAGAAAACTTTTATCATTTTCAAGCTAGGAAAATGATTTAAAGAGAAAATTCATTTATTCTTGAAGAAAAATCATAGTTAAAAGTTAAATACGAAAATAAAGAAAATCAGTAAATTTTGGAAAATAAGGTTTAAAAATCAGAATCATAAATAATTTGAAATAAAATTTAGTAAGTGAAAAAATTAAAAATTTGTTAACAATCTTGTTGCAAAAAATGTTATTTAATTAAAATGTTAAAGATCTTTTTAATACATTACCTAACAAAATTCTATGTTCTTTTAATTTATCTAATTAAAACTTAATTTTTGCTTAAATTTCTTAAAAGTCATAAGTTTTAAACTTCCACACTACCTTAAATAATAAACCACAAAGTTTCAAACCATTTAATCTCTTCTTTTTTTTTCCTTTAACTTGACCATAATATAAAATTATTACAAAAATAGACATAAAACTATGTGTATGTCAGCTTATGTTTAATTAGTATTTTTGTTTATATTACATCGTAAAAAATAAATGATAAGCTTTAAGTACTTAGTTTTATATAAATAGACTTAAGTACATTTTATTATAATTATTTTTATATTAAAGCGGTATATTACTGTATTTGATAATTTGTTTTGTTGATTTTGTACCACCAGCTAAGTATAGGAATTTAAAATTGCGTCATTTTGTTTGAATTAGTACAAGAATTTTTAAAATTTCATCAGTTCAATAAAAAAGATTAGGGTTAGTTGATAAGTTAATGAACATTTAATTGTACAAAAAAATTAAATTTTTATCGATGTACTAGTAGGATGGGTCGAAAAAATGTTATGCCAGTCACCCCCTAGAATAAAAAAAAATATTTAGTGAGGTGTCCAAAAATGCAAAAATTATTTTTTTGTCACGCCCCAAAATAATGCCCTTTTCTTTTGTGTAGAGCGACTTCATTTTAAGTCAGATTGTAGAATGTGATATATCGTTGTTAATAAATTAACAACTACTTAAAATTTCTGTTTGGTGACTTTTGAATCTGACATAAAATTCCCACTAATATCACATTTGGGGCGTGGCAAAAAAATAATGTTTGCTTTTTGGAAATCTCATGAACTATTATTTTATCTAGATGGTGACTTGCATAACTTCTTTTTTTTCTCGTATGGAGACCGACCCGCTCTAATGTACTAGTTCTAAAAGAAATTATAAAACTTTCGATTTTTAATAATTAAGAAAAGACATTATAGAATTTTTAAATACTCATACTAATTTTGTATAAAAATCTTTAAAGACTCCTGAAAATATGCCACATTTACTAAGAATATTTATTAAATCCTAAAAGATGTACAATCCTTTTTTAACATATTAAAACAATTGTTTTAATTATAGCAATCAATTTTATTAAAATTATTAATGAAATTTCAACAGAAAAACACTTGCTATACTTGAAGCAATTAACATTTTTAATTAATTTTCCTTTCTATTTCATTTTTTACTTTAAATATTGCAATTTAATTTATTTAGTGTTATTACAACAACACTAACCAACTTTTGCTTGAATTGACATATTCATTCATTTGTTCTATAAAAACTTGAATAAACACTACTTATACATACTCACACAAGTGAAATACTCAGAGGAAATTATACCAATGAGAAAAAAATTATATTGAAAGAAATTTACTCTCTAGACATCATGTTGTTATTACGACATAAACATATCAATTTACACACTAAAAGAAAACAAAGGCAAAATAAAAAGAAGTGTGGAATTAAAGAAAACAATAACAGCAACAAAAACTAAAAATATGATGGATATCAAATGATAACAAGTAATACTAATATGGCTACTGTTTTGTTTGTTGTTTTTTTTCATCTCACATTCTCACTCACGCATACAGATAACAAATTATATTCAATTATCAATTGCATTTGGATGCATACCTTCGTCTAAACATATGTTTATGACTTGCTATATACTAACCTCTATGTAAATCTAGTATATATTAAATACATATGTATGGTGTGTTTATGTAATTAAATGAACGTGATTTTATAATAGTAAGCCTACCGATTTGTACCCCTTTTATTGTTTACAATTGTAAGTTTTTTTTTTCGTTATATTCTATCTTATCTTTTGAAAAAAATAAAATTAAAAAAAGGCTTAGAATTTGTTTGGTTTTTGTTTGACTTTACCACAAACAAATGCTCAATCATTGTTTAGCTATCTCATAAAAACACTGAGAGAAAAAATATTAATTATTTAGAATTTTACATTTTATTATAAAAGTAGCCGCCTGATACGAGCTTCGACATTCAGGAATGATCGCTAAAGTGAAGAATAATTTTTGAAGCAAAATTGTTCAAGAAACTATCGGCAATTAGAATTTCGAGTCCTTTAAACATCCTGCTCCGTTAACAAGTTGCAATCATTAATTGCCTTTTTTGGCTCTAAAGCAAAGTTTATGGACTATAATCATACCACCGAAGAATAAATTCAAAAAATATTTTCTACTTTGTTTTTTTTTTTTTTTTTTTTTTTTTTTTGAAACCTAGAGACTTTGCTCGGTAATTTATCGGTAGTAGCAATGAATGTTTGACAATTCTCAAAATATTAACAGCAGCAATATATCAATTTTCTTTTTTAAAAATATTAAAACTAATGAAAGAATTTTCAGCATAAATTTTTTGTCATAATTGCTACAAAATAACACTTGTTTTCACTTGAAAAACGACATAATGTGGATGTAGATTGCCTTGAGGATAATATTACAAAATAATTTGCAAAAATTTTTAAATACCCTCTCAATTTTAAAATATTCCAAAAAAAAAATACTTTTTTAGGTAGTTTCTACATTAAAGATTTCTTAACTCCCTAAATTTTATGTTTAACTACATTAAAATCTTTGAGAGAAGTTCCTGCACTAAAAATATCGTAGCTCACAAAAAATTTAAATCTATTTTAGATTTTTTAACTGATTTAGAAAGCAGAAGAACGTATGATGTAAATGTTTATTTTTTATATTTTTGCATACAAGTTTTTTAAGAAAAGCACGAGATATTCGCTCAAAAATTTATTAAACATTTTCTAAAATTTATAAATAAATTGTTCTTGTATTTTATATTTTATTTGGTGCATAGTTTTTGACGCAAAAAAATATATAGAAAGTTTAAGTAAGTTATTTCAGAAAACATCGATTAAGTGTAACAGTTTTGTTCAATTTGAAAAAACTAAAGAAATAAAAATAACTTCATCAATGTATAGGTTTTCATACAAAAATTTAACATAATTTTCAATTAAATTCAAAAATTTATGTAGATAATATATATATATATATATATATATATATAAATTGTTTTTAATATTGTTTTAACATTTGCATACGATTAAAAGCATTTACATTTATACAGGATCCTAATTGAAAACTTTTTTTGCATAACTCAAAATGTTACATTTCACGAGTGATTTTACACTATAGCAAAGTGTTATTGAACTTTCGAGATCGATATATTTTCTGCATTCTTATTTGGCAGCAGGCAAATGCAAATTAATTTCATTATTGATCTTTCTCGTTTCTTATAACTTTTATAAACATAATTTAATAATTTTTTATTTATTTATTTATTTATTTATTTATTTATTTATTTTTATAACTGAGCTTGCGTTCAGACAAAAAGTCTATTTTCTTTTAAGAATATATAACAGAAAATCCAAACGAATTGCGAAATATAAGTAAGATTATAGCACTTTATATAAAGCAGGCAAAATTGCCTCATGCAACCGCACATTTAGGAAAAATGTTTGCAGAAGTTTTTCTTTCGAGAGAAGTTGTCAATAGAAAGTTAAAAGCCATTAATTTTATTGCTAATTTTTTAAAATACTTCATAAATTTTAAGATTTTTTTCCAAGTGTAAGAATTAATTTTTTTCAAACAGATTATAAAGTATAAAACCCATAATTTAGCAAAAAAATAATTATAATGAACTGCCTCTACACCAACCACTTTTAATTTCTATATACAAATATGTATGAAAAAAGTTGAATTGAAAGTGATATGTTTTGTTGTTGGTTATTAAAAGTATTATTATTTTTTATAATTCTTGACTGCATTAAAAGATTGGCCTTTAACTTTATTCTATCGTTTGTTATGATGTTGCAGTTGATTTTGCTATAGATTTTATAATAAATTGTTGTGGCTTGCTAATGGTAGTAGTGCAGATTGATTAATTTTTTTTTTTTTTCAACAGGTATGTTTGCATAAAAATCCCATACACATTTGTATTAAAAGTACAAGTTTGTATATAGACAGATATGTATATATATACATAAATATGCATGGGTGTGTGTAGATTTGTTCTTTGGTTATCGACATTTTTCAAATTCTATAACAATCAGTTAATATTTATCGTTGCCTTAGTTGACACCTGTTAAGAAATAATATTTGTATAATAATTTTTAAAATAAATTTGTTAGGTTTTGTGCTTTTAAGATTTAACTGGTTTAGTTTAATAAAGAATTTTAACTTTAATTGCCACCCAAACAAGTTTTGTGTTAATAATGTAAAATTGTACCATATTTGTGCAAATTTTTTTTTAAGAAGTTTATAAAAAAATAATGAAAAAAATTATTATACCCAGCATAATTGATACGTATGGTTTAATAAAATTTTGGGATTTTGATTGTGGAAGTCCCTCAACGGAAACTTCAAACAAAATTCTACATAATTGTTATCCTTCATCGCAATGTCATCAAAAACGAAGAGTTCCACCTTCGGCATTAAAAAAAATGGTAAATATTTTTAAAAAGTTAATATTCAAACGTGTATCCCAGACACATTCCAGATATTCATTTTAACTTTGGCAAACATAATTTTTGTACTTAAAAAAAGAAAAATTAATCATAAGACGTTTATTTCTGATAAGATTAAGCAATTATTTTTTTTATTTATCTTTTTTAATTAAATATTGTTGAGGTAATAAATCATTTGGTTACATTTGAAAATTGTTATTTATAAATAACAATGAAATATGCTTTATATTATATAATAGTAATTTTAATAAAATATCTAACAACAATTTATATTTATTATAAAATTCTTAAAGTCACTAGAAATTATATAATTTGTTTTTAAACCCTTTAACTATTCGAATTAATTTATAATTAAGTTAAAAGATTTGTAAGACTAAAATTTAAATAATTCTCCTAAAAGTAGGCAACAAATTTCGTTGATAATAGAGTTAGAAATTGCGAATTTTTCTTAATTCCTTGTTTTATTATTTATTGCCATTTTATTATTATTATTATTATTTGTATAAAAACACAACAAATAAGTTTAAAAAATTCTTTTAATATTTATTGCAATTGTTGCCAATTAATTTTCATTTATATAACATTGTAAAAACTTTTAATTACAAAACTTAAAATGCAATCAAAAATAGATTACTTTTACCAAAAGTAATCTATCAATTGCAGACTTTTTTTGTTATTTTCTTTTTAAATTTTTATTTTAAAATCAGTAAAAAAATTAAAAGCATAATAAATTCATAGAAAAAGTAAGAAGATAAAAAAGAAGTATTTTCTTTATACCATAATTTATATAAAAAAAAAACAAAAAAAATTAAACTTCAATTTAATAAACATAATTTCAAACTTTCTTTTTTGTTTTTTTTTTTCCTTTTAGTCTCATCAAATCCGTGCCGTTTCAAGTCCATCTCTAACCTCAGAAACCACTACTACTAATGCAGTAACAGCGGCATCAGCAACAGCCGACAATAATGCCCCTATCCACCAAAGAATATCATCTAGTAATTCATCACATATCACAACTAGTCATGAGGATTGCCAAACCACTACCAATAACAATAATACTGCCGTCAAATCCACCTCCTCCACCTCCGCCGCAACACAAAATGTTGGAGTTTTACAAAAATTTAAACGCACATTAACCAATTTCAACAAACATCAACCATCAGCCACAAATCATTCTACAACATCAAACACTAGCACATCTGCGACAACACCAGCAATAGCACCAGCCTTAGGAACCACAACAAATTCTTCATCATATCTAATGGCCGAAACAGAAATGCAAACGGATGTTACAGATGGTTGTAGTACTGGTGGTGGTGGCGGTGGTGTTGTAAGCAATAAATATAGATTTGGTCCTTTGGTGTGGCGTACATCAAAGGAAAGACGTAAAACAAAATATAATCGTCGTGATAAATGTAATAGTGGCGACTCGGGCATACAAATTGAATTAGAGAATGATGAACAATTTGCTAGAGTTTTGGCAGCTGGCAGTGGAGGTGCCGGGGTACATTCGTCAAACAATAATGGCAGTTTGTTTAATAGAAAACAGGAAGGGATGGTAAGCTGAAAATAACAATATTTTGGTAAAACTAAATTAAATTATTTTTAAAGCTTAAATTTATACTTAATAGTTTAACATATATTTTCTAACATCCTAAAAGTGTATTTCAGAATTATTATTTTTTATATTCTTACCTTTCAGAGCTCTTTAAGAGTACGAGCCGTAAGACGCACTAATTCTGCCAAAGTTACTTCAATTATAGATGAAAATACTTCTACCATACAATCGACCAAATCTAATATATTTAAACGCACAGATTTACATAACGAAAGAGAAGCTCCTGAATCACTACCCACACGTTCATTAAGTCAACCAAATGGTCTAGAATCTTGTGGTATGACACGCAGTGATTTAGATGATAGTGACAGTGATAGTGTTACATCGCACGAAGAAGGTAAATAAATTGAAAACAGAAAATAATAAACTAAAAAAAAAAACAGTTTACATTTAATTAAACACCTCCTTTACTACCAACATTATTGCTATTTATTTTTAAAATAGAGAATGTTAAAGTTCAATCTAAAAAAATAATACTTATATTGATTTTAATACATATTTTTTATTTTTATTATTATTATTTTTCTGTTTATATCACTATTGTAGCCTCTAGTTATTATCCCATTTATGCTGAAGTATTATACAATTTTACTGCTGCTGGGCCACAAGAGTTGGGCTTAGAAAAGGGTACCTTAATTGAAATACTACGTAAAGAAATTGGTCCCTGGTGGTTTGGTCGCATTAAAAAAGAGGATGCCAGTATAGTGGAGGAAATTTTAGATCCTGAATTGGGTTGGTTTCCCAAACAGTTTGTACGTGTTATACACTCACCCGAAACCGATTTATTCTATCTGCAATACATGAACGAACAACAGCAGCAACAACAACTGCAGCAGCAACAGCAGCAACCAACTGAAACATTACAACTAAGTCATGAATTTAATGAAAATGCTCAAACAGGAAATCAAACATTGAATACATCATCAAGTGCTCCTTGTGCACTTGTCAATGGCAGCAGCAGCCTGGAAGATAATTGTAATACCACCGTAATTGATCAGCATAATGTCACAACCATTGTAATTGAATCATCATCATCACCACCATCATCATCTATATCAACACCCCATTTTGTTGGCCTAGAAAATAATGTGACTAATGATGCAACAACAGCCAACAATTCAACAACCTTAACAGTCAATACACAGGCTATTTTATCAACATCTCAAAGTCTTAATGTCATAATGCACAGTGCTGATATACTACGTAGAAGTGCAGTTAAAGAACTATTGGATACAGAAGTTAATTATGTGAAATTATTGTCAGCCATATGTGAAGGGTGAGTTTACATTTTAAATTTATTTAAATTTCATTATGTTAAATATAATTTTCTTGTTCTATATTTGCAGTTACTTGCCTGCTATGAGCAAACGTATTGATATATTTTCACCCAATAGCATACGTTTAATTTTCTCCAATATTACAGCAATTTACAAATTTCAACGTAAATTTTTGGAAGCCTTACGCAAGGGTATCGAACAAAATCAAGTTGCCAAAGTCTTTTTAAAAATGGTAAGTCGTTATATCATACTTTATATAGATAAAGAATATGTTTTTTAAATATCTGTATGATTTTCTCGTTATTATTTTATAGCATAAGGGATTTTTATGTTATTCAACATATTGTAATTCATATCCTCGGGCATTAATTGAGTTGGCTTCATATGAGAGAGTTAAAGATGCTCGCACAATATTGGATAAGTAAGTAGAATATAAGATCATTTATAAAAATAGTAAAGAAAAGTATCTTATTATTATAGGAATATTTAGTTTTTAAGGTAACTAGTTTTGAATATTACTCCTCAAATAAAAGTGTCGAAAGACCATTTTATTTGAGGAGTAAACCACAAAGATTTTCTACAATAACATTTGTATGAAATATGAATAATTATTTGCAATAAATATCAACAACTTATTTTTTATCTTTCCAATTTAAGTTGCCGTGAATCGGAAAATTTGGCTGAACTCCCCCTCTCTGCTCATTTGTTGGCACCTGTGCAACGCATCTGTCGTTATCCTTTGCATTTGGGAGAAATGATTAAAAGTTCTGTCAAGGGAGCTGAACCACCAGCCTTTAGTCTCGCCGAATATGAACAAATCGATGTCAGTCAATTGGATATACCCGATACCAGTGAAACCATAGATATGGCTTTGGAGGCCATGAAATCTGTTACCGAAGCTGTAAATGAAGGTAAACGTCATAGTGAAACTATAGCTCGTCATCAGGCTAGTTTTCAAAATTTCAAAGGACCCCCGCTTCACCTGCACAGTACACGATTTTTTGTACAGATAGATGCCACTAGACAAAAACAAAATCTTTGGAATAGTAGTTGCACTTTGTTCTTATTTGACAACCAGTTGGTCTATTGTAAACGTGATATTATTAAAAGATCTAATTTTATCTATAAAGGACGTATATTTTTGGACAGATGTCGTGTAGTCAATGTTAGAGATGGCAAAATGTTTGGTCATACCATAAAGAACTCATTGAGGATATATTGTGAAGCCCGTGACAAATGGTTTGATTTTAGTTTTCGTTCAGCCAATCGTAAACATAGATTTTTAAATACTTTAGCCTTAGAAAGACAATTTGGGGGCAAATCATTATATATATCTGAAATGACTGGGTTTGAATATGCATTCGAGGAAAGAGATTATTCGGATCAGTCCGACTATGAGGGAGGTGATAGTGGGGAACAGAAATTAAAGGAATACTTATATGAATCCAATTTAAATACTGGCAACAATACCAATACTTCTGGAGAATCATCGGTACCTGAATCGCCTGCAAAATCTTTTAAATATAGTGATACCTTACCTCATAAAAAATCACAAAGACTTGATACTACAGCAGCACAAGGAAATGAAAATCAAACGGGTTCTTTGGGCAGAAGACGTTTAGGTAATTGGTTTAGAAAACCTAAAAGTACAGCCTCAACACCAAACCAATCGCCAACACATAAAACCACGCAATCGGCCCATTCTACAGGTGATTTACAATTAACCGGCACTGATCTTTCTGAAAACTATACAGTTTTAGAACATAATGAAAATGGAGGTGTTAGTTCGTAAATTTGTTTTAAAACTTAAGGAAAGATGGAATCTCATATTTACTCGAAATTTTTTCGTTTCCTTACTCTCTTTGCAAAAAGAAATATTTTGCTTTATTTGTATAAAAAAAGAAAATGTATAAATTGGAAGTCAATTATAATTGTTGTTTAAAAAATTGTTAATTATTTTAAATTTTAAAGATATATTCGATAACATTGTACTTTTTTATGTATATTTTGTTTATTATTAGATTTTTTATCATAAACAACTATTTTAACTGTACAGTTGTAATTTTATTTTTAATTTTTTTAATACATTTTATTTATTTTTAAGTTAACAGAAACGAACAAACTGGAAGATTTCAAATTAAGTCATTAAATATTTTATTTTTTTATTAAGTTTTTTTTTTATATAAAAAATATTAAAGATTTATTTTTAATTAAACATTACAATTCTTGTCTTTTTTATTTAATCTATAAAAAACCAAAAAATTATTAGAAAAAATAATAATAATAAAATGTGTTAAAAAAACATAATGTTAACATGGAAAAAAGCAATTTTTTTTTATAAATTTTCAAATATTTTAAATTGAAAAACTAAAGAAAATACATAAAAAAATATTAAATGACATTTTATTAAAAACATAAATAAAGCATAAACATAAGTTAAAAATTAAATAAGATACATGATTAAAAAAACTCAAAAAAAAAATAATAAGTCTGGTTTATTAAAAACATAGTTAAACTGTCTAAAAACTATCCCAAAAAGTAAAAGAAAAAACAAAAACTTTGAAAAAAATGTTAAATTTATAATATAAAAATATTTAAAAAATATATAAAGTATTTAAAAGTATATACAAATCTTTTTGTTTTATTTATTTTCCAATATTCCTTTTAATTTTATTTTTTCTTAACAAAACTGCACTTAAAAAAATTAAAAAGGCAAACTACCCACAGTAATTGATATTGTTATAGTAAGACAAAAAATATTAAAAGAAAAATTAAAAACAATATATATTAAACTAAGCAAATAATGTTGATATTATACAAAAATTTAAATAGATACATTTAAATAGTTAAAATACAAAGAAAAAAACCAACATAGCTAAAACTCTATTTGAGATGACAATGCCTCCAAAAGTAACATATATACTTTATCTACTTGAGACAAACACATACATAATCCATAACAAAAATTAATTATAATTAAACAAAATTTTAAATTTTTAGATCACTAAATACAACCATGAAATAACTTCTGTATAAATTATTAAAAGAAAACTACTAAGTCTAAATAAATAAAAGTTCCAAAATTGTCCTATGTTGTAATAAAATCATAGATCATTCGATTATAATTTATAAAGTTCTCAAATTATTTCAGAGTATATAATAATAATTGTCTGCTCCTTTTTCGATTCTTTTTTGAAATAATATCAATACTATGAATGGAAAACATTTTATTTATTAATAGTTTTGACTTAATAAAATAGCAAACCTTTTTTCACAAGGTCAAAATTTTGAATTTTTATTTGCCCTTTACTTCTTTATTAAAAAATATGTCTAATAAAATTTAAAATCAATTGTTTTTATTGCAATCTCAAATGTAGCATTATGAAGAGTGTGAAAGTAACATTTTTAAAATTATACCTTTTAAAGGTATAATTTTTTGACGATTGAAGCTTTTAAATTAAAACGTTAATGGTTTTATGAAAGTTGTCAAACAAGCAATTTTACTTCTGCCTTTTTATAATTTTATAAAAGTCTTTCAACTTTTTTTAAGTATGTAACAAACAAACAAAAAATAATTATTTTTATTATTACCAGAATTGCAATCTCAAAGTAGAGGTAGCATTTTGTGAATGGAAGGCAAAATTTTTAAAGGATATTAATTTAGACATTATTTTAGATTTTATCATAACAGCTTTATCCAGACTTATTCACAAAGTCAAAATGTTGCCTTTTCCATAATTGCTTTTTTTAACTCATATAAGCGTGACATTTTACTTTTATTTTTGTTTCCATTGTGATTTTAAGGTACATCCTATTTTTATATTTTAAAAACTATACCTTATAACGGGGCAAAACTTTTTTAAATACAAGTTAAGTTAAAGTACGGTAACATTATTAATTTTATAGTCTCTCAGTTTTTAGAAATTTTTCAGTCGTAATCAGAATAAACTAAGTGAGAAATAACTAAATATTGATATTTAAATTTAATACGGGATTTAGCGTGCTTTTCAGAATTCAATTAAACTTTTTGAGGTTATGTCACAATTGTATATCAAAATATAGAGATTTTGAGAGGCATTAATTTTTGATAATAATCTAAATTTTGATCTTATAATAAACAAAAGTAAGATTAATTAAAACAAAAATTATAGACTAAACATACATTACTTTTGATCAAGTCTTTAAAAATAAAACAGATTTTAAATTTTATTCAATATATATATACATATATATATATATATATATATATATATATATATATATATATATATATATATATATATTAATTATTTTGACAACTTTTTTTAATTAATTTTATTATTATCAGCCTTAAAAACCATCAGTCCTTTATTTAAAAAAAAATTAAAATATTTATTTCTCGGTAATATAATTACCAACTGATAAAATTTTATGACAAAAATTCACTTTAAACTTATCTAGTCCACTAATATTTATGAAACAAAAACAAGATTTCAGTAACCATTTCATTTAAACTCTAATTACTGACTCTAAAAACACCTTGATCGAATTTATAATTATTAGTTTTTAAAGAATTAAGTTTTTTTATGAATATTAAAAAATAAAAAACAATAATTTAGTTCTTTTAATAAAGCAAACAAAAATATTAGGTAATTTAAAAAAAAAAGAATTTGGTAACGTAAAAAATAAATATTAAGTAACAACATAAAAATAAAAAAATGCCAAATTAGCATTAATAAAAATAATTAAGTTAATAAGAAAAAACAATTAACCAAGTAGTAGTTAAGTTAAATCCTTATTTATATTTTTAACAATTCTAATCAAAAATCGCTAAACATTTTTATTTAAAAGATTTGAATAAATGGAAAACTGTTATTTAATTCATAATTTTTGATTTTTTTTTTTTACAAAACACAAACACACGCAACAACAAGGAATATTAAAACAATAATGAAGGAAAGAAACTTTGGTTTATATTATAGAAAAGTTAGCGTTACAGAAAAATAAAATACCACAAAACTATAAAATAGTTTTGACTTTGAAATTATCTAGCAAGTAATAACAATTGTTGTTAACAATTTAAAGGAATAAAAGAAAACGGTATAAGGAAAGTAAATTGTTTAATTTATAAACATCTATATACTATTATTATTCTCTTATTTAAATAATAAAAATAGTAGATAAATGTTAATAAATGTATACATTGATTTGAAAATTTTGTTATCCTTATTACAAAAGGATATTTAATATCACAAAAACACTTAATATTATACACTTTATAAAACAGAAAAAAGTAAAGAAATAAACAATTATTAAACAATTATTTTAAACGTACATATTAAAAAATAATTGTCAAAACAGTATACATACATATATGCCAAAACAACAGAAAAATAAATTAATATAACAAATATATATTTAATCTAAAAATGAAATAAAATTATTTTAAGGATGAAGTGTTTTATTTCGAAAATAACATAAAACGTTTGTACTGTGTTAGGGAGCAAGTGGTTACTTTTTCTTTTATATATTTAATATGGCAGCTCTATTTATAAAACGCAACTATATGTTTATTATATGCAACCATGGTACAAAAAGTAAGGTAACGGCAACTCAACAACAACTATAACACAAAAAAAATATGTATTTCGTTTTTGCATTGGCATCTCATTTCTCATTTTTGTTTTCAAAAAACAGAAACACATTTGACATTTCACGTAATAAAGAAAAAAGAATAAGACGCCATAACACAAAAGTCAGCAAAAAATCTAAGCTAAGATTGTAACCGTAAACACCAATTTGACACTGCAGATTTTAGAACACAAGCCGCCATATTGCGTCAAAAAGAAAAAAATTCTAAGCTGCTTAAATGTCGCTACCTTATTAATCTACCTTGTTTGCAACCTAAGCGAATTCAAACAGGCAACCTCACTTTATCAGATGATTATTTTTTTAGTCTTAGAACTGTCAAACTCCATATAATCGCAATTTTTGCTTACTCTCTGAAGTGTCAAACTCCACATAGAAAAAACAAATTAATGAATTCGCCGTTTTGTTGTTTTTATAGAACTGCTGTTTCATTTCGCCATGTATGGAGTTTAACAGTACTAAATACTAAAAAAATAATCAGCTAAGTGAGGCCACCTGTTTAAATTCGCCTTGTCTGTGATATGGTTTTTTTCAATTAAATTGTTAATTTAGTGAAATTGTTTACAAATATTGTTAAGCCTTGGTTTATAAACAAACCCGCATTAAATTTGGAGCAGTTTAAACGATAAATGAAACAATTTTATATTGATAAAAAAGGTAAGTTAATCGTTTGGAAAATTTGTGGATATTATTATTCATAAATTATTGTAAATGCTGATTTTGTAATCTTCACAATATATTTTTATTTGTTGAATCCTTTAAAAAGAGGAGAGAGAATGCATACATATTTGAAATATATACATAAATGCATGTAAATGTTTTTATCAATAAAAAAATATATAAAATAGTACTGTTTCTACAACTTCTGCAATTTTTCCAGAAATAGACACGCAAATTTTTTAAGGTTTCTTTTAGCTTCTTTCTTTAAGTTTTTTTTTAATCTGTAAATTTTTTTAATCTGTAAATCTGACTAGTACAGGACAGAGAAAAATTTAAATCGATTGTTTATATTCCACTAGCATAAATTGACCAACATATCTCTGCGTATGAAAGGAACTCTGTTATTTTGGCTAAACTTTATTATCTTAGAAAAAGTTTTTTTTCTTTTTAGTAAGGATAAATTCACAATTTCTTTGATTTGTTAAATAAATAAACAAATTATACAAAAAAATCGCTGAAAACGATCTAAATGGTGTTCGAAAACTTTTGTTGTATAGGTAGCTTGTGAATACCTCGGAGATCCATCAAGAAGAAAATATAAAGTCGGAAAATTAGAAATAATTCAAAAACTTAAAAGGTCTTAAGATATGTTCACATTTGGAAAATATAAGATCGAGATTGTGTGACCAATTATTATACATATAAAAAATGTTTGTCGTTGTTTGATCATACAAAACATTTGTAAGATCAAACAACGAGAAAACAGTGTAAATTTTTGCGTAATTTTCAAAAAAAATTCTTACATTTATATACCCTTTACAAAACGTATAATACGCAAGGTATTTATTTAAAAGTTGTTACGATCGTACTTTTTATACCCTTCACAACAGGTGTAAAGGGTCTGGATCCTTATAAGAAATGAATAAGACGATGCCCTTCGATGGAAATGACGTTTATGAAACCCACCGATAATTGCCATTTGCATTTGACTTAAAAATGACATTTGTGAAGCCTCCCGATAACATAGATTTATGATATATATCTGAAGATCAAAAAAACTGCTACAAACCGGTTACAAATTTCTAAAGCAACTATATAAGTTAGAAACTTTGTTTTTGCAAAACAAAATCGGAATTTTTTTTTTCTGAATTTTTCCGCTTTAGATATGAACCCAGTCGGTTCATTAGTTACAGAAACACACTTTTTACCGATTTCCAAGTCATAAATAAGCTTGATTCTTATATAGATCGATCACATTTTTCTTGAATTTCGGTTTTTTGAATCAACCAAATCGGTTCATAAACAACCGAGTTATTGGTAAATATATTCTTATTATTTATTAAATGTCTAATGTTATGTTTGGTTCCTTCAACTTTTTGAAGCACTTATATAAGCTAAAAACTTCATTCTTTCACAGAAAAATTTTTATTAAGAATATTTGTGTTGAATAAATGAACTAAGTAGATCCAGTATTAAACGAGTTATAGGCCAAATCGCGTTATTACATTTTTTTAAAGCTCCTATATAAGCTATGGCCTCATTCTGATATATCTACCTTAAATATGTGCGAAATTAAATTTGTTATTTGATGCGATGACTAATATTTACTTTATAGGGGAGCTACTACTCCCCCTCGACCTATTCACCCTATTCGAAATTTGATATGAAAATTACATTTCAATTTTTTTAAGACTCACTATAATAGTCCTTTAGATGAGAAAATTTATATTTTCTTCGTGTGGTGGCTACCTATCACCGTGTACCTATCCGCTCTATTTTCATTTCGTCAATGCGATATGATAAGATGAAGGTTCCCATGAAATTTAAGGGTTCTCACTGTAATATTTCCTTAGATATGCCGCACTGAATATTTGATATGCCATAATGAATAATTGGGTGGTACTACACAGTGCAAGCACTATCTACACGTGTCAAATTCCATGTAAATAGCTTCATTAATAATGTGTAAAATTGAAAAAATAGGCGTAAAATGTGGGTGTGATGTCCAATCGAGATGTAATAAATCCTATAACCACCTCTGGTACTATCTGTGTGTCGAATTTCATTAAAATCGGTTCAACCATTTAGAAGTGATTTATAAAAAAAAAAAAAAAAAATAAAAAAAAAAAATAAATAAATAAAAATAAATAAACAAACTTACACCTCATTTTTATAATATATATATAAGGATATAAGGTTTTATAAAATCTGGATTATATTTCAATTTTATATCAAAATGCAAATTAGTTAAAGTTTTTAGTGTTTTTAGTATAGGTAAATATATTTGTAATTACATCCGATGAAATACATTATCATTTTCATATAATACATCTTAACACGGATGAAGAGTACATATCACTATAACTTGCTTTTAAATTGTTTAATCACCCTGTTTATGAAAATCCAACACGGATTTGTTTTACAACATTTTCTCAACAAAACCAATAAATTGGGTTCATGTATTCGATTTCTGTTCATGAAATCCTATAATTGGATTTGAAAATTGAAATATTTTCGTCCCCAGTTTATAAGAAGAATTTGAAAACAACGATTTAAATCGTTCATTATATTACGCGTTTGTGTTGATGTTTGTAACGCACAGAAAAAATTATCCAACACCCACCTTAAAGTGTACCAATCGACTCAGAATCACTCTTTGAGTCGATCTAACGATGTGCGTCCGTCCGTTTGGCTGTCCATGTGAACCTTGTGCTCAAAGTACAGATCGCAATTTTGAAGATAATTTAATGAAATTTGGCACTTAAGACTTTCTTGACACACAATTATTTCACGTAGCCCCCATACAAATGTCCTCCCAGATTAGGGGTTCAACAATCATAAATGCCTTAAATATAGAAATATTTTAATGAAATTCGGTATAAAAAAATGTTGCCTTTGTGCCAAATTTCATGAATATCCGTCCATAATTGACCATATCTCCCATATAAAACCCTCTTCCGAAAATTACTTTAAATGGCATAAATCACATACGCATCTTAATATCGACACAAGTAAGTTTTATATAAGTAGAAATCATAGAGATAAATTTTATGAGGTTCGCTCCATACTTTACCATTCTTACTTGTTTTTTATTTAAGAAAATGTATTTTATAGTGGAAATATTTATCCAATTTCATAAACTCATTTCAAAGTGAAATTGGATTGGAATTTCGTACTGTATTTCGAAGACCTAGTTTAGGAAGAACGTAACGTAAAAGAAACGTAAGCCGAAGTCAGTGCAAGAAAAATTATAATTTTAGTACTCTGAGGGGGAAAAATGTACTATATTTTTTTGATACCGAAAAATATTTTCATTTTCCATCTCTGGTGGAAGGCAATTGTATGGGGCTATGGGCAGCAATCAGCTTATCTTGTTTTTTCATGTGAATGCTATCGCCCGTCGCCTCGTACATTGGAATAGTACTTTAAAGTGCTGAAGATTTGACAACAAAAACATAATAGTGAATTCGCCCAAAATTAAAATGTATTTTATTTTCAAAAACACTTATTTTTTTACTCTCTCTCTCTCTGTGGGTGTTCAAAAATATATCACATATATTTACATTAATTTTATATATATAAGACTGGGAGAGATCCGTCTTCGTCCCCGCCTTCATTTAATCACTAGTTCTCTCTGACAGCGGAAATCACTACTAAGTTTGTCATTTCTGTTTGTAAATACCATTTTCTTCGGGGAGCAAAAAAGTTTATGTTTTCTGGATCCTTATAAAAAAGAAAGTCGAAATAACGATGTCCGTCTATCTGTTTTTCGTTTGAAATGGCATTTATGAAACTACATGATATAGATATATTTTCATTCTTCCGAAATTTTATGCCAAAGAAATGAACCAAATAGACCCATAAATAATCGAGTAATCGGCCAATTGAAGTCCTCATATAAGCTACGGTCTTCGTTCTTTTATAGATCGGTACAAATATTGTTCTTAAATTTCAGTTTTTTGAATCAACCGAATCGGTGTATAAACAACTGAGTTATTAGTAAAAAGCTGAAAAAATGTGAAAAATAAGCACACACAAAGAGTGTTGTTGTTTTTTGTATATGCATGCACTGCTTTCTTGGTTTGTATTTATATACATCCATAAAAACATATATATTGGATATTATAGCTTTAATAATAATAATAATAATAATAATAATAATAATAATAATAATAATAATTAAAAATAGTAATAGTAATAATAATAATAATAATAATAATAATAATAATAATAATAATAATAATAATAAGGCATTAGTTTTATAATTTGTGGTTAAAATGGTGAAGCGTATAAAAGATTCGGCACAGTCGAATATAGCGCTCTAACTTGTTTTTTATTGATTTTATTTTAAGTGCACCTCTGTTTTATAGTGATAAATAACAAAAAGCTAAGTTCACACAGTAATTCTTTATTCTATATAATCCTGTGTATATGCCTCGCGAAAAACGAATTTTTTCAAAAAATTTCGCTCCCATTCTCTGACTTTTTTGACTATTTAGAGCAGATCAATATTATGTAGCACAAAATATGCATAATAAAACAATTTAAATACGGGTATTCCGTTAAAAAAAATAACATTATATATATATATATATATATATATATATATTTTTTTAATTTTAAAATGTTTAAAATGTAAAAAATGTTTAAATATAAAAATTTTTGAGATCAAAATTCGTCTGCCCATTATGTAACTGTCAAAAGTCTATACGGTAAAAAAATAACTAAAATTTATCCCCAGTGTCCATTTAGTTTATATAGCACTGAATAAGTCCCAAAAGATAAAATGAGCAAACAAAAAATTTGGAAGATTGGGAAAATTTACATAATTTAAAGTTATTTTTCTAAGTTTTTGAACAACAATCATGATTATATAGTTAAACCTATGGTGCTAAAATTTTGTTTTAAGTTCAAATCAGGGTTCAATAGGCATATGTAAGAAATAAACTAGTCACTTGTATCAATGCTTAAATTCTACATTAAAAATAAACTTTTTTAATTTTACTGTTAAGAGAATTATTGAATTTATTGTATTTAATTGTTTTTTAATATTATTTTGTTCGAACAATTTATTTTAACAAACATATAATTTAATTTCATCTTATTTTACATGTTAAATTGCTTTACTATATACTTATTCTTATATAAGAACTTATATTTAATTATTAATTTAAAAAAATATAGCATAAAAATGTTTCATTTTGTATTAAATTCAATGCAATTTCAAATAAATGCCGTTTCCGTTATTTTTAGTGTTTTAAAATTGTATAAACTTGGTAGCATCATTTTAATATAAAACCAGCGCTATCTATTGCACCATTTTCAAAAGTAAAAATCGATGTGGCAACATTTGTTTATCTCTGTAATCTCTTAGACAAAATTGATGTGGCAACCCTACATAAAATCCCGAAAATGTATTATCAGATTGATTATGCTAAAAATGTGGCAAAATTAAGCAAATTTTGCCACATTAATTTTCTGTTTTTGAAAATGACCTATGAATAAACAATAGATGGCGCTGATTTACGTTAAGTTCTGAAGAATTTAAACTCATCTTACGTTTAATTAGCTTACCTAAAAAATCTTTTTTTTAAGAAAAACACATATTTTCTTTTATCTTGTTATATTCCGGCTTATATTTTATTATTTTAAAATATTACTTAAATCATGTTATAATGTAAAATAGTTTTTTGTTTGTTTTGTTTTTTTTAATTGAATAAAATATTTACAAAGTACATAATTAATAATTGTGATATATATAACACAAAAATTCTTAAAAATTAATAAATATTAATAATATATATTTTTTTAATAACAAACAAGCAGGAGGTATAATTTAAAAATACATTTTTTTCATAATTATACTTTTGTTGTATGATTTTCTTAATAATTGGTGTTGTGTAGTTTATTTTAATGTCTGTATGTAGATTAGATGCGTTATATACGATTATTTATTAAAATATATACTTAAGTGTATCATATTTTAATATTATATGCTAATTTCCCATGTTTGCTTTTCATATCTTTATCTTCTTTTTTTACCTTTAAATCTTTGACACAAGTTTGAATTTTAATAATTATTGATTTTCATGAGTTTCAACTACAATTTAACAATTAGTTTAATATTATATGTTTCCGTTTTTTTTTTCTTTTTTTTTTTTTTTTTTGAAATTTAATAGAGGTTTCTTTATTATATGTTGATCTAATTTTAAGTAAATAATTTGCTTCAGTTGTAACTTAAATTTTAATTAAATTGAATGTATTTTTTTGTTTAATATAAGAGTCTGCTAGTATTTTATGCTTTACTGCTAAGGTGTTTATTTGAAAATGATTGCTATTTTTTAATACACATATATTTTATTATTATAATATATGATTAATTTTTAAATTTAATTGCTGTTATACTGATTGCATTTTTTATTTGTTTATTGTAAGCAAATTTTTGGCATATTTTTAATTAAATAAAAGACAAACTTAAGACACCTTAGAATATTGCTTTTTCTAGATTTCACATAAGCAATAATGGTTTTCTTAAGCATTGCATTCAAAAAGAAAGTTTCTAAATTTAAGATTTAATGTAACTGATAGGTAATAGGTTTGATGTATGATTTAAAATACTAATAAATGATAAGAAAGACAAAACGTCGGGAAATTAAAAATACAATTCTTATAATCATTCGCAAAAGTTAGTTGCAAAGTAGCCAGAGAATTGGTTGTAAAGACGTTTCATATTATCGACAGCATTAATGATTTAATGTGCATACTTTAAATAAGGACTATATATAATTTATTTTAATTAAAATAAAAATTAAATTTATAGAAATATATAGTATAAAAATGCCTTAATTTAAGGTATTTCAAGAATATTTAATTCCAGAACAATAATTAAAAATTAAAAACTTTTAAATATCGTGGGTACGCTGACAAAAAGTCCTATTGTAATTTTACGAAAATTTTTTTATTTGACCATCTGAAATCTTTGATTGATAATATATTATCAAGTTTAATCTGTTTTCAAATATTTAGAATAGTTCCGAAGTTATTGAAACGATTAAAATGGAATCTTGTATGGCTCTCCTGAAAAGATGTTCAAAAACACATAGAAGTTTTCGTCAGCGCACCGACGATATGTTACTTGTTTTGATCATTAAATAATTAAAAAAAAAAAAATAATAATAATAAAAGTTTCAACAAAATACTTAAGAAAAAGCCCACATTTGCATAAAATGTCTATTTTCATTAAATGATATAAAAAACGAATGTAGTAGTTGAAAGGAGAAAATCTTTATATTTGTAAAGATTATTGTTTTTAAAAATAATTTTTGGCATAATTTAGAATGATTTTGTATTAAGTAGTAGAGGAGTTTTGAAAAATTTTAAATTTAGTAATAAATACAACTTAAAGTTGTAACCTAATTTCATATAAAATTTAAATATATACAGTGATTTTAAATATTAAAATGAATTATGAAAAAAAATATTAAAGAAAGACATTTTTGATAATAAAAAATAAATCAAATAGTAAAATACATAAATATTAATATTTTCCACAAATAATTAAGTTTAATTTCTATATTTTTATATAGATAATAATATCGTACTTTAAAGAGGTTCAAAATATTAAAGAATGTTTTTAGATTTTTTTGTTGTTGTTTGCTGTTTTAAGCACTACAAAAATATATATTATTTTTAGATATATAATTCGTATAATATACGTTGTAAATACTTACTTCCTAGTTACATTTATTTTTTTTTTTTAGTTTTATATTTACATCTATTAGGCAACAAACTTTCCTTTCTTGTTTTTATTGAGTAAATAACTCTTAACGTTTGCTTTTTAGTTGGGAGCGCCAAGTTATAAAGAAAAGGAGTAAAATAAAACATTTTGATTTTATCCTTTAAACTATTCAAAATTTGCTTAGAAAAATAAATATTTTGTATATAAAATGGCAAATTTTGAACTTTAAAGTCCTGCTTTACATTCAGTTTCAATTTAGTCTCATAAAATGCCTTTTTAGGAATTTATTTCCATTATAATTCTTAGCTTTTGGCCTTGCTTTTTATCTGCTGGTTTCTAGTTTAGTTTTGTAGTCGTTTGTGCTTAAGCTATAGAATCACTACTTTTCATATCGCGTTCACGAAAAAAGCCTCTTTCAGTTTTACATTCGCGTATGGTTACAGTTTCAAAATTAACTGTGACATCTGTGATAACAACTTTATCGGAAATATTACATTTCGCTGGCAACCAGAAGCGGGGCGGTAAAGCCTGTGGCGACAAGGGTGTAAGGGGTTGTGATTTTTGTTTAGGCGGTGAATTTTCCAAATTATTATCGAAATGTTGATGTCGCTGGTTGTTTGAATTGTTGTTATTATTATTACTGTTGATAATATTGTTATTGTGATGAATGTTATTATTCTCAGTTTCATTTTGTGATTCTGCCTGTGATGATGATTCATCATCATCGTCATCCTGAGCATTATACTGTTGAGGTTTTTCTGAGGGTGTTGCCTGTTCTGGCCTTGAAGCTGGTGTTTCCGGTGATAAAGGTTCAGTTTCAGCTTTCAATGGTGTGGAAATGGGTGTAGCTGTATCCACCGAACAATGGATTTTTGACGGCGGTGGTCCATCAGGCGATGTTTTTATGGTAACACCTATTTTACCCGATTCCTTGAGAACTTCTGCTTTACGTTTTGTACCAACTTCTTTTCGACTTAGCGGTTGATCCTCTGAACTCGAAGAATTCGAATCAGCTTCGGGTATAAAGGCTAAAGATGATGAATTTGTTGCAGTGCTATGGTCTTTTTGTCGCTTATTATCTCCATGTGTATGCGGAGATTCGGATCGTCTATTTGAAGTGCGTTCCGCTTTAGTGCTGTGATGATGGTGGTGATGATGGTGATGTTTCTTTTCTTTCTCTTTATCTTTATCATGATGATAATGGTGGTGATGGTTATAAGCACTGTTAACTGAGGCGGATGTTAGAGAGGAGGAGGATGTGGCGGCTGTTGTGTTTGTTGTTGAAACTGTGCTTGCAGCCGCCGCTGATGTTGAGGCCTGACCCGGCTGTGCATCTTCTTCCGTAAAGGTATATTCATCATCGGATTCTGGCTCGGGATCAGGATCACGTTCTTTTTCTTTCTTTTTAGGACCACGCTTAGAGGGAGTACTAGAAGATTTATTACCCTGTTCATAGATTTCGATAAGTCTGCGATCCAATATATTAACTTCGGGTTCCCAGGTGTTGTAACGTTGATTCCAGCCTTTCCATTTGACACGATATTCTACAACGCCCTGCAATTTATAAAATAAGACAAATATTTAGTTTCGTAAATTATTTGAGATAAAAGTATTTTAAAAGCCTAAAGCAGTGGTGATAAATTTAAAAGTATAAATTACAAATACTTTAAAAACAAATACTTTGGTAACAATGTAAAGGTAAAAGTGGCAATTTGTAATAGTAAGATATTTTCATCTACATGTCTATCTATCACTAATAAATTTAAAACTATATTGTTTGCACATTTGTATGTCTTTAATAAAATACGTCTCGCCCAAACGCACAAAGTCTGCATCATAAATAAATTTTGTCTGAGTCGACAGGCGAACAAAAATAATAGAAAAATAAGTGTTATAACACTATTAAATTGTACTCTAGAAATTACCAGACAAATATGGATAATCAATGGATATGAATTAGAATTTTCCAGTAACTTTTAAGAAGTATTACTAAAACTCATGTACTTACATAAAGAAAAAAGCATTAAGGATCATTGTAGAATGTAGAAAATATAAAATAAAAATATGTATTGTATGTAAGAAATATGCAGGTAAATAGCAATATAAAACTGTAAGAACACGCAGAAACCCTTATAAAATTCTAAGAAAGCTAAAATGAAAGGATATGCACACAGGCTTAAAACAAACATTGTACCAACATACATATTTAAATTAAAACGGCGCCACCTTGAAAGTAATAGGACTAAAAATTTAGTATAATAAAAAAGATGCTACAAAAAAGACAAAGAATAAAAATTTATAATTTTTTCCTGGTTTTTTTTTTTTTTTTTTTTTTTTTTTTTTGATAAACTATATTATTAAATATGAATTGTATACATTAAATTTAAATGAATCACAATGACGAGGAACGTGTCATTTCTAAAAGAACAATAATATTCAATGAAGTGGAAAGGACGAAAGGTGAAGTTATGAATGTATTTGTACAAATAAGTATACAAAACGAAAATAATTTTTTTCAATAAAAATAACAGCTGTAATAAGTATAAAACGAAATATTATAAAAAATTAACTATAATAATTGTAACCAACAACTATGTATAATAATTATTAATTGATTTAGAAAATTTAAATAAATTAGAACGTTACTTTAGCCTCGTCCTTTTTTTAACTTAAAATTTTTTTACATCACTGAAATTCGGTGCAAATAAGTTTTCCATAAGTATAAGTCTTTACACCAATTTTATGAAGGTCAGTCTATAATTGACAAGACCTCCCATATAAATTGCATAAATCGCATACAAATATTAGTATCACAATAATATTTGAAACAAATTATTTTTATGTATGTAGAAACCACCAAATTTAATGAGGATCGGTTAATGATTGTCCCATAGATCCCATATAATATTATGTATGTTTTATAGAAATATATAATACACTTAACGCAAGTATCGGTCTACATTTGGCCATAAGTTCCATTTTGATGCACATACAAAATGGTATATCATATTGTCGGGCTTCACTGTTCCTTGTAAAGGAGTGAGATCCGTTGAAAATTTGGGATTAAAATAAGAAATAGGGTTGGATTCTGAAAGCCTAACGATATGTTGATATATAAAATATTTTTCTAAATTATCGGGCGCCGTCATTAAGTTAAATTTGACGCACAGACGGACAAACAAATTTTGTTGATTCAAAACCCAAGGATTAATTGCAGAAATTTCAAATGGAAAGAATTATACCCTTGACATCCTTGGCAAAAAGGTATAAGGGATAAAAATATTAAACTAAGTTTAAGGATTTAGCGAAAAGCTATGAAATAAATTCAATATGATTTCGTTCTGACAGAAGTAAGCCAGATAAAACTGAGATGCTAGATCCAACTTGGCGTTGTTTCTAATATCTCAGAAAATTGTCGAATGATCCTTTCAGGGCTCTTTGCAGCTGCCATAGTTCAGTAAAAGTGTGCCGATTAATTTGAATGTTTACCGATCCGCTTTATTTTAAAACACCATTTCTTGGCAGTTTTATATACATACTTTAATTTAGCTTTATGAATAACATTAAAAAAGAAAAGTTACAATTTTTAAAAAACGTTAGTTAAACACTAAAAAGTATTTAAAAATTTTGGAAATACAGTAGAGCTAATAATAGTTTATTTTTACTAAAAAAAATACCTTTTTTGTTTAACGTTTTTTACTATTTTTTTTTTTTACTATTGACAACACTTAAAGAGGAAGGTGGTTTTCTCTTAAGGTCTTTTACTAAAAATAATAAATAATAATAAAAAAACAAGGTAGAAAATTACAGCAGATGATGAAACATTAAGAAGCAAAAAGGAGCACGAGACAACAATAGTGGAACGAAAAGAAAAAAACTAACAACGTAAATTATCTTGTGTTTTTGTGAATGAACTAAACAACAGCTGCCAGCAGATGTTAAGAGGATTATTAATTCTGATGGTTCATGTTGTTGTTATTACTACTGCAGTTATTGAAAGCAACAGCAATTATTTGAAGGACTTTTTAAAAACAAGGACATTTTGTATACAATTTTATTAATTAACACTATTTTCAAATTACCTTTCTAATGCGTTTTTGGATTATACGCTCTGCAGCGTATACACGATCATCCGAACTGCCCATTATGTTATCCAGTTTAAGTTTTTTTATATTAAACTATTTCCACCAAAATAATACAAAAATTTCACTTTTTTTTTTTTTGAAAAGCAAGGAATATACTTTTCAAACTTATTTATATTCAAATATTTGCATATTTTTTAACAATTTCTTAGATAAACTTTATCTTTTGCTTGATATAAATAAAATACTGACTGTGTTCAACACTTTCTTTTTAATACAAACAAATGTTATCTTCCCTCCGAAAAGGCAAAATAATGAAAAACAAAAAATTATTTGTGTTTAAAGTAAAAAATAAAAAACAAAAAACACACGAAACGTCCTTCAGGTATTTATAGTTTTATCTCTGTTGATCTTATATTCTTTCTCATCCACTATTTATTCACTATTTTCTTTCTCTTTCCATCTTATTAAACTTTATTAGACACTTCCAATTTTTTCTACATGCTTCAAATTTATGAAGCAATTTTTTCCCTTTTACATTTATATTTTAATTATCATTACTAAACACTTTTATGTTTACTTTATATAAAGATGAATTTAATTATTTTATAAAAAATTTTTAATATTTTATTTGATTTTTTGTATAAAATTTGCGGAGAAAATTGTTTACTTGAAATCTTCTACGTCTTTCACTCGCGTCGGTGTTTTTTTTAATGGCAAGTGATGCCAGAGCATTAACAGAAGCAAATGACAATAGACAGGGTTGTATTTTTTATGAAGGAAGAACGAGTTGTATTTTTCGGGTTTTCAGTAATACAGCGATGGGATTTGAAAATTCATTTTCAAAAACGTGCCAAAAGATGTATAAAAATGTCAATTGTAGTTTTTAAGGAAATAACTAAATTAGGAGCCAAATAAAATATATAAAACTCCTTATTAGTTGGTTGGTCAAAAATATAAGACAAGGCATTTTATACCGTCAAAATTAGGCAAAAATTTTTTTCCTCGAAATGAATAAT
This sequence comes from Protocalliphora azurea, assembly GCA_932274085.1. Classification (NCBI taxonomy): domain Eukaryota; kingdom Metazoa; phylum Arthropoda; class Insecta; order Diptera; family Calliphoridae; genus Protocalliphora; species Protocalliphora azurea. Next base: position 133,511,778 of record OW026522.1, on the reverse strand, counting down.
AGTTAAAAAACATTTGCATATACACACATAATATAATTTCTCTTTTGTATTATATATAAGATTTCAAAAGCAAACGAAAATCTCATGCTACAAAAATTGATTTTTTGTTATCATATATCCATTATTACCAGGGAAACCACGAATATGCAATTGTATTTTTTTTCCTGGACGTTGAATTAATCCATCGATAAAATATTTATCCCTTTCAGAACAAATAAAGCATTTTGACACCCATTTGTAAGTGCATATTTCACCCTTAACATGTTTTTGAATATAGTAGTTTTTTAGAGCATATTTATAGCATATTTTGTTATTTGTAGGGCATATTTATATATTTTAGAGCATATTTTGACATACTAAAGATGTTTTTTTCCCTTATGGGATGTTTTCCAAATTTGATTTGATTTGTGAAGCGTACTGCGTGGGTACGTTGCCAAATAAGAACTTATAACTGATTTCGGTTAAAAATAGGAATTGTTGTTGGCTAGAAAAATTGTCAAACAAAAGTTTGCTTATCTAATTTCGGGACTGTACTAGATAAATTTTTATCAGAACAAAAATTTGACTAGTGTATGCAGAATTTTTTTAGTATTATTGCAGCTTCAAGATAACGTTATCAGAGCTCGAGCGCTGACAACATTGTCTTAACATTGCACAGTGTAAGTTTTGGGCAATCAGGCTGTTTTTCTTTTCAGTTTCAATTCTAGCAAATCTTTTTATTCATATGTGATAGAGGTCATCTTAATGATTAGGAAGATATATAAAGAGTTAACAATAACAATATAATGCACCTTCAAACTCGAATTTTTTTAAGTGTACTAAAAATAAAAATATAACTGCTTAAAATTACCCATCTTTAACATGATATAACTCTTAATTGGAATCGCTCATTTTTACAAGACTATCTCATTTTAAAGTATACTTTCCCCACTTTTTAATACCAGATAAGTTCGTTTCTAAACGGCTTATAGTGCAGTGTGATTAATCAGATAACTTTTTTTGGGAAACTACTAAAGCCAAATAAATTTCTCTAAGGTATAACTTATTGGGTCTATCACGGCCTATCTTCAAATTAGCTTCAAATATAAAGGCTAAGGTATTAAAGGCTAAGGTATCGGTATTCACTGATGGATCCAAAATGGATACAGGCACTGGTGCAGGTGTGTATCTAGTTGAGGGAAACATCAGGAAGACGTATAGACTACCGGATAGTCGTAGCGTGTTCCAGGCGGAAATTCTGGGTATTCTTAGGGCCACAGAATTGATTGCAGGGAACATAGAAGTGAATACAGAGGTAACTCTGTATGTGGATAGCCAGGCAGCGCTGAAAGCCTTGAGAGGACACTTTGTCAAGTCTAGGCTAGTTAGCGATTGTAAGAAGGCTCTTAGGAGATTGATGAGGGATTACCATATCAGACTCTGCTGGGTTCCGGGTCATTGCGAGATAAATGGCAATGAGGTAGCTGACGAATTAGATAGGAACGGCTCAGCTTTGGATAGGACTGTAAGTGAAAGCGGTGTGAGACCATCTCTAGGCTTTTACTTCAGGTTAATTAGGGAGTGGATTCGGGATAGAACCAATCATGCATGGGAAAGTAGAACGGACTGCAGATTATCAAGGGTCCTATGGCCCAAACTTGATAGAGCAGATACAAATATACTTTTGGGCATGAAAATGGAAAACCTGAAGACTATGATAGCTATTCTGACAGGTCATTGTCCCATAGGGGGAATGATAGGGCATTGGGATAGAGGTTCCTCCGGTCTTTGCAGAATGTGCGAAGATAATGAGGAGCTAGAGACGGTGGAACATATCATATGTCACTGTCCATGTCTACAACTAAGTAGGCAGAAATGGTTAGGCAGTCGATTCCTTGACGAATTGGACAATATATCGTCAATAGAGCTCGATAGACTAATAGGATTCGTCATGGGAATTGGCTGGCTAAGAGGGGGGTCGTTGGCTTAGAGCGAGCGACCTGGGGCGGTAGTACTTTTCCTTTTCTGATTCTTTCTATTCTCTTCTATACTTTTCTTGTTCTCAGCTTCTTTCTCTATCATTTTCCTTCCTGCTCTTTTCTATATCTCATCTCTCTGTAGTTTCTTTCTAGTTTCTGTCTATATTCTTTATGAAGGGACTCACAATGGACCTTTAGGTCTCCGAGTGGATGCACAAGCAATCCTTCCCTACCTACCTACCTACCCTATTAACTTTAATGTATATATATATTAAATTATTTGCCGAAACTTGTCGATTATGTAAAAATTCACATAGACAAAACATAAGATCACAACATGAACTAGATCAACTCGATAAAGGTTATTCTTAGCCTTGGAAGATTTTTTGCTTTTAAAGATATGTTTTATTAAGAAATGTATATTTTATTAAAGTAGAGCATTTATGGTTTCACTTGAATCCAATGTAAACAATTTTTTCAAGAAATCGTCAGTCATATGTCATTATTTAGGATGTATATTAATAGAAAAAAAAAAAAAAAAAAAAATATATATATATATATATATATATATATAAAATAAATAAAAAAAAAATGTTTAAATTTATATAGTCGATTGTTTTTTATTATTTCAAAAGTAAATACGGTCGTAGTACATTCCTACGACGCAATTGTATTCCTAGCATAATGTATAAGAAATAAAAGTTGCAAAAATATTTATCATTTAAAATTTATTTTAAATGTATGTATTAGAAGACGTATTCGCTTTAACGAATACTATCGGTTAATGTTGTGAAAACATTATTTTTTTTCGTCATCTGAATCGCCCATTTAAATCTTTAATTTTTTTTCAAATATTTGGATTAGTTTAGAAGTTTTCGAAACTAATTAGATGTAATTTTATTTGAATTTCTTACAAGAAATTAAATGTTTTTCACTCTCCTGAAAAGTTGTTTAAAAACACACAAGATTTTTCGTCAGCGTACCGACAATACGATAATTTCTCATCTAATACTAATGTTTAGAAAAAAAATTGGGGAATTTAAAATAGGAGTTTTCGACACATTTGATATATACATTTTAGATTTGCCTTATGAAAATATTACTAAAGAACTTTGTTTAAATAAAAAAAATTATTTTTTGTTTAAAATTAAAAAAATAGCTTTTTAAGAGCGTATTTTCGCGTTTTTAGAGCATATTTATCGTTTTTAGTGCATATTAATGCGTACAAAACACTTTTTTTTTAGAGCATATTTGTGTTTTCCCTGCTTATTACTCTTAGTACTTTTAGAAAACTTGGTAATGAAATCGTTTGCTCTTGCTATATTAGGTATTGCATATTTAGTATTATTGATTTATTTTATTGTAATTTCATTTATTCAAATTAAACTTACATCACTTCAGTGGAACTGGGTGGAATACCTTTAAGAGTTAAGAGGTAAGTACTGAATAAACTATATTTTTTAATTAATACAAAAAGTGCTAAAATAGTTTCCAAATCCATGGTTCCACTAGAAATAGTGCAAAAAATGGCACAATTGTGCCATAAATCCCATCACTGTTACGGCCGTATTCAGAAAAAAACAAAAAAATATTTCAGTTTTTTAAAACAAAAGAGTGAACAAACATTTTATTTCAGTCCTTTAAGTAATTATTAAAAGTAATTACTAAAATATTGTTATCATTTTAAGTTTTTCTCTCATTTTTTTTTTTTTTTTTTTTTTTGTTAGTGTTCGAATTGTTGGAATACATTATTCGAAACTTTCTAATCTGATTTTTATTTTTAATAATCTTTAAGAAAAAAAAAAAAAACGGATTTATTGGAAAATAAATTTCAGTATTTAGCTTATCTATATGTATGGTCATTTTAGATGTGCAAATAATGAGCGCTTTTTTAATTTTTGTTAGTTAGAGTGAGAGGTGTTCCAAGGACGAATATTTAGTGATAAAATCAACATCACCACTAAATTACAAATTATTTTATTAATTTACTTCTTTTTATTGTCATTTTGTTATTTTTACAAATTTTTATTAATTTTTGTGTGAAAACAAGACTGAAACTTTCATTTTTTGAAGCGGAACTGTTACATTTAATTTAAAACAAATTTAATTTTTATTTGGCGTAACGGGAAAATGTTAAACACGGAAAAAAATAAAAAAGCTGTTGAGGACATCAGGTTAGCTTAAAGGCAATCTAATGATCTCTTAATTCAAGGAAACCTAAATACGCCTATTTTATTTTTGGTTGTATATCTGAAATAAATTTTAATTTAAAATTAACCATATGTGGGAAAGGATATCGAGATATCTCGGCTGCCTACATTCTAAAGTTAAAAAATCTTTAGTTTTGTTCAAAAATTAAAAATAAGATGTACTTTTCGTTTCTCATGGACAAAATCTAAAACAAAAACCTTTACAATAGATTTAAAGTAAAGGGGCAAAGCTACTTTATTTTTTTCTGTATTTACCAATAGTTTACAAAAAAAGTACGTTCAAATACCTTTCTAATGATATATGATATGATCATATTCATTAAATTCTTGAGAGAAAAAATTGCATTTTTTATTGATATACCGGAACTTACAAAATTTTTTTATTTTTAAAAAATTTTATTCTGCGAAGCCGGTATTTTGTTATAAAATTATCATATTTTTTTTATTTTTAAAAAAGTTTATTCAGCGAAGTCGGTGTTCTTCATTCCTAGAGGAGAAAGTTCCTGGACACGGCCGAAGGCCGGCTACACGGACAAACTTTTATTAACGTTAAAAAGAGAAAATTTTTATTTCAACTGGGCCGGTGATCTGAATTTGTTATATTAAGAAAATATATTTTAATTGTTATTTGACGTTACAAATTTTAAAAATTAAAAATAATTATGTAATTTAGTATTATTTTCTTCGTATTTTAATTTTTATAATCAAGGAATTATAAATAATTTGTTTAGTTTATTTGATTTATTTTTTATTTATTAATAATAAATAAATTTTCATATTAATCTTTGTCTAAAATAATTACAAATTTGTTTAATAACTTTATTAAAGGCTCTGATTTAAGTAAATTAAAATTTTAAAAATTAAAATAGCTACTTCAAATTACAATATATATTTGTAATTTATTGCAATAAATTTTCTTTCCATTTTAATTTGCTTAAATTCAATTGAAAACAATTTTACAAAATTCATTTAACCTAATATAATCCATTTAACCTAATATAATCCATTTAACCTTATTGAAACATATTAGTTTCGTTAGTCTATTGTTTTTTATTTATTATTTTTTCGTTAATAAATCTGTTAAAACATTGTTCCATAAAACAATTATGAATTTGTAGGCCAATAAAAGGAATAAATTCAGATAAATATTTATCACAAATTTTTCCCAATTAACATTCACTATCTATTTGTCTTTTATCAGTCAAGGGCAGAGAACATTTAAATAGAAGACTCCCACGCATCGAAATAAAGATAACATAATTATACATATTTTATAGATAAAGAAACTTCTAACACAAAACATAATTGACATCACACTCCATTAACGCATATGAATTATAAAGTAACAAATGCAATCACCCAAATTTTTGCCATTAATTGACAAGCACGTTCCAAGCAAACACAAAAGTTTGAACAAATTGAAAATCTTTTGATATGAAGCTCCTTCGAAATGGACAACTTTTGGTAATCGGTTGAGAATGAGTACATGAAGAGAACAAACATGGTTACAGAATTATCACTATAACAATATTATGTTCTTATTGCCAATTTTCTTGAACTTTGATAACTCTGTGTTCGTGATAACAACGTTTTTGTTTAAATTTTGTCATTTAATTTTTACACTCAATAAAAATTTTAATATGGTTGACAATTATATGTTTTTAAATATTTTTACCTGAAATACAATTTTATTAATATGAAAAATATCATTACTTCTAAAACCATTAAATATTTGCAGTCTTTTTCCGTGTTCTTAAACCATATTCTGTATTTAGACCATATTAATACAATTATTCCCATGAATAAAATATTTCATATAAATATAATACTTATCCTTTTCACAAACTTGGTGGAAAATTTCAATATTTGTTTGTTTTTAAATATATTTTGTTTTTAATATTCGTTCGTTCATTGTAATTCCCATTTTGTTTATATATGAATAAATATAAATACATAAGGTTTGGTTATACTTTAAGCAATACAAGATATTGATTAACTAAGATTAAAGGGTTTAGTTTAAAAAAAACATATCTTGCATTTGAACCACATATAGTGGTACAAATGAATATAATTAATGAAGAAATAATATGAAAATATTTTTTCTCTATTATTTCTTTTATTTCAATAAAAAATTTATAAAAATATTTTTTTTACATTACGCTTTATTTTAACATATGATAAGATTGAATAATAATATGACAAACTGAAATAAAAATAATAATATGATAAAATTGGATAACTATATGATAATATGGGATAATATGATAAAATGGAATCATAATATGACAATGTGGTATAATAATATAATAATAATATAGTAACATCAAATCATAATCTGATAAAATGGGATAATGTTGTAGTAAGATTGTTCAATTATATGTAAAAATAATATGTAATAATTATAACTTATAATCATTTATATTTTACGCTGTTATCATACATTCCAATCATAATATGTTGTTCTTAGATTATAGTCACTACAACTATATTTTTTCTCTGCGTGTAGGTATACTCATGGACAATAAAATAGGTGCGAATTTCTTCAAATGAAAAAAATTTTTAAATATTATATTTTAAAATTATTTAAATTTATATTTATGTTTTATTTATAAAATACAATCCAAGGAACAAAAAATAATTTTGGAAGTAACCTACACTGGAGTCTGAAGATTGGAAGAGTTTTTTTTTAAGAAAACCCATATTTTTCTGTGGACAAAGAAAAAGGTGTGTCTGAAAAAATGTTAAAATTACTAAATAATTTCCTATCTTTTAAATTAATTATTAATAAATATCAATAATAGCCTGAGAGGACATAATTACTTTTTGGAGTTTTCTTTATTATCCTTTCTATAGCGAAGACATACACCCCAAAAGTCCTTGCTATAATATTATATAGTTATTATTAAAAGCTATTGAATTCTTCCTTACTAATTGGGTTGGAATACTTCTAAACTAAAGATATTTGTGTTTAATATTTAATAAATAAAATATAAATACAAATTTAAATAATTTTAAAACTTAAATTTTAAAATTTTTTCTTTTGAAGAAATTTACACCTATTTTACATGTGCATGTCAAAACTTTTTTCAATAAAGATCATCGATTTGAATTCAAACTTTATTTCCAACAACATTTCAAACATCAAATGTTAAAGTATCATATTTCAAATGTTTGACTTTGTGATTATTGAGAGTATACGATTAGATTATGCGCCAATTATAAATTGCGATGATTTGTAGAAGCGGAAGAGCATAGTTTTTCATTTATTTAACTCATTGATATCAACATGTTTAAAGGATATTTGAGTGTCTCGAGAAACTGTTTTTTTGCGATTCTGATTAAGGATTACCATTCAATTGATGAGCTTACTGGAAAAAAAAAAACAAAAAAAAACTAAAATTGGCCTTCAGTTCGCTACCAGCAATTAAAAACTCATGGGTCTCATACATTTAGGCCAAACAAAATTTTCGATTTGTTTTTCGAAATGAGTCTCGAAAAATTCGTAATTTTAAGCTTGTTATGAAAAAATATTTTTTCCCATGGGATTTTGGCCTTCCAGAGGATCTTTTTGTGCATTTTTGTTAAACAAATTTGTGAAAACTACTACAAAACAACTTTTCAATATTTTACTAAAAAAATATATAAAAATATACAATTTTTCTATATTTTGCAATAAAAAAAATTACATTTTTTTATATATTTTGCAATAAAATAAAAAAATTTACATTTTTTTCCAAGATGTAATAAAATGGCTGCTTATGGATAGAAATTTTTGTAAACAAATTTTATATTTTTTCCATAACACGGACAAAACGCAAAACTTTTTTTTTGGACAAAATGTACTACTACTATAATTGCTGGTAAGGAACTGAAGATAAATTTTCAACTTTTTTTTATTATTTTTCTGTTTTCAGCTCATTATGCACCGTTTGAATGATCTTTCAACAACATTTTTTCAACGGAACACTAATGGATAAATACATAGGAGTAGAGATAAACAAAACAGAAATGCTTCTCATTTTGAAAGACACTTAAAGAAATTAGAAGACAATAAACAAAAGGTGGTAAAATAGCGTACGTTATTATTCTTAAGGGCATCATAAATCAGTTTTAAAAATTTTAACTACACCCTCAAAATTTAGAGTTACACTCAAAAAACTTAAAACCTATTTGGAAAGTATAAGAATCAGGCTTTTCAATTGTATAATCTGAGTTCACACAAAGCAATGTTTCTTTCTGAAATTTTTCTATCCTTTTTTTTACTTGTATTTACGTTCACACAAAAAATCAATTCTTCCCAGCAAAAACTTTGCTTTCCTGGTAAGCTAGCAGGTATAATTGGAAACAAAAATAAAGTACTTATTTTTTGCCTGAATAACTAGTTATTTTTGTTCGACTTATCCACAAATTCATGTAGTTATTTTTTGACTCTAGGGGTACTCAAAAATGTGTACCTAAACGAAAACAAAAAAATTTTGCCGTCAGTGAGACTCGAACTTGGACACACACTAACCATTCGTTTTTACTGACTAACGTCTTACTCAATACACCATCTCGCACATAGTATCCTAAGCGACAAAAACTATTTAGTTCAAAATATCTTTTTAGACATTTTGTTATAAGAAACTAACAGCTTCAGAATGGGGTTGAACCAACAACCTTCTGGTTGTTAAAAAAGGGCTCTAGCCAACTCATCCACGTGATTGCAGTATTACTGTGCTATTATACTATTGAGTACTTATTAATGTAATACAGAGTAGGCAAATAATAATGACGCCTCATTATCAAGAAACTACTTTAATAAGTAGTTGTTATTATCGAAAACCAAAAAGTTTTTGCTGGGTTGCTTTAATTGTCTTGATTTATTTTTGTTTTGAAGTACGAAAATTAAAAACAAAACGAATTTCATATTTCCTCTCGCTCTCACTCACACGAAATTGCAATTTTAGCAAAAAAAAATTGCCTTGTGTAAAAAACAAATTTTTTAATTTTTAAAATTTTTCTATGAACACAGATATGAAGCTCTGTTATCAACCTGTTATCAACGTAAGTCGGTTGTTTAGCAAAACCTAAGTCTAAGAATGTGTTAGTAAAAATTTTTATTGGAAACAAAAACAATTCTAGTACATGTGCTTTTTTAAGTAGTTTTTTTTTCTATTGTGTTTTTTTAAGCTTCATATCTATGTTAATCTATGGCCTATATATTGATGCAATTATTTTTAGAAACATTTTTGTTGAAAACATAATAAGATTTAATTTTTAAAATTTTGACAAAACTGTAAAATTTGTTAAAGTTTAAATGGAATAAATTACTTAAAACTTCCATACAGTTTTCATTTTTGCCCCAGAAAGTATACACCAAATAAAACATAAAATGGAATAAATTATCTTAAAATACGTTAACAATTTATTTAATAATTTTTGAGTTTTTAAGCGATTTTAAAGAGAAATTTTTTTTTGTTTTAAACATAATAGCATTTAAAATCTTGTACAAAAATATTGCATAGTGATGTAACAAATTTACATCAAATTCGAAATTTTATGTAAAAAGAGAAAAATTAATTTAAAAATGTTGAATAAGTCATTTAATTTTTGAAATATGTCTAAAAGATTTTAAAATGGTTAAAACGCTACGTTCTTCAGCTTTCTAAATCTAAATTGATAATCTAACGAAAACTTTTTTCGAAATATCTCCAAATGTAGGGAGGTGGTGTTTCGGAATTTTTGAAAAATATTATATGATGTCCTCAAGAATATATACAGCCCTCATTATAGCAGAGTGTTATATATGTAAGAAACTACCGCTAGTTTACCTTTTTAAAAGTTTTCTTTTTCAAAAAATGTTTTTATTTTCTCTAATTATGTTTAAATTTAAATGTATTCTGACTACCATACATAACAACAATTTCCTGTTAGTTTTCCTTTAAAATGTGTGGCAACTTTATATATTTTGTATGTGTTGTCATTTTCGACTGTTCCCTTCATAGAATACAACTAGAAGTTTATGTGAGAGGCACTTCAAACCTTAGAAAACAACTAGAAATCTAACTTGCTCTAAAAAAAACGTAACTCAGCTGCAAAAAGCCGAACTCTTTGTATGTGTTAGTAGAATTTTCTTCAGAAATATTTTATACGTATAATTTTTTTTACTGAGCGAATTAAAAGTGTTGGACTTCGAGTTGTTTCCTATGCTTTAAACTAAATTTTCCAAAAAAAAAAACTTTTTTCAAAACACAAAAACAAATTACATGTGACTACGTGTATTTTTTTGTTGCATGATTTAGGTTTTTGTTCCTCATATAAACTTCTAGTTGTATTCTATGGTTCCCTTGTTCTCTCTTTTTTTCTTTTTTTTTGAAAAGCTCTCACAGGAAATCAGATAACGGCACATTTAGAGCTGTATTTTTCAATAGAACTGAGGAAATATATGTATTATTTACATTTTTCTTTTGCCATTTCTAACTCTCACAAAAAATGTCGGTCAATGTATTGCCGAAATGTCAAAGGCATTAGTACAAGTGTAGATTTAACATGAGAAACAACAACTAAAGAGACAATGAAAATTAATTAGAAATAGAAAAAATTTATTTCATTCAATTAAAATAAAAAAAAATGGGCTAATGAAAATAATAATTCGTGGAAACTAAAAAATAAAATTCTAAATGATAAATATATAAAAATATATCATAAACAAAATACTAAAAATATATTAAAGCACGATGCCATTTTAAATGATTACAAAATTATATATTAAAGGAGGAAGGGGTAGTGTTAAAAAAAAGCCTTATGGAACTAATATACACACATAAACATTTATAGACAAATATTCCCTAAAGGACATACGAACACAAGAAGGGGGAAGAAAGATTTAAATATAATTTATTGAGAAATAATATAAACAAATAATAACTACGAAATATATAAAAAAGTTCCCTTAGTGTTAAATATGATACCCTGTGATAGTGTAATAGAAAAAATATGACCAAAAACTCAAATAAATTATTATAAAAAATATAGTAAAAAAAGAAAAAAATCCACGACGTGAAAATACAATAACCATATGTATTCTCCCTAGAGTTAAGAAAACTTGAACTTAAAACTAAAGAACAAAATCCAATAGAAGCAATTTTAAAAACATGTAAAAAACAAAAAACCCAAAAATGATAGAAAACTAAAATATTGTGCTTTAGCAGTTAACGATAACACCAATTTTTGTAGTTTAAAAAAAAAAAAAAAATAATAATATAAAAAAGTATTTACATATATAATTATTTAGTAAGAATAAAAAAATTAGAAAATTATTTATTTAATTAATAAAACAAAAAATATATTCTATAGAAAACTTAAGGCATTTGAACGCAAACTGAAGAAACGAATATTATTTAGGGAATTTATTTAATATGTAAAATAAATAAAAAATATAAACGAAATATTAAAATTTAAAATATACTAAACTTTAAATTAAACTTAACTTAAACAGTAAATTAAACCAAAAATTTTTTGACGTGTGAAAAAGGAAACAAACTTTAAATTTTGAAATAACAAAAAAAAAAAAAAAAAAAAAAAAAAAATAGAAAAAACTATACACAATCGTTTGAAAAATTACCCTATAAACAATATATAATAAATCCATTTCGAATTCTATAACTCTATTACGCATTCAACTACAACAACAAAGAAAGAAGAAATAACTACAAAAACAATAAAACACTTTAAAGTAAAAGAAAATCATAACAATAACAATTGTCGACGAATATAACTGCCAAAACAAAAATACGGTTAAAATAGAAAAAAAAACATAGTGTCAAAAAATTAGCTTTAGCTCTCTCACTTATCACACGTTTGTTAACACAATTTGTGTTAAAAAGAGAGAGATTGTGAAAAAGAGAGCGTATTGATATAAATAAGAAAACTATTAACTTTTATTTGTCAAAATAAATCCTCTAAAAGACTCAACATCTAACATCAATATAGAGTGAGAATTTCACTTCATTGTGAAATTTTAATAATAAAATATTATTAAGTCTAAAAAATAAATTAAAATATAGAAAAATGTGCTATAAAGTAAAACGTGCAAAAAAAATTTAATTACAAACTTTAAAAAGGAAGTTAATGCAGTGTTTGCAATACCGTATGTCAAATGCAAAAAGAGGTATTAAGAGCTTATAACTATTAAAGCATTTAAAGAGTAAAGTGAGAAAAAGCTTTCTTAGTATAAAATGTTGCCAGATTTGTATATAAATATGTATATAAGGGAAAACAATCGCTACTATAGGTATTTTAATATTTTTTCCGATTATTTATTTTATCTATAAAATTTTTTTTATCTATAAAATTTTATCTATAACCTAGCCTTTAGGGCATAATCGGTAATAAATGTCTATTTGAAAAGTTTTTGTTAAAAAACTAAATTTTTAATAAAAACATATGTTTAGATCTAAGTAATTTTAGTATATACAGGATTTAATAAATGTAACCAGAGATTGAAATAATTTTTCCTACTTAAACAACTAAATAAGTTTACAAAATCAGGCCAACTTTTAGACCTGAGCAGAGGAGAACTAGCGAGAGATATATGTTGTCCGTTCATAATCATAATCTATATCTAGAAATAAGGAAAAAGCATTACAGGAACGATTTCAAGCGTTTTTCATAATTTTACCAATGTTATGCACTAGACAAAATGGTCAAACTAATGACCTTGGTTTATATGTGCTACTAACTGAACTGTATGATTTGATTTGTGATTAAAATTAACTAAAACAATTAGCAAAGTTGATTGGCATCATAGTTGCAGGAGTAAAAAATGTGTGACACGCTAAAAAAAATAAGCGCTATTCCCGATTCTCAAGAGAAAGATTACATCTAATTTGATTAATACATTAGTTCGATATAATTTGTTGCGGAAAACCAAACATCTTTTCACCGGGAGAGTGCTAGAGAAAATACAATAAATTTCGAAAAATGTCAAGAATTTCGGGGCGAGTTGCTACTTTTGGATTTTAATACATAAAACAGATCCCAAACAATGCAAACAATTGAATTGACAGATCCTTAATTCCGTTTTGTTATTTCTTATTAAATAAATTGCATGTCAGATCTCAAATAAAATATTGTTATTGATATTTCGAATACTAAACCAATGAATGAAGATTCGAATTCAGCGCCTTAAATTTTCTTAGAAACCACTTTTGCTATTAATAAACATTTTGCTACAAATAAATAAAAAAATGATTACCGGGAAACCGAAAATATTTTTATTTTATCATTTTAAACAGCATATTCTACATTTAAAAGCATAATTTTTCATAGTTTACTTGCGTCCTAAATTCTGTCATTAGAGCATTTGTTTAATCATATTTGCAGTAATTTACTTTTTACTGCCAATGTAGGAGCAGTTTTGGATATCTTTGGCAATGAAAAAAGAACTTAGGACCCTTTCCGGTCAAAAACAATACGTTTTGAAAATTTAAATTGATAATAACTTCTCAACTATATATGGACTTTAGTTTTATTTTCATCTACGATATTGCTTTCGTAATGATATGTAAAAAGATTATTTCGAAATATTTAGCTGTTTTCAATTTTAAAAGCTGAAAGAGCACTGAGTCTAAAAGCTAATAATCTCCGAAACACACAATAGTCAATATTGAAATCCGAGATATCAAATCTGATTATTACTAGCTTTGATAGGGTGAGAGTGATTCCACCTTTTCAAAAAACCGATTTGGCGTTTAACCGAAAATTGGTTTTCTCTTTATGACTTTTTTCACAGCTTTTGAAGTTCTTCTCTTTTTTTCTAAAAATATTATTTAAACTTTTTTAAAAGATATACAAATACATTTAACCCTCTAACGATCAAAGTTGTCTCTAGACAGAAAGAAATTAAAAAAATTCACTTTATTTCTTATTCTAATCAAATAGTTTAATAATAAAGTAAATATCTAAATATCCACCAAAAATTTAAATTTAAAATTTTAAATTTTTTAAAAATATGACACTTTGTATTTTTACTTGAAAAACGACCTAATGTAGGCCAGTAAGCTACATTTAAGCTCTTAACAGAATATAAAGAAAATTTTAAAAAGGACCAATTACAAAATGATATTGATTTAGCTAAATTCATGTCTTAAAAAAGCTTTATTAGTAAACGTAATACAAAATAAAGCTGCAATAAGAATTTAACGAAAAAAAACTTTGAATATAATAAATTAAATAGTAATTAAATTTTTAAAAATAATTACACGCTGCGACAATATGACACTTTTTATTTTTAATTGAAAAACGACCTAATGTGGGCTGTAGATCTTCTTGAGAACATCATATAACAATTTTCAAAAAATTCGAAACATCTAAATTGTAAGATATTGCGAAAAAAAAACATTTTAAGGATAGTTGTTGTACTTAATATCTTTTAGCTCCATAAATTTTAAGTTAATTTTACATTTTCTAATAGAATTACAAAGCTAAATAAGTAGTATCTTTTATTGATTTAATCAACACTTTTAAATTTATTTTCTTTTTCTTTTATAAGATTTCGACTTTGATTTTTGTTGATTTTTTTTTTTTTCTTTAAGATTAAATATATTTGTATATAAAAACATCCCTCTTCAAAATCGATTAAAACTTTAAAAAATTATTAAACATAAAAATTATTCGCCAAACGTATTGCCTGGAAGAAAAATATTATTGCGACAGTAATCGAATTCATATTGCGGAAGAAATTTCCTTCGGGAGAAAACGTGTTCGATCTTTTTACAGAACTTTTTAATCTAATATATAAGATTGTCCGTGTTTTTTTTCTTTTTTTTTTTTTTTGGTCTTTTTGGAGATTCTTACTGCATCTATTAACCTTTATGAGCAATTTCTTATAACAACGAAATTGTTATCCTTAATAAAAAGAACAGAAACGCATAGTTTTTGTGTATTATTCAAGTTAACAGTATACGTAATTAATATTAAACCTTGAGGATTTCTTATATGTTCTTAAAAGTAATTATAAGAGATTAAACGAAATTAAAAAAATCTAAAGCAGGTTGAAAATAAACAAATTTAAAAAATGATAACAAATAAAAAGTTTTTTTGTTTTTATTTTATATTACGAAAACTTATCGGAAGTGATAATATAGTGAAAATACATTTATTACTTTGATCATTTTCTTTTTGATGATAAACTGGCCATATTGCCAGATTATTATCTAAGAAGATATCTTCCAATTGTTGCATGGATAATTTATTAGGTTGTCCTGGGTTTTTGCTACAATTTCTGAGATTTCTCCTGTTGGTATTGTCTGAAGACTTGGATAAAAAGAAAACAAAAAGCGGTTTATTTTTGTATTTTATGTAAATATAAAAAATGAATAACTTAATTTACCTTCAGGGTTTCGTATTACACTTTTGTAAGCTAAGAGAATGAGAAATCCAAAATTGATACATATAATTAGAAAATCTTTTAAACAAATTTTTAAAAAATAAACAAATAAAAAATTACAAAAAAATTGAAATTTTTATTATTTTTTTATTAAATAATTGGGAAATTTATCGAAAATGATAATAAGATGAATATACAAATACCTCTTGGATGAAACACTAGGGATGTTGCCATGTTATCATCCAAGAAAATATCGATTCAAACCTAAGAAAATTTTTGAAAAATTGTCTTTAATAAATAGTAAATTTGTATTCTAAGCTACAAAGCAAAGTATATAAAGTAGTCCGACTATTTATTTTTGAAAGTACCCCCCACATATATGGGTGCCATGTGAATTGAGAAAACTGTAATCAAAGAAGAAAAATTTCACATAAACATTTTCGAATTATTAAGCACATTTACACGTTATTACACTTGTTCTTATAATTTTACAATTTTTTGAAACACTATTTAAATACTTTTATGTCTAATCCGGTTACATTTTGCACAAACGAAAAAAATGTTTTATTTATTTTTGACATTTTATTTTGTAGAACAGAGTTCCTATTTTTGGTATTGAAAATTCAAACAAATTTTAATCTAAGCCATTTTTATAAAACTCTGTGTATGTTGGGAAAATAAAAAAGCATCAATACAGGTACTAACACACTCTCAGAGCTAGGTACCTCTGTCAAAAAGTCGTACTGCTTGTATATACTTTGCTACAAAGTATATGTTATAAAATAAGCAAGAAAATTTAAAAAATTTCCTATAAAATTATAACGTTAGGATTTTTTTTATATTTTTCGTTATTATTAAAAAAATATTCAAATGTTTTTCACATTTAAAAAAGCTTTCAAATTTTTTCTCATAAAAATGTTGAGAACTTAGATATGTTTGTTCAAAAAAGAAAATATGTTAGCAATTGAGACACAATTAAGTTTCCCAAAGTACTAAAAATTAATGAAGGGAAATGAAAAAATGATAAATGTATGTTTTCCTTTCAGCTAATGTAAAAAAATACATGTAATTCCATCATTTCTGCATGCATATTTGCAGTTTGAATAACGCTATAGAGTAATTCCATTTTAAATTTAAAAATTTTGACCAATCTGAAATTTTCTGTATACCAAGTATACTGAAAAAAATATTAAAAAAAAAAATAAAGTCTTTTTTAGATACACGTCACTAAAGAAGATTCTTATAAAAAAAAAATATGTTAAAAAATATTTTCAAAAATCTTAAAATATAAGCTTTGACAAATCTACTGTAAAAAAATTATTTTGATGTCTTTTATATAACAAAAGTTATGGCCATTTAAATAAATATGTTAATCACCTTCAAAGCTATAGACTTGCCACAGTTCTCAAAATAAAAATGAGAAAAAACCATTTTGCATGCCTCTGTATCCTCCTCTACACATGCTCCAAATTTTATCTAAATCGGTAACCAAGAGTCAAAATTTTTTAAATTTAAAATAGAATTACTCAATTAAAAAGAAACAAATATTTTTCTTGTTTAATTCAAGTATATATTAATATTTAAACAAAACGTTTTGAAAATATTTGAAAAACATTTGTTTGTTAAATAAACTTCCAGCTTAGTTTTAAATTATAAGTTTTTGCTTATTGGGATTTTTTTTGTGTTCCTATACTTTTACAGATTTTTGAAATTTTGTGAGAGCTTTTTCTCAATTTACCGAACTTTACCCAAAAGTACGGAAAAAAACATTTTATGACGAAGTATTTTATTTTATAATTTATTTGGTGCATACTTTCATGAAAAGTGTATAGAAAGTTAGAGATAAAATCGAATAAGTTCTACAATTGTGGAAAAAATTTTCTTTAAATGTTGTTTAAAAATTTGCTTTTAATATTTAATTAAGACTCAATTAAATTTGAAAAAATTTTTGCGCATTACCTATTATTTAGAGGGTACATTGAAATTTTTTGTGATTTATCAGGCCCTCAAGAAGGCCTCATGAAAATTATTAAGTGATTATTTTCCTTTTTGGGACAATAAATTTCGTGATGGTTTTTAATAAAAATAAAGATTTATTTGTCCGAAAATTTTTGATAGTGCGGACGGGGATTTACAATCAAAATTTTTACCGTGTCAATTTTCTAAAAAGTATATTCAAGGTTTGTTTAGTACCATTTAAAAATCGAGGAAACTATGTTGAAAGATAAAGCTAAATGCAAATTTTTAGTTTGTTTTTTAAATGATTTTTTTTAATTAGTGATTTTTTTTTGCATATAATTTAGAAAATCTGGCAACATCTTACATAAAACTAAAGCACTTAATATTTTCAGCAGATACCAGTAAGCTACATTTAAGCTCTTAACAAAATATAAAGAAAATTTTAAAAAGGACCAATTACAAAAAGATGTTGACTTAGCTAAATTAATGTGTTAAAAAAGCTTTATTAGTAAACGTAATACAAAATAAAGCCGCAATAAGAATTTAACGAAAAAAAGCTTTGAATATAATAAATTACATAGTAATTAAACTTGAACATAAAAGCTAATATAGATTTTATGATATAAAATAAAAAAAAAAATGTTTATTTAAAACTCTTTAAAGTTCCCACCCCCTTCCAAACCTTAAAACAATCTTAAAAAAAAAAAACGAAAATTAACTAAAAGTAAACATATCTACTTACTACTATTAAACAATCAACCAAAAACTCAACAAACTTTATTTGCTTTAAGAAGTGAAAAATAATTTAACCAAATGTCACAAATACCAGACGATGCTAGCAGTATGAGCGATGATGTCTTTGAGGATCCTGAAACTACGCAGCGTCGTGTAGAGGAGACAAGGCGTCGTAAAGATTATGCCAACACCGAGTATAGTTTAACCAGGGGTTCTGGCTATTACGGCGATGGAGCTCTGGCATCATCTGAATATTGCCGCTCTCAAACACCCAGTGGTTATCCGGGCTATAGACCACCTCGTGAAGCTTTACAAATGTATGCCTTAGAAGATGCTGGCTATACAATAGATGATTATGATGATGGTTGGCGTTCTTATCATTACGATGAGGTGGGAATGCCCACACATTTACCCCACCAACATTTGCCGGTACCTTTTGATGATACTGTTAATCATAAGGTAAGTAGTAGTACTAGTTGAAGAAAGGAAGAAAAATTGTTCTTGTTTGAAAAAAAAAAAAAAAATAAATTTGAAGGAAAATTTAGAAGAACAAATTTGTATTGTATTTGGATGATGGAATTTTATTTTTAGATTTTTTAAAGTTCATTTTATATTTGGGTGGCTCAAATTTTTCTTTGTTGAAAGAAAATACTCGTAGTATAATGCTTTATAAGTGAGAAAAAAGTATTTATAATAGTTTCCATTATTTGCTTTTTTTTCTGTTTATCTACTTTATTTTATTTCACTTACAAGCCTTATTCTTTCCTCCCTTTTAATAAAACTTCTGGCCTCCTGCTGTTGCTAAAGCAACCATTTACTTAAATCTCTTTAAATTTGTACTTAAGCTTCTAAATCCTGCAGTTAAGATTTTTAAGTTTAAAAAAATTTTAATAATGTTTTTCCAACCCCACTTGACAAATTTCCATTTTATTTTTAGACCATATTACTGGGAGATTCTGGAGTGGGAAAAACTTCATTTCTGGTGAAATACAATACGGGAGAATTTCGTTTGGGTTCATTTTCCGCTACAGTTGGTATTGCATTAACGGTAAGTTTTAAAAGAAATATAAAAAAAAACAAAAATTAACGAAATGTAAAATAAAGTAACCTTTGAATCTGCTGTTAGATAAATTAAAACAGAAAAGAATACGTAAAAACAAATGTTGACGAACATTTAGATGATGTTTATAAACAATGTTTATTATTTTAACTTAAACCTATTTTAAACAAAATTAAGCAACTTGTTGCTGTTAAATGAAATAATTTTTCTAGATACTTGTTGCTTCTTGTTTTTTCTAGACATTTTGGCGCCTTTTTTATTTAAGCATTTTTATACTTAATGTTATTGTTGGTATTTTGTGTTTTTGTTTTTTTTTTTTTGGTTTTTTCCCCCATTCACTATATGAAATATGGTTTATGTATACAAATACTTCAGTTTATAAAGTGTTTTCATAGCTTTTGGATGTCATCATTTGTTAAATACGCAACGATACAAACTTCATGTTTTAATTTGTTTTTTCTTCAACTGTAAATAATAAAATAAAAACTGGCAAATTCTATTATAGAATAAAAGTAAATGTACATCTATCTATACATATACAAAAAAACAAAGCTGTACGTGTTTATTTAAAAGTGTTAGTGAGATTTGGCGAATAAAGAAAAAAAGTGAGCAAAAAAAATAAAAAAGTTTATTTAATGGAGTACTTGGATGTTGTTTTAAGCTTTATTTATACACATATATACAAAATGTTTACCTACACATTTACATATGCAAGGGCCTACTTACATGCTACTATATTGTTTTTGTGAAAATTGTTAAATGAATGTTGGTTGTTATTGCTTTAAAAGTGATTACCGTGACATTGATTTTGACTATTTAAATTTGAATTGTATGAGTTTGTGTTACTGAGAGGCCCAGACTGTGTCAAGGTCAATAAAAATTTGATATAATTGTATTAATTTTGGTACTATTTGAATAAAGAAAAGTACAATGTTTTTCTATTGAATCAGAGAAAATTCTATATAAATCGACTTTTTGTAATTTTAAGAAATTTGAAGCATTTTTTTTTTTTTGAAAAATTTGATTGAAGTATTCTACATAAATTTACTTAATTTTTTCTAGAAGAATTTGATACAGATTTGAAGTTTGAGGCAACTGTTCTAGAAAAATTTAGATCCAATTTTTAACCAATTTTTCTAGAAAAATTTGATTAAAATTTTAAGTATTTTTTCTGTAAAATTTTATCAAAATTTGAGACAATTTTCTAGAAAAATTTAATACAAATTTGTAGCAATATTTCTAAAAAACCGGATCCAAATTTTAAGCAATTTTTTGGAAGAATTTCATCCAAATTTGAATTTTTTTTTTTCAATAAAAATTTGATTTAAATATGAAGAAAAGAAAGAAAAATTTTATTAAATTTTTAAGAAATTTTTATAGAAAAATTTTATACAAATTTGATTGTAAAAAAAATTAACTTAAATTTAAAGTATTTTTTTTAGATTGCTCCAAATTTGACGCAGTTTTTCTGAAAAGAAATTTCATCCAGATTTTAAATAATTTTTTTAAAAAAATTAGTTCAAACTGGAAGAAATATTTATAGAAAAATTTTATCCAAATTTGAAGGATATTTTGCAGAAATTTTCAGATCAATTTTGTAGACAAATTTATCTAATTAAGATTTGTAAAAAAAAAAAAAAATAATAATAATTTTTACACGTTAATCTTAAAATAATACCTTAATGTTGGTACTCTTTTACATTTTAGTTTACATCCCATTTTCTTTAAACGAATATGTGTAGTATGTATGCATGTCTCTATTTGTGAATGTGTGGGTTTATAAAGTCTGGTCTCTCTTTAAGTTTAGTTATCAAAATTCTAAAGCGGGAGAAGTATAATTTGTCAAATAATAAATAACAATTATTTTATCATTTAAAACAGATGTGTGTGTTTTGAAGTGTTAAAGTGAATTAAATTGTGTTAGAATTAAACACTCTAAAAACAGATAAAATCATCACTCATCATTTGAATATATGGGTTATTTATAGTTCAAAAATAATAATTAATATGTTAAATATAAATATTTGTTAAGACAAGCAAAAAGTATCCGTTAATGTATGAGTAATTTTAAATTAAATTTTAATTTTGGCAGTTTTATTTATATATATGTGTGTTTTTATACAGTTATATAAAAAACTGCCATGAGTTTATTGACAGCTAAATTTAAAATTTTCAAAATATGTTTTCTATATAAAATGCAACAATTTTCTTATAAAATTTATTTTTATTATTACTAAAATATTCATATATTTTTATTGTTTATGATATACAGCAAATCTCATGGATATATATTTTATATATATATATATATATATATATATATATATATAGATAGATAATCTATTTTTACCTAAAGTTGTCTGTAATAAACTGTTATTGGATTTTGCTTTCAACTTTTTTTCATTTAATTTCAAGAGCAAATTAATAAGCGTAAAAGCAAATCATGTTAAATATAATTTTACAGTAAATACTAAAAAAAATATGGAATATAGAAAATCAGATTTAAATTAAAAATATAAACTTAAATATTAAATCAAAATTTTAAGTAGTAAAAAGAAGATAAATTTGGTTTAAGCTAAACTTTCTATTTGAAACAGCATTTCTAAAAAATTTAATTTAATGCAAATTTGTTTCAAATTTTAGACAAGAATTTTCAAAAAAATTGACAAAATCTTTTTCAGAAAAACTAAAAAAAGTTTTTTTTTTACAAATATAAGGCTACATTTAAAGGAAAATTTAATCCAAATTTCAAAGATTTTTTAAAAATGTTTACCCTAATTTAAAGCAACTTTTCCATAAAACTTTAATTAAAGCAATTTTTTTAGAGTTGATTCGAATTTAAAACAATTAATTCCTTTTCTAATTTTAAACCAATTTAAAATAATTTTTGTGGAAAAATCTGAGGTGAATTTAAATTCTCTTTTCTAAATGCATTTTTAACTTAAAGCAATTTTTCTTAAAAATTCTTTTCGAATTTGAAGCAATTTATATAAAAAAGAAATTTAAATTTGATTCAACTACTAAAAAATTTTTCAAGATTGAATCAATTTTTGACGAAAAGTTATCCCGAATCTGAAGACACTTTTATAGAAATTTTAACCCAAATTTGAAACAATTTTTTTTAATCTGATTGAAATTTGAAACAATTTTTCTAGAAAAATTTTATCGAAATATAAAATCATTTTTCTTGAAAAATTTAATCGAAGTTTTAAAAAATTTTCTATAATAATTTGATCCAAATTTGAAACAATTTCTAGAATAATTTGATCCAAATATGAGGTATTTTTTAGTAAGTTTGATCTGAATTTTACGAAGTGATTTTGGAAAAAATTGTTTTAAATTTGATTAATTTTTGTAGAAATAATGGATCCCAATTTAAAACAAATTGTTGAGAGAAATTGAAAAAAAAATTGTTATAAAAACATTATATAAATTTTATAGTCTTTTTCTCTAGAAGTATTTAATCTAAATTTGTAGCAATTTTTATTCAAATTTGGGGAAATTTTTCTTGAAAAATCATTACCAAATTTTACGTAATTAAAAAAAAAAAAATATGGTCTGAAGTTAGTAAGCTAGCTTCAAACATTTAGGAAAAATTCTATGCAAGCTTAAAACAATTTTTCTTTAAAAATTTTTCTACAAATTTGAAACAATTTTATTCAAAAATGTTTACCCAAATTTCCTAGAAAAAAGGGTTCAAATTTGAAGAAATTTTTATGGAAAAATTGTAGCAAAATTTTATTAATTTTCAAAAAAAAAAAAAAAGAAAGTGATGCAAATATAAAGAACTTTTTCAGAAGAAATTATATGCTAATTTTAAGTAAATTTTATATAAATATTGAAGCAATTATGCAAGAAAATAAGAAAAAAAATGTAAGTGGGATTTTAAGCATTTTTTGTAGGAAATTTGATCCGTAGTAAAACTTTTTGAAAAGTTGCAGAAAATTTTCTAGAAATAAATAATAAAACCCAGTTAAATCTGTGATAACCTAAACATTTAGATACAATTGTAACAACATTATTTACTAAAAAAAAACTTTCCCATACCTTCAATACCTATTTCCAGTTCAATGAAGCTTTGTAAAATTCCACTTAAAAGAAATTTAAACCATAAATATTTCAAAGAATTTGTTTAAATAATTTCCTGTTCTTTCTATATATGCAAATATATTATACTGCAACAAATATTTATATACAAATCTGAAATCTTTTGAAATTATTTGTGTTTTACTTTGTGGAAAAGCAAAAAATAAAAAAAGTAGCAACGAGTTTGCCAACCCATCACAGGAAACCATGATGATTAGTTTCCGTTTCCAGGTTGGTTAAAACACACATAAAAAAACGGCTACTCACATTCAACTATAAAAATAAAAATGACATTTATCATTATGTATGATTGTGTGCGTATATATTTAGTATAACTAAAGTTCTTCTAAAACATTATCTCTCTCACTCTCTCTTGTATAAAATGTTAAAGATATTTATGGAATTTTCGCGGTTGTGTTACTGCTAGTTTAACATTTTACAGTTGAAAAGTTACAAATTACAAATGAGACGACCTACGAAGACTGATAAACTACAAAGAGTTATAAAAGGAAAGTTTGTGTAAATTTTAAAGTTACTTTTGATTAATTTTATTATAATTATATTTACAAACAAGAAATATTTTTTTTTTTGTTACAGTGTTAATTAAAACTAAAATGAAAATTATGAACAAGATATAAAATTCCAATTAACGCTTTCGTAAAATAGGTTGATTTAAAAAGATTAAATTATAATATTAAAGGAAGATATTTTAATTTAATATTGTATATTAATGTAGTAATTATAGGTAGGAGTAGTTTTCTGTCATTAATATTTAAGTTGATGTTTAAGATAAATTTATGCAACTCAAACTTCTGATATATAAAAATATTTAGAAAAGCTTTAAAATAATGAAACTGATTTACGATCAATCTTGTGAATCAAATTTGTTTTTCAATATTTAACTCTGCTCATTCAATTAAAAGGCAATATTCTTTGGTATATTATTTTTTAAACACGCGTATTTAAATCAGCTCTAATAAACTAAATTAGTGGTTGCCTTGTTTATGTAACTTTAATATTACTATTTTTCAAATATCATTTGCAACTCAATTTTGCAAATGGCTAAACATTTTTACACACACAGCCCTTGTTTCTATTTTTCGGTTGTTAAAAATTTTATTAATTTTTCGGTTTTTATCCATATAAACCTTTTTCATTTCGTTGTATAAGTTTCAAAATATTTTTATGTACTCGTATCTAATACATCCTAATTTAATTCAAATCAATTGATTCGAAATAGACATATGATACATACACATGCAAAGTTATATAAATTTAAATATATGTAATATCCCAGTTGATCACATTTTGGAAACATTTTATTGGATATTTTTTTTTTTTGAAAAATTACTACAAATTTAGATAATTTTCTTTTTAAAGAAATTAATTCAAATTTGAATAATTTTTTTTTAGACAAATTAATTGAAATTTGGATGAAATTTTTGTAGAAAAATTGTTCTAAATTTGAACCAAATTTTTCCAAAAAAAAGTAACTTTAGATTTTAATAAAAGTTTCTTTGTAAAATTGCTTGAAATTTGAATTAAAATATTTTAGATTTTTTTTTTAATTTGAATCAAATTTTCTAGAAAAGCGGTTTAATACCGATTCAAATTTTTTTTTAGAAAAATTACTTAAAAATTTGGAAGAAATTTTTTTAGGAAAATTGTTTTGACTTTGCATAAAATTTTCTTAGAAAAATTGCTTCGAATTGAGATAAAAAAAATAGTTATTTCATATGGATCCATATTTTCTTAGAAGAATTGATTGAAAATTTTTTCAAATTCAGATCAAATTTCTCTATAGAAATATTGCTTCAAAATCTGATTAAATTTTCTTAGAAAAAATTGCTTTCAATTTGGATAAAATTTTTCTAGAAAATTGCCTTAAATTTGGATAAAATTTATTTAGAAAAAGTTTTCTTGACAAAGTGGGATAAAATTTTGATTAGACTTTCTTAGAAAAATTGCTTTAGATTTGTATATAATTTAGATAAAATTTTTCTAGAAATATTGCTTCAAATTCGGATAGATTTTTTCTAAAAACATTTTTGTAGAAAAATTACTACTAAATTTAATTCAATTTTTTTACAAAAAATGCTTAAAATTTTGATTAAATTTTGTATATAAAATTTCCTGAAATTTTTATTAATTCTCAAATTGTTTGAAAAGATTGATTTAATTGGAATTAAATTTCCTTAGAATATTGCTTCAATTTGGATAAAATTTTTCTAAGAAAAATTGCTACGAATTTAACAATTTCGTGGGGTTATCTGGTCCCTTATTTTTATTAAATACCACTTTAGCTTTAAGTTTATTTTAGCTACAACTACTGCATTATAAAGTTCAAATTGTATTTCAAATTAGTTTTAAAAATAGACTTAAACTTTGTTTTAAATTAGTTTTAATTGAAGTCTTTATGTGTAATTTTGTTTCAATCGTAGATATCAAACTCAGCTACGAATCAGCTTTACGTTGTGCCTAAAATTACATTTATTTTTAGTTCTTATCAAACTTCAATTGTGTTTTAATTGTAAATTTTTATTTAGTTCAAATCAGCTACAAACTAAGCTTTAGATTATAATTTAAATAAGATTTAATGGATATTTTTATTTATTTCAAATTATATTTAAAATTAGCTGCCATCATTATGCTTATTAAATGTCAATTTTACTAATTTATTAATCAGATACTTCTATGTTCTATGGTAGGTTTCATAATTTTTATTTAAAGTATCTCCAGTCGTAGCACATATTAAAAATTCATGCCCTGCCAAATATTTTTGTTTATATTACAACTTTTATTAAATGAAAATTTAACTAGTTTAAATCAGTTGCAATCTTAGCTATAAATCAAAGTTAATCGTACATCTTATTAACCACCATTTAAGCTTCAAATTAAGCTTATAATCCCCTTCAATTGTGGTTTATACTAGTTACTGATTTGAGCAAACCAACTAGAAAAAGATAAAATGCCAATATAATATGACTCAGACATTGCTATTTTTTAAATCGAAAAATATTTTTATACTACAATTATCAAACTGAAAATGATTTTTTGGTCAACTGGGTTATTCATAACATACATATGTATGATGTATATTGCTATACTTTTATATATCTGTGTGTGTGTAATGATTTTATTCATTGTCATGGTCAATTGATGTTTTTGTCTCTGATGGTTTTCCCATTGAAATTACAATTTTATTAAAACACAAAATTTTCCACTTTGTTTATTTTTAAATTGCTCTTATCCCACACAATTGCATGAATTTAGAGACAGGGATGTTATAGCTGAAACAATTTCAATATGAAGTGAATATGGTATGGAAATAAATTAAAATTGGGTTATGATGAACAGTATCGGGATTATCTATAGTTGTGCAAGAATGATTTGAAAAAAAGGTCTAATATAATTACATGCAGCTACAAAATGGGATTTTTTTCACACAGAAAACGATCTAACTTGGGATATAGACCTTATTGAGGACATCACAAAACAATCTTCAAAAATTTCGAAACACCTCCTAAATTTCGAGATATTACGAAAAACCTGTTTTAAGGTAGCTCTTGCACTATAGACCTTAGAGCTTCATAAATCTTAATTCAATTTAAAGTTTTTAAATTAATTTGGTAAAAAGAAAAAAGTAGCTTTTTAACTATATTATACAATTTAAGTAGTGATTTATTCACCAATTTTAAAGTTATTTCCCTTTTCTTTTTCAAAATTTTAACTTTGATGAAAATTTTTCTGATTTTTTTCCATAACACTACACATACATATTTACAAAGTTCGAAATGCCAATTTATTTAGAATAAAATGAGATATCCCTATATAAAATCGCTTAAAATCTCAAAAAGTTATTAAGCATTTTCTAAACTTTATTAAAACAATTTTTCGTATATTTTAGGACAAACTATTTTTTTCATATTTTTACTTGGTTTTCACTTTTGAAGAAAAAAATTTGAAAAAAATTAAAATCTAATAAGTCCATAGCTTTTGTCTAATATAAAAATATTGATTTTTTTTTAAAAATTGTTGCATCGTTGCTTTTCATCTTTGGCTTTTATAGAAAAAATTGTAATAAATCGCAGTTAAACTTGAAAAAATTTGGAAAAATTTTATTTTTTCTATATGTTGTTTAAAATTTAGCTTTTAATGTTTGACCAAAACACAACAAATGCATACAGCTGAAAAGCCTGCTTTTTATAATTTGCAAACATGTTTAGAAAAGAAAAATCAACAAAAGAATAACAGAATCAGGAATACAGAATCTACACAAAAATAGTTTTTTACGAATGACTCGAAATTTTGGGGGTGTATTGCAAATTTTTAAAATTGATTTACGATGTCCTCAAGAAGGCCTTTAACGTACGATATGCCATTTTTCGAATAATTTTTCACTGTAGCCGCGTGTTTTCAAAACAAATATCAGAATTAAAAATACGAGACAAATACGAGAATTAAAAATGGAATAAATTTTGGAAAGAACAATAGATTATTTTAATAAAATCCTCAGTATTTTTATTTAATAATTTTAATTTTACAACCCTGACTTAAGCATCTATAAGCGAATAATGAAACAGCATTCATTGTTCTTTGTATTTCTTTTTTTTTTTTTTTTTTTTTTTAAACTATTTCATTTCAGTATAAAAAAAAACACACCTAGATTTGATGCAGCTCAATGTAGAAACATTTGGTTATGTGAATTTTTCTGCTTATTATAGTTTTGATTGTGGGCGTTAGTCTGTCTACACATGCATAAGCAATACACCAATACTTTTAACACAATACGAACACAACAAAAAGTGAAAAACCATCACATTTATCAAATAGGATTTGATAGAAAACAACAACCTACACTTGCTAATGAAAACAGAAAAAAAAACTAAAATTTTTAAAGGCTACTTTTGCACAATCAATTTAACTTGGTTATGGCTAATTTCATAGTAATGGTAAATTCTTGGAAGGGAAAAGGACAATATTAAATAAAAATATTCATTTGTAACTGTAAGGTATAAATTCTTGTAGATTTTATAAACAGGAATGGAATATGATTATAAAACGAACATTTTTAGAAATCAATAATCTTAGAATCTTTTAAAAATAGTCCAAGGTAATGAAATCATTTTTTTTTTCTTTTTAACAGAGCTATCATTATAAGATCATTATAATATAGGGTGATTCCATTTCTTCAAAACGGACTTCAATTAAAATTATTTAAAACAAAGTTTAAGACTATATTTAGAACTAATTTGAAATACAATTTGAACTTTATAATTTAGTAGCGCTAGCTAAAACAAAGTTAAACTGTCCTTTTTAGAGCGAAACATTGCAAATTTATTCAATATAGTTGTACCTCTTCAATCAAAGAAAGTTAACAGCCATCAAAAGCCTTGGTTTACAATGCAAATCAAGCACCTTATAGTAGATAGAGACTCAGCTTACTTCAGATGGAAGCGTTACAGAACAAGTGACCTATATAACGTCTTTCGTATAGCTAGGAAAAAAGTAGTAAAAACAATTAAAGCCGCAAAGACTAAATATTTTTCTGAAAAATTTACTAATTTAATCGATGCAAATAAAACTTTGAAAACTATTAAGGAAATTGGTATAGGAAATAACAAAAAAGCAGCAGTGTAACAGTGGTATAGGAGATTCAAATAACTTAAATGGAAGTTTCGTAAATATTCCAATGATTCAAGCTGACCACACATTTTATACCAATCATCGAGAATCATCCTTATAGTATGTTCAACTTTGAGTGCGTAAGTCAATTGGATGTTCTCAAAAGCTGTCTGTCCATAAAATCTAATGCCACTGGTGTTGACGACATTCATCCGACTTTCTTCAAAATTCTTCTGCCATCACTTATACCATTAATCACATTTATTTTTAACAAAATTATTATGACATGCGTTTACCCACTATGATAGAAGCAAGCTAAAATACTTACAGTACCAAAATCGTCCAATAGATATCGGCCCATAGCTATACTACCATATCTGTCAAAAGCATTTGAAAAGCTTATACACAAACAAATAACTCAGTATTTATGTAATAATAACCTTTTAACTGAGAAACAATCTGGTTTACGAGCGAAACATAGTTGCATTACTGCGTTAACTGATGTAGCCGAGGATATTAGACATCAAGTTGATAATGGATGTGTTGTTTTGTTGGTGTTACTGGATCATCCAAAAGCCTTTGATACTGTAGATCATACGATATTGATTCAAAAACTTTTTATGCATTTCTCCTTCACTTCCTTTAAACTTATTGCTTCATATCTTGAAAATCGAACACAACGTGTTGAAATCAACATCACTTTTTCTTCCACTTATTAGGGGTGTACCACAGGGATCCATTCTTGGACCTCTTCTTTTTTCAGTTTACGCAAATGATCTTCCTGATCAACTACTCTACTGTGACATAAGAATGTACGCTGATGATGTCCAGCTATATATTAGTAACAAAAATAAGGACTTTGAAGAATGTGTAGCAAAACTAAATGAGGATTTAAAACGAGTTTCGATATCGGCAAATATAAACGGGATAAGCTTAAATCCTACAAAATCTAAATGTTTAGCAATACGTAAAAGATCACAGAAAAATATTGACTCTTTTAACATATGCATCAATAATCAGCGAATTGAAATTGTAAGTAATGCAAAAAATCTTGGCGTAATTTTTAATGACACTCTAACCTGGACTTGTGGTAAAACTTACTCGATGCTAAGAATTCTATGGTCCACGTAGAACTGCACACCAATCAAAATAAGATTGTTAATTGCAAAAACGTATTTAATACCGATATTAACCTATGACTGTGAAGTTTTTGCAAGTTGTGATACCACCAGTAAATTAAAGCTAAATTCTACCTACAACAATATCGCAAGGTATGTTTTTGGACTGCGAAAAATTGATGCAAATGGTAATTACCAGAAGAAAATATATGGTATAAAATTCTCGATTAAATTCGTAGCAATTTTTCTTAGAAAAATTTTATCCAAATTGAAGCAATTTTCTAAGAAAACATAATTCCAATTAAATCAAACTTTTAAAACAATTTGATCAAAATTGTTAACAAATTTTCTACAAAAACTCAATACACATTTGAAGAAATTTCCTATAAAAAATTTAATCAAAATTTTAAGCATTTTTTGTTAAAAAATTTGATTCAAATTAGAAGCAATTTTTCTACAAAAATGTTTCTACAAAAAATGTTATCCACGTTTGAAGCAATCTTTATCCCACTTTTCCAAGAAAATTTTTTCTAGACAAATTTTATTAAAATTTAAGGTAATTTTCTAGAATAGTTAGTTCCAAATTAAAAGCAATTTCTTTTTAGAAAATTTAATCAGTTTTAAAGCAATATTTCTAAAAAAATTTGATCTGAATTTGAAGCAATATTTAATCAACTCTTCTAAGAAATACATATATATATAAATATATATATATATATATATATATATATATATATATATATATATATATATAAAGTTCATATTACTCATCTCTGTACATGTCTACAATTGTTATTATTCCGTTTATAAATTAACTACAGTGCAAGACTGGATGTAGGAATGCTTCTAATTACATATTATGATTACAATGTTTACATGGACACACGGATGGACAGACGAACGGACGGACATCGTTAAATAGGCTCAGAAAATGATTCTAAGATTGTTGGGTCTTAGACCAATATTTTTGGGTGTTACAAACATCAGCACAAAACTCATAAAACCTTAATAATGCCTATGGTGGTGTTTCGTATTATTTTGTATTTTATGAAACAAAATACACATATGGACATATGTGTTGAAGGTTAATTAGTTTATAGTTTTTTGTTGAACTTTTTTTATAGTTTTTTTTTAGAATTTATTGTATTTCGGCTTATGTTCATTGTATAATTGTAGAAGAATACATTGTAAAAGTTTTATTGGACACTCGGCGGAATGAAATGTATTTTTGTATTTCGTCTTGAAATTTTGTAAGTTTTTGTTTTTCTAAATTCGACTTTATTATTATTTATTTATTTATTTATTTGTTCTTATTTATTATTATAATTACTTTTTTTTTTTTTTGAAAAAAACATTTTCTAAATTTTTGAATGTAGTTCGATATTTTAGTTCATAGAAAAAAGTTTGTACATAAATATAAAAATTTACTTTCATTGATTACGTTTTATTATATTCAAGCATAATTTCTCAAGCATAAAACTTTTTTATATTTTTTCAAATGAATCAGAAGCCAAGAAGACTGAAAAAATTGTTTAAATTTTCATTTATATTTTCAATTTGTTAAAAAAAAATTTTAAATTTTCTTCGGAAAATTTTAAGTTTTTAATGATTTTTAGCTATATTTTGGGAACATAACAAAAGAGCTTTTTATCAAAATGATGTGCTGGAGAATGCGAGCAAAATTATGCAAATTTCTAAACATTATTTTTTTTTTGAGATTTTCCTCGGAATTTTGCCATTTTAAGGCATTTGTTGTTAATATTTTCATGTATAACTATTCTCGTTTACCATTTGAAATCAAATCTAATAAAACTAAATCAAAAATTTAACAAAATTTTTGCAAAATTCCCAAAATTTTCATTATTTTAAAAATTTTATTTTTTTATGAGAAAAGTTTGGGAAAAAAGTCATGTTCGATTCATAATGTTTATGAAAAAAATTTTCAAATATATGTATTTTTTTCTCTGTGTTAAGCCGCTCAATGCGTTCTTTGGCAGAAAGGTGAAAAAGCCTAAAAAAATGAATATTTTTTTATTTTGATTTAGCTTGCAAAAGTATGAGGCCAGAAAAAAACTTTAATAGTATTTTAAATGAAGTAAATTTTATTTTGAGCTGTGAACATCGATATATTTCATATTAGGGCCATTCTAAAATACAATACATATGCAAACGTAATTAAAAGATAAATTTAAAAATGAACATATTATGTTCGCTTCGCTTTGTTTTCTTTTAACATAAATTAATTAGTATGAGAAAGTCAGAGTAATTAAGTAAATATTAAAAAAACAATGGAAGAGTTTCACAAATTGCTATATTAATGAAAATTTCATCAATCCGATTAACCTTTCAATTTCAATGTTTTGCCAACAATATTGACACTTGTTGCTTCTTTATTATATATATTTTTGTGTTAGGGGTTATTTCATTTTTTATTTAATAAAAAAAAAATCTACTGTTGTAATAAAATAATACTTATTTGTGTATTTAATAAAATAAAATTTCTATTTCATGGCAAACAAATTTATGGAAAAAAAACCAAAACAAAATTAAAACAAAAAATATTTGTTTTTATTGAAACCTTTATTGTTTACGCATTTAAATAATTTGATGATGACTGGAACGGACTTAAATAACAATAATTAAAAATCTTTTTGCTGAATTTTAAATTTGGAGCAAATATTATGTTATGAACTTTTCAAATAATAATTTAAGGTATTTATAAAATTCGATGGAAATTTTTTAATTAAATTTTTTTTCATAAAGTAATTTAATTTATTTGAAACAAAATTTAGGATATAATAAGAAATGAAGTCTGTACGCTTGTCTGTTATTTCAGTTTAGCTCTGAATGATAAGTATTGGCTAAATACTTCAATCAAGTGAGCTTTCTTCATAATTATGTTAATTTTTTAAAGAAAATATTACTTAAATAAAAAATTAGCAGATATTAGTGTAAAAAATTATAATAGAAATATTTTTAATCAAAATTCAATTGATTAGAACATTTTGTTTTAATTATTCCCAGTGGTATTTGAGACCATTTAAAATGTTCTTACAAAACCCCTGGGGTGCATACAATTAGTGCACATGTCTAGATATTTATAAGTAAAATAATAATTTATTATTTTATAATTTATTTTACTTTTGACATTAATCATCTCTAATATTTCAAAGTTATTTTAAATTCTAAAACAAAAAGAGAAAAATCTAAATTTTTTTTAAATAAATCCAATGTTTTCTTTATTTATATATAAGCAAATATTATGCTAAATATTTATTATAAATAATTTACAAGCTGCCTATAAACTTAAATTTTGCCTTGAGCGTTCTTAAAAAAAAAGCAAAATGAAAGAAACAAGTTAGAAAAATGTAGTCGGTCTAGCCTGACTATATAATGATACCATACACCATTCTGTATGTATATCAAAGTTCGGGAAGCGGTCTTATATGGTACCTGGTGCCAATTGTTGACCGATACTTGTATTAAGAGTATGGTATAGTTCTATGAAACATATGTATGAATTATATTACGTTATTAATATATATTAGGGTGGTTCCCGGAAGTTGGCCTTATACGGTACCTATGGTTAATTATGTACCGATTGTGATAAAATTTAGCAGTGCGATTTCTACTTATATAAAACTTATTTGTCTGAAATATAAACTTGACACCAACATTTGTATGAAATTTATGCACGTGATTTCAGAGGGTTTATATGTGATCTATGATCAATTATAGACTCATCTACATGTAATTTGGTGTAGTGATTTTTACTTATATAAAATTTATATATACTAAATTTCAATTAAATATTGCTATATTTAAGGCAGTTTTGATTTGTATAGCGGCTAGGCGAAATAATGAACGGATCATAACCGATTTCAATAGGCTTCATCCTTGGACATGAACAGACATGTGTACCAAATTTTATTAAGTTATTTTCAAAATTGCGACCTGTAGTTTGATTACAATGTTTACATGGACAGACACGGATGGACAGACAAACAGACGGACAAAGTTAAATTGGCTCAGAAAGTGAGTCTTAGACCAATATTTTTGGGTGTTACAAATATCAGCACAAACTCATAATACCTTAATAATACCTATGGTGGTGTTGGGTATAAAAGGAAAGTCAACGAAAGTTTAATAATGACAGGGAGGAAAGGTGTAACATAAATAAAAGGTAAAAACTTTATAATAAAGATGAATTTATGTATGAAAACATAAAATTTCTTAAGTAAATTTAAAATTTAGAATTAGTTTAACGAACCCAAGCAACAAGTTAATTTTGGGAGATGTTAAAGAAAATCAAAGAAGAGGTATTTTTACAGCATTTTTTTTTTCTCGTTTTATAAGTCTGCCTTGACTTTTAAATAACCCACAATTTGTTGAATTTTATAAGTTCATTAGTTCAGAAGTAAGAGGAATAAATTATAACTTTTAAGAAATGTTTTACTGGGTTATTAAGCAAACATTTCTTATTTATATAAGCGTCTTTCCAGACTGGTTAATCCTGCAATATTTCTTTTTTACATTACGCAATTTGTATTTAATTTAAGGAGCAAGAAAAAGATTACTTATTAAAAGTTAGTGTCATTTTTAAATTGTATTAAAATAAAATGAGGTTTCATATTTATAAATTTAATACTTTTTGATGCTCAAAGCATTTCTATGATTGTTCGTTTTGTATAAATATCTTACAGAAAATAATTTGTATTTGTTAAGCTTCTTTTAATTTCTGTATTGAATTTTGGTAATACTAATAAAGATAAATTTTATGCTTTAATGGCATTGTCAGACTAGCCAAATATTTGACTTAAATTTTATTATACACAGAAATAAAAATTGGACCACCACCTTAAAATATACCAAATTAAAACCTCTTTTTAAATTTAAGGATAACCGTCTATCCGCCTGGATAGTTGGCTACTTGCCCATGTTAACCTTATGAACAAAGTAGTGGCACAATTTGAACATATTTAGCACGAATTATAATCGTAATTTATGATAATATTTCAAACAAGTAATTTCTTTTTTTAACACATTCAACTCTTACTAAAGTCACACAAAGTCAGATATTTTTAAGTTTTAAGTTTTGATTAAATATTTATGAAGTGTGACCACAGCCTAAGCAATTTAAAACACAAGTAAGAAAGATATAGTATGTCAAGCCTGACAAATATGATACCCAATACCATTCTGTATGTGCACCAAAATTCGTGGTGGGGTCTTATATTAGACCTGTAACTAATTGTGGACCAATACTCGTATTAAGTATAAAATAGAACATACGAATAAAGAATATTACGTTGATACTAAGATTTATATATCGCAATTGATTAACAAAAGGGATTAACTCAAAATTTTTAAAATTTCACTTTTTGCAAGAAATCAACTAATAACATCAATATCTATCCATTGTAAAAATTTCAACGTATTCCGATTACTCTTTCATCTCCATTTTTTTAATAGTGTAGTGACTACCTTTATATCAACATTTTCGAATGGTTTTTGCTTACTATGATATATTTCGATTTTCAAATTCTCTTAAAATGTAACCACAAACAGTTTTTGACATTTACTGAAAATTTTAAAATTTTGAGTTAATACCCTCTTGTTTGAGATACATCTGGTTAATGTTCCCTCAATAGGAGCTCTATAGGGCGTGTCCAAACTTGGGGAGAAAAAACTTCAATGGCTCGCACTCACTCGATATAAAATTTTGCATACTTTATATTTTATGTGATATTATAATTATTTTGTTTTAGTTGAGTGACAAATAGATTTAAAAAAAAAAAAAAAAATTGCATAAAAAATATTCATGACCTGAGATCACGGTGTCTTTAATATTTTATAAATCGTCAAGGCACACCAAAGGCGATAATTGAAATCGGTGAAAATATATACCAATCTGTAGGCGTCATTAGTGGCACTCGAAAATAATTACGCGTTTGAATTTAGTGATATTTTTGAGTATATGTTTTTGTCATTGAAAAATTTATGTTGTAGTTCTATAATTAATATTTGCAACTTTTTATTTATTAACATCATTTAGAGATTTTTTGTAGCTAGATGTGGCAAATACATCA
This sequence comes from Protocalliphora azurea, assembly GCA_932274085.1. NCBI lineage: Eukaryota > Metazoa > Arthropoda > Insecta > Diptera > Calliphoridae > Protocalliphora > Protocalliphora azurea. Next base: position 133,475,567 of record OW026522.1, on the reverse strand, counting down.
GTGAATTAAATGAAATTAAAAAATATATCAAAAATCTTTGTTTTTTACTCGATATTGTAAAGTGAGGTTAAATCAGAATTATGGTCATTATGTTTACTATTATATGGTGATTATGTTTACTATTATAAAACGTACCGATCCTCCTTTAATTTGCATTTTGTTTACCTTTGTGTAGGTTACATATGTGCAAATTAAAAAACTGCAGTTTTTCACAATAAAAAAATATTTTTTTATTTAACACTTTTAATATATTTTTATTAAAATTTTTAATTGTAACATTCTGACCAGAATTCATTTTTTCATTCTAGCATAATGTTATTTAATAATTTTGTAGACATAGCGTCAGCATAATTTCTTCATTAAACTTTCAAATAGAAAAAAAGGTTTGATTTAAAAATCGAAAAAAAAAAATAATAATTTTTGCTGACATCGGTGTTATTTCCAAGCTGTCCCCAGAAAATCAAGTGATCGTTTCCTTCTTGGTTTCATATGGTTCAGTTGGAATTGTATTTGTCCTATTTCATGATTAAACATTGGAAAGATTGACAGATTTTGTTTTGTATTTCCTGTCTCAAGTTAGCAATTACGTTTTCATAGTTGTTCAAAACTCTGGCGTGTATTAATTTGAAATTCTCGTTCTGTATTCGTGTTTGTCCTGCGTGTATTGAAATTATCTAAGAATTGAAGTAGTCCATTATATGTACCTCTAATTTACAGTTGGTGAATATGGTCAGTAAAATTAGTAGTTTTAACAACTTAATACATTGTAGTTTGTAATATCAGCCGCTGTAATGTTGTCACAATGTCACTGTTTCTTTGATGTACCACCGTTTTAAAGCTGTCCCAGATTAAAATCGTTCTGGGGTGTTGCTGCCTCGGAGTGGGTGGGCAGTTAGTTTTTTATTTTAGATTACTCGTAATTAAATTGTTACACTTAATATAAAAAAAAAAACTGTTTATAAATATTAATTGTTAAAATGTTCAAACATTACATTGTTTAAACATCGTGTTCTTTAAATTTTTCTTTTTCGTTTTTTATATACATTTTTAGACAATTGATTTATTTTGCATTTTTAAATCACTCAGTTTATTTGTTTAAATACTCTTTTTAAATATAAATGTTTTTTCTTTCTTTTCTCCTTTTGAAAAGGCTATTTGTTTTTTATTGTCCCACTGTTTTCTTTTTATTTCTCCTTTTTATAAAAATACGCTTTCTTTAGTTGGCGGATGCACTGAAGTTTTTCAAATTGAAAAAATATATATTTTTTTGTAACGCTGTTAATGTATTTTTGTTAACATTTTTAATTGTAGTATTCCGACTTGCCATTTTCGTGATTTATACCAGAACTGAATTTTCCATTCTAGCATAAATTATAATTACGATCTATTTAATAATTTTTTAGACATAGCGTCAGCATAATTTGTTCACTAAACTTTCGAATAAAAAAGGTTTGATTTAAAAATCGATTTCGCAAAATTATTTCATTCAGTCTTTTGATTGGAGAGAAATAAAGATATACACTAAGTTATGAAGCTTCATACCTTAACTTGCATTTATATTTTATATTGGACTTAAAATGGAATTTTTTAAAATTTTTTATTTTTAACGATCATAACATAAACGGTCATTTCTTGTCCATTAATATTATTTTAAAAAATGTTTTGATTGTCAATTATTAAAAAGATATAAACAAATGTTATAAAATTTAAAAAAAAAAAAACAAAAAAAAATCTATGCATACTTTGTTAATTAAAAATGTTTTTAATGAAATGTTAAAAAATCCTATGATTGCTATGATCTTCAGTGACATCAACCATATCGTATCACTTTTAATTGTAGTTTATACATATTGATGTAGGTAATACACATATGGCAAGTTTTTATATATTGTTGAAAATAGAAATTTGGCTTTTTTTTAGCTTTTTGTTTTAAATTTCCACAATACTGACGCCGTTTACGAAAAGTCATTCAAGAGAACAGATTTATGTTTCATTAAAGCCAGTTAATATTTGTACAAAATAGCCCTGATGTGCCATTAAAAAATTTTCAACATTTTTTGTACCCCAAAAGTAAACCAATTTGAAGAAATTCCATATACTCATTTTTGATGATATTGCAGATATTACAAATAGCCTTTTGATGAGGGATATTATAAAGGCGTTAAAAGATTCATATTACTATTTCACAAAACTCTCATTGAAGTATATTATTTGAATAACTTAATTAATTCTTATACTTCTTTATCAAAATAGAATGCTTGTTAAATATTTCCTACAAACTTTATTCCATAATATTTTTTAAATAAATAAAACTCATTCAAAATTCTAAGAAATAGTTCTCAATATAATAACATTTTCTTTATAAATTCTACTTTGAAGAGATTTAAAAAAACACGTAAATATTAAAAATTGAAAGTTTATTTATAAGTTTTTTCTTTTCTACTACTCTCCCATCATTCAAACAACAATAAAATCAACAACAACAATAAAAACTACAGCAATGATATAAAATAATAACAGTAAAAACAGACAATATTAATGTTGTCAACAACGGCATCGTTTTGTTTGTTTATTGAAATTATGATGATGATAATGATTATGATGAATTTGTTGATAAGGATATTAAACGGAAAGATAATAAAGTTTTCACTCAAAGTTGCTGTTGTTTGGTTCTAGTTTTTATTTTTTTCCACCAGAAGTTCATCCTTGTGTTGTGGTGCTCAATATGCAAAAAAAAAAAAAAAAAAATAATAAATAAACAAAAAGTTTGCAAACCTACACGCACCCATACACACAAAGAAATTGACACCCACAAACGCACAAGGATAAACATTTTATTGCATAAACATAAGTTGTTGTTGTTTACTTTTCTTGTTGTTATATTTATTGCTGTACATTCAGGCCTCGATTTGAGTAGTTTCAATTTGCTTCGTTTCGCTTTACGTGGCTGCACAGTGTCATATTTATACAAATTATAATGACAAAAATACGAAAATAAAAGTTTATTAATTGAAGTCATTTTTTCGCATTTACTAGTAAATATATCATATATTATGGAAAAAATACTTAGAATATTGGAAGTGCCTATAACGCGAATTTATGGCTTATTATATTTGCAAATTTTAAAAATATTTTAATTTTATTTAAAATTTTTCTGAAGAAGTGTATTAACTTTAACTGCATATATCTCCGTAAATACTGGTATGTAATAAATGTATTCAAAATATTTTATTATAATTTTTTAGGTTAAAAAATCAATAATGATACTATTTTTTTTAAAAGAAATCCTATATATATACTTATATAAATTCTATTTTTATTTCCTAAAGTAACACTTTTTTCCATTAAAATTTTCTTCAATACCTTTACACTTATTATTAACAATTATGAAACTCCATATATAGCGATGCAAGTCGAAGTTATAATGATGCAAATCGAAATAATAACGACTCAAATCGAAATATTGAAATTTAAAATATCGCACAGTGTTACATTTGTCAGTTTTAGAACGGCAAAAATCCTGTTTTGGAGATATTGCACTGAAATTTTATATTCTGTTAGTACACAAGGCCGTAAATATTTCCACTAAAAATAGGCGAATGGAATCACTGCCACTCCCATACTAAAAAAAATATTTTTTTGTTTGAATTTTGAAAATATTTTTATAAATTTTATTAAAAAATTAATACTTTAAATGTAGGCGTGGCGGGATCTAATCACAAAAAATATATATAAAAATATATATATATATATATATATATATATATATATATATCTGTATGTATATATATATTTTTTGTGATTATATCCCTCCACATCTACCTTTAAAGTATTAATTTTTTAATAAAATTTATAAAAAACTATTTCCAAACTTCAAACAAAAAAATAATTTTTTTAGTATAAGAGTGGCAGTAATTCCATCCGCCGATATTTAGTGGAAATATTTACGGCCTTGTGTACTAACAGAATATAAAATTTCAATCCAATATCTCCAAAACTGGATTTTTTTTCATTCTAAAACTGACAAATGTGGCATTGTGCGATGTTTGAAATTTGAATATTCCGATTTGCGTCGTTATGATTTCGATTTGCATCATTATAATTTCAATTTACGTCGCTAAGTAAGGAGTTTCACAATTGTTAATAATAAGTTTAAAGGTATTGAAGAAAATTTTAATGAAAAAAATGTGTTATATTAGAAAAAAAATAAAATAAAATATAATTTATATAAGTATTTTTATTTCACCTCTTTTAATAGAAAATACACCTTTTTTTAATAAAAATTAAATTGTATGTTCAAATATTTTACTACGAACACAATTATTAAGAAAACAATGTAAATTCAGTTTGCGTCGCAATTCTTTGATCCCCATGAACGACGCAAACCGGGGCCTCAGTGTATATGAAATAAATAAACAATCTTCAATACCTGTGTTTGGATTAAGCAAGAGACTTGTTTACAACATGTTGGACAGGGTGACCCAATGAGAAAAATAAAATTGAAATGGTGATTTTGAGAATGAGAAATTTTACGAAAAAAAAAAAAATAATAAATTATTAAATTTTTTTTTCTGCAATTTTGTATTCAAAATTCTTTTTATTTGTTTTGAATTTCGTTTTTACCCGGGGACAATATTATTTTATTAATGTATTTGATTTTTTTTGTATTATTCAATATAATTTTTTATTATTAAAAATAATAGCTTATTTTTAATAAGGTGGTTGTTGCATTTTAATATTATTTGTTGGAATTATTATTTTTCTTTATTTATTATTTATGAAGAAAAGTTTGTAGGTGTTATTTTTTTTGCTTCCAAATTATCTTTTTACTGTTCTGTTCTGTTAGAGTAAAAAGTAATTAAAAATTATTCTTTGCTTAAAGGGATTTTACTTTATTTATTATTGTTGTTGCTATTGTTGATTTTATGTGCTCAAAAAGAAGAATCTTTGGGATTTATTTATACATTTATTTTTGCATAGACATAGAAGAGAAATTGTTTAGATTAAAAATAACAAGGTTTGTTAAAAAAAACACAAACAAATTATATCTCTGTATTTATTTGATTATTAATAAAAAAATAAAAAATAATAAGATATTTAAATTTATAATTTAATGTGGTACAGTGGGGCCAATCGGGAAATTGTTGGTAATAAATCAGTATCTCCTACTTGTTGGATCGAATTGAAATGTATGGAAAAGTTGCAGAGGAGGACCTAAGCTTTTACAAAAATTATCTTGTAATCATCCTGTGATGATACGAGATAAGCTATAGGTTATCAGAGTTGACCACCTCGAGTATGTAAGTAAGAGTATGTAAAAAATCATAACTTCTGTAAATCAAGTTCGAATTCAAAGATTTTTATATTTCTGCAGTGTTTGGCAAGATAAAAAAAGTTTTCTTCTTAAAAAGATATGTACGCTTGACAAGTAGTTTAGGAGATACAGATTTATTACCAAAAATATTACGATTGGCCCCACTGTGTATTGCATGTAAAAAGAGATGAAGTTAGTATCGTTTGGATTAAAGCCAGTAATTAGCAATCAGTTATTTTAATTTTTATTGGCATTTTCATGGGTGCATGGGCAAAAGTTAAGATAAACGATTTAAGGTGAAAATGGATAGGTTCCTTTTTTTACTAATTGTGTTGGTTGTATGTTTTTTTTTTAATAACATTTAAATTAATATAAACAAGTTGAAGTATTCTGGACCAAAGCCTTTGTTTAAAAAAGGATTTTCTTTAAATTTTCCCTTACTAAAAAATAGACTTTTTTGAAAATTTTATTATTTTAATTTTATTTTTTTTTTTAATGGTACTTTGTGAAAATTTATTTTTAGATTTCTTTTAATAGGGATTTTCTTAAATTGCTAGTTAAAATTGTTTCGTTTTGGTACTTTTTCGAAAATTGTTCTATTTTTATGTTACTTTTGAAAAATAATTGGTACTTTTTGAAAATATAATTTTTTTTTTAAATAGGAACTATTTTTATTTTTTATCATTATTGTTTATTTATTTATTTTTTATTTTATTTTTTTGACAAAATTGGAATTATTTTAATCATGCTTTTTTTGAAAATTGGTGCCTTTTTGAAACTGGTGTTTGGAAAGTGGTATTTATTTGAAAAATCGTACTTGTTTGAAATCTTATCTTTTTGCGAAAACTAGTTTAATTTTTTTTTTAATTTGGTACTTTTTTTCAAATTTTTATTTTGATAAAAATTGACTTGGATTTTTTTGTTATAATTGTACATTTCGAATAAAAATATATATTTATTTAAGTTTATTATATTTGGGAAAAATAGCTGTTATTTTTGAATTTTTTTTTTTTTTTTTTTTGGAAATGTTTTCTTTTTTTAACGCTACATTTTTAAAATTTATGTTTTTATAATGGATACTTTTTTAAAGTTCTTTAATTGTTTTTTTATTATTATTTTTTTTTTTAAATTATTACTTTGTTTAAAGATGGAGTGTTTTTGGAAAAGGATGCTTTTTGAAATATGCTCCTTTATTGAAAAACAGTTTTTTTTTCAAAACGTTTGAAAATTTTTAATATTTTGAAAATTATTGTTTTTTGTTGAAAATTTGAAGTTATTTACAAAATCCTTTGGAAAACTAAAACAATTTTAATTTTATTTTATATATTTTTTAACCTTTTATTATGCCCTACCCTGGAGGCATTATGCGTTTGTGTTGATGTTTGTAAAGCACATAAAAACCTTCAGGACCTCCACCTTAAAGTATTCCATTCGATTTAGAAACACCGTTCTTCCTTCTGTCTGGACAGTTGGCTGTCTACCTGTTTTTTAAACTTAAAATCAAAGTAAGGATCGCAGTTTAAAAGACATCTTCAAAAAATTTGGCACGAATTATTATTTTCGTATTGAGACTATACCTATTGAAGTTAGTTATGATTGATCTATTATTTCCAAAGGTATTTTCTGTGTGTTACAAACATCGGCCCAAACACATAATCCACCAACCACCTATGAATATATTAGTATATGTGTTAATCAAAAGGGTTTATTTTTTCAACAAATTCGTATTTTTTCTCAAAAAAGGCAGAAGAACAGACAATAGAAACCCTTTATTTCGACTTATTTCTACCTTCAAGGACCCAGAAATCACTTTGCAATAATATAAAAACTAAATATTAATTTTTCTTTTATCACATTATTTTTATGCAAAACGTTTTGTTCGACAACGAAGAATAGGCAGTTAGTTTTTATTTTTTCTTAAGAGAAATAAAATTTTATACATTTTATATATTTTGGATGTATATAATTCCTATCGAAATATTTTGTTTGCTACCTGAAAAATTTATTTTAATATCTTATTTAACATATAAAATCGCAACAGTTGACAAACCTGGGTGCGACAAACAAATTCGCAATAAAGAGCGAAAGAAAAGAAAACGTACCAATAAATTTAGCTTTTATCTTCTCTCTTTTTGCCGATCAATGGCATAAATACATCAATAATATATAATTTTATAATTTTACCTGTATTTTGTAAGATATCAAATAAATAATTTTTTAGCGATTGGTGTCGTATGATTAATATTTAATAATAAATTAATATTTTATATTACTCATACGCAACGAAACATAATGAATTCTATTGAAAAATTAAAGTGTGTTATTTGTTTAGTTTTTCTATGTATGCAAAAAACAACAAATAAATTTGAAATTTATTTGTTGTTTTCAATATAGATTATCGAAACGAATTTTCGACACACTTTTGTTCGACCTCGAGGAAGTAGCAGTTAGTTTTACTTTTTTCTTATATATTTTAGATGTATGCATTTTCTATCATAATATTCTGTTTGCTACCAGAAAATTGTATTTTAATATCTTATTTACCATATAAAATAACTGAAATTTATTTAAATATATTTTCCTATTTAATCTTTGAATATTAAATATAAACCCACATATGTAAATAAATGTTAAAATAAATGTCCAAATATCTTCTTTGTACTATAAAAGAACATGACCTACATCAAATAAATTAAATGATATTGCCTGAAGTACTATTTAGTACTGGTACTATTACTACTACTATTACGACAACAATTATATTAATATCAATATAATCGTAATCTATTTAAATGGGAAATATGTTAATGAACTACAAATATTATAAAAACAGGATGTTGGTTTGAAATACAGAACACAGATCATATAGAAAGTGAAAGGAAAGAAGGAAGTAGAATGCTTAATTAAATAAAATGTAGTTTATACATGCAACTATGTAAGTATGTACTATAAATTTATATAAAGAAAAAAAATCTTCAAATTTAGGTATATGACTACAACTATGACAAAAAAATTTTCTATATACAAATATACATATGTTTGTATACATGTTAGTACTTAATATTTGTAAAAGAAAAATGTCAAAAACATAGAAAAACACAAAGAAAAGAAAATCATTTAATAAAATTTCCCATTTAAATAATTGGCAGTAAGTTTAAAGAGTAAATTTGTTGGTAGTTTTGACAAAAAATATTTTGAAAATGAATTATCTTGTAAAAATTTTAAATTTTAAAAAAATAATACAAATTTTACTAAAAGCAGTAAAATATCATTGCTAACGAAAATTTTAAAGAAATTATTCTTTCAATTCTTACATAAAAAATCTTAATTTATTTTATGAAGAAAAAACTTTAATTTGATTTAACAACTTGTTGAATTGTAGCAGACAAAGTAAAAACACGTACATGCACATAAAAAGAAAACACACACACACCATTCATATACAATCTCAACAATAAACCAACATTTATACAAACGCAGCGAATTAAAAAGCTAAATCTCAACATCCCTTGATTACAGGGTTGGAAAAGTTGATATGAGCGTACTTTTTTTTAATGCTATTTAACATTTAAAAGTACTGCAATAATCCCTCGAATCATTGGATACTCTTAAACGATTATTTGGTTATTCGATTCAAAAATAAACTTTTTAAATAAAAATTTTCGAATGGAAACCTATAACAGTATTTAAGTATTTTTTTTTTATTAGGAGCTTAGATACAGATTTACACTTGGTATTCAGAAATAATTATGAAATTGTTATACACACTTGATTAAATCTTGTGTGTTAGAGTTTCCAAAAAATTCGCATATAATTAAGACAATTTAAATTAATTTGTAGGGCAAATAAACTAGATTATAGAAACATTTGTGCTGTAGGTCGATTGTTTAATTTATAAAATTGTAAACGAGAATCACTCTATAATATATAGTCACTACTACAAATTACAAGTTTATGTGCTATGTAAATCGAATTCCAGTAGAATTGAAAATATTCCGATTTTCACAGATATCAGATTATTTATTATTTTTTAATAAAACTAAAGCTGAAGTGCTCGTTTTTAAATAGTTGACCTTTGACTATTTTTTCACAATTTCTGTAAGGACAGGGCCATATTTCTAAAGAAATTCATATTTTACTATAATATTTATATCGTATTTAATCATTCCTTTTTTGGTACTGAAATTCAATTCCTTGAGTTTTTCACAAAATAAAAAATAAATAACTACCAAAAACTAGAATTTTAGTACTCTGAGGGTGAGAAAAAGTACCATTTTAAATATATTTTGATACCGACAAATATTTTCATTTTCCATCTCTGCTTGGTTACATCCTAATGAGACAGAGAATATTTCTCGCCGCTTTGTTTTGAGAAATACACTCACTGACAGACATATGTAGACAATAATAATAGTAATAATAATAATAATAATAATAAAATAAGCAGCAAAAAAGTCAAGCAACAAATGTCTGTATACAACATGTTGCTAGAGCACTTTCAATATGTTTAAAATGATGATGAAATTGCAACTTCAAGTTGCTTCTTTTTTCTCTTTGCTCTACGTTAAAGGTAATAAAGAAAAACTTAAATAAAACTCTCTAGTGTGTTTAAATGTGTGCGCTTATACCCAGCAAACCAAAGGATGATTTAAGATTTGAGAATGATTAGAAATAATTTTTTGTTCTCAAATGTAAATGTTTGAGAATGATTTTATAAAAAAAGGGGATTTATTTTTTCCCAATTTCATGCAGATTTGAATTAAGGTTTGAATTAATTTTTGATATTAAAGGAAAAGCACACAATTTTTCAAACGTTTAAAATATGATGTTTCTGTGTTTGATGGGTATACACAAATACAAGCACTGTTACATTAATAAACAGTATTAGAGTAAACTCGTGTGTTTTTCATGCTAATGATGGTCTCCTTACTGACGATGGTAGCTCATGTTAGTAACAGTTGTTGAAGCATCAGTAGAGGTTGTTTGTGATACACCACAGTAATAAACGTACGTACAAATAAAACGCGTACAAACAAAAGAAAATTGAACAGAATAAAAAAGGTATAAAAAATCGCTACAAAAAAAGTAAAGAAAAAGTTACAGTTTTTGCTTTACATTTTTCTACATAAAACTTTTATGTAAATATTTTTTCGTATTGTGTTAAACTGTAAAAGTATTTAACAGTTTTTTTTCACATTGTGCTTGTGTGTTTTGCATTGACATTGATATTGAACATTATTATTTTCGCTGAAATTTAATTTATTTGGTTTTAATGGTAAATAAAGTGAAATTTCATGAATATGTTACTGTCAGGTAAATGCAAAAAAAAAAAAAACAAAAACAAAAAAATCGTTTCTTCATTAACAATATTTTTAAAAATACTGGGTAATTGAATTGTTGTGTTTAAAGTAAATGCATTTAAAGGAAATATTGCTAAAGGGAATGTGTTAAAAAAAAACAAATTTCTAAATTTAAATCAATAAATACATTTTGAAAGTAAAGTCAAGTATAAAAATAAAAAAAATATCGGAGATTTATTAAAAAAAAAAAAAAAAAATTAAACAATAGAGAATGTATTAAAATTTGTTAAAAAAAAATTTATCAAATATTTTTTGTATAAAAATCATCAATTTTTTTAGAAAAAAAACATCGAATTTTCTATAAAAAGAAAATTTAAATAAAATTCACTATGAAAAGAAAATTCATCAAAAATTCTCTATGAAAATAAAATCTAATAAAAAGAAAACTTCTCGAATTTTTTATAGGAATAAAATTTATCTCAAACTTCTGTAAAAAGAAAATTTAACAAAAATTTTCTATAAGAAAAATATGTATAACAAAAATTATCTATAAAAAGAAAATTAACGAATATTTTCTATAAAATGAAACTCTACCGGAAATTTTCTACAAAAATGAAATTTATCGAATTTTCTGTAAAAATAAAATTTATCTAAACTTTCCTATAAAAATAAAATTTAAGAAAAATTTTCTATAAAAAGAAAATTTAAGAAAAATTTTCTATAAAAAGGAAATTTAACGAAAATTTTCTATAAAAATAAAATTTAACGAAAATTTTCTATAAAAAAAATTTTTCGACAATTTTCCTTAAAAAGAAAATTTAACGAAGATTTCCTATACAAATGAAATTTAAAGAAACAATTTTAGACGAAGTTTAAATAGAAATTTCTATATAAACGAAAATTTTCTGTAAAAAGGAAATTTAACGCAAAATTTATATATTTAACGATAAATTTCTAAAAAATAAAATTTTGCGAAAATTTTCTATAAAAAGAAAATTTATGGAAAATTTTCTATAAAAAGGAAGTTTAAAGAAAATTGTCTATATAAAAGAAATTTTTCTATAAAAAGGAAATCTAACGAAAATTTTCTATAAAAAGGAAATTTAACGAAAAATTTCCATAAAAAGAAATTTAACGAAAAATTTCCATAAAAAGAAAATTTAACGAAAATTTTCTATAAAAAGAAAATTTATAGAAAATCTTCTATACAGAGAATACTTAACGAACATTTTTTAATGAAAAGAAGTTTTATATAAAAAAAAAAAAAAAATACGAAAATTTTTTTACAAAAAGGAAATTTATCGAAAGCTTCATGTAAAAATAAAATTTAATGAAAATTTTTTTATAAAAAAACATTTTAACGAACATTTTCTATAAAAAGATAATTTAACAAATAACTTCTATAAAATGAGAATCAGCAAAAGTTTTCTACAAAATTTAATTTTATCGAGTTTCCTATGAAAACAAAATTTAACGAAAATTTTCTAATAAAGGAAAATTTAAGAAAAATTTTCTAGAAAAAGGAAATTTAACAAAAAATTTCTAGGAACAGAAAATTTAACAAAAAATGAAAAATTAACGAAAATTGTCCATAAAAAATTTAATGAAAATTCAATATAAAAAGAAAACTTAAGGGAAATTTTTCATAAAATGAAAATTTATCGACAATTTTCCTTTAAAAGAAAATTTATCGAAATAAATATTGAATTTAAAGAAAAAATTTTACAGAAGGGAAATTTAACGAAAATTTTCTATAAAAAGGAAATTTATAGAAAATTTTATGTAAAAAGAAAATTTAACGAAAATTTTCTATAAAATGAAAATTTAACAAAATTTTTCTATAAAAAGAAAATTTAACAAAATTTTTCTATAAAAAAAAAAAAAAATTAACAAAATTTTTCTATAAAAATTAAATGAAAATTGTACGAACATAAAAAAAAAAATACGAAACTTCCATAAAAAGAAAATTTAATGAAAATTTTTTATAACAAGAAAATTTTCTATGAAAAGAAAATTTAACGAAAATTTGCGTTTAAAAATATAAAATACTATGTGAGAGGAAAATTTATCAAAAATTTTCTATATATTTTTTTAAGAAAATATAACAAAAATTTTCTATACAATGAAAATTTAAGAAAGATATACTATAAAATGAAAATTTTACGAAAATTTTCTACAGAAGTAAATTTATTGATAACTTTCTATAAAAAGTAAATTTATGGAAAAAGGTATATTCATCGAAAATTCATTAAAAAGTTATTTCACAGATTTTTTTATCGAATTTTTGAACAGAAACAAATCAAATATAAATTCATATATAACTACTAAATCATTTGTCCAAAATACCTCTGAATTAGGTGTGCTAGTTTAAAAAGGTCTTCAATATATATATATATATATATCTTTATCCATGATCTTTGTCACCTTTGATTTTTAATACTAAATTAACTAAAGATAAATTTAATATAATTATTTAATAAAAATTTAGCTACAAGCCTTACAAAATTACTAGTAAAAGTAAAATACATTATATCTGATGATAGACAATATTTATTCTTCTTATTCAAAGTTTAAAATATACATATTCTATTTTAATAAACCGTATGCTGTTATTAACATAATAAACCACATTTTTTAATTAAATAACACTCAATGTTTATGAAAATTAATTTTAAAATTTACACATAATTGTTTACATTCGTTTCACCACCATTCAGTTATTCATTCAAAGGCACAAATGTAGATGAATTTACAAACATACATATATGCCCACATAAGCTAATAATAAAGTTAATTAAATTTCCTTTTTATATTAAATTTTTGGAAAGAGAAAAAACTAATAAAATTCTATTACATATTTAAAATTGACAACAATATAAATTTTTGAATTTGCAATTAATTTATTAAATTATTCAAATTTGTCATAATTTAATCAAGTAATTAAATAATGTTGAAATGAAATAAATACAAACCATAACATTTTTTAACCAAAAATTGTAAAGATTTTATATTTTGTAGCAAGAGATTTTAAAAGAACAGGACTAAAAAAACTCTTGTTTACACTTAGAGAAATATCGACCATATAAGTGTATTAAACATTCAATATAAATATAAATCAATCACAAATTGTACACAGCGTGTTCAAATCATTAATGAAAATTATACAGTATTGGTATCAACTTGATACCAATATATGATATGTTTTCTATTCTCTGTGTTCAAAAGTAGTAAACGAACGATGTCAAATCAAAAGACTGACACCGTAAATTTTCAATGTGAACACAATTGTTGAGAATTTTAAATTGTAATTTTTCTCTCAGTGTATACACATAATTTCTTTTCTTATTGCACCATTGCGTAGTGTATGATTAAAAAATTTTTCAATTTTGCACAATTTATAAAAGTCCTTGGGCAAAAATTTATTATTCATTAAAGTTAACAAATAACTAAATAAATTTTGAGGTACTTATACAACAAATTAAAGAAAAATTTTCAAGATTTAATATATTTTTGGATGTGTACTCACATAAAAAACAGACAAGTACAAAAATATAGCACTGATGAAAAATGTAACAATATGTTTGTGATTTAATCAAATTAATATAATTTTATTTTTAGAACTGTAGAAATCCTTCTAGTATATTCCTGTTATTTTAACTTTGTCTGCTTAATACTTGAGGTAAATTTCATATTTGTATCATTTACCTTCCCCTTATTAAAAATGATCTAAAACTTAAGCTTTTTAGAAACTGTACATACGAAAGTATAAATTCATACAATGATGCAAATTCTACCTAAATATTTAGACATGGTTAATATGAGTTTTTTTTTTATTTTTATCTTCTCTTTTATTAACTGAAAAATAAAGGAAATATTACTTAGTACGAGCATATATACAGTTAGTAAGTAGTTACCAGATGTCTAAGTGGATTATATAATTTTACAAAGCTACTTTATATTATTATAAGAGATTTTTGTGATTACGGAAAAGATTTTTTATGTATGCTTTTGAATAGAAGAGGAAACTTAAAAAGAGTTTATAAGGAAATTAATTATAAAAAAATAAAATATAAGAGTGAGGTGAAAAATATTAAATTTTCATCTCAGTCATATTATTTGTTAAAAAAGTAAAGTTTTGAAAATTTAATATTTATAAAAAATATTCGATAAATTAACTACCTATAAAATTTATTAATTAAAGTTAATTATATTTACTATTCTTAATAATTAGAAAATTTAAATAAAATTATTATTTATTAAAATTTTGTTTATGGGAAGTTATTTCTACTAACCCTAAATACATGATAAAAGTTACAGAATTTTAAATCAAACTGCTAATATAATTAATTTGGTAATAAAAATATCAAGAATAGAGAACATAGAATTAATAATTAATCCCAAAAAGTTTCTGACGTGTTGAAGGATAAATTTGACCCACTGTAGTATTCAGTGTGTATAAATTTTACTTCTATGCAGACATTATTTGAAAACCCCTGCTCATCCTACATTAATGTTTTTTAGTTTTAAAAGGATTGGATTTGTAGTTTAGTAGTTACAAATTTATTAACATTTGTTTTACTATTAGTCGCTCTATGCGTATGAGTAATATTCATTATAATTTATAAATAAAATAAATCATGCCCTAAATAGGTCCCTAAAAAGTCAAAAAGGAAAAAAAACTATAATTTAATATTCTAGGTAAATTTTATCTATAGAAAATTTTAAATATTTTTTTTTTATAAAAATTTTTTTTTAAAATATTCGATAAATTAACTTAAACAAATAATTTTCTTTTATAGAAAATTGTCGATTATTTTTAATAAAAAATTTCATTTCATTAACTTTTAAATTTACAAAAAAAATTTTCGTAAAATTCTTTTATAGAGAAAATTTTTGGTAACCTTATTAATAGAGAATTTACGATAAATTCTTTTTTTTATAGAAATTGGTCGATAAATTTTCTTTTGATAGAAAATGTCTATCAATTTTCCTTTTATATAAAATTTCTATAAATTTTCTTTTCTGATGGAAAAATTTCGACAGTTTCCTTTTACACCAAAATTTTCGATAAATTTCCTTTGTAAAGAAATTTTTTGTTAAATTTCCTTTTTATAGAAAATTTTTGATAAATTTCCTTTTTGTAGGAAATTTTCGATAAATTTCCTTTTTATAGAAAATTTTCGTTAAATTTCCTTTTTACAGAAAATTTTCGTTAAATTTCCTTTTTATAGAAAATTTTCGATAAATTTCCTTTTTATAGAAAATTATCGATAAATTTCCTTTTTATAGAAAATTTTCGATAAATTTCCTTTTTATAAAAAATTTGCGATAAATTTTTTTTTATTAAAAATTTTCGATAAATTGCCTTTTTATAGAAAATTTTCGTTAAATTTCCTTTTTATAGAAAATTTTCGTTAAATTTCCTTTTTATAGAAAATTTTTGATAAATTTCCTTTTTGTAGGAAATTTCCGATAAATTTCCTTTTTATAGAAAATTTTCGTTAAATTTCCTTTTTATAGAAAATTTTCGATAAATTTCTTTTTGATAGAAAATATTCTATAAATTTCCTTTTTATAGAAAATTTTCGCTAAATTTCCTTTTTATAGAAAATTTGTGATAAATTTCCTTTTTGTAGGAAATTTTCGATAAATTTCCTTTTTATAGAATATTTTCGATAAATTTCCATTTTCGATAGAAAAATTTCGATAATTTTCCTTTTTTGATAGAAAAATTTCGATAAATTTACTTTTTTGAAAGAAAAATTATGGCAGTTTCTTTTTATACTAAATTTTCGATAAATTTTATTTTTATATAAAATCTTCGATAAATTTTCTTTTTATGTACAATTTTCGATATAGTTTCCTTTTTTAAATTTTTGATAAATTTTCTTTTTTTTTAATTTTTGATAAATTTTCTTTTTATACTAAATTGTCGGTAAATTTTCTTTTTATATGAAATTTTCAACAAATTTTCTTTTTATACGAAATTTTCGATAAATTTCCTATTTCTGAAAATTTCTTACAAATTTGGTTTTTTGTAGACAATTTTAGATAAATTTTCAATAAATTCTCTTTTTTAGAAAAATTTCTATAATTTGCTATTTAGTTAATGTTGCAAATTATATAAAAAAATATGTATTCTTCTAGTTAAAGCCTCTACAATTACAATTTATGTACCTTTATAAATAACTGCCTATTTATCTGCTGTAATTTCTATAAAATATAATTGTAAAAAGTAAATTAATTTCTAGACAACCTTGTAAATCACCTTGAAATAAATAATTTATCCCGATTCAGTGCTCAACTTTGATAGTGATTTGTTTTTAAAAGCTGTTTCAACTTGTTCAATGTATTTTTACAACATTTTATATATTTTTTAATTCTTTTTTTTTTTATTATTATTATTTTTATTTGCTTTATTATTTTTACATTATTCATTAAAATGTATAAAGGCACACACAGACACACGAAGAAATTGTTTACATTTATTGTAAAATAAACACAACTGTTTTTTATTGTGTTGCTCCCTTATTACTGTTGTTTTTTTATTCTGTTATTTTTATTTGTATATACTTGTACTTTTTTTTAGCAAAGGACTTTCAAAGGGGATGAACTTATTTTTACACAGTGTTTGAAAGGTGTTTAAGTTCGAAGGCCAGCAATGTAAACATGTCAACAACTTTTGGACTGTATTTAGTAAAGTGATGTTTTATTTTAATTTTTGTTTGTTGAACAGGATTAGTCAAAAGGATTTTTAGGAATAATGTTTGTTAAATCAACTCCTGCTGTTTCAACCTCCTCAACTTAGATTTTATTTTCAGTTGTTATAAAGAATTATGACAAAAGTTTTTTATTTATTTATTTTTACAAGTCAATTGAATTTCAATATACATACATTTATTTGGAATTGAATTAATGACTCGTATAAGTATCAAACAGACTTATATGTATACACCCACATTTGTAGGTAAGTCTACAATTTAAATTTAAATTTATACTAAACAGTTAATGAAATAAAAAAAGTAAGCCTTTATCTATTACAGAGAAATTAACCTATATATTTATCTGAGATTGTGTATAAATAGAAAATTATCAAAAACTGACTTTAAGTATAATATGTACTGCAAAAAAAAAAAAATTAAAAAAATAAAAAAAAAAAAATAAATTATGTACAAAAAGTGTTTCTTTAATAGAAATCCAATCAAAAGATTTATTAAAAATTATTTCTTTAGGAAATTTAGAAAAAATTAACGAATATTTTATCTATCGAAATTTTCTATAAAAAGAAAATTTGTCAAAAATTTTATATAAGAAAAATTTACGAACACTTTTTCTAAAGTGAAAATCTATCGAAGTTTTTTATCGAAATTTTCTATAACAAGAAAATTTTCTATAAAGAGAGAATTTATCAAACATTAAAAAAAAGAAAATTTATCGCAAAAGTTCCTGAGACAGAATATTTACGAAAATTGTCTATAAAGCGAAAAATTTTTGAAATAAAAAAAGTTTTTAGAAAAGAAAAATTTATTGAAAATGTATAAAAATCATACAAAATCTTCTATGAAAAGTTTATCAAACATTTTCTAAGGAAAAGGGTATTTAATGCCAATACCTCTGAAATAGAAAATTTATCGAAAATTTTCTTCAAAAACAAAATTTATTTGAAAAATATTCATATCAGAAAAATTTTCTTCAAAAAGAGAATTTATCGAAAATTTTCTATAAAAAGAGAATTTATCGAAAATTTTCTATAAAAAGAGAATTTATCGAAAATTTTCTATAAAAAGAGAATTTATCGAAAATTTTCTATAAAAAGATAATTTATCGAAAATTTTCTATAAAAAGAGAATTTATCGAAAATTTTCTATAAAAAGAGAATTTATCGAAAATTTTCTATAAAAAGAGAATGTATCGAAAATTTTTATATAAAAAGAAAATGAATCGAAAATTATCTATAAAAAGAGAATTTATCGAAAATTTTCTATAAAAAGAGAATTTATCGAAAATTTTCTATAAAAAGAGAATTTATCGAAAATTTTCTATAAAAAGAGAATTTATCGAAAATTTTCTATAAAAGAAAATGAATCGAAAATTTCGTAAAAAAAAAAATTTATGGACAATTTCGCATAAAAAGAAAATTTATCGATAATTTCTTATAAAAAAACATATCGACAATTTCGTACAAAAAGAAAATTTATCGATAATTTCGTATAAAAAGAAAACGTCAACAATTTCTTATAAAAAGAAAATTTATTAAAATTTTTCTACGAAAAAAAATTAATCTAAAATTTTCTATAAAAAGAAAATTTTCTATAAAAAGAAAATTTTCTTAGAGTCTATTAAAAGAAAATTAGGAGTTAATTATACGAACAATTTTAAGATAATGATGAGTGATGATGATGATTGATATTAAAATTTTCATTATAATTAAATAAAAAAAACAAAACAATTGTTCGGATAATAACAAACAAGTTCATAATTTTATTTCAATAAGAAAAAGTAAAAGAGTCAAAGAAGAACAATAAAAAAAGATTGAAAAATTTATCAAGTGAAAAAAATGCGTCGTAATTTACCGCCAACACAACGTTTACGTTCACAATCGATAAGCTGTGCCAACCCTTCTTCCCTCTCTCCATCTGCTAAATCCCACCCGTCCCAGTTGCAGCATCATTTATCATATGACATGAGATCAGACTCAACCAACTCTTCGCCCAGTCATGGACGACGTGAATCTCTGGTCAAACCAACTTGGCAAAATATACGTCCTGGTCAGATACCATTAAAAACTTTGGAGAAAATTAATGGCATCACTTCAGATTCAGATAATGAAGATTGTGAATATTTGCGACGTTCAAGTTTTAATTATGCCAACAACGGCAGCAGTGCAGCAACAACAGCAAGCACAACTTCACCACACACTTCTACATCCACCAATGCAACAGGAAATCAACAACAAAAACAACAACAATATTCCTCAACTGTGCGCAAACATAGCAGCAGCAGTTTAGCTCAGTTGACACGTAAAGGTAGTTTGGTGGTACATCGAGATTCTTTATCTTCGAATGCTTCTTTAAAATCAGCCCGCTCAAGTATTGATGCCACCAGCATTTTCTCTGCATCTGGTCAAAGTACAGAGGGGAAAGGAAATAAATCAACATCTTCGTCTGGTCGTTCATTGGTGCGTATGATGACGAATAAGTGCACTGCAGTGAGTAGCAGTGATGAGGAAATGGATTACGATTTTTTGGCCAAGGTAAGTGAAAAGAAGATAATTAATATTATTTTCAAGTGTTGTTTCATTTTCATTTCTCTTTTATTTATTATTACTTTTTTTTTTTAATTTACAAGTTTTATTTAAATTAATATTTTCTAAACTGAGTAACGAAAGCCATACAAATATGAGAAATTGACAAATGACTACAAAACAAGTAATTATTTACAAAAAAAGAAAAAGAAATACCTGACTCATGACTTGTCAAAAACCTAATTCATGTAACAACAAAATACATGTATTATATTTTGTTTTTGTGTTTTGAAAAAAAATGAGTAATTTTTTTTGGAAAATTTAGTTCGAAGTGCCTCTCACATAAACTTCTAGTTGGATTCTTTGGCCTGACTTTTTACACGAAGCACAGTGGGGCCAATCGAAAAATTCTTGGTAATAAATCTGTACCTCTTAAACTACTGGTCGAATCGAACTGAAGTGTTACAGGTTGCCAAAGTTGAGCACCTCGAGCAGAGCTGTAAATGAATCATTCATTTTTGAATTATGCACTGAATTAGCAAATTCAATTGAATTAATTCTTTTCACACAAAAAAATGAATTGAATGAAATTTGAGTCAATTCAAATGAATTTGGTAAAAATGAATTGCAATTCATTTCCAATTCAAACGAATTTGTCAAATGAATTGCAATTCCTTTCCAATTCAAACGAATTTTTAGAATGAATTGCAATTCGTTTCTAATTCAAATGAATTTGTCAAAGTGAATTGCAATTCATTTCCAATTCATTTGAATTGAATTAATTTTGAATTAATTCAAATGAATTAACAAAAAGAATTAGCAATTCATTTCAAACTCATTTGAATTGAATTGATTGAAATTTGAATTGTTTTTGTAAGTAAATCTACAGTAAGCATCACTGTCGTTTTGTTATTCAACTAATTTTTTATGTAAAAGACAGCAAGCATTACTCTCGTTTTGTATATCACCTAGTATAGTTCAAAGACAAAAAATTTTTAGATTTGAAATTCCCATCATATACTGGCATTGTCAGGTAGCGGCAGAATAGGAATTGAATTATTAGGTATCGGCAAAAATCTTATCAAAATGGGAAAATTTGGTTCATTTGCTAAAAGAAACTTAAATTTTTATTTTTATCAAATAGTGCGAAAATATTATTAAAGGTGTGGACAAGGGCAAGGCTTTAAAATTTTTGTACTGAATATTTTCATTTTGGCATGAGAAATTTCCATTTTTCATTCCCCCTAGATTTGCTCTTGAATTTGATTGATTGCAACTCATTTTTGATTTCATTCATTTGAATTGCAATTCATAGTTCTAATTCATTTGAATGAATTCAAAATCAATTCAATTCAAACGAATTGGAAATGAATTGCAATTCATTTTACAAATTCATTTGAATTGGAAACGAATTGAAATTCATTCTACAAATTCATTTGAATTGGAAACGAATTCATTTCTGCCTAATTCGTTTGAATTTGAAAATTTCATTCAATTCTTTATTGTTGTGAAATGTATTAATTCAAATTTTAGCTAATTCGTAATGAATTAAAATCAAAAAAGAATGATTCATTTACAGCTCTGACCTCGAGTATGCAAAAGTCCGGTTTCAAAGATTTGTGCTTGGCGAGATAAAGAAAAAAACATACTTACTCACCTCTTACAGTTAAAAAAATATTTAGCGTTGAATTTTAAATTTTTGATTTTTTTTTTTTTTTGCCTCGACTTCATTTCGTTTTTCAGGAATAAGTCCAGAGGTATGTTGAATTCTTTTTTATTATCTCAATTTCTGTAGCCGTGAAAAACGTTCAAAGTCTGCACTCTGAAATTGTATGACAAATGGCTATTTTTTGCAAAAACATAATATAATTCTTTCACTTTTTTTCGCTAAATTTTGTTAATAAAAAATATTTTTCTTTCAAAAGATAAAGCCTAATAAATGGTTAAAAAATAAATTTTTAATTGATTTCGATTTGCACTCTACATTCAGCATTAGTCGAAAATGGCGAATTTAAAAAAAAAATCATATTGAATTAAAAAAATTCACGCGTTTTTTTTTTTTTTTTTTTTTTTGAAACTTGTTGATATTTAGATTTTTTTAGTACTAACTGCTTCGCGTCCTGCCAAAAACGTATGCAGGAGTGCAGATTTAATGAAAAAGTCCATTTTTCAAAAGACTTTTTTAAATTGCACAAAAAAGTATGTTAGCATTTAATTTTTAGTATTATTATTATTATCTATCTTTAATTTCTCCAAAAATCATTTAAAAATCTTTAACAGTCAATTTTTGGCAATTTTCAAAAAATAAATATTATTTAATGAATTGAATCATTTTATTATGAATATAATTTCGTTACACAAATAACACGCACCAGCAGCGTTGTAAACTATTTTTAACCAAAACGAGCAGGAAAAAATCCAAAACGCGCTAAAAAGCACTAAATTGATTCAAAATTGAGGGAATTGGTTAAACGTAGAGCCCTTTTTAGCTTATTTTTTTAAATTAAAATAATATTTTTATTAATAGTAACAACTTAAACATTATAAGGTCCATATTTGTTATTTTTTTAAATATTTTAACTTCAGCAAAAAATAGTGAATTATATTTCGATTCAAATTTAAAATTGGTGTTTTTATTACAGAAGTAGGCGGTAACATCTTAAGCCTTGTTCATGCCGAAATTACGAATGAAATCTAGAGTGTTCATACTGGCTAAATGACATTTGATGTAATTTCATGAACAGCCAATACTTATTGTTTACATTTTAAATTGTTATAGGGGTAAATAAAGTATTTTGAAATGGAAACAAATAAGAAACAATTATTTGCTAAATTGGAAATAATTAATTTGCAACAATTAAAAATGTAAAAAGGATAGGTTTCATTTTGCAAAATCACTTTAATAATTAATTTTAAGATTTGTGTTTAAATTTAAGATCAGCTGTCAATTGTTTTTTTTTTTTTTTTTGTTTCTTCGCACAGTTGAAACATGCAGTACATAGTTGAAAAAAAGTATTTTTTCCAACCATGTAACAGAGTTGCACGGAAATGGGCATCGTAATTTCAATGTAATTTCGCCGAAATTACACAAAATTATGTAATTTCGCAAGTGTCCAAATGTATGGGAAATTAGGTAATTTCAACTTGATTTCGGCCGAAATCACGAAAGTACGTAATTTCGCGTCGGTCTGAATGCCCTATTATATATATTTATATATATTTAAAATTCTTAATTCATAGCAACTTTTTTCCAAGAATTTAAATTCATAAAACTGTTATTTTCGGTTCATTTTTTAATTTTATTGCAAAACCTTTTATTTAATCAGTCCAATTTCATTCCCAAAAAGACAATTCCTAAAATAAATAGGAACGTGTCTGGAAAATTCCTTATAAATCTTTTATTCAATGTGATTAGGAAAACGGATAGATACCTTAAATAGCATTTCGAAGTGAAATGATTGTTCTAGTTTTTGGTGAACTCGAAAATTAATAAAAAAATAAAAATGTTCTATGGTAGAAAATGTTTTTTCTCTGGTGAAAAAAATTCTTATTTCTGTTGTGTAAAATGAAAACTTTATAAAATATTATCAAATTAAAATTTTATTATTAAAAAATTAAAAATGTGTTAAAAAAAAACAACAGATATGAATGAAAAAATTTCAAATGTTTTGTCTACATTTTAATTTCACTCTGAAGGCCTCACCCTGTTTTAGAAATAGACATAATAAGGAATATGAAGAATTTCAAAGAATGTAATGTGATGAAATCGTAAAACATAAAATATTTTATGTAAATATTTGACATTGAATTTTTTTTTTATTAATTTTTAACGTCAAAAATTTATATGCTTTTCTCAAAAATTCTGCAAGCCTTATGAGCTAGTAAAATTTTGATCAGCTATAGCCGTCTATAATTTACTAAAAATAATAATTTTCTACCATTTCACATAGGCCCTTATATACTATTTTTTATTAGTTAATAAGAACGCAAAAACATGTTCCTAATAGACATATCACTAAAGTAAAACACGTCAATTTAACGCCTTTTTTGAAAAAAGCGCTAACAGAAAAAAATGCGTCTTTTGGGTTGTTAAAAAGCACTAAATCTAGTGTAAAAAGCGCTAACTTTGCAACTCTGTGCATCAGTATAATTGTGTGTTACGTATACGCACATATGGAAATTAACAATAAGATATACAATAGTGAAATTAGTGAGTTTTGATAAGAGTTGTCGGATTTGAAGCCATATATTATCTCTTTTAAAATTACCTATATAGACTTGTTATATATCAATGGAGTGGTAAGTAAGCCTATCTTTATATTCTCTTCATATTTTATAAGTTTTTCGAAAGTAGACGTAGTTTTGCTTGATAAAATATATTTTTTTAATTTTTTAAAATATTATTTAATATTGGAAAAATTGCCAAAAATTGGTTGCTGAAGCTATTGGAATGGTTTTTTGAAGAATGAAATACTGATGCTTATTTTACATAAAATCTAAGAAATAATAGTAATAGTATAATGCTAATATATTTTTGTGCAATTAAAAAAAAAGGTCTTTTAAAAAGTTGACTTTTTTCATAAAATCTGCACTCCTGCATTCGTTTTTGGCCGGACGGGAAGTAGTTTATTGCCAAATCGATTTCGATTTCAATATTAAATATTTATAATATTTATTAAATATTTATTATATTAATAATTTAACAGCATTAATAAATTAAAAAAAAACTTGTGTAACTTTTTTTTATTAATCGATAAATATGAAATTATAAAGGGTGCAAATCTAAATCAATTTAAAATTTCTTTATTAACAATTTGTGAAGCCTTCTCTTTTGGAGTATGTAAAGAAAAAAAATTTTTGTTAAAAAAACTTTGAGAAAAAAATTGAAAAATATACTACATTTTTGTAAAAAATAGCCTTTTTTCATATTAATTTCAGAGTGCTGACTTTGAAAATTTTTCACAGAAAAATTTTTCAAAAAAAAAAAAAAAAAAAAATTTCTGCATATTATTTCAGAATGTACTAGAAATTACAGAGTGTTTTTAAAAAATTTTCTTTTACATAGCTCAGGACTTATTCACGTAAAATATGATAAGGTCGAGGCAAAAAATCAAAAATTTAAATAATAAGTATGTTTTTTTCTTTAGCAAGCCAAGCACTTTACAGAAATATCAAATATCTTTGAAATCGGACTTGATTTGTAGAATTTACGATTTTTTGAAAATTTTACATACTTGAGGTGGTTAGCTCGTATTATTACAGGGTGATTACAATATGATTTTTCTGAAAGCTTATGTTCTTCTCTATGAACATTTCAATTCTAATCGATTTATATATATATATATATATATATATATATATATATATATATATATATATATCTATATCTATATGTAGTAGTATAAGGGATATTTTGATGGATACCCTGTCTCAGTGAGATCTTCCCGGACGAGCCCCCAATTGTAGTATTGTAAGGGGTATTTTGATGAATACCCTGTCTCAGTGAGATCTTCCCGGACGAGCGCCCAATTGTAGTTTTAGAGTATTTTTGATAACACTTTAGCTACTTCTAATTTTTGTTGCTTTGATCTTCAATTTAAGACACAGCTGCGCTCTAAATTCATTATAATATTTATCTATATATTGAGAAACTATTTACACTATTTACACATTTAATAACTTAAACTTAACACTTTCAAAATAAGAAGTTAAACCAAACTGTAAGACACTTGATGATCCTTTGTCACTTGATCTCTTTGACAATTGATGTTCGAAAATTAATTCCTTTGACAATTGATTCATTGAATGATGATCTGTTCGTAAAGTCGGTCTTTTATATCCCTGTCCCGATTCCGTTATGTTCCGTTCGTCTTAAACCCAACCCACTAAAAGTCAATCCCTAAATTGTCAACTTAAGTATTCGTCTCCTACCTTTCCCCTCATTTCCCACATATATTTATATGTATAAATATATATATATATATATATATATATATATATACATATATATATATATATATACATATAAATATATATATATATATATATATATACATATACATATATATATATATATATTATTTTTCCTTTCCAGATTTTTCTTTTTTTTTATACTTTTCTTGGTCTCAGTTTTTTCTCTATCAGTTTCCTTCCTGGTCTTTTCTATACTTCTTCTACAATTTCTTTCTATATTCTCTACGAAGGGACTCATAATGGACCTCTAGGTCTCCGAGTGGATGCACAAGCACTCTTCTGAGTATTGTGCAACCCTTCTCTACCTACCTACATATATATATATATATATATATATATATATATATATATATATATATATATATATATATATATATATATATATATATATATATATATATATATATATATTTAATTTAGCACATTCAAACAATATTATGGTACACAATCTACCACAAAAATTTGTTTAATAATTTTCAAGTTTCCTTTTAAGTTTATAAGCCGCTAGTAGTTAGTTAATAAAAGTACTTGATGAATTTTTGGTTGTGTGGTTGCTACATTTTTTTTTTTTTACCAAGATTACATTCTTTATCTGGGATTATTTTTGAGACTTGTTTTTACATTGATATTTTTTTTTTTTTTTTTTTGAATTTATGTAAATTTCATTTGAAGGGTATACACAGTTCAATAAATTTGAATTTAATTCAAAAAGTCCCTATACAGTTCAAATACAATGAGCTGTTTAAAAAATGTTTTAAAATTTTAAATCAAATACTTTTGCATTTTGTTGTAAGAGAACATAAAAAATATGTACATATTGGTAAGCTGTTAATATGAAAGTAAAATACACTAAAAAAAAATGTACAAGTTTAACTAAATATGAAATTAAAAACTTCTGTTGTTCTTAATCAAAAGTTTAATATATTACCTCCTGCATCACCACCACTGAGTTAATGAATCTTTAAATCAATTTAATTTCATCATACTACCATATTTTATAATAACCAGCGCAACCAAAAATATGCTCTCAAAAAAGTGTTTTATACATATAGAAATGCTGTTAAAATCGGAAAATATGGCCTTGAGTTTTAAAAAATATGCTCTTAAAATATTATTTCTTCTAACATAATTTTACATTATCTAGTACTCATGATAAGAACAAATTGATTTTTGTTAGAAATTGTACTTAAAAACCTATGAAACCTTAAATATTGTATCAGAAAATTACAGAATTTTTGTTAATTTATAAGATGAAAATAACGTATGTGACAGTAAAAAGAAAATTTCTCTAATGGCAAATTAAGCAAAAAATGCTATTGGGTGCAAAATATGCGGTTTTTACTTAAGCGTAAAATTTGGAAAATTAAGCTTTTTATTATAATACTTATACGCAAAATTATGTTCCTAAGTATAAAATATGCAAAAATATGTCATTTAAATTTCTAAAATATGTCTAAAATAAGAATTTTCTATGAAAATATGACAAAATATGCTGCTAAAACCGAAAGATGCAGAAATATGCTGTTAGGTCCAAAATATGTAAAAACATGCTGTAACAAATCTATGCCTTAAAGTTATCTTAAACGGATAATTAAGTGACAGTTTAGTTCATTTAAAGCCCAGGAAAAAATATGATTTTGCATAGTTGTGGTTGCCCTAATAATAGTAAATTACAAACATGTTTTAATAACTTTTGTTTTGTAAAGTGTATAAAAAAATTTTGAATTCTGTTTGGACAAAAAAAAAAAAAAATCACCAGAATTTCAAATACATAGTAAGAATGAATGACCATTTTACAGTAAACAGCATCATTATCAGCAACTTTTTCATTTAAATTTTCTCCCTCCTTTTTTTCTCCATCAATCACTTTCGTTTTTATTGATTTTCTTTTATACTTCAAAATGGTTTATCAAAGAATTGTACTTTTATTTTTTTATACCCACCATCAAAAAAGATGGGGGTATATTGGGTTTGTCATTCCGTGTGTAACATATCGAAAAAATCATTTAAGACCTGGTACGATTCTGCGTCGATCTAGCTATATCCTTACATACGTCTGTGCTGCTACATATTGAAAGTAGGATAGGAATCGCGGCGAACCACATAGGGTAACAAAATTTAGCTCAAATATTTGTCTTATATAAGGATGGTTTGGTATTGAAAATAGGCAAAATTCATAAAATAAAAGTTATAGGCAATATACTAGAAAAACAGGGTGGCGGACACCCAGTTCATACATATTACGCCGACATCTCTTAAACAAACGCATGTATGACAAATACATTTTCTAAAAATAATTCGGCGATCGATGTAAACTCGGAAACTAAAAATGGGCTTGATCTGCCTACTTTACCGCCAAATAAGGTAAAATTTTAAATTAGGGTGGCACAAATAGTTGCAGATGGTGGTTATAAAATGTTCGGACAAGCCGAATATAGCATTCTCAGTTGTTAGTATTATGAGAGATACATACATATAATTCAAAATTTATCTGACACTAAATGAAAGTCAGTCTATAGCAGCCGTTTTTTCTTTATACACTCTAACTCACAATTAATTTTTTTTTATGTTACGGATGGTTTTTAATGGAAATTATATTAGAACTGAAGTTCAGTAGCTATTTTTATACGAAAAACAACCCCTTTTGATTTATTCATAAAGCTGTTGTTAATATATATATATATATATATATATATATATATATATATATAAATGATTTTATTTGCTCTTTGTGTGATTTCTATAAAAACAGAGACACTTGAGAAAAATATTAAATATAAGCAAAAGAAGAAATAAAAATCTTTAACCATTAATCGGTTTATATTTCGTTTACCCTTGTCTAAAGATATTCGTGTATAAATACTTAACGACAAGTAACCATGTGCTCTAAGGGTGTCCCAATAAAAAATTTATCTTACCTCAAAAAAAAAAAAAAAAAAAGGAAGGAAATTTAAATGACATGAGTTATTAATAATAAAAAGAAAATATAAATAATTTTAAAATTATAAAACACTAAAATGTTAATATCAAAATTATTAAGACTTTAAATGCTTAACTATCAATCTATGCTAGCAAAAAAAAAAAAGTACTTTTATAGAAACAGAATGTTTACCGCTTCAAAAATAAAACTTCTTTGGAAATTATTTATAAGTACTTCTAAAAAGTGAATAAAAATCTCGTTGTATTTAAAAGCAAATATATATAAGTTCACCATTTACTAGCTCTTTAAAAAGTTAAATTAATAATATTGGCCGGAAAAGAACAATTGTCTTTCTCCCTTAAACAAAAGCAGGTGAAGTTTGATGTGCTGAATACAAGTCTGCTTTCAGTTTTTTCCTATTTGGTCTTGATTTTTTATGGGCATGTTTAATATATCTTTTTAGGTGATCACATGAGTATTACTCTAGAATTTAATTATTAAAAACAAGAAAGGAAGGGTTCTTATATGGGACCTGTGGCCAATCGTGGACCTACACTTGAATTAGGGATAGTGCATGTTTATATATTACTAACATTTATATGCAATTTATGCACTTAGGTTGATTCTCGGAAATGGGCCTTATATGGAAGTTATGGTCAATTATGGGTTGTTTCTCATAAAACTTGGCACTGCGGTTTATATTCCTATAAAACTGACTGGTGTCTAATATTAACTTGATACTATCGTTTGTCTGGGATTTATATACGTGAAAGTGATTTTCTGAAGAGGAGCTATGGTCAATTATGGACCGATATTCATGAAATTTGGCACATAGATTAATGCTTAAAGTATACGTTCGAATAAAACATAATACAAAATTTTTGTAATAACTCCTACTGCCGATAACTTGATTACAACATCATCTAGAGACATGACAGATTTAACAGCAGATCGAATTCTGGAAATCCGTTCGTTTGTTCGCATGAAGATGGTAGTAGAGAAAAATTTACAAAATAAAATTTGATTTTTTTTTTACTTTTTTTTTTTTGAACTTACTAGAAAATAATGACTGAATAAATTTTGACAAAACTATTACATTTCAGAGTAATAAAAAGCTTAACAAGGACCTAAAGAATGATATTAAACTTGGTTCAGAAAAAGAAACATTCACAAGAATGAATTCAAGCTCAAAAAGTAGAGGAGCTCATAAGAGCTATGCCAAATATGTTCGGCTTCGTAATGGCGCGTTGTGTTCATTTCTTCAAAATCAAATATGAGTCATGTTAAAGCTATGCCTAAGTTTTAGTCAATTACATTTTTTCTTGTTGTTAAGGTTTTCAAATTAAAATTAAGAAATATATATATTTTTGTTGTTAAAAACTGCTACTTGTATATCGACATTTCATTAGCTCATTGTAACCTAAAATATTTGGGAATCTCGGATGACATCCCTGACAATATTGATTATTGTATTCCCAAACCCTTTCTGGACAGAGGCTTCTCAGTTTCAATCTCAGCCGATCTCACTATAAAAGACGGATTGATTGAGGTTTACACTGATGTATCCAACTCTTCTGAAGGGGTGGGTGGAAGAGCATCTTCCTTAAATTGTTGGGTCACTGCACTGCTCAAACCTAGAATATTCGAACCAAGAATTGGTCTGGGTAAGGGGTAATTTCTTTAACCCTGGGAAATATTATTGTGGACGAATTAGCCAAAGAAACGGACCAGTTAGTGGGCATATCGCTGTCATCTTGCAGATCAATGATACTGCAGTGCAATGATACTTGTCGAGAATAGCTCAACAAAGATGGATAAATGAGTCCACATGTTCTATGTAGAGACGATCAGAAACGGTCGAGTTTTATTCTGGGATTGCCAAGGTGTCAGCTATGAACACTTGTAGCCACTATTATAGGGCACTGGATTGCTGGTGCATACGCTAGGAGACTAGGAATCCTTTTTAATTACTATTGTGGAAGTTGCTTTAACGAGCAGGAAGAGACAGTAGAACATTTTCTTTATCACTTCTTTGGTAGTCCATATATGCACGGACTATCTGATCTCTCTGCAATTGATGTTAGACGGTTGGTTCGATTCGAACCTATTATGGGACATGTGAAAACACAACGGGACCAATAGGACCCAAGTGAGCTCTATAGTTACATTTGCAGCTGCCCATCTAACCTAACCTAACCTAACCTAAAATGTAGCTAGTTTCTATTGGTTTTACTTCAGTAAACTTTAAAATCAGCGAGTTATTAAACAGCTTGAAATTAATTAGTTCTTGTAATGACATCTAAGCGAAAACTTTGGTTGCCTTGTAATGTGTTAAAAATATAATAGATCTTCGCTACTTACACATTAGCTAAATAACCCATTATTTTAACACGGCGATGACATTGGAGCCAACTACTTACCTCATATTATTCTTGTAATGCATTTTATAATGTCATTACAAGAACTAATTACTTTCAAGCTGTTCAATATCTCAGACTGTTAAAGGTAGGGCGAAGATTTTGTCGTGTCAGAGGGTGGCCTTATTGGCATCTTTGCCTGTCTGTAGGACCGTTTCTACGGAGGCATTACAGGTGCTGATGGGCGTGTCACCCCTTGACTTAGAGGTGATCCGTAGGGCCGTTTCATTCAAGATTAAGAAGGGATTGCCTCTTCTTAGTTCTGACTGGGTCTCTGCGGATCAAGTTGTTGGGTTGGACAGGGTGCAGGTGAGGAAATTTTATTTAGTAGCGTTGTTGATAGGTGCCAGAGTAGGTGGGATGCTTCCGAGACGGGGCGAGTGACATACGCTTTTGTGCGTAATGTCACCTTCGTTAGGGACCATCCTAATTTCAGCTTTGGACTTGGCCTGGGTTTCTTCCTGACTGGACATGGTTCTTTTAATGCATTTTTGCATTCTAGGGGCTTGTCCGGAGGTTTAGGGGGGGCGACGGTGAACGCTTTTCATTTCACCCAGTGGCTGAGACCCACCATGAGATTAAGTCTTAGAACAGGTGCTCATGTAAAACTTTGACATATCTGTTCAATATCTCAATGATTTTAAAGTTTACTGAAGTAAAATCAATAGAAACTAACTACATTTTAGGTTACAATTTTAAAAGTTTACTAAATCCATTATTAATAAAATCTAATAGATACTAATTATATTTTAGGTTACAAATAACTAATAAAATGTTAGGATATAAAAAACTTTTCTTTTTACTTTTATTATTTTAAACGTTAAAAGGTTTTATAAATTTTAATCTTTAAAACTTCACAATAACAAAAATCTACTATTTTAAAAACTGCATTTTCATATACGTAAATTGGTAAACTGATTTCAAAATCAATAAAAAGTAGTATTTGCAAAAATCTGATCATAAATTAATAATTACATAACGGGTTATAAATAAGTAGTTACTAAACTACTTCTATGTAATGCAGACGGTTTGTTGTTGTCATTTAAAAGTGGTACAAATGGAAATTTACGAAAAATTTATTTACTGATTAGTATTTATAAAGTTAATTTCTTATTATGTTTTACTAATATAGTTTAAGATTAGATTTATATTAATTCTATAAGTTTAAACAAATATTACAGTAATAATTATCTTGGATGAAATTCGCATATGAATGGAATTATTTTTTTTTTTCTTTTGTAACACCTGTAATATTCTTACAAACAGTTTATATATTTTATGGCTTTTATTAATTCAGTATTTGTAATAATACATTAATAAATTTTTTAAAGGAGTAGTATTTGCAAAATCGATAAAAAAAAATTGAGAAACAGTATGAGATTTGGCAAAATTAGCTGGCCAAAATTCTAATTTTTAGTTAAAATTTGCTCTAAGATATTTTTAATACATAGTAATCAATATATTGAATAGAAATTATTTTGTCCGTCTAAATCATCACTGTGCATAGTTTTTGTACATACGAGTGTTATATAAAACTTAATCTCATTTTTGATTACTATTTTCTTAGCTTAATTAATATTTGTTTCTTAAAATAGTTATACTCAATAATTTATAACCTCAATATTATAAGATTTGTCGATTTTTTAGAGCAGTATAGTTTTTTGATGGTAATATTTACCTCTGAAAAAAAAACGATTAACCAGTTTTAAAAATTATGAAAAGCAAGAGTTAGGAAAAGTTCTAATATGAAAAAATAAGATACGAGGGCGGATCAATAAGTCGTTGGCTTTTTGAATTAAACACAGTTTTTTTTTTTTTGAAAAACAAAAATTTATTTTTCAACATAATCTCCTTTTAACTCAATACACTTAGTCCAACGTTTCTCCAGTTTTTGTATCCCTTCCTAAAATATGATTTTTCGAGGTCCTTAAAATAAGAAAATTTCATCGTTGGAGCTGAATCTCTTTCCACCGAGCCATTTCTTTAGGTTTGGAAAAAGGAAGTAGGCACTAGGGGCTAAATCCAAAGAATATGGCGGATGAGGTACCATTCGTAGCCCAATTCATAGAGTTTTGCCATTGAGACTGCACACGTGTGCATCCGTGCATTATCTTGATGAAAAAGAACTTTTTTTTTGGCCATTTGGGGTCATTTTCTTTTTAAATCCTCATTAAATCGGTCTAATAAGTTGGCATAATATTCGCCGTTTATTGTTTTTCCCCTTTTGAAGGTAATCGATGTGGATTATCCCACGTGCATCCCAAAAAACTGTTGCCATCACCTTATTGGCCGACAAGCTTACCTTGGCCTTCTTCGGAGCAGGTTCACCCGGAGAAACCCATTGTTTAGACTGCTACTTGTTCTCCGGAGTACAGTAATGGGTCCATGTTTCATCCATAGTTACAAAACGCCACAAAAACTCATTCGGATTGCGGTTAAACAACTCCAAACAATCCTTTGAAGTTGTCACACGTTTACGTTTATGGTCAATTGAGAGCAAACGCGGCACCCATCTTGCAGACAACTTTCTTAAACCCAGCTGATCATTTAAAATCGAAACCACACTGCCACATGAAATGCCTATAGCATTAACAATCTCACGCACTTTTACTCTTCGGTCGGCCAACACCATATCGTGGATTTTTTCGACATTTTCGGGTGTACTGACCTCATCCAGAACGTTCAGCGTCATTTGTACTTGTGCGGCCACAACGAAAGTCAGTAAACCACTTTTTTACCATTGAAATTGATGGTTGCAGAGTCCCCATAGTATTTATCGAGCTTTTCCTTGGTTTGATTGACGGTTTTTTTTCACAAAAAATAATGTTTAATGAGCACTCGAAATTCACTTTTTTCCATTTTTAGAAAAACACACGGGGTTTTATGTTTTGAACAGCTGTTAAACGCAAAGTAAATGACGACACTTGCTAAAAATTTGACGGTAGTCTATTAACACTTGATGGCAATAGAGTTGCATTTTATATAACTACATTTCGAAACTACAGTTCGAAAAGTCACGGAAATATTGATCCACCCTCGTATTTTACTATTTTTTAAAACGATTTTATTATTATTTTTATTTATGCATGATTTTTCGTTTCTGATAAATGTTTTTTTGTGCATCAATACTTCTAAACAAAATTTAATTATCACATTTATCACTTTTTCTATTTTTATTATTATTATTTTTTTTTTAGAGTTTCCATTCTAGTCATTACTCTTACACTTAAAATAAAGCAAATATATAAATAAATTTATTGATTAATTCGATTCCATAGAAAACGTTTTCACATGTTAATATATTTTAAATAAAATTTCGAATAATTTTCTTTTCACATCGATTTCACTGAAAAATTGTGGTAGTGAAATTAACTAAAAATCCTGTGAAATTTAACAAAGAATGTAGTAACATTTTATGGAATCAAGATATACAATTTGAATGAAAACTTTTAAAAGATTTAAAAAATTAAAATTCCTTTTAAACGATGCATTTGGTGTTTCCACCTTTACGCAAATATTAGTAATGCCATTGTTAAAATTATGAAGGGAAAAAAATTTCAGGAAACCTTAAAATATATATACTTTTTTTTTGAAAAACATTCATTCAAACTAATTTAGAATCACAATCAGGTTCTGAGTGCCAGAATAGGTTGCGTTACCACTAATTCTAAGTATGTTATTAAAGAATCTTAAGTGGTTCTAATTACAACAGTTCTAGAACTAATGATTTAAGCACAAGTTCTGAAATTTTTCCTAGGTTTATTTGAATTTTTATTTTTCAATTTATTTTAAAATGTCGAAATGAATATTCTTGTTCACAATACATTTAAAACAGTAAAATTAAATGAAAAACAAGTTAGAGTGCTATATTCGACTGTACCAAATCTTATATACCCTACACCTGTGTTGAGATATTATATGAAAAATTAATATATTTTAAAGTTTATGAAACAACAATATCAAATGAAAAGATTAATTAAAAAATATGTAGATAAGATTAAATAAAAATAGGGTATTTTGAAAATTTATGGCCTGATTAGATCGATTTAAAAATTCGAAAATCAAGAAAAAAATTTGTAACAGATCTGCGCCAGATCGAAGTCCGTAGCTTATATAGGGGCTTCAAAAGTCCAAAAATATGTTTTGGCCGATATCTCGGATAGTAATAGACCGATTGAATTCATTTCTTCAGCACACAAATTCTGAAGAAAAAAATCTGAATTTTCTGTGACAGAACGAAGGGTCAAGTTACAAACAGTTGAAAAAAGCAAATAGTTTATTGTTGTTGTTTTTCAGTGCCCACAAAAACAACAACTATCTATATGTAAAATAACCATTAAATGAATAAACAAATAAATAACTAGATAAATAAATAAATAAACTTGCAAATAACTCGGTTGTTCATAGACCGATTTGTTTGATTAAAAAAAAAACCGAAATTTTAGAAAATTATTTATGACCGATCCATATAAGAACGAAGCTCATAGCATTTTCTATAGGAACTTAAAAATGTCTAAAAATACGTGTTTACCGATATCTCGGGTACTAATGGAACGATTTTGTTCATTTCTTTTGCAAAAAAAATGACAAAAACTAATATAGGGGCTTAGAAAAGTCGAAAACAAAAACGGTTTTTTGGCGATATCTCGGCTATTTATGGACCGATTTTGATCATTTTTATTAGCGTTCATCTAAGGGAAGTTCACTGTAAATTGATGTATAAAACATATATATACCAATATCTGAGGCTTTATAAAAACTGATTTAAACACTTAAAAATACAAATACAAATATTTTAGGTTACAAAATCCCATCCAGAAAGATCTATAGATAGTAAACAATCATAGAAAAATTAACACAACAAAACACCAACAAAAATATAAATATCTATCTCCGCCATAGCCAACATAAAACCAACCACCAATCACGAACGAGGAAAATACACATTTCAACCACCTTGATCTTTAAAAACACAACAGGTGTCTATTTTCTATCTATACACTAAAACTGGTTTTCTTCCATCAAACACAAAATCAATCCTCAAAACCTTAACACACACAAATCCACCTGACAATACTCTCTCACACCAAATAACTATTCTCTCTCACTCTCACAACACACACATATCACAACACAGAAATACATTTCAAAAAACCACAACCCCAGCTATGCATGAGCCGAATTTTGTATGAAAAAAGTGGTCCAGAAGGTACATAAACATACTACTCTAATTAAATAAAAATTCACTAATTTATGTGAGACACTGTATGTATGTGAATGTATGTTCATTGTTTACTTTTTTGTAACATACAACAACTACAATAGACACTTTCATTTATTTTATATTTCTATAGGTTAAGAGAACAATTAATGTAGCTACATTTTTATATGGTACATATACTTAATATTCGTTAAACGTACATTTCTCACTATGAAACTGTTAACATTTATTAATAAATTTACATTGTATGGTAGATATTCATAGTTAATTAAATAATTATAGTACATCATATTTCAACTTATAACATATTACCTTTGCTTTAAAATATAAATTCATTAAACAAATTATTTTAGTTAATTTTAAGTATAATTGATAATTGTGACGAATGTATTAAAAAAAACTGACAGACGGACATCGTTATATCGGCTTCTTTCTTAATAAGGATCCAGAGTAAATATACGTTTTGGGGTCCTAGTTGAATACTGTAGAAAGTTCCAACGGAATGACAAACTTTTTTTTAGCAGTGCACCTTTACACTTATGGCGAAGTTATAATAGTTTTTTTTTTTTTTTCATATAACTTGATAATAAATCATCGTACATATTTTGATGTTATTACAAGATTTATAGATAACAAAATTTCTTACAAATTCCTTGAACCATATTTTTACATATCTTTATTAGTTTAAGAGTTATATTGAGTTATTTGATTTAATATTTGATATATGGTTTCATATAAATATAAAAATTGATTTCATTTAAAAATTTTACAATTGTATTTTCAAATATGACAAAATTGGTCATATATTTACCATATATTCCAAAATATTCCATGTATGAATCCATACACTTTTATATATAAACCCTTATATAACAATATATATAAAAATATATGACCACATTCAGCTGAGTACATAACCAATTTACTATTGTTATTAATAAAACCAGTGATCAATTTGATTTCAGGCTTAAGTTTATATTTTTAAATTTCCAACCTTTTAAAGTAAAATTCCAATCCTTTTATGTGGCTTGCAACATGGCTGTGGTTAAAAGTAATACCAAAGTGTGCTATTATCCTTTAACATAACATAACATGATGACACACTTTACTCTACTTATATATATGCAAATATCCTTGTAATAACAAGAATGCCTCCCTTTCTGTCACCCTTGACTAATATTCTTATCTAAAAGTCTTTGTGCGCATCTATGGTGTGTGAGTGATTTTTTTTTCATCTTCAAATCACCTGGCACAAATGTCTTTTATAGCAAAAATAGAAATAAAACCACAATCTCTTCGTATATGAGTAAAACTTCCTATAGAGGTGATGCAAGTATTCCATTTCATTCATTTATTTGTTACACTTGAGTAGTAAGTTTGTATTTTATCTGCAACTGCTTTTATAACAACAACAAGAATATGAAGAGAAATGCTTATAAAATCAGCTTAATATTTTCACACAATAGTTTTGAGGCTTAAACTTTTCTTCTTCCTATTCGTTTCCAGAAAATAAATACTAAAATACTAACAAAAGGACAGACAGTCTGACGGACAATCTTTCACAGACAGAAAAAACTACTCTTGTAGAATTTACCACAAAACATAATTGTGGTAAAAACAGAAAGTTTGTTGTGAAAGTCATGTTCAAGGTTTTCTCATAATTACTTATACTTGCAGCAATTTTCAATTGTTGCATGTAGTAGATACATAGT
The DNA here is from genome assembly GCA_932274085.1 of Protocalliphora azurea. Lineage (NCBI taxonomy): Eukaryota > Metazoa > Arthropoda > Insecta > Diptera > Calliphoridae > Protocalliphora > Protocalliphora azurea. The sequence continues at coordinate 133,437,466 of OW026522.1, read as the reverse complement.
AGTAACAACATTGAAGTTTGTATTGGCAAAAGGATTTATAATATTGTCCACATTTTTTTTATCTAAGTTCCTTTTCTGTTCTTGTGGGGTTTAGTTCTCTTTGGTCTTTAAATAGAATTAAACATAAAAATATTTGTATGACTTTTATTTAATGAAATTAAAAATAAAATTACCTTTAATCTTAAGAAGTTTGCGGAAAAATTCTAGCTTAGTTTCTGGATTTTTTTTGTGAATTATATAAAAAAAGAATTTGTAAAAATATTCAGACAAATTAGACTAAATTAAAAAAAAAAAATAGGTTTATAAATCTTCAAAGTAATTATGCAGACGTAAGAAAAAGTGTGCACAGAATTTGCGCAGAAGCAAAGTAGGAAATTTTTGTCATTATCTGATCTTATGATTGGAATTTTTTATTTTTTGAAAATATTTAAATGAACAGAATTTTGCACCAACAATCTTGAGAATATTTTCTTTAATATTAAGATTTTCCAAAATATAAAATTATTGTTTGAAAGTGTGTAACATTTTGAGGAAAGCAGTTCGGGAAATTATAGTCCACAAGTATGCAAAATCATATTTTTTCCTGGGTTTCAAGTGAACCAAACCGTTAGTTATTTATTTATTTCAGACAATTTTAAGAATTTTGACACCTTTTTTTTACAGTATATTTTAGCATATTTTTGTTCTTAGAGCATATTTTTTCATATTTTAGGGTTAGCAATATATTTTGTTTTATTTTCATAGAAAATCCTTATTTTAAAACATATTTTACACTTAAGCAAAAATTTTACATATTTTCATTCATTAGTGAAATAATTTTGATCTTATAAAATGATAGAAAATTTTGGAAACAAACTTTTCTTTTGCCTTAATAACTAGTTATTTTTGTTCGAGTTGTCCACAAATTCATGTAGTTATTTACAGAGTGTAGGGGTACTCGAAAATATGTACCTAAAAAAAAGAAAAATAAAAATAAAAAAATTGCCGTCAGTGAGATTGAACTCGAGCACAAATTAACCATTCTTTTTTTATGACCAAAGTCTTACTCAGTATACCATCTCGCACCTAATTTTCTAAGTGGCAAAAACTTTTTTAATATAAAATATTTTTTTTTAGAAATCAGAATGGAGTTGAACCAACCACCTTCTGGTTGTTAATCCAGCGCTCTAGCCAACTGATCCAGGTGATTGCAACAACACTGTGCCATTGAGTACCTATTTATGTAATATAGAGTAAGGAAATAATAATGACACCTCATTACCCAGAAACTACTTTAATAAGTAGTTGCCATTACCAAGACCAAAAAGATTTTCTGATAATGTATAAGCTTTGAATGTTTCAAATTGCAAAAAGGAAATGTTTTTTAAGCATTGCTAATAAAACCGATGTTATTTGTTGTATGACTAGTAAATATTTTAAAATTTAAACAGAAAAAATATTAATTTAAGCGAATATTTTAAATTTTTAAGGGCATATTTCACCATTTTAAGAGCATTTTTTATACGCATAGAACACTTTTTATAACATGTTTTTGGTTGCACTGCTAAAAACTTGCATCGCTGTCAAAGCTATGTTTAGCAGAAAGACATTTCATATCCTAATATAGGCTGTAGAACTTCTGGAGTACATCTCATTATATTTAAAAAAAAAAAAAAAAAAAAAAAAAACACTCAAAACACTCTATAAATGTTGAGATACACTGTCTGCCTCATGAATAAGGAATCACAGTTTTTTAACTTTAATTAAGTATATCTCCTAAACTAAAGTTCAGGAAAAGATAATTTTTTTTTGCTCAACCAAATTTTAAAGTGTTGGCTTTAGTTTCCTAAAGAAATAAAAAATATACATATTTTGTTATCCTAAAATTATGCATTTATTTAAAGACATGTATTTCTGTGGTACTATTTCGTGTATCACTTGAATAAGGAAATCTTTTAATATTAATCAAGAAGGCTATGATTTGAATTTCTTTCAATATAAACGGCTAGAGAATTTTTAATTTGATAGTTTTTAATTTTTATTCAAAATGGGACTTGGTAAGGCTCTTAATAACTCTGGAAAAAGAAAAAATTCTGATTTTGAAATCTCAGGATCAGAATCCGCTCCAAATAGCCAAAATCATTAATAGAGGAAAGACAGTTGTGTACAATTATTTAAATAACATGGAAAAAACATGAAAGGGCGGAAGAAAATGGCAACAACTCCAAAAAAAAAGACGAAAAATTCTTAGAATTGCATCAAATTCTGCCATGTCGGTATCAAAAATATGTGAAAAAAGTGGAGTCAGTGCCAGTATAAGAACAGTGCACCGTATTTTAAAGTCGTGCCCATACACAGTCCGACGAAAACTGCAAAAAAACCACCACTTAATGAAAAAAGCAAATCACAACGTTTGCCAAAAATACAATGACATGGTCCGACAAATGGTTTAAAGTTATATTTTCCGATGAAAAAAAGTTTAATATTGATGGTCCCGACGGGTGTAACTATTACTTCCATGATCTAAATAAGGAAGAATTATTTTTGAGCCGTAGACACAGCCGAGGGGGCGGAATAATATTATGGGGTGCCATTTCGTATTATGGCACCATAGAATTGGTTTTTGTATCCAACAAAATGACTGAAACGACTTACAAAAACATTCTGGAGGAAGCATTTCCAAAATTAAATGATATCTTTGGACCCATACCTTGGACGTACCAACACGACAACGCTCCGATTCATACCGCCAGAGCAGTAAAACAATGGATTAATCAACAAGGTGTTCAAATTTTGGATTGGCCAGACCTGAAACCAATGGAAAATGTCTGGGGTTGGCTTGCAAGAAAAGTTTATGAAGGAGGAAAACAATTTGAGACGATAGAATCCTTAAAGGATGCAGTAACGGAATCATGGAGTTCAATTTCGCTAAATTACTTAGAGTTATTATACAAGTCGATGCCAAATCGCATTTTTGAGGTTATTTCTAAAAATGGTGACAGTACTCATTACTAATTGGATGCTAGAAGATAATAACTTTCATGTTTATAACCTAAAATTTACAAATAAACTACAGTTTGCTTAGTTTTAAAATATTCCTTATTCAAGTGACACATGAAAAAGTACCACAGAAATACATGTCATTAAATAAATGCATTTTTATTTCTTCAGAAAACTAAAGCTAACACTTTGAAATTTGGTTGCGCAAAAAATTATTTTTTTCTGAACTTTAGTTTAGGAGATATACTTAATTAAAGTTAAAAAAATGTGATTCTTATTCAAGTGGTAGGCAGTGTATTTCGAAAAAAAATCCATTTCGAGGATATTTGCTGCACTACAGAACTCGCAACTCCCTTAATTTAAATTCAGTTTTCAAATTTCTGATTGATTTATTAGGCAGAAGAAAGTAGGTTTTTTACTACTATATTATATCTTAGGTGTTCCGCTACCCCTATGGTATTGAAACAAAAAAGTTTAGTATAAATAAAACTAATTTTTAATAAAAAAATTATTAGAAACATTTAACGACTGTAATTAACTAAATGTAATTGTAATCTGTAAAATACATAAATACCTTTTAATTTTTTTTAAATTATTTTTAACAATTTAAAAATATTAAACAAAATCAAAGTTTTCAAAATACCTGAAGAATAAAATAGCCAACATAAAAATTACGGTTAAATACAAAAACCAAACACCTGCGAGTTTTTCTCTCTCTCTCCTAAAATTCTTTAAAGCATAAAGACATTCGGAGGGCGAATAAAACCAAGAGTTACTATAGCAATTCTCTTCCGTTTTGGAGATTTTTATTTCTTCATTTTAGCGATTTTTTACGGTTAGTCGATTTTTTTATTTTGTCGTTATTATCTTTTCCATTTAAGACATTTTTATTTTTGGCGATTTCTTAAAAATTATTTCTACATAAAAGTTTGCATTTGCTAAAAATAAAAGAAACGGTATAAAAACAAAAACAAAACTTCTTCCAAAAAGTAACTCAAATTGTTTACTTTTTCTTACTTTATTTCTTCAATTCATAAGATTTAAGCAAAAAAATAAAACAAAGAAATTCAAGGTATTAAACTCTTTCTATGTTATTTAACACTCCTATCTTATAACTCTCGCAATTAAAAGTGGAAAAAACTTGTAATTCACTGTTATTATGTCATTGAAACTTGTCTAGTTTATTTTTGTGAAGAATAGCAACAATGGCTCTGCTTTAAATTAAGATAGTTGTATGATATGCATGAGAAATAAAACAGAGAAGAGTTTATTAATTTGAGTCGCTCTTTTATTTGAGGCTTATACACATACATATGTATATGTGAGTTTTGTATATGTATTAGTAGTAATTTTTATCGCTTATAATTTTAGGAATTCTAAACGGATTTTAATAAAATACATATTCTGTACATTTATGAGAAAAAAAACCTTTCTGACGTTATATTTTTATTAACCCTGCAAGGCTATACTTCGTCGAATGTTGCCCTTCTTTGGTAATAAAACATTATTTTGCTACCTACATTTATAACAACAAACATATTTTTATATTTTATTTCATTTATATACAAAATAAATAAATCAAAAAGTAAATTTTAATTTGTTCAGTTTATTTGTCATCAAAATAAGTATAACCTTTCAGGGTTAAAATCGGATATATATTATGAGCGTAAAAGTGTTTAATATATTTCAAATAAATAAGTAATGATTTACTCAAAATTTTTAAATTTATTTTCTTTTTCAACATTTTGACTTTAATGTACTTTTTAAAAAATCGTTTTCTTCTTCAAAATTGTTTGAAAACTCAAAAAGTTATTAATTAAACAGTTTCTTAACCTTGCCAGCAAAAACGTTTTGCTTTTCAGTAATGGCAACTACTTATTAAAGTAGTTTTTTGGTAATGAGAGGTCATTATTATTTGCCTGTCATGTATTACATAAATAAGTACATAATAGTATAATAGCACTGTAATATTACAATCACGTGGATGAGTTGTCTAGAGCTCTGGTTTAGCAACCAGAAGGTTGTTGATTCGACCCCATTCTGATGCTGTTAGTTTTTTATAACAAAATGTCTAAAAAGATATTTTACATATTTTTTTTTTTTTTTTTTTTGTCACTTAGAAAACTAAGATGGTTTACTGAGTAAGATGTTAGTCATTAAAAACGAATGTTTAATTTGTGCCCAAGTTTAAATCTCACTGACGGCAAATTTTTTTTTTGTTTTTTTTTTTATTTTTATTTAGGTACATATTTTTGAGTATTTCTAGAGTCTAAAAATAACTACATGAATTTGTGGACAACTCAAACAAAAATAAATAGTTATTCAGGCAAAAAATATTTTTTTTTTGTTTCCAATAATACCTGCTAGCTTACCAGGAAAGCAAAGTTTTTCCTGGGTTATAAAAAAATTCTTCATATAGTATATATAGTATTTTATTTAGCGTCTTAATTGGTGCATACTTATAGGGTTAATTAGAGCAACTAAAAATATGCAAAATCATATTTTCCCCTGAGATTAAAATAGACCAAATTGCTAGTTATTTATTCGTTTCAGACAATTTTAAGAATAACAGCATATTTTTGCATTTTTTGGACTTAGCAATATATTTTGTCATATTTTCATATCCTTCTTTTATCCTTTTATTTTTTCATAATTTTACTTATATTATATTAAATAATTTAGCATATTTTATATTTAAGAGAAAAATTTTGAATTTTTCTTTTTATTGTTTTTCTAATATTATAATGTTCATGTTATAAAGTGATAGAAATTTTTTAATTTCCTCATACTTGAATATTTTTAAGTGTGAAAAGAAAATATTTTTAAACAATTGCTAATAAAAATTAAGTTATTTCAAGCATGAATATAAGATAATATACAATTTAGCCAGAAAAAATAATATTTTAAGAGATTAAATCCCGATTGTATTATTTTTGAAGTAAATGACTGAAAATAAAATTCTTCGTATAAAATTTATAAAATATTTTTCACGCGAAAATTATGCTTTTAAAATGTTGAACTTTTTGTGTGAAATATCTATTAGTTACGTAATAGCTAAATTTAAAAACTTCTAAATTTAAATATTATTTGTTAAACCTAATCTCTTTATTTGTATCTTATTAACTATTATTTAACAGACATCATTATTTTAGTTGAAGTAAAATAAAACTTTCTTAATAAATTGTTACATGAAATCAATATTTATTTATTCATTGGCAATTTTTTTTTTTAACAAACAAATACCTGATACTCGTATTAAAATAAATTGTAATTAATTTGCTTGTATGATTTTTTTTATATATATTTTTTCTATGGTTGCATGTTATGATAAGTTGCCTTTGGGTTGGTCATTATTATTTTATTTTTAAAAACAACAAGATGAACAAGAGAAAAAAAAAAAAAAAACTAAAAAAAGATTACGTTTCATAAATTAACATGCTTAAATGTTGTACTAGGCCTAACAGTATGAACTCCCAGTATTGGAATGAAGTAAAAGCGATTTCGAAATCAGTTAAAATTTGTAAAAGTTATAAATTCTGAAAAATTTTCATAGTCGATGAAAAACAACTATGGATTAATGATACTGAGTCATAGAAGAATCTAATTTTATAGCGGTGATCGGTGCCCAAAACTCTTAGGTGTTGGCTCTCATTTGTAAAAATCAAAAATCAATCCAACAAATCTCATAGCAAAGTTTTATAGTTGCTTTTGAAACAGCAGGATCACATTGAATTATGTTAAATTTAAAATAGAATATCAATGAATTAAAGTTTTGAAATCTTCTCTTTGTGCCGATCGCTTCTTATTAAATCTGTTTGTCAGGAGATAACTCGGATTTGTAATCGATCTTGTGTATTTTACTTTGTTTTGCTTTGAATTAGTTTACTTGTATAGAAAAATATTGAATGGAATTCGCAAAAATTTAAAAATTTTTTAAATTTCTATTATAACTTATACCCTATTTACACTCATACTTGAAATCTCGTTTGAACAAGATTTGATATATATAATAAAACACTTTGTTTTGATGAAAAACATAATTGTTTCTTAAAAAATTTTGTTTTTAAGTTCATATTTTCGAGTTTTTAGAACATGTTTGTTGTGCTGTACTGCATATGTAATGTGCATAGAAACCCTTTTAGAGCGTATTTGTGGTATATTTGTTTGATTATGGTCAATCAGCTTTTTTTTTATAGAATTATGAAAAATTGTGAAAGCGCACATTTGTGATAATCCCGGTAATTCTCGGAATAAAAACCCTAGTTAAATTCAAAATGTTTGTGCAATATTTTTAAATATTGGAGATCTATTAAATCCTGATTTATTTGGAACATAAAATGTCTTTAAATGGTTTAGTTATAGCGAAAAGATATCTCAACAACTTTAGTATCAAAACTACACTAATTGAAATTTGGGAACTTATAACCCATATACTACAATGACTGATAGCCAGACATAGCTAAGTAAATTAAGTACTTGACAATCTTTGCCATTACACATTGCTATATCAATTGATACAAATTGAGGGTGATATCGCTAAATAGCATCATATAGAAATTATACGTAATATACCAGAAGATAACCAACCGAAAGTATACTAGCTTTTTAAGTAATTTAACACATTTCCGACCACTACCCGATTCCGTTGAGATAACTTTACAAAATTTAGCATAAAGTTTATTTTTGTAATTGTCATGATAAATTTAGCAGATTTGGGCGAATAGATATTTTTGGTTCCGATATACAGGGCCAGGAAAATTTTATAATTCGTACCAATTTTGGATCCAGATTTTTTTTTTTTAACATTTTGAAAATTTTTTAGCTCAAATTAAAGTTATTTACCTTTAGAATAAGTCCATAGCATAAAAACACTTTTTTCGAAAAGTAGTTGTAAAAATAACGCCGAAATAACATTGATGCCTTTTCTCTTCAACACCAAATTTTGGACTAGACTCTTTTCTCTTATCTTTAAGACAACATATTAATCTAATAATTAATTAAACGATGTTAAAGTTATTGATGCAAAAATGCAACAGCGGTCGAAAATGGGTTAAAAAAATTATGTCCACATGTATCTTAAGACTTGAATTGCTCTAAATATCACAAAAAGTAGGGCTACCATGTTCAGAATAATTTCTGTGAAATAGGTTTTACAATACTTTATAATTTATTAATCAATCGTGTTCAATATTTAGAAGGCATTCAGATTATAGTTGATTATTGTGTAAATGTTTATAGTTTTAAGATAACTTACTCTTATTTGTATTATTGTGATCTCACAATAATGTTTTTTAGTTCAATTTTGTGCAAAATATTTCGCAAGTCTTAATCTCCAAGCAATATCGCAATTAGTTACAGCTAGCTATTTTTCTTCATTTAATAGTGAAACTTGTTGCAAATTTAAAAATATAATTCTTTCTGCCAAATGTATATAAGATTTTTAATTGGCTCCATTTTAAATTAAACCATAATTTTTACCTAAAATGTCATAAATTGTTTCTTTCCTTTTTTGTAATAACTTAGTAAATACGACTCCAACCAGTATAATATTTTACACAAATATTATTTGGACTTATACCAGTTAGGCTGCGAAAGAATTATGAAAATATGGCGCAAAAAAAAACAATCTTTAGATACTTCACACTACACAAGCATTTTATAAATGAAGTAGAATGTGCAAGCTTTGTTGCAAACCAAGCGTATCGATTTGTGTGTCATTTTTAGATTGTCATACCCTGTGTAAAGTAAGCTAGGTTTTGTGTATATTTCGAAGTAACGTAGGGTCTACACGAGAGATTTTTCTATCATGACAAACGTCAAATTCTTATCATGATAAGAATTTATCACGTGTAGAATAAATTTATTTATATTATTGCAACGTTATGATATAATTGTTAGACCTCAAGCGAAGATAAATTTGTTTTGCTATCAAACGTCATTTTGTTGTTGCGGAATTCTTCATGGCAAACTCAATTAATTAAATATTTGGAGCAAAAATATTACAAAATACAATGAAATTAAAAAAAAAAAGGAAAATTTACTATTAAATTTCGACAACATACCTAGACGGACGACGAAAGTGATTTATTGTAATAAAATTTTATCTACGTGTTCCCATATATACTAGTATAAAAATAAAAAAATTCCAGTAGCTCTGCCGATATTTTGTTACTTGTTATGATGGAAAAATCTCTCGTGTTGACCCTACGTAATTACGAATACTGAGTAATCTACACATAATAAATGCTTTAGTAGTGGTAAGTACTTCGTAATATACACACAGCTTACCTTACTTTACACAGCCTTAAAACGACGCATAAATCAATACACTTTTTTTGACTTTTGATAGTCTTACAGTAGAGGGTCCAGATAATGGAAAGTTAAAATTATTGTAAACAAAATATGAAGAATTCAGACTATATTGAGATTTCTATTGTGTTTTCTTATTTCCATCATATTCACCTGGAAAATTATAAAATAAAACAAATTATCTCCTGATAAACAGATGCAATAACAAGGGATCGGCACAAAGACAAGATTTTAAAACTTTAATACAGTGACATTCTATTTTAAATTTAATATAATGCGATGTTTTGAAAGCAGCTATAAAACTTTGTTATGAGATTTGATGGATTGATTTTAGATTTTTGCAAATGAGACCCAACCCCTGAGGGATTTGCGCACCGACCACTGCTATAAAATTAGATTCTGCTATGACTCAGAATCATTGTTGTTTTTCGTCGACTATGATAATTTTTCAGAATTTATAACTTTTACAAATTTTAACTGATTTAAAAAACGCTTGTACTTCATTCCCTTACTGGGAGTTCATACTGTTAAACATGTTAATTTACGAAACATAATCTTTTTTTATTTTTTCTTTTTTGTTCTCCTGTTCATCTTGGTGTTTTCAAAAATAAAATAATAATGAGCAACCCAAAGGCAATTTATCATAACGGAAAATTACATACATATCGATACGCTTGGTTTGCGACAAAGTATATACATTCTACTTCTTTTATCAAATATGTACTTGTGTATCGTAAAGTATCTATTTATACTTTCTTAACAAAATACAACAATTATAATTTTATACGCTAACATATAAGTTAAAATTGAAATTTAAAAAATTTCAAAATTTTTTTAAATTCCATTCGATATTTTTCTTTACACAAATGAAATACACAAGATCGATTACAAATCCGAGTACTCGGAGCAGTTTTTGTAGGGAATCAAACAAAAATATATGTTTCATGTTGTATGTGAATATGAACTGCGTGATGGCTTTTGTAACACTGGCAACAAACTGAGTTACAAGTTAATTAACTTAAGCCGCCATCCTGCTGATGCTGTAGAAAGAAGATGCCATAATAACGACAACATTAAATATTTATATACAAATATTAAATATTATTTCTTACACATGTATGTACCTCCAAAATCTTAAAATTTTTAACAAAACGAAGTTGTGACAAAATTTTTGGTTTAAATTTTCAAATATTTTTTCCAAATTTATTTGCCTTCCCTCGTCTAACTTATTAAAAATATGATCAAAGAACACACAGCTACTGGCTGTTAACAATTGTGAAACATTATTTGTTTATCCGGGCAACAACATGACAATGAAATTAATTTCAGTTTGTTTGCCATAATTGTGAATGACAATGTGATTGAAATGAAAGGAATATATAATGAAAATAATTATGATATGAAGCTGTTTTGTAAAATTTATATTCTTAAATTTTTACAAAATTTATAGCGTTTTAAATTTTAAGGAAATAAATAGGGATTATAAGAGAATATTTCTACTTGAAAATTGGTGTTTAAACAAATCAGTTTTATTTTCATTTTATTATTCCAGTTTAATTTATAAAATTTATATTTCATTTACATAAAAATCCATTAAAAATGTCTTTTTATTTTCATTTCTTTATTAACTGACACCCAACCATTATTTTATTGAGTCATTTATATCATTAAATATTAGTGTTATTTTGTGTCATAAACATAAAAACAATTAATGTTCATATTTATATCTGTCAACTAAATTCCCTTTAACAATAACAACTGAAATATATGTATTTCATTACAACATTTTAATATCTCGTATCAAAGCAATTACATTTAGAATATACATAAAGACAAATCCAACTGTAAAGTGTGTTTGTATGTCAGTCATATAGACAATCATTGGTTGGTATAACCAGACTATCCTGGACAACAAAGAAAGTGAAAGTTTGGAAACGATTTGAAGGATATGAATTGACAATTGTTTCGTTGGCTAGACGGAATAGCACGAGTGCTAAAGGAAAACAACAATAACAATTAAAGCAAAAAACACTTGTTTGCTTACAAATACAAACACATGCTTCCTATCCTCTAAGAGAGAGAAAGAGAGTAGTAGTAGAGGTTGCAGAACATAGATTAATAACTAGATATTTATGTGAGAGAAAAAAACCTGATTCAATTGTCAAAAACCTAATTTATGCAACAACAAAATATATGTAGTCACATATATTTTGTTATCGTGTTTTGAAAAAAATAGTATTTTTTTTTTTTTTTGAAAATTTAGTTCGAAGTGCCTCTCACATAAACTTCTAGTTGTATTCTATGCTGCAAAATTTCTCAAGTTCAAGAGCAGGTTATTTTGAGGCTGCCGTATGGCAAAAATGGGAAAAAAAGTGGAAAAATCGAAAACTAAAAATTCGACGATTATAGAAAATTTTCAAAAAATTCTCTTCATATATTTTATAGAAAATTTTTGATATATATATATATATTTTTTATAGAAAATTTTCTTTTCCATAAATTTCCGTTTTATAAAAAATTTTTAATAAATTTTCGATTAACTCTTTTCTATGTAACAAAATCGATAAATTTTCTATTTGTAGGAAATTATTATAAAATATTTTATTTTTATAGAAAATTTTCAATAAATTTCCTATTTAAAGAAAATTATCGATAAGAAAATTTTCAATAAAATATCTTTTTATACGAATTAATTTTCGATATATTTGTTTTTATAGAAAATTTTCGACAAATTTTCTATAAAATAATAAAATTGATACATTTTCTGTTTAAAGAAAATTATCGATAAGTTTTGTATTTTTAGGAAATTTTCGATAAATTTTACTTTTGTAGAACATTTTCGTCTATTTAAACAAAATTATCAATAAAGAATTATCGATGAGAAAATTTTCGACAAATTTTCTTTTTATAAACATTAATTTTCGATAATTCTTTTTTATAGAAAATTTTCTATACATTTTTTACCAAATTTTTAATAAACTTTCTTTTTATATGTGATAAAATCCATTAGGTTTTAATTTAAAGAAAATTATTATTTTCTTTCTTAGAAAACATTCGATGAATTTTCGTTTTTTTTAGAAAATATTCGATGAATATTCTTCTTTAGAAATAACATGAGATGTTTTTTTTCATAGAAAATTTTCGAGAAATTTCCTTTTTATAGGAAATATTCTATAATTTTTATTTTTATAGAAAATATTTGATACATTTTCGGTTTATGAAAACTTTTTGTAATCTGAAAAATTTTTTTATGTAAATTTTCATTAAATTTTCTTTTTATAGGAAATTTTCAATAAATTTTCTTTTTACAGGAAGTTTACGATAAATTTTCTATTTATAGGATTTCAATAATTTTTTTAAAGAAAATTTTCGATAAATTCTTTTTTATCCAAACTTTTTCAATAAAATTTTAATCTTCTATAATTTTTTTTTATAGAATATTTCCGATAAATTTCTTTTTATAAAAAAATTTTTGTTATCTGAAAATTTTTATAAATTTTCCTTTTTCTTATGAAACTTTTCGATAAATTTTCTTTTTATAGGGAATTTTCGATGAATTTTCTATTTGTAGGGTTTTTCGATAAATTATCGATTTTTCGGTGAATGTTTCTTTTTTAGAAAACATTCAAGAAAATCTCTTTCTCTAGAAAATTTTGTGTTGTTTGGAAATTTTTTTAAAAATTTTCTTTTTTATAGGGTTTACGATAAATTTTCTATTTATCGACAATTTTTGACGAAATTTCTTTTTTCTTAGGAAATATTCGTGAAATTTTCTTTTTACAGAAAATTTTCATTAAATCTTCTTTTTATAGAAAATTTTCAAGAATTTTCCTTTTTATACATAATATTCTATTTTTTATTTTTATAGAAAAAAATTTGATTTGAATTTTCTGTTTATGGAAAATTTTTGTTATCTGGAAATTATTCGATAAATTTTTGTTTTTTAAGAAAATTTTCGAAAAATTTTCGTTTTATAGGAAATTTTCCATAAAAATTTTTTTACGTAGGAAATTCTCCATAAAATTTCCTCTTATAGAATATTACTAAAAATATTTTTATTTCCAATATTGGAGATTTTTAGGGACATTTTTCTGGCAATACCTTTTAATGGAAAGTCACTTTTAATAATCTGGCATCATATTTCTCCACAATACTTTTCCAAAAAAATTCCCCCTCATTTAAATAATGCGCAGAGAGAGCTAACATATACTAAAAAATAACAATAAATACAAAATAAACTAAAGCAACATGTTGTTGAGCATAATTTTTAAAAAACGAAAGCAACAATTAGTAATAATCAACATATCCTCAACATGTTGCCTTATTTATTAACACTTTGTAGAAAATCGCAAAAAAAAAGAAGCAGAAAACAGAAAACGAAAACGATTGTGTTTGTCGTTTACTGTATAGCAAATGCCATGTATCTATTATCCTTGATAATGTGACAATTTCAATCATCAGTTTGTTTTGAGTTTCTCTCTAAAACGGTTGTGTCGTTCAAATTTAAAAGATTTCAGTTTTGTATACATTTTCAAAAATAACGGCTAAAAATAAATATTGCTTGAGTTGTTTTATTTTTTTATATACACATACACACAAATATTCAAAAGTAACTGAAATTAGTTTAATTTGTAAAAGAAATGTGAAACTTGTTAACATAAAAAATAATAGAACCAAAAAAAAAAAAAAAAATCTATACTAAAATGAAATAAAATATATTCAAGTGAAATTTTTTATAAAAAGACACAATTGAAATTATTTTAAATTCTATGGAATTTTAAATATATTTTTAGTGTTAAAATTTATAATAAATTTAATTTTGCTTTTTTTAACAAAAAAATTCTTTGAAATTTTAATAGCTTTTTGCTTATTTTATCATTTATAAATAAACGATTGAATATTAATTGCTTCTGCTGTCCATCCTTTTATAAGTGTTTATGTGTTAATTGTATGCATATGTTGCAAGAGTTAACTGGCGGTACAGTGTTTAAAACTGTGCCGAGGAAGAAATTAAAATTAAATATTTTTGTAAAATACAGAAATATTTAAGAAACTTCTTTTTTTTAATCAGAATTATTTTGAATTTTATTATTTTTAAACACAATGCAGGAATGATTTTTATTCATCTAAAACTTGTTTTCGATAACTCGGAGCCACAGAACTCTGATATTTTTCGATGATTTTTTCTTTTTAAACTTTTTTCGTGCCGTATTTGTTTATATTTTGATCAAATATTAGAAGCAAATTTTTAAACAAATAAAATATTTTCCACAATTTTTCGAGTTTACCTGCAATTTATTAAAAATTTTTATATAAAACTCTAAGCAACAATACAGTAATTTTCCAAGAAATTTTAGTTGTAAATGTAACATATTTTAGTTTTTAAAATTTAGACAAAAATTGTTAAACTTATTGCATTTTATCTGAAATAACTTACTAAAACTTTTCAATTCTCATTTTTGCCCCCAAAAGTATGCAAATGAAATATTTTGTTTTAAAATATATGAGAAATTTAGTGTTATACTTTTGAAAAATTTTAATAACTATTTCAGTTTTAAAGCGATTTTAAAGATAGATATCTTGTTTTATTCTAAACTAAATAGATTTTAAACTTTTGTATGCAAACACGTTTAGTCTTTAAGAAAAAAAATTTAAAAATTTACATCAAAGTTAAAATTTTGAAAAACAAAAGGAAAATAATTTTAAGATGTTAATCAATCAATAAATAAATATTTATTTGCAGTATTTATAAAAGATTTTAATGTAGCTAAAATGTTACGTTATCTACTTTTCAAATCAATTAGTTAATCTTAAATTGACTTAATACTTAATATTTAACCACGAGATCTCAAGTGCAGCAACTATTCTCAAAATGGTTTTAACGGAATATCTCAAATTTAGTAGATTTTTTGAATATTACGGAAACTGTTTTGTTATAAATTTAAGATCACATTTACATTGGGAAATTTTTTTTTTTGAGTGTTATTACAAAAAAAATAATTGAGAGAAAAAATTGGCAAACATCATTTGTTTATTATTAAAACTAATCCCTTTATTTTATAAAATACTACCACTCACGCAATAACAAAAAATATAATCGTCTGTATGCTGATGAAGAGTTCTATGTGCACTTTATTTTTAGCAGGGCAAGTTTATATACGCACGAACAAATTTAAATATGCGCTTGAAAAAGCACGAAAAAATGGGATAATATGCAGAGAAATATGCATAAAATACAGAAAAATTCGTGTGTTTTTCTATCTTTAAAATTCTGATAGTTTGCGATTTTTTATAAAAAAAAAAAATAATAATAAAGGTATACGTAAATAGAATTTGATAGTCATATTAGATACTATGATTTTTTTCTTTACGAAGTATTAAAAAAATTCACAAAATAATTTATAAATATAAATTAATCAAACTGCAAAAGAATCAATAAAGAAGTATCGCTTTTGTTATGAAAAAGCTTAAGTTTCAAGCGAAAAGCTTGAAAAACTTGCCCTGATTATTAGTCATACGATCACCCACCAAAGCGTTTTCAATTATCGCAACGGGTCTCGAAATTACAAAAGATACTATATGTAGATTTCATTAAGAAAAAAAAGCCTTTTTTGTTTTACTACACAAAGAAGAAAAACAAAAAAAAAAAAAAAAGAAAAAATTATATAAAAAAGTAAAAGCTTATTATACAAAAAAATCCTATGTGTACATTCTTTTTTAATTTCTTTTGTCAAAATAAAAAGTAGTAAAAAACATATAAAACACACTTCTATTCAATGAAAACGTAATTTTCATCGATCTAAAATATAGAAATACACAGTTATAAGCTTATAGATTTTATTCAGGGACCGTAACCTTGCCAAATTCGCATGAATTTTTTATTTATTTTTTTTTTATCTTAAATATTCTTAAGTTAACGGTTTTTGTTGTGAAATGTGACTTATAAAATATATTTTAGTACATTAAAATATTCTACTAAAATTTAGAAATATGCTCTAGAAATATTTGTTTTTCTGACAAATTTTTCGGAAAAACATGATAGGATTTTGAGTATTAATTAACTTAAAATATTTTTTACAATTAAAAAAATTTCGCAGAATGATAAAAATAATTCAGCGGTTAAAAAAATAAATAATATGAGTTTAATTTCACAGACGCCTAATTTTATGAAATATTTACAATATTTGATTTCGAATAACAAAAATAATGAAGTAGTTAAATTAAAAAAAGAAATAAATATTTGAATAAAATTAAATAAATAAATGCTCCGATAACAAAATATGCTTTTAAACGCGAAATATATCTTTTATAAGGATTCTTTAAAATAAAAAATACTTTAAATCAGGGACCGCAACGATTCTGAGCAAAAAAAAAAATCACAATTTAAATATTATTTTTTCATTTTTTATTAAAAGAATGAAAATAATCATTCTTTTTATTAAAAATATAAATATTTTTAATTTATATTTTTTGATTATAAAATAACGATTATTATTACTTTTTTTGCTTTAAAATAATCATTATTTAAAAATAGATAAATAAATAAACATTATTTTATAATCGAAAATTAAAAATCAAAAATAATCGATATATTTATTTTGAAAAAAAAAAACGGAACTCAAAATTAATTGCTATTTATTTATTTATTTATTTTAGTTTTTAGTTCTCGGTAATGGCAACTACTTATTAAAGTAGTTTTTTGGTAATGAGTTGTCATTATTATTTGCCTACTCTATATTACATAAATAAGTACTCAATAGTATAATAGCACGTTAATATTGCAATCACGTGTAACAGTTGCCTAGAGGGCTGGATTAACAACCAGAAGATTGTTGGTTCAGCCCCATTCTGATGCTGTTAGCTTTTCTATTTTTAAAAAAATGAATATTTAAGATATTTTATACTAAAAAAAGTTTTTGTTACTTAAAAATTAAGTGCGAGATGGTGTACTGGGTAAGATGTTAGTCATTAAAAACGAATTTGCTAATTTGTGCCCAAGTTCAAATCTCACTGACGGCATCATTTTTTTGTTTTTTTTTTATTTTTATTGTCGTTTTGCTACATATTTTTGAGTACCCCTAGAGTCTAAAAATAACTACATGAATTTATTAATTTAAGCAAAACATAAGTAGTTTATTTTTGTTTCCAATTACACCTGCTAACTTACCCGGAAAGCAAAGTTTTTGCTGGGATGTTCCTAACGTTGCCCAGTGAGGTAGAATCGACATTTTTTGGAAATATATTCATAACTTCTAATCGACTAGTTGAATTTACATAAAATTTCCTAGAAGAAAAATGTACAATTTGAAGTTTGGAAGGAGAGCCCCACATACTCCTCAGGAGCAGACTATTCGGACACAAAATAGGGTACCCCAGTCATAGAAAGTTTTCTACCGCTTGCCAAATTTTAAATTTTAAAAGATATTGATTTTTTGTATATAATTAAAAATTACGTCAGCTAGATAAGTAAATTTATATGAAAAAAATCGAATCTACAGTTTTTGTGATTTCTGGAATTAATATAAAATTTTTGTAAAAATTTGGTTTTTGCAGAAAGTATAAATATTTAACGAAATTTTTGTGATCGCTGACATTTGAAATGGCGAAGTGTGAAAAATATTACATTTTAGTATAAAGGGTCCCGCAATTCACAAAAAGCCGGCAAACATACCCAAAATTTGATTTTTTTAATTTTTCCCATTAATTCATCATTTTTTGCAGGTCTGGAAAGAGCCTCTTACAAGCTCCTTAGAACACACCAGAATTTTCAACATTGCATTCCGTTTGTTGTAGATCCATGCTTAGGGACTTTAGAACATATAGGCTAAACTTAAAATTTCCATGCGAAATAGGTTAAATTAGGAAGGATCTATACTTAGATCTGTTGGGTAATTGAGCACATTTTTAATTTTAGGATCATTTCCGTAAAGATATCTTTCAGAATAATATCAAATAGTTATATATTCTTAAGAAAAATTTTATTTTAAAGAGATAAGAGTTAGGCACTTTTTCGGCACACACACAAAAAGTTCTAATTTTTGCATTTTTTAGATTCAAAATCGTTTATTTTTGGACTCGGTAAAGATATAAATAATTACAAAATCTAATAAAATCGATCGGAAATATTGCGATACATATATATGAAAAAAACCAGATCCAGATTTTGCAAAATTAAACCAATTGAAATTTCAAACGCAAATAACTCGAAAAATATAAGAGATAAGTAGTTCTTATCAGGACCTTCATAGGCTTTCATAAGTTATAAAAATCTTTGAAATCGGCTAAGAAATAGAAATTTGTTTAGCGGCTAAAATTTTCTGTATTATAGGAACCCTACTTTGAACTCCCTTATCTTCTTATTCTTCTATAAAATTATAAATTCTTCTGCCATGCATGTGTTAAAATTCTCTATAAAATTATTAAAAAGCACAAAAAAAAGAACTTAAAACAAACACAACAAAGTGAGTTTCAAATTTCTAAATGGACAAATTTTACGGGCTTTATTTTTATTTACTTTCTTTTTTCAAACAAATTGTTGCCAGCATTAAGGGTATTCACCCAAAACATTAACAATCTAGACATAACAAATAAATATCATTTAAAATTTTCCCAAAGAAAGAAAAAAAATCCTGTCTCGTGTTTATATTTATATATTTAGTACCGAGATATCATATTTTATTCAAAGCATTTTAAAACAAACTTAAAACGTAGTCACCCTCCCACCCTTTTCTAAAAAATATGCTTTGATTTCATTTATGCTAATGAGAATGTAAATTTGATGCCTGCGGCCAAATCAGTTTAAAATCAACCACCTGTGCGGCCAACCACTTCAAATGAAAATAGTTTTATAAAACAAAGAAAACACATTCCTTTTTTTAATATTTTTTTTAATCCCAAGAATTTCATATTACAAAACGCAAAAACTTTTACAATAAAACTTTTGCCTCCTTGCTGTGTTGTTTTTAATTTGGTCATATGAAACCAAAAAAGTAATTTTGCTTTTCAATTTAAGGCTTTTTCGTGAAGCTTAGTTTAGTTATCTGGAGGGGGAAAGGCAAAACCTAATCGTAGTTAAATTCATAAGAAATTCAACGAATTGTCAGTGTTATGTGAAATCATAGAAAATTTTCAAATTGTTCTTGATTGTAAATTTAATTGCTAAGTTAAAACTGAATCCATAAATAAAATAGTAAAATGTAAAGAAATAAATAATAAAAAAAAGCTGAAGCTAACAGACAATAAATGAGGGTACATACAGTATTTATTAAACATATATATCGTTAGATGCTTGTTAAAACGGGGAATTATGAGAGACTATATTATAATAATAACTTAAAAATAGCCTATTAGGTTGTAATTTTTAAAGTAAAAAAAAATATATATATTTTTTAAGTTACATAAATATTTTAGTAGTAGGGAAATAATCCAACTTATTTTATTTCATATTGGGTTTCATAGTTTTTAAATTTATTTTAAAAGTTTCTACAATTTATTTTGCATTTAAAAGAATAAAGTCTCCTTTATTTCCTTTTAAAAGTCATACGCCTGAGTAATGTTACTAATAGTAATTGAAGAATGACACGTGTATCCATATTTACTCTTTGTTTTAAGTTCTTTTGCTGTTAAAAGATGTATAGTTTCACAGACTATAGTTTAAATTAAAAAAATATGAATTTGAAATTAAAAAAAAAAAAATAAATAAATAAATAAATAAAATATGTAAAATATGTGAAGATTTTTATGAAAATAAGTTAAAAAGCAATTTTTGGCTCTGACAAATCTTAAATATCTTGAACCGTAGTTATCTCTTTTTTCTTCAAAAATGTTACCTTTTTAAATAATTGCACAATTTTTCAAAAAAGGCACTGATTTGTTTTTTTTTTTTTTGCAAATTTTGTACATTCCACATTGGTTAAAAATCCACTTTTTCTGGAATAAATTAAAATAGTATTGTTAGTGACTTTTTAAGGTTATGTCGAAGTATTTTTTTCTAAAATTAACACTAATATATATTAATACCGATTTTAATGTATTTTTACTTAAACCTCTATAATACATAATTTTACTATAGCAAATATATTTTTTAAATATGATATTTTAATAGTTTGCTTTTGGTAATATTTTAATTATATTGCATATTTCCTCCTAATTGTGTGTGAAAACCAAGAAATTTTCGCTCAGGTTTAGCAAAATTTAACTGAAAGAAAATTGACAATTGCAAGAGTTTGTCGAAAAATGTTGGGACTATCTAGATTGTTGCATAAAATAGACACTTTGGCGAACACTTTAAGGTTTTTACATTCATGCAAGTTCATGTCCAAACATAACTTTTCGTCCTTCAAAGTTATAGGTTATCTTAATAAACAATCCATAATAATTCACAAAACTAAAAAAATAACGTTAAATACACGACTTATATAAAATGTTAAATAATCGTCTTAAAATACATCTCCTAGGCTTCAATTTACATTATACAACATTATTATATATTTTGGTGGTAATGAAATACAGCTTTTATAATTATAAAACCATTTAAATAAAAATGTTAAAAAAAATATATGAAACTGCCAACTTGAATGCTTTGTCAGATCGTCGACGTTTCCATATTATATTTTTTAATATAATTATGTTCATCATTACATATTAGGTCTGTTATAATTTATAAAATATATTCACTTTTTACAATTTCTTGAATTATTAGAAATCGGACAATTATTTGAAAATTAGTACTTTTTTAGAAATACATTTTTGAAAACTGGAAACATTTTGCAAAAGGTATTTTTTGTTTGGAAATTTAATACATTTTTCGAAATTATTTTTTTTTTAATTTTTTTTTTTTTGTTTTTTATTTTTAATAAGCATTTTTGGCATTTGGTACCATTTAAAAATTTATACTTTTTACAAATTTTTTAAAAATTTCACTTCTTTTTTTGTTTTTTTTTTTAATATTTTACTTGCAAAAAATTAAAAATTTTTGAAAACTTTCAATTATTGGTATTGGTACTTTTTAAAATTTGGTACTTTTTAAAAAATTGGTACTTTGTAAAAGTTGGTACTTTTTGTGAAAATGTCTAATTTTTTAGATTCTTTATTTTATTTATTTATTTTTTTAGAAAATTGATTCTTTTTTTATAAAATGTTCATATATATATATATATATATATATATATATATATATATAGTCAGTAAATCCTTCAAGGATATACATATGTGTCATGTTACATTTTAATTGCTTCAGTAAGCCATAAGGCCAAGTTAAAAAAGTTAACCATATTATGACAAAAATGAGCGTAAAAAGTGTGTGGCATCCAGCAAAAAGGGCTTCGAAAAATTCGAACTTGGGGATTTTGTTAGAATTTGTTTGCATTGTGTTATTACTAGTTTTTTAGAATTGACATTTCTTGGAAACTTGGTACTGTTTGAAAATTATTTTGAAATTTGTATTTTTTTTTTTGCAAATTGGGTATTGAAACCCAATTATGATTAAGTCTTTATTATACACTGCCTGCCACTTGAATAAGGAATGACATTTTTTTTTTTAACTTTAATTAAGTATATCTCCTAAACTAAAGTTTAGAAAAAAATAATTTTTGCGCAACCAAATTTCAAAGTGTTGGCTTTAGTTTCCTGAAGAAATAAAAAATATACATATTTTATTATACTCAAATTATGTATTTATTTAAAGACATGTATTTCTGTGGTACTTTTTCGTGTGTCACTTGAATAGGGAATATTTTAAAACTAAGCAAACTGTAATTTATTTTTAAATTTTAGGTTATAAAAATGAAAGTTATTATCTTCTAGCATTCAATTAGTAATGAGTACTGCCACCATTTTTAGAAATAACCTCAAAAATGCGATTTGGCATCGACTTGTATAATGACTCTAAGTAATTTAGCGAAATTGAACTCCATGCTTCCGTTATTGCATCGTTTAAGGATTCTATCGTCTCAAATTGTTTTCCTCCTTCATAAACTTTCCTTGCAAGCCAACCCCAGACATTTTCCATTGGATTCAGGTCAGGCCAATCCAAAAGTTGAACACCTTGTTGATTAATCCATTGTTTTACTGCTCTGGCGGTATGAATCGGAGCGTTGTCGTGTTGGTACGTGCAAGGTATGGGTCCAAAGAAATCATTAAATTTTGGAAATGCTTCCTCCAGAATGTTTTTGTAAGTCGTTTCAGTCATTTTGTTGGATATAAAAACCAATTCTATGGTACCATAATACGAAATGGCACCCCGTACCATTATGCCGCCCTCTTGGCTGTGTCTGCGGCTCAAAAATAATTCCTCCTTATTTAGGTCATGGAAATAATAGTTATACCCGTCGGGACCATCAATATTAAACTTTTTTTTCATCCGAAAATACAATTTTAAACCATTTGTCGGACCATGTCATTGTATTTTTGGCAAACGTTGTGATTTGCGTTTTTCATAAAGTGGTGGTTTTTTTTGCAGTTGTCGTCGGGCACGACTTTAAAATACGGTGCACTGTTCTTAGACTGGCACTGACTCCATTTGATGCAATTCTAAGAATTTTTCGTCTTTCTTTTGGAGTTGTTGCCATTTTCTTCCGCCCTGTCATGTTTTTTTCCATATCTTTCCAGGTTATTTAAATAATTGTACACAATTGTCTTTCCTCTATTAATGTTTTTGGCTATTTGGACCGGATTCTGACTCTGAGATTTCAAAATCAGAATTTTTTTCTTTTTCAGAGTTATTAAGAGCCTTACCACGTCCCATTTTGAATAAAAACTATTTAAAAACTATCAAAAATTAAAAATTCTATAGCCGTTTATATTGAAAGAAATTCAAATCATAGCCTTCCTGATTAATATTAAAAGAATTCCTTATTCAAGTGACACACGAAATAGTACCACAGAAATACATGTCTTTGAATAAATGCTTAATTTTAGTATAACAAAATATGTATATTTTTTATTTCTTCAGGAAACTAAAGCCAACACTTTGAAATTTGGTTGCGCAAAAAATTATTCTTTTCTGAACTTTGGTTTAGAAGATATACTTAATTAAAGTTAAAAAAAAATTTGATTTCTTATTCAAGTGGCAGGCAGTGTACGTTTTGGGTTTTTTTTGGAGGTTATTATTTTATAATTTAGTAAAATACATGTACATGTGGGTAGATGATACTGACAATTAATCTATTAATGTAGATCCTAACAGGAGATGTCATACCGTTGAAATTAACTTTCCGAAGGATCCCTATAAATATCTGATTTATGCATAAAACAACAAAAAATTATGAAAAAATCGACTTCAATCTTCCATACGAGCCGTTTATTTTGAAAATGGCCAAGTCTATTTTTCTTTAAATCGAGATGTTTAAAGATTTGCATTTTAATAAATTTAAAAATATTGATAACTAATGATATGAACATGTAATGTTCATATTATGTAATGTTTCAAAAAGATGTAAAATTTATTAGCTCAAACAGCATTACTAACATATTGTTTTAATGGACTTAAGCCACTTTCAAAATTACTAAAAGAAAATTGCTTATATTTAAAGGAAAATTAAGTGCACGAAATAAATATCTCTGAACTGATATAATATATATATGTATTAATATATTTATATTTTATAAAATAGAAATATTTCCAACTGTTATTCAATATTTGAAAGAATTTTCTATAAAACTAACTTCAGTTCACATGTGTAGAAACGATTTAAAATAACGATGACGTGGAAATGGTTTTTACTTAGAAAATACGTATTTGAAAAGTCTTTAACCAATTAAAGCTTTTTTTCCATTTAAAAATTGCTTTTTTTAAAGACTCTTGTTAAAATAAAATCTTGCACCATTATATTATTCTTTAGACAGAAAAATAAATTATTTTTCCCTAATACCATTTTTACAAGTTTGAAGTCTCAATTATTAGGTAGAAGTTATTACCACAATAATAAAAATATTGTATTTGACACATTTAATAAAATGTGAAAATAAATGTTACATTGAAATACACATTCATTATATCATTCACCACAGGGTAAAGGGTATATATAAGTTTGCCAATCCGTTTGTAATTTCTACAAGATTCATCTAAGATCCCAAAAAGTATATATTTTCTGTATCCTTATTGATAGGGAAGTCGATATAACGATGTCCGTCTGTCTGTTATCAGATATACATGATTTATACATCAGATTATAGGGAATATTCCCGGTTCATTAGTAACTGAGATATGGGTTTAAACTTATTTTTGGACTTTGTTAAGCTTATATAAAGCTTCGGAATTCGATTTTGTAAAATTTCGGTTTATTTAATGAAGCATATCGGTCAATAAACATCCGAATTATAGGCAAAACTCTGAAAAAAATTATTAAAAACATACACCCACAAGCATATATAAAAAGCATTACAATGACTTTCAGTGATGTTGTTTTTTTGCATAAGCAAGCAGTAGTTGTTTATTGTATGTAAATAAACGCAGTCATATATTTGTACGTTTTTCAGTTGGAAATAGAAACATTGCAATGACTCAGTGTTGTAGTTGTTGTTTTTTGTATAAGCATGTATCTACATACAAACATGTGTATACAAATTTATTAGTCATCAAAAGCTATCAGTGTGTTGTTTTTTTTTTTAAGAAGCAACGATTGCTATGATAGATAAATTTTGAGTTTGGAAAAAAGTGTATATTATTTTTTTTAAATATAAATATGAAAATATGAAAGTATACTTTAAGGCATAAATTTTATTACTCGTTGGTAAGGTGGTGAGCGGTATAAAAGATTCGACACAGCCAAATATAGCGCTCTAAATTGTTTTATTGCTGATTTCCAATTTTAGGGGATAAATGGTTTCCTTTTTACATAAATATCCTTACATTTTGACAAAATAATGTACCGTTGTAATTACTCATATAAGCATTTGGTAAAAATAAATAGCAGTAATTTCTTTCATATATTGGGCACGTATAATGATCCAGCTTCCTTAAAATGTGCCTTAAATCACTTTCAAAAAAGAGAAAGAGAAAGAAAGATATAGTTGGTCAAGACCGACTATATGATACCTACCCTACACCATTGTGTGCGAGCATAAAAATTTGGGAAGGTGACTTATATTACACATGTGGACAGTTTTACTAAATGTAAAATAAAATATACAAGTAAAGAATAATGCGTTGATACTAACATCCAGATGATTTTATGTACTTAAGGGCGATTCCTAGAAGTGGGCTTATATGGCAGCTATGGTAAATTATGGACCGATTGTCATAAAATTTGGCAATGTTTTTTCTACTTACATAAAACTTATTTGTGTCGAATCTTAAGTTGATACTAACATTTGTATGAGATTTATGCACGTAAAAGTGATTTTCAGAAGAGGGGTTTATATGGAAGCTATGGTCATTTTTGGACCGATATTCATAAAATTAAAACATTCTTATTATTAAGGAATTTTTGTGTTTTTAAACTCTATTTATAAGAGGACTAGATGAAATAATTGACCGATCACAACCAGTTTCAATAGGCTTCGTCCTTGTATCATAAAAGTCCCACGTGCCAAATGCCATTGAATTATCTTTAAAATTGCGATCTGTACTTTGTTCACAAGGTTTACATGGACAGCCAGCCAGACGGACGGACGGACATCGTTAGATCAATATAAAAAGTGATTCTGAGTCGATTGGTATATACTTTAAGGTAAGTGTTGAATAACTTTTTCTATGCGTTGCAAATGTCAGCATAAAAGCATAATACCCCAACTACCTATGATGAATTTTAATCTTTGTAATTTTTTACAAGAAAAAAATCTATTTGCACAAACTTATTACGTATAATGTTACAATTGCAATGCCTAAATCGATTTTTTTGTTAAATGGACCACTTTCAGAATAAACGGCTCATATATCAGTCTGAATTGTCAAAAGAAAAATAAAAAAAAAATATATTCAAAACAATTAATTTTTAACAATAAAACGAATTTTCGACAAATAATCCGATTTTTGTATCAAATCAAATCAAAAATCAAATCTTTATAAAACATAGGTTTTCATCATATTAAGGCTATAATAAGGTATAGGATATAAAAATTTCGACATAGGCGAATATGGAACTCTAACTTGTTTAATCATAAATACATACGTATTGCTTATGACCAGAGCAACCAAAAATATGCAAAATAATATTTTTCTTGGGCTTCAGATTTGTTAAAACATTTTTTTTTTTTTTTTGGTTGCAACAGCATATTTTTCATATTTTGTGTTTAGCAGCATATTTTGTATGTTTTATACTTAAGAGCATAATTTTGCATATATTACACTAAAGGGCATAATTATGCTTCTTTTGCAAATTCGATTTTCCAATAATTTTAATCTTAAAAGTTTATAGAAATTTTGTAATTTCCCAATACAATGTATAAGCTTTGAATGTTTTAAAGTGCAAAAAGAAAATATTTTATTTACAATTGCAAATAAAAATATAAGTTATTTTTAGTATGAATATGTACAGATAATTTAAAATTACGACAGAAAAAATGAATACTTTAAGAACATATTTTTAAATTTTAAAGGAATATTTTCCGATTTTAAGAAGATTTTTATACAATTTATTTAAATTATCGTCTCAATTTATAAATAGCAAACTTATGTATGGCTCTTCAAACGATTACTATAGCTTTTTCAAGTACCACTCACTTAACAACAATATAACTTAACAGTTTGCAATCGATCCCTTGAAATAATTATACAAATTAATTTCTGATTAAAAACAGTTAGATTTGTTTTAAAGCAAAAATAAAAATAATTAAAAATCACATTTTTATGTATAATCCAATGATGAAAAGTATTTTCATCATTATGAGAATTAAATTGAAACGTAATGACACAACTGTGTCTTTTTTATGATTGAAACATGAAAAAGGATGTTTCAATTCAACTTCCTTTTAACTGTCAATCAAGATTCGTTACAGATACAAACATCAACGAGAACTACAGAAAAACAAATGAAAAAGAATTAAATTTATGTAACAGGTCTCGATTAAAGGGAAAGCTAACAAAAAAAAAGGTCATAGATGTGTCCAACTTTCATGTTCATTTTAGTAATTATAACATTTGAGATTAAAAGATTTAAACAGGAACAACAACAAAAAAAAAAACAGAAAATACTACAATCAAACATAAAACAGGAAGGGATGAAGATGGAGGGATATTTAATAAAGAAACATGAAATTTTTTTAGTAATAAAATGATTAAGGAAAATTTCAAAGAATTTTTTTATTTGTAATAAAAATTTAACTCTAAAGTAAAACAAAAAGGACAATAATATTAAATATTAAATTTATACAACAAAATAAATAAGCAAACAGACCAATTTACAGTCAATTAAAGTAACAATTTAAATAATTAAAAACAATTTAAATAAAACAAAATAGAGGTAAAGATAAATAAAAAATGTCCCGAACTTTAAGAAATCGCAAACGTCCTGATTCAGTGCGTATGCCTGCTGTACCTGGTCTATCAAAACGTCCCATTATTATGGCACGTTCCATATCAGCGGGACCACATTCTGCTTCATCTTCTCTAGTACCTGCCAATAGTAATAAACCCAATAATACACCAACAACTACTACTATATCAACATCTACACCAACTACGCCAACGCTTAATAAGAAATATTTGGAAAAAATTCCTAGCATTTCGGCACAAAGTGAAAGTAGTGAAGAAGATGATGATGAACATGAGAATGAATATGAAAAAGGTGAAGGATCAAAAAATCAAACCAATAACCATATTGCAAAAGAAGATGATGATGACGACGATGATGATGAGTCCGAAAAGGACAAAATACGCAAAAGAACTAGTGTTATTAAACATGAATATACAAATACCACGGAATGGTCACCTGGTGGAGGTAGCGTTGGTATTGTGGGTGGCAATGGTAGTTTACACACCAAAAATATTTCAACGAAAATGGCCACTGGCATACGAGCCTGTAAAGCAACTGGACGCAATTTAATAAAAATGTTATCAACGTCCTCAACGACATCGTCATCGTCGGTAATGACCACCCGCAGGAATAGTAAAACCACATGCAGTCTTAAAAATGATGAAACTAAAGCAAACAAGGAGGCCAATTATCTTAAGGTGAAAAATAATTAATTTACTATGACAACTATATTCCAACTATTTAGCAGGAGTAAAGTTTTTACGGAAGAGATGGAGAGAAATAACATTTTCAGGGAATATTTCTTGATTTGTTTCTTTTTTTATTATTATTATTTAATTAATTATTATTTAAAATGGTTTTCTACTTAAAGTCATTAAACTTCATTTGAAGTATTTTACCGAGTTTTTGTTAATTTAATTTGTTTAATTTCAAATTTATATGTAATTCAAAATATTTAATTAAAGCCTAAGAGTCCTTATTCATAAGATACAAATTCCGAATAACAAGTGATTATTTGTTTGTATATTATGAAATTTTCATGTTATAAATTAACCCATTAATGGTCAAAGGAAATTTAATTTGCTAATAAAGTTGTAGTTACCTTTTTTTGATTCTCTGGAAACTAAGAATTATGATTGAAATTTTATCTTAAAATTAAAAAAAAAAATATTTTCTAAGCCTGAATGGGTTAAAATTATTAAAACTTTAATTAATTGATTTTTAAGCAATTTTAGATTTTTTTTTATTTCTAAACAGATTTCTACTTAAAAATTATACAATTTAGTCGTTTTAATTATATAATTATAATTTATACGCATATTAGCATTATTAAAAAATTAACTTTTTTAAAAGATTGATGTCGAAATTCAAATATCATACTCATCAACAAAGTGGTTTAAGATTATCATAAATATTTATTTTTCTTGATCTAGTTTAAATATGATTTTTGGAAATTTGAGGAGAAAAGATTATAAATATAAATTAAGCCAATTTTTCTTAATATGTATAGCTTATTATAAAATCTATCTACGAAAGTTAAAATGAAAATCTCCAGATAACTGAGCATTTTTCCTAAACTAGCGATATATTTTTCAAATATTTCTTTCTATACCCACCATCGAAAAATTATGTTTATTGGGTTCTTCATTCCGTGTGTAACATATCGAAATAAAAAGTTGAAAGCAGGATAGGCCTTCGGATGGTCATCCTAGAGGGACGAAATTTGTCTTATATGAGATGCAAAATCGGTTCATATAGTTATGGACCAAATACTAGGATTTCCATCGCAACTCCAGTTTATACTTTTCGTCAAATATCTTTTAAAAAAAAAGCATGTACATCAACGAAATTTTCTACAAATAGCTGTAACACTAATGTAAGCTAGGAAACCCATTTTACCGTGAAACATCAACGAAATTTTGTACAACTCGAAAACCAAAAATGGGCGTGGTCCTTCCACTTCCCACATAAGATGAAATTTGAAAAAATTGCAGATAGTAGGTATATAGATTCGGTCAGGCCGAATATAACAATCTGACTATTTTTTAAATTGGTTGGTTTTTGTAAATTTTTATTATTTTTTTTTTATAAAATTTAGTTTTTTGAAAATTTTAATTTTATTTATTTTTTATACTTTATTGGATAATTAAGTTTCTTTGAATTGGTACTTTTTTTAATTAGTATTTTTTAATTGGTTATATAGATTTGGTCAGGCCGAATATAACAATCTGATTATTTTTTAAATTGGTTGGTTTTTGTAAATTTTTATTAAATTTTTTTTATAAAATTATTTTTTTGAAAATTTTAATTTTATTTATTTTTTATACTTTATTGGATAATTAAGTTTCTTTGAATTGGTACTTTTTTTAATTAGTATTTTTTAATTGGTTATATAGATTTGGTCAGGCCGAATATAACAATCTGACTATTTTTTAAATTGGTTGGTTTTTGTAAATTTTTATTATTTTTTTTTTTATAAAATTTAGTTTTTTGAAAATTTTAATTTTTATTTATGTTTTGTACTTTATTGGATAATTAAGTTTCTTTGAATTGGTACTTTTTTTAATTAGTATTTTCTAATTGGTTCTTTTCTTTAAAAAAATTTTAATTTCTCAAAATATTGTAGGTGGTTTTTATTCCCTGGGGAAAAGAATCTTCGGATCACCTTAAAGTATAATGTTCAGCTCAGAATCACTTTCTAAGTCTGAGTCTTTCTGAGCAACAACATAATATTATGCATAAGTATGTTTTTAAGACATATATATCACATTTGTTACTAGAATCGGATCAAATTGGGCACAATTCCCATATAAGAATGATATAAAGTAACTAATGGTTGGGCTTGACAGATTATAATTTTCATATTTGTTTTTATAAGCATTTTTTAGTTAGTACTTAATTTTTTTAATCGGTCATTTGTTTAAAATTATTACATTGTTTGAAAACTGGTACTTTTCTAAAAAACAAAAAAAAAAACATTTTTTAATTTTATTATTTTTTTATTGATACTTTCTTCGAAATATACATTGAAAGCAGTTGCTAAATTTCCGATGTATTTTTTAGTACAACTGTAAGGAATAATGTAAAAAAATATATAAGAAACATTAGCACTTTTTAAATTTTTTGTAATTGAAAATGAACGCAAAACGTTCTCAACGGCTGAAGAAGAATGAATACATTTATTTTTATATTATTCATAATAAATAATCACTCATTGTTAAGCTATGTTCACATTTGGCAAATATTTGATCAAAATTGCGCGACCACTAGTTTTACAAAAATATTGTTTAGCGTTGTTTGATCTTTCAAATGTTTTGTAAAGGAAAATACCGTCAAAAAAATCGATAAAATGTCAGCTATGATTAATGATAAGTAAAAAATCGTTTTCCATTAAAAAAGAGAAATTAGGCAATGCTTTATATAGTGGTTACGTCATTTTTGTGAAATATTTGACTAGTCTGAACGTACCTTTAGTAAATTAATAAAATCAATTATATATTAAAAACTAAAAAAATTATAAACTTAAATTATTATTAACTTTAAAAAATAAGGTCAAAATTTGCTTAAATCAAAAATTTGCACAAAAAGGCTTTTATTGAATTTTGTCATGTTTTCTGTTTTCTTTATGAATTATTATTATTTCTTTTTTTAAATAAAGCTGAAAAAAATTGTAACACATTTTCCTCTTCTATACCCTAAAATTTGGCTATTTTGGTAAATTGAAAACCTTAAGAAAAAAAAAAACGCCTTTGCAGAATTGAATTTCTCTCTACTTTTTTTTAAAATGGAAAATACATTTGCTATAAAAATAATAGCTGAAATATTTTTTATACATATATTAATTTATAAATTAAAACAATAAGATTTAGTTTTTTTCTTTTGAAAATTGCAAGTTTTCTTAAGTGAATTAGAACTTTTAAAATTTTTGTAAAGTAGTACTTTTTGAATATTATTATTATTATTATTATTATTATTGGAAAATTTTTACTTTGAAAATTGGTACTTTTTTATCAAAATTTTTAAAAGATTTTATTTTTTAATTTGTACTTTTTAACATTTTACAATTTTTTGAAAGAAAATGTTATATTTTTATGAAAGAGGTTTCTTTGTTTCTTTATTTAAAGTTAGTTATTACCATTTTCTTAATTCGTAATTTATTTAAAGTTTTTCCTTTTTCATAAAATTAGTATTTTTTCGAGAATTGATTCTAATTTTAGAATATAGCCTAAAAATAGCAAAAATAGTACTTTTTTTAGATAGGTGTATGTTTTGGAAACTAATTCCGTGATTTGTTATACATTCATTAATAAAAAATATTTAAAATAAATTAAATCTTATTGTTTTACTTTATAAAATAATATATGTCTAAAAAAATATTTCAGTTATTATTTTTATAGCGAATGTATTTTCTATTTTTTAAAAAAAAAAGTAAATAAAAATTCAATTTTGCAAAGGCGTTTTTTTTTTTTTTTTTCTTAAGGTTTTCAATTTTCCAAAGTAGCCATGTTTTAGGGTACAGAAGAGGAAAATGTGTTACAATTTTTTCAGCTTTATTAAAAAAGAAAAAAAAAAAATAATTCATAAAGAAAATGGAAAACATGATAAAATTCAATAAAAGCCTTTTTTGTGCTAATTTTTGATATAAACAAATTTTGACCTTATTTTTTTAAGTTAATAATAATTTAGGTTAATAATGTTTTAGGTTTTTAAAAATATATAATCGATTTTATTAATTTACTAAAGGTACGTTCAGACTAGTCAAATATTTGACAAAAATGCCTAATTTATCTTTTTAATGGAAAATAATTTTTTACTTATCATTAATCATAGCTGACATTTTATCGATTTTTTTTTGTCGCTATTTTCCCTTACAAAAAATTTGCAAGATCAAACAATGGTAAGCAATATTTTTATAAAACTAGTGGTCGCGCAGTTTAGATCAAATATTTGCCAAATGTGAACATAGCTTAACAATGAGTGATTATTTATTATGAATAATATAAAAATAAATGTATTCATTCTTTCTCAGCAATTGAGAACGTTTTGCGTTCATTTTCTATTACAAAAAAAAAAAAAAAAAAATTTAAAAGGTGCTAATATTTCTTATATATTTTTTCATATTATTCCTTATAGTTGATTTCAAATAAATAAATAAATTTTGTACTACAAAATGAATTTGTAATTACCAATGAATACCTTTTTCTATGTGTCGAGAATGGTTAGAAGGCGATTCATTTAAAAATAAAAATTTATCTAAAAATTGTATATAAAATATTTAAAATTCTAAATATAAATTAACAATAAATAAAAGAAATATATTACGTATTTTCAAATAATATCTTCTAATATGATATTTCGATTATAATATTTTAATATGTACAAAATGTTATTAATCTACAAAAATTTCTTTAAACAAAATTTTTCTTCAAGGTCCAACAAATATAATTATTTTTGGATTACACTAATGTGTAAATTATTAAAAAATTTATAAACTTCCACTTACATTAACATGAAAAAAAAACTTAATCAAATTCTGAAAAGAAAACTTAAATGTATGCAAAAATTTAATAAATAGAAAAATATTAAAAGGAAATAAATGTAAACATTTAATATGTAAATTTACGTGCATTTCACTTGAAATACAACTAAAACCTTAGAACTTATGAAAAAGATGTTATTGCTTTTTATGACAAAAAAAAAAAAAAAGTAAAACGTAATACCCCAGCAAAAAAAGAACATCCAAAGAAGTCAATAAAATCCTGAGCTTATGATCCAGAAGTAGTGCAAATTCGGATCATTTCCAATGAATGTAACATAGGCTTGTCATTGGAAGATAGATGTTCTCTTTTTTGATACCTATTCACTGAGTAGAAAGTCATATTCACGATATCATGTAAAATCGATTTTTTTTATGCAATTTTTTTCCATTCAAGAAAATTATTTAAATTTTTATGTAAACCAAATATTTTTCATTAAAAAATATGCATAATAATATTTTGATTAAAACAGTTATTATTAAGTAACAAGTATTTACAAATTCTCAACATTTTATATCAGAAAAATTTATCTGAATCGCTTTTTAATAACATCTTTGGATGATGTTTATATAACTGAAACTTTGGAAGGAATGAAAAAGTACTTCCTTTAAAATCACTTCTATTTATTTTTTGCTGGGACAGTTTATTTTTTTTAACGTAACATAATTCATAATAATATTTACTTTTGTATGTTTGTAAAGACGAATAGAAAAAATGAGGGAAAAATATTTCAGAAAAAAAAAAAAAAAATTAAATGAAATTGTACAGCAGAGATGTACTTGCTTACAAAAGTGGATATCTACATATATTGTAGATGATTGAAAACAAAATAAATAATAAATATTCGATTACTATATGGGCCAGTATGCAATTTTAGGCCTTTAAAAAAAATATATATATATTTTAATTGATGGCACATTAACATTCAAATATAAAGTGACTCAACTGCACTTAGAATCAATTTGTGTTAATTATTTCGTTTAGGGAGCGCGAAAGTTATAGCGGTTATATAACAATTTTTACAAACTAGAAGTTTTAGTTATAATTAAAGTTATACTTCTGGTCAAAATTACATTTAATATCGAAACCTATTGAGTTATTCAAATAAAATTTATGATATTTTCAATGTTTGATGGTATTAGTGCGTCATATTTTAGGGTTTCCTAGACAAATTTTTAAAATTTTCTTTATAATAAAAATTGCGATTTCTGAAAATTTTGCGAAAAATGGAGATCATCAAACTTATTTTTCCATAAGAAAATATAATTTATTAGAGTTTATTACAAAGAAATATCCTTTAATATTGTGTTTCCTTTTTAACTCAAGAAAATATTTTTTCATTTATAAAATTTGTCTTTCAAAATTTTTTGATGCGCCTCTATATTTCCTTTAAGGATTACAAACACCGCCTATTTATGCTAATTACGGCCAATTTCATATTGTTCTTGCGATGTATGTTAGCAAAGTATGTTTTGACAAAAGTGTACCGATTTCAACTATCAACGACATATGATTTAAATTTATGATCCTGATCAATTATATTTATTGCCGTTCTTATATCTGTATATCAAAGATTTGTACAAATTTCACTTTGTTATATAAATATACAAAAACAAAAAGTGCAATTTTATTGTAATTTTCAAAAAGTTCATAGAATTTTTTTTCTTTTTAGTAAATTTATTTTTAATGCTTCCTCGATTTTATTATGTAAAATAACAAAATTCACGCAGTAACCCATGCTATTCTATATGAAACAGTGAATGTGACTAGCGAAAAACTGACTTTTTGAAAAATTTTCACTTTTGTTTTCCAAACTTTGAGACTATCTACTATGTAGACTATTTCGGGCACATCAAGGAGATATAGCGCAAAATACGCACAATTACAACAAGTATCAATCCCTATTTCAAATTTTAAATTTCTTTAAGGGGGGCATAGACCCCACCCAAAATAACAAAAGATTTAAAAAATCACAAACATTTTGTCATCAAAACTCATCTAGCCCGTATTTAACAATTGAAAATTTGCCTTATAACAAAGATAGTATAGAATTTATCTTACAAGGTCCAATTAGTTTATACAAGAAAAAAAAAAGTGTAGAAGAATGGGAAAAGCCTAAGTAATTTTTAGGCCTTTTTCTAAAATTTCTAATTTTGAACAACAAGCATGATTATAAAATAAAACTTATGGTGCTAAAATTTTGCACTCTATTATTTTATGACCTTAGATCAGTAACCCACTTGTTTAAAATAGTATTACCACAAAACTTATTAAAGATTTAAATTAATTTCAGCCAGGTTACAAATTTTTGATAATGGCCCTTATACAACTCGTAGGAGTAAATAAATATAACAAAGAAAACAATTGTTTGATTTTTGAGAAATAGAAAAAAAAAACGATTATGAGAAAATACTAAAATTGCTTATAAAACAGAAATTTAAAAACTCTTTTATTATCCTTAAAAACAAAATCTTTAAAGTAGAGGCTTTAGAACAAAAATTTGTGATTTCTAATACTTTGCTTCAACATTTTTTTTGTTTATGGAAAATATAAAACTGTTTACCCAACAAACCAAAAATCGATACTGTAGCTTAAATGATATCATATGTATTTAATAATATTTGTAATATCATTAATGAGACTTATATTCGATATCATAAACATGAAAATTAATTATAAAATATTGAAATAATTTTAGTTTTCCCAAAAATAATCATCAAAGATTTTCATAAAAAATATTTTAAATTAAAAATATGTTGAAAAAAATTTTGCGTTTCGTTATCTTCAAATATTAATATTTATATCCAACAAAATTTAGACGCATTGCAAAAACTAAAATTTCTTACATTAAGATCTAAGGAAATTAAGAAGATAAATCGTAAGTGTTATTCAAACATTGCGTTATTGAATTATGAAATTAATAATTTGTTATCTCTCAACAGACGTCAATTTATTTGGAAGTTCAGTTCAGCTAGTTTTTTGCCCTAAAGTTTTTTTTTATAAAATTGTGTATGATAAAATAATTAATAAAAAAAATATTTAACTATTTCTTTAACATTAAACATATCACTATTATTTTGGTATTAATATCATTAATGACTTATAATATTTAATTATAATAATATTATAATATCACATATTCGTTCAATATCGATAAATATACCGCAAAATTATCACGCTGCTTAAATTTTTCGATATCATTACTAATATCATTATATTTTTAAATAACGATATAATTTTCCAGTATACCTTTTGAATATTTTGAAAGCAACCTACATCTTTTTAAAATTATAAATGATATCATTCTCGGGGTTCTTTATAACGAAATAATATCGTTATCATTACGATATCATTTGGTTTGTTGGGTATAGGATTAATTAAATATAAATCATAAATATAAATCATTATCTATAAGGTTTTTGAGGAAAAATATGGAATGTATTTTTGGGGTTTAAAATAAAAAAAAAAGTTTTTCAATTGGTAGCAGTCGCCAGCATATTTCTTTAAACTTTTTAATAAGAATTTTTGTGGGAAGATTGTTAAATTCAATTCAAAATATGTTATCAACTTTGTTTACTTATTTGTATTCTTTATAGCAATAGATCTCTTCACTTCATCATTTATTAGGAGTATTGAAGTGGAAAAATGAAATTGAAAAATACGAGTATTTCAAACACAAGAACAAACACCAACAGTGTTGCCGGAAAAAATTTTTATTTATCAAAACATTTTCTATGAAAAGAAAATTTATCAAAAATTTTATATAAAAAGAAAATTTATCAAAAATTGTCAACAAAATTAAAATTTTTCAAAAATTCTCACAAAAAAAAAAAAGAAAAAGTTATATCAAAAATTTTCTATCAAAAGAAAATTTATCGAAAGTTTTCAATAAAAACAAAACTTATGGAAAATTTTCTATAAAAAGAAAATTAAACAAAAATTTTATATATTAAGAAAATTGAAAAAAAATCATCTATAAAAAGAAAATTTTTATAACATTTTTATAAAAATTTTCTTTAAATAAAAAATGTATCGAAAATTTTCTATAAAAGATAAGAATTTAATCAAAAATTTTCTTTAAAATGAGAATTAGCTGAAAATTTTCTATAAAATGAATATGAGTGTAATTAATTTTTATAGTTTTTATTTAATATTTAATACATCCTTATTCCAGAATAAATATTTGTAATATATATTTATTGGCCTAAGAAGGCTTTTTATATTAGTGAATTGAAATAAAAAAAAAAAAATAAAAATAATCGAAAATGTTCCACAAAATGACAATTTATTGAAATTTTTTTTATAAAATGATAATTTATGGAAAATTTTCTATAAAAACAAAAATAGACATTTTTTCAATCAATATTCTTCCTATAGAAAATTATCGAAAATTTATCGAAAATTTTTTATACAATGAGAAATCATCGAAAACTTTGAATAAAATAAGAATTTATCGAAAATTTTCTCTAAAAAAAATTGAAAATGTTTTATATCTAATAAGAAACTTTATCGAAAATATAGAAAGTTTCTATAAAAAGAAAATTTATCGAGTTTTCTATAAAAAGATGATTTATCAATATTTTCTATTAGAAGAAAATTTATCGAAAATTTTCTATATAAAGAAAATTTATCGACAATTTTCTATAAAAAGAAATTTTATTGAAAATTTCCTATTGAAAGAATATTGATTGAAAATTTTCAATATAAAGAAAATTCATCGACAATTTTCTATTAAAGAAAATTTATCGACAATTTTTTATAAAAAGAAAATTTGTCTAGAAATTTCTATAGAAAGAAAATTTATTGAAAATTTTCTATAGAAAGAAAATTTATTGAAAATTTTCTATATAAAGAAAGTTTAGCGATAATTTGCCATAAATTTATCGACAATTTTCTATACAAAAAG
Source organism: Protocalliphora azurea (assembly GCA_932274085.1). Taxonomy (NCBI): domain Eukaryota; kingdom Metazoa; phylum Arthropoda; class Insecta; order Diptera; family Calliphoridae; genus Protocalliphora; species Protocalliphora azurea. The sequence goes on along the minus strand of OW026522.1, from coordinate 133,399,322 downwards.
AATATTTATCAACAATTTTCTATAAAAAGAAAATTCATGGACAATTTTCTATAAAACAAAATTTTTCGAGAATTTTCTATAGAAAGAATATTGATTAAAAAATTTCTATATAAAAAGTTTATCGTCAATTTGGTGTAAATTTATCGACAATTAATTATATAAAGAACATTTATCGACAATTTTCTATAAAAAATTTATTGGAAACGTTCTATACAAAACTAATTTTGCGATAATTTTTTTAAAATATATAATTTATCGATAATTTTCTATATAAAGAAAATTTATCGCTAATTTTCGAAAAGAAGATAACAAAAAATTTTCAGGAACTCATTGTAAGCAATAAAATGAAGGTGTGTGCACAAAAGTGCCACTTCGTAGCCGTGGAGGTGATTGTGTATGCAAAAATGTGACACCACGTAGTCGTTGAGGTGGCAATAGACTTGCTCCTATGGCATGCCCATGTTAAAGTGTTTGGTCACGTAGTTATTAAAGTAATTAGTGGTGTCGTTGCTTAAATTAAATTCAATGAAATTGAAACCAGTAACTTTAGCAAATAATCTTTTAAGTAACAATATGTGGATAACTATGAACATATCAATGGCTACATTCATGCCATTTTAGCATTATATCTACGAACTCAGCATTCTATGAAAATAAACAAATTGTCTAGGTGATGAAACGAACCTTAAAACCTAATACTCAAAGGTATTATTTATTATACTTAAAATGAAGTTTAGTGGAAAATATTAATCGCTTAATTATATTACCTTTTGACTGCTTTTGACAAATCCCCACAAAGCTTTAGATTAATCTTTAACAAAGGTCTTAACTTCCTATTTCCCAAAGCCCAAAGCAAGGATGGAAAATAGCTTATTTTACATTGCACCAACCATAAAAATAAAATGTGACTTTTCGATCATAATGGTAACAATTTCTTTCAATATATTTTAATCACAAAAAACAAATTTTATTAACTAATTTTAATAAAATATTACCTGCACTTTCAAAATTGCAGCAACAAATTTGTTGAGTATAATTCGACACAGTTGAGAAATTTATTACAATTTTTTTTTTTTTTTTAACACTTTAGTAGGAGGTTTTCGCTATCGAATGAGGAATAAATAGAATTTCTAAAATAACTCTAGATATGTTTGGAAGAAAAAATTTAATTAATAATTTTTTATCACCGATGCACCGTCTATGTATGTGTATTAAATACACAGGTCAACAAAATCACAAAAAAATTATATCGCGAATAATTCTGCGAAATTATTATTTATTAGACTTGATATAGAGTAGAAAGTTAAATAAAATGTATCCAATACGTCACACTTTTAACCCATTGACGACCAAAGACAATATGCTTCTCTGAGGGTTATATAATTTTCGGGAGCAAATTATTCACTCATGTTTTATAGACAAGAATTGGTTCTATTAAAATGCAGTATAAGTCAAGTCTCCAACTTGCCACATATAATCCCTAGAAGTCTTTAAAATTGTAAAAATCAAGAATTTCTCAATTAACCCTCATAAAGGCACGGAAAAATGAGGACTAAGGAATAGGTGTAGAGGGAATTTGTATTTGATATAAGTAACAAATGACTATAGATTTCAAAAATGATGAAAATTTTTAAATCGCACTGACAGAAAATGCGTAGATATCAAAAGTTTGCAAAAATAAAAAAAAAACAAATTTAATTAACAAAGTCTAAATCGTAAATAATTGCGCGTATTTCTTACATAGAGTAGAAAGTAAAATGAAACATTTTCGTCACGTCACAATTTTAAAATATATAATGTTTTTCTAAAATTGGAATTAAAGAAACTACTATCTTTAATTTTTTCTCATACTAAGAAGCAGCAATAGTCTGTCAGCATAGTAGGATTCCATATGTCTTGATATAATCTCTCAATATCAACGTTTTCGTCAAAAACCTCCCCTTGTTCTTCGCTTATTGCTTCCTTATTTCCGGGTATATTGACAATTTTAAAGACTTCTAGGTGTTATGCAGGTCAAGTTGGAGACATGGCATGTTCTATGCTTTGTTTATACTTGTACTACCTATTACCCAGAAAATTATATAACCTAAAAATTTCTTAGAGGTACATATTTTCTTATGTTGTCAATGGGTTAAGAGTGTGACTTGATGGAAATATTTTGTTTAACTTTTTTTACAATTTTAACTTCCGGGGGCTATGTATTTCAAGTTGGAGGCATGACCTATACTATATTTTTTAGCAGCATTTCTTGTCCATAAATCATTAGTGACAAATTTTCTCTAACTATAACACAGAAAATTATATAACCTAAAAACTCCTCAGAAAATATGCTTTTCTTTGGTCGTCAATGGGTTCAAAATGTGTGGTGATTTGAATAATAATATCTAAAATATCTGCAAGATATTTTTCATGATAGTATCAAAATTTGTTTTTTTTTACAATTTTACGGACCTGTGATATTTATTAACTCAAAATTTCTTTTATTATTTGGGAAAATATTTTACGAAGGGAGAACAATTGAATAAGTTTTTCTCAAAATTATATTTTCCGGAAATAGTTTTTATCCAAATCACCTACCATTTTAAAATATTGCCAAATTGTTCTACAACTTTTTTTCGATTTTTTTAATTCGCATCAATTAATAGTTATAGGGCATTCAGACCAACGCGAAATTACGTACTTTCATGATTTCGGCCGAAATCAAGTTGAAATTACGTAATTTTCCATACATTTTGACACTTGCGAAATTACATAATTTTGTGTAATTTCGGCGAAATTACATTGAAATTACGATGCCCATTTCCGTGCAACTCTGTACATGGTTGGAAAAAAATACTTTTTTTCAACTATGTACTGCATGTTTCAACCGTGAGAAGAAAAAAACAATTCACAGCTGATCTTAAATTTAAACACAAATCTTAAAATTAATTATTAAAGTGATTTTGCAAAATGAAACCTATCCTTTTTACATTTTTAATTGTTGCAAATTAATAATTTACAATTTAGTAAATAATTGTTTCTTATTTGTTTCCATTTCAAAATACTTTATCATAAGTATCAGCTGTTCACGAAATTACATCAAATGTCATCTAACCAGTATGAACACTAGATTTCATTTGTAATTTCGGCAAGAAATTTCGTAATTTCGCACCGGTCTGAACAAGGCTTTAATATTATTTGTTGAAAAATATATACAACTAACTATTTACATTCCACAAAAAAAAAAAAAAAAAAAAAAAAAAATTCCGAAAGGTTTATAGTGATAAAACACATTTCTTATAGCATTCTTTTTCTTGAACGTAGAAAGGTTTTTTCTTGATATAAATACATTCTATGCATTTTATATCATCTGATTATATTTCCAAATTCATAAATTTTATTACTTTACGGTTAAAGGTTAACTTATAAAGGTGGGTTTTAAGTATTACTGAATATTTTGGATTCAACCTCAATACCACTGATCTGTAATAAAAACATTTGCTATTTGAGTAAAAAATATGAAAAGTTCATCATATTAAATTGTAAAGATATAAAAATGTACCAAAAAAAGTACAATTGTACCATGTTTGCCATCCGTGGCCCAAAGGCTCTAAGGCAAAATTAATTTAAATTGAAATCGGCTTAATATTTTTTCTGATAATCAATTATTTTGACTTGAACAAAAAAAAAAAAAAAAAAAAAAAAGCGAAGAGATAAAAAGAAAGCCCCACAGTGTGTGGCGACTGTTTCTCTATTAAATATGATATTTTTTATTCTTTATGTTAAGTTATTCTGTTTTTCTTCTTTTTTTTTTCTTATACTTTTAACATTAGAAAAAATTGTTTTTTGGTTTTACTTGAATATCTTCTTCTACTATCGACAACAAGACATTTACAACACATCAATTACTACACATCTAATCAACCACACACAGGCTTTTAGTTACATTTTTTTTCTTTTCGTTAAACATTTGTTGGTTTAGTTTTATTTTTCATTTTACTTTCATCCAGCCATTCATTCGTTCATTTATTCATTATTTTTTTATTGTGTGTTTTTGATTGTATTGTTCAACAGGTTATAATGCTGGGAGATTCGGGTGTCGGTAAAACATCACTATTAATAATGTTTCGAGATGGGGTTTATATGCCTTGTTATTATGTTACCACCGTAGGCATTGATTTTATGGTAAGGCAAATTTAATATTGGTGTTTATGAGTTTATATGTGTATATATTTCTCTGGCTATGTGTGTGATTGAGTGTTTTATTATTATTTATTTTTTTTTACTTTAAAAAAAAAATAAAATTGAAATTTTAACATAAATGTGAGAACATGTGTGTTGTAATACATCATTTAAACGTTGAAAAGCGCTTTAGTTGTGTATGACAGTACACTTTGTTTTATGGTTAAATGCATATTTTGGTGGATTTATGTATGTAGTTTAAGGCAATTCTAAATAGATTTTCGTTAAAAATTAAAACTTTAAAAGATTTTTAATGTTTTATTTTTATCGAGTTGATAATTTTTGTGCAGGTTGAAATTATAAAAACACATATATAAGATATTAGATACATCTGCAGAGAAACATTCAAAGGAATCAGACACAAATTCTTCAAGAACTACCAACAACATTTCTAAGACAATGTTTACAAGACTTAGTGTCCTTTTTAGATATATTAAAGCCATAGGTTGGGTCTAATCTTTCGTCTGACTAGTATCAAAATTTGTTTTAACACTCTTTTTTATAGCTAGCGATTCTATCGACTATACTTAATGGGCCTATCAACCAATCAAAACAAATGTATTTATTATTTTACAATTTTACGGACCCCGCTTGAAAACCGTTGCCATAAAGTACATACATATATTTAATTGATTTTGAATAATTCTAATTCTATCTCCTGAACTACTAGATGAATTGAATTAAAATGATAAGAGACCTATAGAGAAGGACCTAAGCTTTCAGAAAAATTATTTTGTAGGCTAACTGTAATAATACGAGATAAGCTACAGGGTGTCAGAGTTGACCAACTCGAGTATGAAAAAGTTTCAAAAAATCCTAACTTCTAAAAATCAAGTACGATTTCAAAGCCTTAATGAGATAAAGTAAAAATATGCTTAAAATATGATTAAAAAGTTATTTGCGCTTGAATTTGGAAATTTCGAACTTTTGTCTTGACTTTTTTGGATTTTCTCAAATAATTTCCATAATATAGAAGTGAAGTTTTTTTTAAGATACCAATATATTCCAAAATAATGTGTTGAAAATTCTTTTAAATTATCTCAATTAGTCTAGCAGTGAAAAATTATCCAAGTTAAGATATTAAATTGAGTACGACAAATTTCAGTTTTTTCTACAAAAAGAGCGGTGTGGTTCTTTCACTTTTTTATAAAAATTTATTTAATAAAAAATATCTTTCTCACATATTTCAAAAGACAAGACTTTAAGAATAGATAAGAAAGAAATATTTATTTGATTGAAAGTTGTAACCTACATCCAGCATTAAACGAAAATGGTGAAAATTTTAACGAAATTTTAAGTTCATTGATCTAAAAAAAAAGTTACGCAAGATTTTTCAAATATAAAAACAGTTTTAATTATAAAAAAATATATATAGTTTGATATGACACTAAACTTGTTCCCGTCCGCTCAAAAACTTAAAAAGAAGAGCATGTTTTATGAAAATAACCAGATTTTTAGAATCATATTTATTTACTGCGCAAAAAATATATTAAAACTATAATTTTTTCCTTTTAATTTATTTTTAGTGTACTTTATTAAAAAGATATTTTCGTGTACCAAAAGTCTTTTTGATAGCTTTAGCGGGTAAATCTTTATAAATTTTCAAATCTAAATAAATTTTTCTTAAAAATTATAAATACTAAAACTTAAAATTTTTTAAGCCTAATTTTTTAAATTTTTAAGTATATAAAAAATATAAAGATAATTTAAAAATAGACTTATTTACCTATACACTGATATACATACTGTTTACATATCTTTCCAACTGAAGTAAATTTAACGATCTCAATCTAGATATTTCGGCCAAAATTCCTAAAACTTGACTATTTTCATTGATTTACATATAGGTCGCAAAAAATTAAGTTCACTAAAGAAAATAGTGCTTTTTAGCCCAGATATTATCATTGAGATCATTTGGACTCATTTTGATGTTATATACTCATTTTTTTGTTGTATACCTTTTACAATTCACAGTATTTCTAATCTTTGTGAAAATTTTGTTTAGATTTAAAAATTTATAAAATTTATAAAAATAAAATGATTTTTGGTACACGCAAATATCGTTATCTTTCTAATGTAGTACATTAAAATAAATTAGAAAAAAATAATTTTAATATGTTTTTTATGCACTTAAAAATATGACTAAAAATTTTACTATTTTCATAAAAAATTCTCTCCAGTCTACATTTTTATGCGGCCTATATATTTGTAATTATTAAAACAATTTTTTGGATGTGAAAAATCTTGCACGACTTTTTTTCTAGTCCAATGAACTTAAAAATTCGTTAAAAATTTCACCATTTTCGACCAATACTGGTCGTAAGATGTAACTCTTAATCAAATAAAAATTTCTTTATTATCCATTTCTGAAGCCTAGATTTTAGAAATATGTAAATTTTGAGAAGAAATTGAAGGAATCAGACCACATTTTCTTTTTTTAAAAAAACAGCAATTTTTCGAACTCATTTTAAAGTCTTGACTTTGATAATTTTCACGTCTAGGCGAATTGAAATAATTCAAAAAAATTCCACACATTATTTTGGAATGTATTAAAAATCTTAGGATATTTATAAAAAATTCAATCTAATATTATGGAAATTATTTGAAAAAAAAACCAAAAAAAGTCAAGGAAAAATCGGAATATCCAAATTCAAGCGCAAATAAGTTTTAAGCCACAAGAGATATCATACAGATACTATGCATATTTTTTCAGACTTGATTTGTAGAAGTTATGATTCTTTTAAACTTTTTCATACACAAATTGGTCAACGTTGACACCCTGTAGCTTATCCCCTATTATTACAGGGTGACTACAAGATAATATTTCTTAAATCTTAAGTCCACTTCTATAGTTCTTGCATATATTTTATGAAAGAGAGTGAGCCTTACAATTATAAAGGCTATTCAACATGTTCAAAATATCTATGTTTAATATCATAATAAATTTACTAATGCTCCTGTAACTAACAAACAAAGTGTAAGTACACACATATGTACATATATATGATATGTGTAATAAATACACATAAATATACAACATGTGATATATAAATTATAGAAAGCATTATTGATAATATCATTCTATGAAAACATCATCAGTATCATGGTAATATTTTATATATATTTTTTTAGCCTTAACAGTAAACAGTTTTTTTAATAAGAATTAAAAATCTTCTTTTTTCATTTGGATTCTTTTTTTTTTTTCTATTATTTTATAAAATTTTATCTGCTCACATGCATGCATTACAAAACATAACATAAATTCTTTGTCTGGGGCTTTATTTTTTTTTTTTTTTTTTCTTTTGCAATTTGATTATAAAATCCTTCTAGCATTAGAATATTATAAACTTATTTATATCTTATAAATATTAAAACATAGAGTAAGCTACATATATATATTTTAATGTTCTTGTTACTTTTCTAACTCTACATATTTTTTATAGCTTGCTGTTTTTCAAAATTTCTTATATATTTATAGATTATTTTTAATTAAAAGCATTTCAGTGTTCTTTTATTAAAAAAAGAAAAAAAAATAATCAATCCAGTTTTCATTATTCTGCTAAGTGTTTATTGTTGTATAAGAAGACTTATGAATTAAACTACGTTAATTTCCTTACATTAACATTCTCACTCCACTTGAAATTCTTATACAATCTATTCCATTCTTTTATAAATATGCCTAGAATTTACCATTAATCAATCATTCAATATTTCTTGTCTTAATTAGAATTTTAGTGTCTGAAATGATTTTGTTAGATTTTTCCAAAACCAAATTTAGATTTTAATAAGTGGGCTACTTTAATGATTTTAGCTTGACATGCAAATATATTTTTTTTTAATGCGGCAAAAGCTCTCTTAACGGACAGCTCTGGTAGATGAACAATTTTTTTGGTCCCATGCTTTAGGCGGCATTTGAAGTATGTCAAGAAATTGTTTTTACAATGAACGAAAAATGATAATTTCAAATTTAATTAACATTGAAAATTTTTGTGTTACATTTTGTTTTGTGTATATTTCTTTAACGAGTTTAACAAAAAATCATTATGATTGTAATTATTAAAGTTCAACAACAAAAAATACACATACTCTTTAATCAAGAAATTGTAAGGAACCTCCGGTTACCCGGATTTGCATATGGAGTTAACTCAGTCGTGCTCAAGGTTCTTACATAAATAAATAACACTGTTTTTATTTTAATTTTACTCTATATATATATATATATATATATATATATATATATATATATATATATATTCTTTTTTCACATACTTTATTTATCAAGCCACTTGTAATTGAAAGCTTCTTTGTTGAGAAAAATGCTGTTTCGTGAAGCTTCCATATATATATATATATATATATATATATATATATGTAAATCAGTACACCCTACGTTGAATTGATGTAATCAATTCAACCAACTTTATTATTTTTTTCTCCCTAACACTGCTCTGTTAGTTCTTTTATTGCTTTATATTTTAACCGGCTGCTCACCATGCACAGTGGGGCAGAATCGATTTTTTTTGGAAATAAATCTGTAACTTCTGAGGCATGATATTGAATTGAATCATTTTGCAAAAGATCGGAAATTATATATGTTAGATGATAAGCTTAATTTGGAATACATATTTTTAAAATTTCTTTCCCTATTTCGAAATAAACCAAACAAAAAAGCCCAATTTGGGGTTTTTGGAGAAAATAAAAAAATTTTTAATTGTAATAACATATTTGTTTATAAAGATATCTTAATGAAATTTGTAGGAAATGTGGATCTTATTAATATAAATAAAAGCGCGTTAACCAAATTTCAATCAAGGGTAGGATTTTTCTGAATTCCCAAAAAACTAATCCTAGAAATGTAGATTTTGATTTAAAACTTTTAACAACATATTGAAGATTCTTAAAATATATTCCGCTTGTCGATTGGTGCTTTGTGATTTGAGAAAATATGGTCTAAAATCAAACTTTCGTATAAAATGGGTCGAATTCGGGAGGGTGTGTACCATAAGAAATTGAGTTATTGAGCTAGTTTTCTATCTTAAAGTTATCTCTGTGAAGTTACCTTTCAGAACAGTGCAAAATTAGTATATGTTGCTAAAAAAAATTTTATTTTAGATAAAAAAGAGTGTAGATACTTTTTCGGCTAAAAAAACACAAAAAAGTCGTTTTTTTTGCAATTTTCAAATTCAAAATCGTTTATTTTTGGACTCGGTAAAGATATCGACTTCAATTTTTTTTATTCACTAGATAATTTTGTTCTTTAACTAGTTAAGAAAAAAACTAATAAAATCGGTTGGAAATACTAGGATATATATGAAAAAAACTGAACTAAGAACATGAAATATTATGGTGCTTAAAAATTCAAACGCAAATAACTCAAAAACTATAGGAGATAAATAGGACACGTAAGTATGTTTTTTATAGGTATACAACAATATATAAAAATATTTTAAATCGGACAAGAAACGAAAATTTGGCAAGCGATTAAAAATTGTTCATGTCAGAGGTACCTAACTTTGAGCACCCCCCCCCCCCTTCCAAGGTTAACATTATACACTGCTCTGCTACGCCTATACCAAATTTCATAAAAATCCAACCAGCCGATCAGAAGTTACAGATTTCCAAAAAAAATTTCGATTCTGACCCACTGTGCCATGTTTGCCTTGTTCATTGTCCAGCATAAAAAAGAGAAAAGAGAGAAACATTGTAACTTTATGCTGGCTTATATACATTTCTTAAAACTAATATTATTGAAGTTTTCCTGCACTTTGTTCGAACCGACAGCAGTTGTTGCATCGAACCTTCCTTTCTTTTGTCTCCTTTATGTTCGCTGCTGTAACAGTTTCGTTAATCTTTGTGTGAGTGTCTGTAATGTGGCTTCTTGTTTGTTTGTTTTGTCTCCTTCTTGCTTGTTTGTGTCTGCTTGCTGCTACTCTTATAATTCTGTGTATTTCTCCCTGCTGCTTCTCCTCTCTACTGTTGTGTTTTCGCTTCTACCACCGTTATTCGTCAGTTCTGCTACTCGCCTGCTCAGCTATGACGATGTAGGTATTTATTCACAAAGCTATATCTTCTAAACGAATGAATTAAACGGCATATTTTATACATATGATTTGCTGGTATATTTAAAGGTGAATCAAAAATAATAAAAAAAATTAACATAATTATATCCGTTATAAAGAAAAATTAAGAATTGAATTGAATTTCGAGGGGACAAAATTATTCACGCTGCCATTTAAATTTAAGATTAAAATCTTTTCTCTTTAAAACTGCTTTTAGTCCATTTGAAACTGAGTCAACTAAGTTTTTCGTCGTTTTCCGGCCAATATTTTCCTATTCCTGTTGAAGGATTAATCTAAGTGGAGTCTTGCTCGAAATGCTTCGTTTTACCAATCTTCTAGCGAGTTCATCCCAAAGATGGATTCATGTCAGGTGATTGTGGGAGTATTGGTAGGATATGTGGGACATGATGTGTGATCCATATAGACACGTCAAGAGCAGTGTTCTTGGGATCATTATTCAGTTCAAAGTAAAAATTATCACCAAGGGACAGCTGTTCTACGCTTTTGTGAAGAGTTTCCTTCAAAATATTGAGGTATACTGACTTGTCCATCGTTCTGTCAATGAACACCAAGCTACCAACACCCGCTGCAGACATACATCCCCACACCATAACTACTACACCACCATGTTTTACAGATTTAACTGTGTTATTTGAGTTTAGTTCACAGTTAAACTTTCTCCATACTCGTATTCGCTCATCAGATTGCTTTCATCTGTGAACAGCACACTACTCCAGAAATCCACAGGATAATTCATATAAATTCTTACAAATTCAATTCTCTTTCCTCGATTCACTTTGCTAATGAGAGGCTTCCTTCGTGCTACTCTGGAGTTATAACCAGCTCGTTGCAGTGTTCTGCGAACAGTTTTGGGATGCATTTTTTTGGCCATCTCTTCTTTAACTTTTGTTGCTACGTGGATTCAAATGACTTACAATTTTTCTTACAATTTTTCTATCCTCTTTTACGTGAAGCTTTCGAGGGCGGCTTTTTAGACTCTCATCATTTTTGAAACGTTTTATAATGCTATAAAAGGTAAATCTGCTTCTTTTTCACAAATTAATATTAACAAGATTGTTAAAATAAAATAACGGGAATTTATAACTTCCGTTTTTTACAAAAAAAAAAAAAAAATGTTACCATATTAATCAAAGCTTTAAATTTAGAACAGTGTCTTGCCACTGCTTGAATATTTTTTCCCGTACAAAATTAGTTTAAACTTGTAATTTGCGTCTGTTATCTTGTAATTTTAGGAGCTATAATAATTTTTTTAATTGTTTTAAATATATTACTAATAAATGTACATTTGGTGTAAATAAATCATATCTCTAAATTTATTACATTCGAAGATATAAACTCACAAACATTTAACAACCAGTGATTCTCAAATTATATATTAAATATAACAAGTGAAAGAACTGAAAAGGATAAACCCTTTTGGGTATTATTACATCCCCCAAATCTGAAAAAGTGTCGAAGATGTTGCATAAATGTATTCCTTATTAGGGCAAATGCTTGTAGCGTATTAAATCGCTACAAAAATGACGAAACTTTGGAGCTTAAATCTGCATAAAAAAGTCTTCAGAGTAAGTAGAACGTAGAAAAGTTAAGGAAATTTTGCAAATATCCACCACGGATCTAGCTGAAGAACTCCAGTAAGACAATAAACAATAAGAAAAACATTGAACGAATAGAAATACACTCTTATTGGGGCAAAATGTTAAAAAATTATTGTCATTCGCTATGATGGTTGCTGATAAGCCTAAAAATTTCTGGGGCGAATTAATTTTTTTGCGGGAATGCTAAAATATTGTAATATTATTGAATCCAGACAGAGTATGGCGGAAACTTATAAAGCCTTTAGAATTAAAGAAAAGGAGATGTTTATACATTCATATTTAGAAAATATATAATATAAATATTCTTAAATACAGACATATAAAAACGAATTTTGTTCAAAGTATTTGGAAATTTGGTGTTTTTATAAAATAGCGTAGATGAGCAATAACATTTGAAGGCTTTGAAAGCTCCTTTAATAAACAGTGGTAATAAAAAATTCAAGTTATATTGAAATAATGACTCCAAGCACATAGGGCCAAAACCGCATTATCACTCGACTATTGCTTTATTGTAAAAGTGTTGAATATACCAGTATAGAGTTCCCACCTGAATCCCACATTAAATTTTTGACCCTATGTGAAGAAGAAAGTTGTTAAGAGGTATTGCAAGACCATAATTAACTAAAAAACGCAATATTGATCAAATATATAAAATTCCAATTGACTATGACATTAATTTATAAATTTTTTTATGGAAAATATACAGTTATACAGGCCAGCTGCTGCCATATTAAATTTAAAATCCTGAAATTTTGTGATTTTCCTTAGCCATTTTATAAATGTAAAGAGAATTTCTTGACACGAAAATTTTGTCAATTGTGTTATTTATTAATAAATGTATTATTTAGCACATAAGTATTAACAAATATTACATTAGCTAAAAAGTATATACTTCTTTTTAAGGCAAAAAAACTATGGAAAACTCATGTTTTCTTTCAATGTAAAAACAATTTCTTGACATACTGTATATAATAAATTAATCTCCGCTAGGCGAACGTTCTGTTGGCCGGCTACGAGAGATGTTTTGCAGAAAAACATCTCTCGCACAAAAATTATAGCGAAAAAGGAAATGAACCGAATATTATGGAATTTGGAAAATCTTATTTGCTTCAGTTTACTATTCGTTTGTTCTTACTTAACTTTTTGCTGATTTTAAGAAAAATCAAGTTTTCAATTTAACTTCGACTGTTATTCTTGATTAAAAGATCTTAATACTAAAAAATGAAGGGAAAATAAGAAAGAGAAAATTAAAAACTTGATCTCTAAAAACAGATATCCACCCCAGTTAGCCATTTCCAGACAGATTAAAATAAATATTGACGATTTTTAGAACAAGGAGCACTGAAATTTTGCACAACAACCTGAGCGACATTGTCATCCACTTTGACGACTTTTTTGAACAAAGGGCATTAAAATTCTACACCACAACCTGAACGACATTGTAATCCACTTTATCGTCAGCTATATCAAAAAAATGTTTTTGGGTGCTGCTGAGAATCTATACCAGAACACCTTCTTCTCCTTCACTTCATTTTAAATAGTCAAGCAAACATTTCTCCTACAGCAATTTTTTGTCAGTAATGTTTTAAATTATGTTTTTGACCATCTGGTCGTAAATTATGTTTTAAAATAGTTGTTGAAGACATTTGACCTGAAGCATGTCATGTGTATTCCAAATACATGACAATTGCATGTAATTTTCATTCAAGATGATATTTTATTAATTTTGTCGTCAATAAGTGGAGTAACACAAATACAAAGGTGACTTTGTTGTCAAACTTGTCCTTAATGTGCATTTTATTGACGATAAATTTTAAAATTTCCTGAAAAAATCGTCGATGAAAATGTTGTGGAAAGAAGTCTGGTCAAAAGACTGTACGAAAAATTATGACTAATATCAAAATAAATAAAAAAAAATGTCTGTATATAAAATAATAAATATAAGATAATTTATTTACACACAATCTTAAATTTTGAAATAAGAAGACCTAGTACTGAAATCCCCCTTATTAAAAAGATATATTTTTAAAATGTAATAAACGTGAGAACTTTAATGCGTTTCTCTCTCTTTTAAAAATTGTAAATTCCATTTTAGAAATGTGCGGTAAACAAAAACAATTTTTTAAACTTTGTTTTTGTTTTAATGGAAATTTTCACTTCTTCGACTCGTTTTCAAGAAGAGACACCATTATGTATTATATCCCATATACAGACATATCCCTTTACCGAACAAAATCAACGTGACGATCGATGTCCGGCTATGGGAGCCTTCACTGTTTATTAATGCCTTTTTCAGCATTTTGTTTAGCGTGTTATTAGATAGTGAAATATTAAAAATGTAAGAATTTATTAAAACTCAATATTAAGCCAGAGGTTAACAAAAAAATATAAAAAAAAAACTATAAACGTAGTTTTAAATTTAATTTTGTGAATAAGTTTCTAACAAATTTCCTGGAAATTTTTAAACAAAATATTTTTTAGCTGCAAACAAATTAAATGTAGTATTCAATCAGACACATTGAAATTCACATTTCTAAAACGTGAACATGTGTTGCATGTTGAAAATTAAATGACAAAAATATTTGACATGCAGATGATACACATAGTTTGATTTTTTTATTGTTGGGTAACATTAAAAGTTTTAGATGGTTTTGTTTTATACATTTAATTGCTTTAACAATGAAACGTTAAAAATTGTTGAATATTTTAAATATTTGTTTTAAATAAATTTAAAAATTTATACTTTGTTAAATTGTATTTTTATGGATTGTATTTTTTTTGCAAAATTTTTATTTTTTTAATTTATACTTTTTTTTGGAAAAATATTATTATTTTTTTTTTTTTTTTTTGAAAATTTATATTTAAAAAATTAATAATTTTTAAATTGATAGTTTTTTTTTAATTGTAAACTTTTTTTAATTTACGAAAGAAATTTTAAATTTTAGTGAAAGGTATATTTACATTTTTATATTTTCTTTGGAAATTGATTGATACTTAAAGAAACTAAAACTTTTCCAATTGATTGCTTTTTAAAATTGGTACCCTATTTTTTCGAAATTTTGGTACTTTTTGTTATGCATAATACATACACATCTTTAGTTAAGGGTATAGCGAATGCGGCTCTTAAAAATTGTGGTTAGCAATACCTCATAGTAAATTATACTATTATGTTATTTATTTATTTTTTTTTTTTTTTTCTTTAATATAATCTTCTGAAAAGGAAAGTTCACATTTCAATGTTATTCTGACATTTCAAACCCTGAGAAAATTCAATTTACTTTCATCAGTATAGACAAGTTCCCCGAAAGTTTCAATTATCCTGTCCAGTGCACACAAAATTTGGCAAGCGATTAAAAATTTTTTATGTCAGAGGTACCTAACTATGAGCCCCCTTATATCCGCCCCTGAGGGGTTTGTTGTGCCCCCCCCCTTCCAAACTTAACATTGTACACTCCTCCGCTATGCCTATACCAAATTTCATGAAAATCCAACCAGCCGATCAGAAGTTACAGATTTATTTCCAAAAAATTTCGATTCTGTCCCACTGTGCAGTGTAATTTTAACAGCTGCTGAAAATAATACCTTTTTATACCAACACCACCATGCGTTTGTGAGGATGTTTATAACGCACCGAAAAAAGTATTTGGACTTCCACCATAAAGTATACAGTTCGACTTAGATGCCCTTACGACTGGCTGGCTATCCATGTATAACTCGTGCGCAAAGTATAGTTCCATGAAATTTACCACGAATAGTTACTTTGGAACAAATACCAAACCTATTAAAATTGATTATTATCGGATCATTATTACTCCTAGACCGAAACTGAAATAGGGAATTAACGATCATAAATGTTTTAAATACAACAAAACTCTTGTAAATTTACTCCTAATAGTTTGAATAATAAATTCTTTGAAATATTTTAGTTATTCACTTAAAATTTCTATAAAGATATTTAAGTTAAAATAGCTAAATTTCATCGAGTGAATACTTAGAAGTTTAACAAACCATAAACTTATTAGGTTACCTCATATATAAAAGCCACTAATTAGAAAAAAAATGGTTGATACAGTTTTCAATGAAACACAAGAACAGCAACTCTAGATGATAATATGAAGTTTAACAAGTGACACAATTACCCAGAACATTTTACAATTTCCAGGAAAAGGTTAAAAACACTACATGTGAAAATTCTTTGCTAACAAAATCTCAATATTAATTAACATTTTTATTTAAAATTGTTAAACAAAAAATTACTCTAAAGATAAATATTGCCAATTAGGAAATAAATTAATTACGAATGTTTGCCTAAAAACAAAAGTAATTTAACATAAAATTATATTTTTGAAGAAAATTACATTAATAGAACAAAGACAAACTAAACAATGTTCAATATTTATTAATACTTCGTCAATAACTCTTACAAAACCTCCAAGGAAGGTAAAAGAATTCATAGGAAAAAGTGTTAAAGCTAATTTACAAAAACAACTTTCATGTCATAATATGTATAACAATAACTGAAACTGTAAACATAATTAATACCCCCTGTGGAATCACCTAACTACCTAAAAACTATTTATGATTCTCTTATATTAAGTACTTTTCTACAGCAATAAACAAAAAATATTCCATGAAAATTTCAATTAACTATCGATTTTTTTGATTTGTGGCACAATTCAATTACGCTGCATTAAAGGCTATATATTTCATGCTAAATTATGAGTCCATTTTTTCAATAACAAAAATATTTATTGTTTATGAAAATCCATTATCGTTTTTTAATAAGAACGAAAATATAATAAACAACATAAATTGAAATTTATTAAATTTATTAAACTCTAAAATAGCATTGAAGAGTTCTTTTTTTTGATATGGATATGGGCAATGATATTTATTTATGATAATAATTTAAGATTATGTTTTGTCTGGATACAAATACAGAATGTTTATATCAGATAATAATAAATTTATATGAAGTATCTATATAAATATAATTTAAGCTGTACAATATTTATATGCATTTATCATTTCATATCAATTATATATATATATATATTATATATATATTATATATATATATATATATATATGTCATGCGTATAATGTTTAGGAAACGCAAATTTACCAATATGTTTGTTAATGCCCTGTAGATTTCAAAATGTTCATGTGGACATTTTGACATTAGCTACAAAAGTTCTGGCACAAACTTTCCTTTATAACCACTGGTGGTTGGTAAAATAGTATATTAAGGTGTTTTATTACAGAATTAAAAAAACAACTCATCACTAGTTACTTCTTTAACCCAAAGTTATTCAGATGATGGACAATTGTGTGCTTTGGCACATTACTTTTTAAAAATCCAATTGATAACCAAGTGTAATTTTTATAATATTTCAGACATTTACATAACGATTACTTAAAAGCAAGTTAATATTATATTTCTTTTTATAGAACTACTCAAATAACTAACGAATAGTAGTGCAGAAGTTCATCAGTCCAAAGCATTATAAATATTTAGACAGGCGGTTATTTAAAGCTAACCAAAGTAATTTCTAAAACAGCAGGGTAATTATTAAGTTTAAGTGTATGTAAGTTTAAGTGTATGTAAAGGATACTCGTAGTAATATAGTAGACAATATTTATATTTTATTTTCATACGAAAAACAAGCCAATAAAAAAAGTTTTATGTTTTTTAAGTCCATTTTAATAACTATGTGGGTAATTACGAGTAAAATCTCAAAAGTATTTTTTAAACAGAATAACCTGATCGTTACATTTCCCCCAATATTTCCATAATTTTTTTAAAACCGTTAGCAAAATCTTTTTACAGTTGATAATGAAATAAATATTCAACAAATCTTGCGAAAACAAATTTTTTTATAAAAAAAAGAAAGAGCTGAAATTAGTCTCTCTTATAAAAACAGTACTTTTTTGATAAATCCCAGTGAAAAAAGAGCTTCAAAAGTAATGGATTTAACATGATGTTGTCATGCAAAAGTAATGATCAGAGAGTAGGCACAAAAAAATATATACTTTTTTGAAAAATATGTACACTGCCTGCCACTTGAGTAAGGAATCACATTTTTTTAAACTTTAATTAAGTATATCTCTTAAACTAAAGCTCAGAAAAAAATAATTTTTTGCGCAACCAAATTTCAAAGTGTTGGCTTTAGTTTCAAGAAGAAATAAAAAATATACATTTTCTGTGGTACTATTTCGTGTGTCACTTGAATATGGAATTCTTTTAATATTAATCAGGAAGGCTATGATTTGAACTTCTTTCAATATAAACGGCTAGAGAATTTTTAATTTGATAGTTTTTAAATAGTTTTTATTCAAAATGTGGTAAGGCTCTTAATAACTCTGAAAAAGAAAAAATTCTGATTTTGAAATCCCAGGGTCAGAATCAGGTCCAAATAGCTAAAAACATTAATACAGGAAAGACAATTGTGTACAATTATTTAAAAAAAAAGAAAATGGCAACAACTCCAAAAGAAAGACGAAAAATTCTTAGAATTGCATCAAATTCTGCCATGTCGGTACCAAAAATACGTGAAAAAAGTGGAGTCAGTGCCAGTCTAAGAACAGTGCACCGTATTTTAAAGTTGTGCCCATATATAGTTTGACGAAAACTGCAAAAAAAAACACCACTTAATGAAAAACCCAAATCATAACGTCTACAGTTTACCAAAAATACAATGACATGGTCCGACAAATGGTTTAAAGTTTTATTTTCCGATGAAAAAAAGTTTAATATTGATGGTCTCGGGTATAACTATTACTTCCATGACCTAAATAAGGAGGAATTATTTTTGAGCCGCAGACACAGTCGAGAGGGCGGCATAATGGTACGGGATGTTATTTCGTATTATGGTACCATAGAATTGGTTTTTCTATCAAACAGAATGACTGCAACGACTTACAAAAACATTCTGGAGGAAGCATTTCCAAAATTTAATGATTTCTTTGGATCCATAACTTGGACGTACCAATACGACAACGCTCCGATTCATACTGCCAGAGCAGTAAAATAATGGATTAATCAACAAGGTGTTCTACTTTTGGATTGGCTCCCATATTCACCAGACCTGAATCCAATGGAAAATGTCTGGCGTTGGCTTGCAAGAAAAGTTTCTGAAGGAGGAAAACAATTTGAGACGATAGAATCCTTAAAGGATGCAATAACGGAAGCATGGAGTTCAATTTCGCTAAATTACTTAGAGTCATTATACAAGTCGATGCCAAATCTTATTTTTGAGGTTATTTCTAAAAATGGTGGCAGTACCCATTACTAATTGAATGCTAGAAGATAATAACTTTCATTTTTATAACCAAAAATAACAAAAAATAAATTACAATTTGCTTAGTTTTAAAATATTCCTTATTCAAGTGACACACGAAAAAGTACCACAGAAATACATGTCTTTAAATAAATGCATAATTTTAGTATAACAAAATATGTATATTTTTTATTTCTTCAGGAAACTAAAGCCAACACTGAAATTTGGTTGCACAAATTTTTTTTTTCTGAACTTTAGTTTAGGAGGTATACTTAATTAAATTTAAAAAAATGTGATTCCTTATTCAAGTGGCAGGCAGTGTATATGTATTTATATATTTTTTTGTTTTCGAATAAATATATATATATATTTGGAAACAGCAAAGTACATGTATTTTGCAACAACAAAATATATGTATTTTATTGTTGCATTAGTTTCGCCTATTATTACTCTTTTATAATGATTTTAACCCATGATTACCATTGAAAGAATGTCCTTTTTTATGATCACACGGTGCTGCAAACTTAGAAAAGTTGAAAACCATTTTAATGTAACATATTATTGTAGTTTATAGGTATGGTTCAGTAGATTATTACATTTTCGATATACCCCAAAATCGGTAGTTATATCCAAAAAAACCATTTTCAGACTTCACGCCTTTAAAAATTTTTATCTCGAATACCTGTTATCCAATTTAAGTTTATTCAAGAGACATTACAAAAAAAATGTACCCTTTTTAAAAAGTATATATACATTTTTATTCATGGCAAAACTGTGTAAGATATTAAGGACATAAAATCAATTTTTTATTTCTTGTTCTTATTTTTTGAACTTTTCAGCGATTTTTCGACCCACACTTTATGTAAAAACATATTGTTTTTTATTATTTCCTACTACTATATTTTATTATAAGTAAAATGAGCCATCATTTGTAGAATATATGTTTTTTTTTTTGTAGTTGTTTAACTCATAAAAATCTATTACATATATTAATGATGCAAAATAATGGCAACAACAACACAACAGGATTTTATGAGTTTTACAACTTTGAAAAATAAATCATATATTCTATAATGCTCGTCTGATTTTATCAAGCGATAGCACATTTTATTCTTAATAAAATATAATAATAGGAAAAAAATATGAAAAAATATGTTTTCTAATAAAGTGTGGGTCAAAAGTGGCTGAAAAAATAAGAATGAAAAAAAATAATAATAATTTGTGTCTTTAATATCTTACACAGTTTGGCTATGAATATAAATGTGTATATATTTTTTTTGAAAAGGATAAGTAAGGTCTTTTCTTTCTAATGCCGTTTAAAAAACTTAAATTAGTTAACAGGTATTCGAGATAAAAATTTTTAAAGTCGCGTAGTCTGAAACATTTTTTAATACTAATTCCGATTTTGGGGTACATCGAAAATTCCAAAAAAAAGATATAATAATCTACTCATCTATATCTACAAATCACAATATGTTACATTCCAAGTGTTTTTTCACTGTAGCACCGTGTTATAATTCACGGCTTTTGATGTTCTTCTCTTAAAGTAGTGTTTCAGTGGTGAAAAGAGCTCCAAAAGTAAAGATTTTAACACAATGTTGTCATTGGAAGGAAATACTAAATGCTGAAAAAGAACTAAGGAAGTAATGATTTTAACCTATGTTTGTAATTGAAACTTCACAGATTTTGAAGTTTTTCTCTTAAGGTAATATGTTAGTGCTAAAAAGAGCTGCAGAAGTAGTAATGTTAAATTATAATTGTCATTAAAATAATATTCTTTTTATTATTTTTTATTCACTGTTTTTAAAATTTTTTATTTAAGGTAACACGTATGTATGTATATAATTTTTGTATAAAAATATTATTTTAACTTTTCTAAATGTTAAGAGAAATACTTATGTACTTTAAAATTGTTAAAATTGATTTTTTTTTTTTCTTAATTGAGATTTATTTTCAGATTTTTAGAAGCAATTATTAAAGACTTCCAAAAAAAAGTGCAAAATATACTTTAAGTTCTAATTTTGTAGTATAAAGAGTGTTAATTTTTCTGAGGCACTCACTTCTTTTTTGCTGCGTTGATACCTATTTTTTTTAATCTGACATTTAAAAAAATGGGATTGAATTTGACAGTTAGTATTTTTCGAATATGACTAAAAATGGTATTTTTTATGATAACCATAGACTTTATTTAAATATCTTATATTTTTTAAAAATTCTTTATTTTGTTCAAAAAGAGACTTTTTATGAAAAACGTTGCTTTTTTAAAAATTTTACCTTTTAATAGTGTCATTCGAAAGAATATTCCCTATAGTTTGATGTATAAAACATATATATCCGTTATAAGGGGCTTTCTAAAAAGTGATTCCAGACAGATAGATAGACGAACATCGTTATTTCCTATCAATAAGAATCCAGAAAATATATACTTTTTGGGGTCTTAGATGAATATTGCAGAAATTACAAAATGGAATGCCAAACTTACGTATATACCCTTTACACCTGTGGTGAAGGGTATAAGAAGCCTATGAGACTATGAGACTATTTTTTATTTACTTAAAAAAAATACTTCATATGAAAAATTTGACTTATTATTTTTAAAAATAATATTTACAAAATGGCACTTTAAAATGGTATTTTTTTTTAGTGTCGTGTCACTTTTTGAAATTGAATTTTTTATTTTATAAAAAATGGTAATTTTTGTTAAAAATAGTACTTTCGAAAAATAATACTTTTAAATTGAAAATAGGACTTTAAAAAATATAGGATTTTTATGAAAAAATGCAATTTTTCACAAATCTGTACCTTTAGAAAATTATAGTTTTAATAAATAAGGAAGAAAAGTTGAACTTTTATACCAAATTGGGCATTATTTGACAGATATTGAAAGTACGTTTACAAATTGTATGAAAATTGCTGTTTTTGTTTTTGAAAAAAAGTTTAAGAAAATTAATTTTTTTAAATTACATTTTTTATGAATAATAAAAATTAAAAAAGAATAAAATATCTATGAGGAATAGTACCTACTTGTCTTGAAATATTTGTTATATAATACTTTTTTAGAAAATAATACTGTTTAAATATTTTTTTTTTTTTAATTTCTTTCAAAACAAAGAGTTTGTTTTTTAAAGTAATACGTATTTAAAAAAAATGCTACCTTTTTAAATAATGTACTTCCTTTAAGTGTACTTATTTTGAAAATAATACTTTTATTTGGGAAAAATGTGTTATGAAAAATTTTACTCTGGATTAAAATTTTAAAAAACTTTAATTTAAAAAATAATAATACTTTTTTCTAATGGTATATATTTTGAAAGTTTTTTTGTCTATTTGAAATATACATATATATATTTTTTTTTGTTAATATTACACTGAAATGAAATGAAAAATACTGAGGAAAAAATCATGAAGTTTTTGGTATTCCACAACGGTTGTGGTTACATTGACAACGTATTTTTTATAATTTAATTCGGTGTATTAAGAATCAAGTAATGTTTTTAAATAATTCGATATTGATATTGTGTCAAGTTGAAAATATTGTGGTATCATACAGGATATAAAGCGCTATTATCTCACGCACGAAATCAAGCGATTTGAAATTGTTTTCTCGACTAAGGTTCCTTAAGACAAATTTGTATTGAAAGCCTACTATATTTTATCTTAATACAACAAAAATTCTATTCTTAAATTTAAATATTTTAAAACAACTTTTCTAACCACCCTTTGTAAATATCAACGAATATTTAAGGACATGTATTGGTATGTATTCTTTTTTTTTTTTTTTTTGATTTATTACAAGTATGGTCAATTTATTTTTATAAATATCCTATACATACGTATTTTTTGTGTGACTATGTACATAATCATATTTGTTGTAAATATGTTTTTTATATTAAAAACCTAAAAATATCCTTTTTATGATACAATTTACGAATGTGTATTAACTTTAACTGTGTAAATATGTTTATAAATAAAAGTATAAGTATGTGACTTTATTTATATGGATGTTTTTTAAAATATTGATTATTATAAATTATAAAAACTTTTATTTTATTAAATGCTTTATAAAAACACAGGTATACAAAGTCTTGGAATTGGGCAATCAAAAGTGGTTTCTAAGGATATTTTGGGCGCTGAATACAAATATTCATTTAGTTTTTCAAAATTGGTTTTAGTTTTCGAGATATCAACAAGAATATTTTTTTTTTACTAAATTTGAGATCTGATATCGAATTTATTCAATAAAAAGTAAAAAAAAAACGAAATTAAAGATCTGTTAATTAAATTATTTGTATTATTTTTAGCGATATGTTTTACCTATTAGAGTCCAAAAGTAGTAACTTATCATGCCCTCGTTTCAAAATTCTTGATATTGGTGTCTATTCTTGAAAACGCGTCGAAGAAGTGAAATTTTCCATTAAAACAAAAACAAAGTTTAAAAAATTGTTTTTGTTTACCATATATTTTTAAAATGTAATAAACGTGAGAATTTTAACGCGTTTCTCTCTCTTTAAAAAAACGGTAAATTCCATTTTAGAAATGTACGGCAAACAAAAACAATTTTGTAAGCTTTGTTTTTGTTGTAATGGAAAATTTCACTTCTTCGATGCGTTTTCAAGAATAGACACCATTATTTTTCGATTTTCGCCAAATTTTATTGTATTTTTTCTCCTTTCTCGTTACTCAAACTGCCTAACTTTTAAGTAAAAAATTTAAGTATCCAACAAAGAAATATAAGTTCTGAAGTTATTCCAGCTCCAATCTTGTAGCACTTTTGCAGCAAAATCTCCATTATTTGCTTAAAATCAAGGGATTTGGTATTCCTAAAAATGAACACTGGGGTCGCCCTTAACAAAACTAGCAAGTTTTAGTATAAGTGTTTGGTATCGCTGAAAAGAGGAAGTCTTTTTCAAGAAAATTAAGTCAAATTAAGAAAAATAAGTTTGCGCTTAAGGCAAATTTCTGTTACAAATTTAAAAAAGACAATATATATTGTATGAAAGCAACTTTTATAATCCATATAAAATTGGAAGGGGAAATATGCGTTTGTGCTGGTATTTATAACGCATAAATATGTTGGTCCTACCCTCCACTCAAAGTATAAAGTTCAACTTAAAATCACTTCCTGAGTCGAGATAACGATGTCCCTCCTTCCTTCTGGCTGGCTGTCTGTCCATATAAACTTTCATAACAAAATTTGGCACGTAGATTTAATTTGGTATAAGGACGAAGTGAACTGAAATTTATTAGGATAAATCCATTATTTCTCCTATTCACCATACAAATGTCCTTCCGAAATGTAGTTTTTAAGCCTATTGACAAATTTAATGATAATTGATCTTTAATTGACTATTCCTCTATGTAATATCCCAATCCGAGAGTCACAATAACATGCATAAAAGTCATATAATTTAAAAAAATTATAAAAAGTAGTAAAAAATGTTCATACTATTAAATAGTGTTCGAAAACATGTGTATCTTTTCGTTGGAAAAGAAAGGCAGAACATATAAATGACTTTAGACTCAGAAAATGTTAGCGCATTATATGCATATGGTCATTAAGAGGCCAACAGAGGCCAAAATATACAAAATCGAATAAGTAATTTGAAATTTTGGAAAAAGCAGTACGATAAGATTTCGCTAGTTATTAAAACCTTGTAAGTAATCGCTTCTTAAAATGATGCTATTGCATTTAAAACAGTCGTAAGCTTAATATAGAAAATAAAAATGTTCAGAAAAATGAGACGTAATGATATTTTTTAAATTTTTAAAATAATGAGGTTAAATAAAAAAATACAAACGAAATATAAAGAAAAATTTTTTAACTTTGATCATTCGTACACGGGTCAATAGAGCATAAACTAAAAAAGCAATATAGAAAAAGTTATAGAGAAAAAAGTCTGCTTTCAAGCCAAAAAAAATAATAATAATAATAATAATTTTTCAATATTGACTTTTTGCCAAGTTCTATTAAAGAGAGCCCTCTGTACGAACAAGATTTTAGAATTATCCCCCGCTGGCGGTTTAATGGATGATATATTTTTTTTACTTATTCGACCGTTAAAAATCCGACGATCGAATAAATACGAGTGTGGATCAATAAGTCGTGACTTTTCGAACTTCCCTGGTACTTATATGAAATGCAACACTATTCTCATCAAGTACCACCTGTTAATAGAGTACTGTCAAATTTTGAGCAAGTGTCGTCATTTACTTTGCGTTTAACAGCTGTTCAAAACATAGAACCTCGTGTATTTTTCCAAAAATGGAAAAAAGTAAATTTCGAGTGCTCATTAAACATTATTTTTTGGCGAAGAATACGGTAAATCAAACCAAGGAAAAGCTCGATAAATACTATGGGGACTCTGCACCATCGATTTCAATGGTAAAAAAGTGATTTACTGACTTTCGTTGTGGTCGCACAAGTACAAATGACGCTGAACGATTGGGGCGGCCAATTGAGGTCAGTACACCCGAAAATGTCGAAAAAATCCACGATATGGTATTGACCGACCAAAGAGTAAAAGTGCGTGAGATTGTTGATGCCATAGGCATTTCATATGGGAGTGTGGTTCGATTTTAAATGATCAGCTGGGTGCCGTGTTTGCTTTCAATTGACCATAAACGCAAACGTGTGACAACTTCAAAGGATTATTTGGAGTTGTTTAACCGCAATCCGAATTAGTTTTTGCGGCGTTTTATAACTGCGGATGAAACATGGATCCATTACTGTACCCCGGAGACCAAGCAGCAGTCTAAACAATGGGTTTCTCCTGGTGAATCTGCTCCGAAGAAGCCCATGGTAAGTTTGTCGGCCAATAAGGTGATGGCAACAGTTTTTTGGTATGCGCACGGGATAATCCACATCGATTACCTTCAAAAGGGAAAAACAATAAACTGCAAATATTATGCCAACTTATTAGACCAATTTAATGGGGATTTAAAAAGAAAACGACCTCGAAAAATCCTATTTTTTACACAAAGTAAATGACGGCACTTGCTCAATATTTGAAAACAGTCTATTAACAGGTGGTATTTGATGCGAATAGTGTTGCATTTCATATAACTACAAGGGAAGTTCAGAAAGTCACGGACTTATTGATCCGCCCTCGTATAAGCTTTGACAAATATATTTCGTTTGATTTTTGTCTTTTGCGGTAAGTGCTTCGAAGAAGTTCTTGATAATGTAAGTTCTATGTGAAGATGTGACTTAAAAGTCTTCTGTGAGACGTTTTGTTTTACGCAACAAATGATATCGAACTAATTTATTCATCAAATCAAATGTATAGTTAATTTTATCACTGAATTTTATATTATCTTTCTTTTAGTTCCTTTTAATCACGAATCAAGTCATTCTGTTCGGTTAGTGAAACATGTAAACCAACGTCATCAGTTTGACCATTTTTCCTAGTGCTTAACATTTATAAAAATAATAAAAGCGCTCGAAATCGTGTTTGTACTGGTTTTTTCTTATTTTTACATGATCTGAAATATAATTCAACATTTAGATTATGATTGAATTCAGTGTTTTAGTGACGCCCACATCAAAAAGTCGTTATGAGAGCACATTGCTCCAACACGCAAGAACTCGAAAACTATAACCAATCTTGAGAAAAGGTCAGCATATTTGAATTCAGCACTATTGGACCTGCTCAGGTTTAATAGTTGGCCCGAATTTGTAAACTTGTGGAATTAACCTCTTTTAAAAGTAAATAAAAACGTTCAACAGCAGCAAAGTAAATTTTACATTTTGTTTTTTTTTTATGAATTTATCTAATTTCTTTATTTCCCAATTACAAATTAGTTTATTTAATAAAAATCAATAATTTGTATTTCTTAGAATAAAGTGGTGGTGGTGGATGGTACAAGGGTTAAATTACAAATTTGGGATACGGCTGGTCAAGAACGTTTTCGTAGTGTTACTCATGCCTATTACAGAGATGCTCATGGTAAGTAAAAGATTTATTAAAAAATATTTATAAGAAAAAATTGATTAAATTTGTAAAAAAAATAAAATTGTTGTAGGTGTCTATACTTGAGAAATGTTTATTATAACTTGTAATAAAACTTTCTACTGTGAGGCGAAATCAAAATATTTTGGAAATAAGTCTTTATTTTCTAATCGGCTGATCCGATTTATACTCAAGTTGACACAATCATAGTAGAGCACTATTCGGGTTTAAATTTGGAAATCGGATGAGAAGAAAAAAGTTGCAATCATTAAAAAAAATGCATGTCAGAGGTGTCCTGCTTTGAAACCTCATAGTTCCGTTTATAATGGGTCTATGAAATCCACCTTCCAAACTTAAACTCGAATACTCTGTTTTAAATGAGTCAAATTTTATACAAATCGATATTTATAACGTTAGCCTTTATACCTTAACCTGACAAGGGAATTTATGCGACACTAAAAGGATTTTCGACAGAATATCAGATAAAAGGCTGGGAATAAAACAAAAGTAACGGCTGTACACGAAGTCGTCCACTGCAAAGAAAAATTCTTCAACGATAAAGTATATTAAATAGAGAAAGAGCATTCAACAATATAAGAACTAGTAGAATTATTCAAACCTTGACCGGGTGCTAAGAGACTGAATCGTTCATATGCTAAATAACAGATTGATTCTGTTACACAGATGGCGTTGCAATACTTCTAAGGAGAAATAATTTAAATAGATTATGAAGAAGAGCGAAAGAGGCTCCAAACATAACACTGAACAGAGCTCTTCAAAGAGGACTTAAGGTTCTCTCGGATAAAATAGAAATTTGTCTGTTTACGAGGAATACGTAGATCGTCCATTACTACGACACTCGGTTTCTTAATAAGGAAATTAAAATATCCAACTAATAAAATATTTAGGTGTTACCCTGGATCGGAAATTAAGAGGAAAGAGCCAAGCAAGTTCACAGATGTTGGTCAATGTCTAGGAGATCCATAGGTCTTAATGGAGACTTAGTACGAAAATGATACACTGGCTCTATAGGAGTGTAATTAGACCTTTTCTAACATCAGTAGTATAGCTTCAGTAGTATGGTGGAGATCCATGTATAAGAAATGTTACGTAAAAATCGTACAAAATGTTCAACGAACGTGCTGCCTGTGGATAATCCGTGCGATCAGAACAACACAAATAAGGGCTATAGAAACGATTCTATTTTTCAAACCAATAGAAATTCGAGTACGATATGAAGCGGCCCTTATGGCGATTTACATCCAAACGATGGGGAATTGTTCAACCGGGACCACAAATCGTTCTACCAGTATATAATTCAGGTAGTGGATGGACGCACAATACGGAAATATCAGATAGGATTGCGATTAATTATTTTACTAGTTGCTATACGGATGCCACTAAACTAGAGGGCTGGGACTTCTATATGGAAACCAGAAACCAGACTATGCTTTCGATTGCAGTAAAAAATCACGGTTTTTCAGGCGAAGGTACATGCTCTCAAAAAATGTATAAACTGAGTGTAGATTTGTGTGAAATTTGAAAGCAAATGATCTGAAAAGCTAAAGATTTACGTGAAATAAACTTAAAAAACCCAAAACCTTTTGAGGCGCTAAAACCTGATTGAAAGGATGGGCTAAAATGGCCCATAGAACACTATCGAATAACGATACAGTGTGCATGATAACCAAAATACTCTTTGGCGAGCCAGTTTAGTATAAAACCATGACTCTGGTAAAAATTAAACAAAACATATCTAAATAAGATGATAAACGTCCTAACCTAACACTCAAACTTACAAAAGCATTTAAACTACAATGGGTCGTTAAACAGCAACGAACCCAGATCATATAGAGAATTGATGGAACCTTTCTTTGTCATCATATAATACTATATTAAACTGGACGCAAGGGATGCTTGCATCGAGAATTTTCAATTTTATTGATGAACTTCTGGGTAAACTTAACACCTTAAGTTTTTATGGTTATGCCGACAATCTTATAATAACTGTTACTGGATGGGACGACACACAGTGAACCATTCTGAGTAAAAAATATTATAACTTTTATCTTAAGATATTTTTGTCAAATTTATACCAATGAAAGGCCAAGAGTTTTTGTATTTTTAATATATATTTTTATTTTCAGTATTTTTACCATTGCAGTAGTTATAACCTTGTGAACTTGAAATTTGTAAAACAAAATTGTTACTGTCGAGAAAAAAATTGAAGAGTCTCAAGCATAACGTTCTCGAATGAGCTAAAATACTTGAGAATCGTTCTTATATAGCCATATGTGCTATATTACCAACAACAAATGTAGACCCTCTAGGCTTGTCAACGTCTTTTTGGTAAAACGTGAAATCTATTTTGCACATTCCCCCATTATACGTTGCAGTAAAGTAGGGTGCAAAAATTTACTGAGATTGTTCGGAATTTCCGATTTGGCGACTTGGTATGACATTAACGGATATTGAGGCTCTTTGAAAATGGGTCATACTATTAGGGTTAATGACTATATAATGTCTTATCCTATGTTTCACAGAAATTTATATGTCCTCAAACCGAATGGGACCAGTCAAACCAAGACTGGTGGAGTATAAATATTCTTATTTGCGCCAAAGAGGTGGCTGATAATTTTTAAAACTCTAAAAATCATCAAAATCGGCATTAATTTTCATTATTGTAACAGAGTGACTACAAGATCATTTTTCTGAATGCTTATATCAATGATCCTACATATTTTAATTTAATCCGGATTTATTTTCATTTTTTATGTTTGGCTCAACTGTATGTTGGCAGGGCTAAAGACAATTTTTTTTATTAATCTACTAGCATATAAACCTGCCAATGCCAGGAAAAATTGCAATATGATAATATGTAATAAAAAACAAAAAAAAAAATCGTTAAAAAATGTATATTAACAACTTTTTCACGCTTTTCTTCTCCCTAATAGAAATTAAAAGATTTGAATCCATGAGAATTTGGTGGGTAAATAAAGCTTAAAGTATTAAATTTGTAAACTTTTTGAAGCTAAAAAAAATAAATAAATAAGGAGGATTTTAAAAAATTAACCGGCATAAATGCGCTCCCTGATCGAAATACAAAATCAGATTCCGATAGGATTTGGAGAGCAAACAATGAGTACACAAAATTTAAACTTTAAAAAATATTACATAAAATAAAAAATAAATTCCCATATGTCCGATCCATGATAGAAATCTAAATATCTGGCACCGTTAGGATTTTCAGAAATCTCCAGAAAGAGAAAACATGCATAGCAAATTATATACCCGCGTATTACCGCTCCCTGATAGTAATTTAAAAATCTGGCTACGTTAGGATTTGTAGTATGAATAGTTTTATAAGTAAGCCGAATTTTATTTTCTACGTCATCTGAGAGCTGCAGAAAGTTCTGGAAAGAGACAACATGCTTAGGAAATTACATAAATGTAATTTTTGATTTTAGGCCTTCAAAAAAAATTTTTTTGGATGTCACATTAAAATCCATTTGAAAAAATATAAAATGACTCGAGTGCATGTGAAATCAGTTCGTGTTAATCATTTCGTGCAGGAGGCGTCAAAGTTATAACGCTTTTAGTTGAACATATAAAAATAGAAGTTTATGTATAATTCTGGTAAAAATTACGCATAATACCAAAGCCTACTAAGTTATTCAATAAAATTAAAGATATTCGGTATTGGTTTGATGGTATTAGTGAGGCATGTTTTAGGGTTTCCTAATAAAATTTAAAAAAATTTCTTTATAATAAAAATCGCGATTTTTAAAAATTATGCGAAAAATGGGGATAGAATCTAAGCTATTTATTCATATGTAACACAAAAATACGTTTTATTACAGTTTATTACAAAAAATACTATTTAATATTGTGATCCTTTTTTAACCAAAAAAAGTTTTTTTTTTTTTTGGTCTATAAAACTTGTCTTTCGAAATTTTTTGATGCACATTTGATGTGTTAAGCATTACAAACACCACCGGCTTTTGCCAATTACGGTCAATTTCGTGCTGTTCCTGCGGTGTGCCTTAGCAAGATCTACCATTTTCAACTGTCAACGCAGTTTAACTCAAATTTATGATCTCGATCAATTATATTTATCGACGTTCTTATATCTATATATCTGATTTTCACAAATTGCAATTTTCTATATAAAAATAAAAAAACAAAAAGTGTCATTTTTCCGTTATATTCAAAAAATCCATAAAAATTTTTTATTAAATTTATTTTTAATGCTCCCTAGATTTTATTGTGTAAAATTACAAAAATGCTGTTCTATATGAAACTGTGAATGTGCCTCGAGAAAAACTGACTTTTTGAAAAATGTTCGCTTAATTTCCAAACTTTGAGACTATCTACTACGTTGACTATTTCGAGCACATCAACGAGATATAGCGCAAAATACGCATAATTACAACAAATATTAATCTCTCTTCAAAATTTGTGTTCCGTTGAAAGACGCACAGACCCTACCAAAAAAAAAAAAAAAAATATTAATTTTGTCAGTAAAATTTTACTACCCTGTATGTAACTGTTGAGAAAGTCTGCAGAGCAACAAAAAATGTGCACGTTTATACTTTTTGAATTAATGAGATCAAAAAGTATAAACGAGCGAACAAAAAGTCTAAATGAATGGGAAAAAGTTAAGTAATTTTTATCGCTTTTTCTAAGTTTTTGAACTTGAACACCAATCGCAAATGAAACCTATGGTGCTAAAATTTTGCACTCTATTAGTTTCAAGTCTTGTGAGTTCATATCTGTATCCCATTTGTTTAAAATGGTATTAGCATAAAATTTATTAAGGATTAAGATAATATACATATTAATATATGTATGTAGATACACATTTTAAATTTTTATGACAAAATATTTACCTTAAATAAAATTAAAATTTACAAACAATTAAATAATTAGTTCGAACATTTAATAGGAATTTTAAGCATTTATTCCATATTAAATATATTTTAATGACTTATTTATTATTTTAGCTTTACTTTTACTCTATGATGTTACCAATAAAACCACATATGATAATATACGGGCCTGGTTGTGCGAAATACGAGATTGTGCTCAAGAAGACGTGGTCATTGTACTTATAGGTAAATAATATTTAATCACATTGTGAATAAAATAAAAAAAATAAAATGAATTCTGCGTAACAACAAAAAAGTATCACAATAAACAACAAATTACATTAATTAAATGTTTTATTTTTTTATTGTTGTTGCTGTTGTTGGTTTGGTATCTCTAGGCAACAAATCTGATTGTAGCAGTAGTGAAAGACAGGTGAAACGAGAGGATGGTGAACGTTTGGCACGAGAACACAATGTACCGTTTATGGAAACTTCAGCAAAAACAGGATTAAATGTTGAATTGGCATTTCAAACAGTTGCTAGGTTCGTACTTTTTTCTCCCTACATTTTCTTCTTATTTTGCTGGCTTGATGTTGATGTAAAGTCCCTGGAATTAGTTTATTTAATATTATTTTTTTCTTTTTCCTTTCAACAGACAATTAAAGAATCGTGGCTACGAAAATGGTGATGATGGTAAATTTAATGTTCATGAGTTTGTGCGGGATAATACAAAAGCAAAAAGTATATGTGCTCAGTGTTCTTTTTAAATTTAATTTAATATACCTATATTCTACAAAAAAAAAAAAAAAAAAAAAAAAAAAACAAACAAACAAAAAAAAGCTAAATAATAAAGTAAAGAAAAGTATTTACTGAGGGAACAATGTAGAAACATTATAATTACAAATCCTCTTAATAATAACACAGATTCTCTATTCCCAAGCCTGGAAAAAAGGAAGTACAACAAGTGAGAATTTTATATTCGGCTTAGCCGAATATATTTACCCACCATCCGCAACTTTTTAAAATTTCACCTTATATGGTATGTGGACCGTACAGTGGGCGGACCAAGCCCATTTTTGGTTTCCGAGTTTAAATTGGTCCTTAAATTATTTGTGCAAATGTTCGTTGATGTACATGCTTTCTTGTAAAAGATATTGGTCGAAAAGTATAAACTTTTTCTAGTATTTTGTCCATAGCGTTTTTGTTTATGATTTTGCTCATTTTCAATACCAAACAAATCTTATATAGAACAAATATTTCAGCCAAATTTTGTCCCCCTAGAATGTCCTCCCCGAGCCCTATCCTATTTTCAACAAATAGACAGACGGACGGAAATCGTTAGATCGTCTTAGATTTTCACGTGGACCCTGAATATATATACTTTATGGGGTCTTAGATGATTGTTTCGACATACGAAATGACAAACCCAATATACCTCCTATTTTTTGATGGTGGGTATAAAAAGAACAAATAACAGCGTAAAGCAAAAAACATTTTTTTTTTTTTTTAACATAAATCATTTATAGAACAACTTTAGGTTCAATATATCATATTTTTCAGTTGATGTTCTTCATCTGTTGCCTTCTCTTTACCCCCACTGCATTATTTCATTTTATGTGTGATTGTATGTAGTAGTAGTAGCAGTGTAACAATTTATTTAAATTAAATTTTAAGGAATGTAAATCTGTTTGTTTTTTTTTCATATCATGCCAATTAGTTTTACAAGTAGCGTTTAATTATGTTAATTGATTATATTTTCCTGTTTACTTTATTTCATATATAAAAAGAATTTTGGAGGAACTACTTACTATACAAACAACATTAATTTGTTGAAAAATTTATTTT
The DNA here is from genome assembly GCA_932274085.1 of Protocalliphora azurea. Classification (NCBI taxonomy): domain Eukaryota; kingdom Metazoa; phylum Arthropoda; class Insecta; order Diptera; family Calliphoridae; genus Protocalliphora; species Protocalliphora azurea. The sequence continues at coordinate 133,365,481 of OW026522.1, read as the reverse complement.
GTAAAATAGGAAGAGAAGGAGGTTACATAATTTTTTAATGGTAAGATTTTATATGTTAAGAAAGAGCATTATTAAGTTGACATATTTCTAGGTTAATTACGTATAAAGAAAAGAAATTGCCAGATTGTAGAAAGTTGAAATTTATTTTTGAAAATGGTATTTTATCATTTTAACTGTAATTTTTTTACCGCAAAAAAACCCTGAAAAAAACGCACACAATTTGTTCACCAAAACACACATATCTGTAACTTTTTAATCTTTAATAAATGAACAAAATTTTACACCAATAGTCCTAATAATATTTTTCATATGAGCTAAACCCATTTGCAAATTAGTTGGAAAACTATCTTTGAATTTGAAGTTTATTGTCATTTGATTACATAAGTTTAAATTATATTAAAAAAAAATGACATTTAGAGAAATTAGGGTAGGAACATTGAAGCCCTTGACTTAAAGAATTACAGCCGTATTCCAAAAAAAAAAAAATAAAAAACTTAACACTGCTTTACTAACCGTTGTTAAGAAAAATTACTTAAAGTTATATTCAAAAACAATTATTCGCTTAGATACTTTTGGTAAACCATTATTAACCTTAAATATTTTAAAGTATGTTCAACCCTACTTCAAGGAAAAATAATAAATTTTTGACAAAAACGCCATATTTTTAAATGTCCGGATATTAAAATTCGTTCCGAAATTCAAAAATGTGCGAATAGAGCTATTTAAGAACGTATTAAATGAATTCCGGGACAAGATAATATTATCTATAATTATATTTAAACTATGCATATATTTTAAACTATTTTTAAAGTTATATTTTTAAACTATTTTGTATTAAAATCATAATCAGAAACAGGAAAAAATATATTCTGGGTGTTCTTGGATTAAAATACTAAGATTCCGGCTGCCCGCATGTCAACTCAATGTTCCCTATGATACCGGATTGACGATTCGGTACCAGTGCAATACAATTGTCCACAATAGCTACATTAGACATCCTGATATTTCCGCATTGTGCGTATTCCCTACATGACCTCGATTATGCAATAGTAATACAATTTATGACCCCAATTGATCCATTCCCCCATATTTTGGAGGCGAATTGCCGTACAGGCCACTTCACGATCGAGGTATGAGGATGGTACGTGACTCGCGAGTGGTTCAACACTAATCGACGGTACTGGAATTATTAAATCTTGGATCTTAACTTTACTTTCAATTTGGTTGTTTTTCATATTTTCTATCCCCGCATCGATTATAGAAAAGAAAATCGATTAGTGCCAAAAAAATGATTACAATGTTTTCAAGATAATTGGCAATGACATATGTGAATTATCCCCTTTCCAACCTATATAAATTCCCCTTAGTTTCCTTTGCATAGAAAGTGGTGCAGGAAAAATATGAGAAATAAGATTTTATAATGCTCTGGTGAATTCCTCTAGGAATATAGGATAAGGTTCGTATAAACTCTTCCAGATGAAAAAGAAAATACTAAGATACTTTTAAAGAGGGAGGAATAGATTTGATACCATCTATATATAGTAGGAATTTAGGATTTACTTTTCGAACGCGATTGCCTGTGTCATGAAAACTTCAGAAAATCCCACAAGAAAAGTTCCAACGGGATCAAAGCTCAAAATATTGGTGATTAATTCTCTTTACTACTTCGATCGATAACCATAGCCTCAAATCATTCAATATCCAATATGGCATTAGCTGTGTGACACATGACAGTTGGATCTTGCACGGATTTAGGCTTAAATCGCAATGAAAAATGTGTTAAGTTGAAGTCTGCGAAATCAATTGACTACCTTGATTTCATATCAATCATATTTCGGACGAGAAAACAATTTTCTTTGACTTTGATAACATTTTTCGGTGCGTGATTGAAAATTTGGGATCTATTAATTTTTGTCCAAATAAGGCTACGAATTTTCTAAAATATGAGTCTTAAAGTATTTAAAACAATTTCTCCAGAATGCATTAAAAAGTGCTCTGGTAGACCAAAACCCAAAAGTGGAAATTTTAAAAATTATTTTTTCACAACAAGTTCAAATTTACCTTTCTTAAGATAAATTGAGTTTATCAATTCCCTTTTTTAGTAGTGATCTTCCTACATCAGAATAAAAAAATATATTAAGTTCTTACAATCTGGCAACGTTTAGGAGCAATAATTTAAACAAAATTCTAAAAATTTAGATACTATAAAGCAGTTGCAAAATTCATATCTTTGCTCTTATTCAACTAACATTTCGATTAACGTCCTTGATAAAAGTTTAATATTTGATGAAATGTCATCATGCTGTCAGTAATACAATAAAATCTTAATTTTGTCAATACGATTGTTAACCTAGTGATGTTGTATTTGATCTAATCTGGTCTACAACTGAGATTATGTGAGATAACGCCGGCAGAAGGGAGTAATCATTTTGTTTGTGTTATGTTAAATCTTAAATAAGTGGTACACGTGTTCTAATAAATCCTATAAAATATCATTATTTTCAATCAGTCACAGAATAAACATGTCCTTTTTATTTAAGAATTCGTACTTATTTTTATAAAAATATTTTTTGCAATGTAAAATAATCATTAAAGGAAAACAATTTTACAAAAAAAAACATTGTCTTTTTTAGTAATTTTCAAAATATACATGTACACCCTCATGCAAACTTTCGTGTTACGTATTTTTTTGACAGTTTCCAGCAGTAAAAATAGCAAGGCCTCCATCGTGCAGGCCTTCTAGAACGTCTATTTACACCTTCTTTAAGATACAGTTGCTCATGGTAACCAGCCTAATATAGTAAGGACTTAAAGAATGCCTCATTCTTGCCTTCTAAAATATCCGATAGAATTTCCGAATTCCCTTCTCTTAGAAGGCGATAGAACTTCCGACTTCCCTTCTCTTAGAAGGAGAGTAAGAAACTGTATTTTTTTAATATATTTCATTTTAATCTATGTATACAAAATAAAGCGTCTTAATTCCCTTCTCTTAGAAGGGAAGAAAGATTGCAATATATTTTTGCTTTAAGAAAAAACATAATCATTATTAAAATTACATTACAATTACATAACCGTTACAAAAACAATATCAAAATTCAAAACAGAAATTCAAAAAAAAAAAATAATAAAAAATTCATTTAGTCAGGGGGCCCAGATTTTATACAAGCCCTTTCCCCAAATAGCAAAATCTCTTCCCCAGAAATCCCCAAATAACTACTCATATTATCCCCAAAAATCCCCACTAAAATAATGCCTGTAATTTAAAGATTAGTACACGCAGAGAAAAAACACGATTAGAGCGTTATCACTACAACAATATTATGTTCTCATTGTTGATTTTCTTGAATTTTAATAACTCTGTGTTCATGATAACAATGTTTTTGTTTAAATTTTGTCATTTAATGTTTACACTCAATAAAAATTTTAATATGATTATCTGCAAAAATTAAATACTTTTAATTATGTTTAACAGAAACAAAATTTTATTAATATGAAATAATCATTTTTTCTTGTTCTTAAACCATATTAATATTATTATTCCCATAATAATAAAATGTTTCAAATAAATATAATACTTATCCTTTTCACATACTTGGTGAAAAAAATTTTGTTTTTAATGCTTGTTTTCCAACTTCATTGTAATCCTCATTTATTTTATATACGAATAAATATAAATAGACGAGGTTTGGCTATATTCGGTGTGATTCAGACAATATAAAGTATTGATTAACTACCATTAAAGGGTTTATATGTATTATGAAAATATTATGAATATAATTAATGAACAAATATATATAAATATATTTTTTTTCTCTATTATTTTCAATAAAAAAAATTTATAAAAATATTTTTTTATTAATACGTTTTATTTTAATATATGATAAGATGGAGTAATAATATGACAGGATTGGATAACTATATGATAACATAGGATAATAATATGATAAAATGGAATAATACTATGACAATGTGGTATAATAATATAGTAAAATAAATAATAATCTGATAGAATGGGATAATGACGTAGTAATATTGTTCAATTATATGTTAAACTAGAATCATAACATGAAAAACGAAACCATAAAATCGGATACAATATGACAAAATGGAATCATAATAAATACTTTTTATTTTATTTAATTATTACTTATAATAATTTCTATTTTTCACTGTGATCATATGAGCCAATCATAATATGTTGCTCTTAAATTATACTTACTACAACTATATTTTTTCTCTGCGTGTATAAACTACATTACTTTTTATTCGTACTGCAATTCGTATTCTTTGTAGATATGCAGGTTTGGGTAGATAAATTACCTAAGTAGTCAATATTGAAAAAGAAAGTTTCCTATAGGTTTTCAAAAAAAAAAAAAAAATTTTATTATATGGAAATCGTTTTAACATTTGTACCAATGACCTTTTTAGGTAAATAATTAATTTAATTTAATGTAAATGCCGAAGATAACATTTTTATTCCTTCAAGGGTATAAAGGCATGATAAATTAAGTTTCATTGATTCAATTATTTTTGATACATTTTATTGAACTTTAAATGAACTAATTTTAATATACTAGCTGAATGCCCCTGTGTTGCATGGAATCCTAAAAGTAAATAAAAAATAAACTGAAGAAAACGTAAAATAGAACTTTGTCCAGTTGAAACTTTCACTTTCATCGAAAAAAAAAAAAAAATAAAATAAAAGTGCGAAAAATAGCGACATTTTGACCAATTTCAGCAACATGCAATTTATTTATATCCTACAGTTTCATTAGGCGTGATTGTGTGACAAAGAAACACATGTTCGATTTTATAACAATAATATGGACAATTATTAAAGGCTTCTTTCTATATTATTGATTATTATTGGAGTAACAATTAGTCTTGGACTAAATCGTTCATTTTATTAATTGTTCTTTTTGTTCTTAACAAATTAGTGAACAAGTTTTAATTTTTTTTTTTTGTTTTATTTTTTTTGTCTTTTTAATCTCTGTTGTCACCAAAAAATTATTAGTGATAATTTCGAAATTTAGATAAAATTTTATTACAAACTAAAATAATTTTTGATATATTTTTTAACTAATTATATATTTTGAATAAAAAATTTACAGTGCCAAATAGATCAATATAATATATTAGTCATTTAAATATTAGTAAATGTACTAAATGATTAAAAAGAACAAAATGAACAAAAAGGAACAATAATACAAAAACAATTTCAAATTTTTCATATAATTTAATTGTTCAATTGAATATGTTCGTTCATGAACAACCCAACTCTAGTAAAAATAATAGATTATCAATACCCTCTCTTATGGTATCATATTTAGTACAACAGTTATTTTTTATTGTCTTCATTGCACTGTTGTTGAATAAATAATAAATAATAGGCATACATATCTTACTAAAAATTAATATCGGCGGAATATTATGCTTTTTTTTTAATTTTTCCTAAGATAAAAAGAAAAATTATGGAAATAAAATAAAAATCCCCAAAAAAATGACCCTAAATCTTCAAATTCTGAAATTCATCCCCAACAAATCCTCTAATCCCCAAACAAAACTTTTCATTCCCATTTCCCAAAAGAAATCCCCGATTTGGGGATAAATCTCCTAAGCTGACAACACTGCATTTAGTTTTGTTTAATGCTTTGTTTGAATAGGATGTATTTTTCTAAGTTAATTTTAGTTTTTATAGTTTTTATCATGACATAAAGAAGAAGAAGGTAGTTTTATTTTGTTTGTATTAATTTAAAATCACTTTCTTACGTGCTTAAGGATTATGACAGTTTGTTAAAATAAAATTTAAACTTTTTCATAAATAAATTGAAAAATTATTTAGAATTGTATAGTAACAGAATTTGAAAAATTCTGTACCAAATGCAAAAAGAATTTCAAAGGAAATCACAGCGTCAAAGCACGGGATGTATGGTTTGTCATTATTGCAAACCGATACCCCCTATATATGAGAGTAAAGAGGCCTTTTTGTTGAAGCAATAAATATTCAAAACCATTTCTATAGAAAAGAAATTAAGCTAAATAGCGTACATACACTTTGCCCACTGCCACTACCGCACACATTTTATATAATAATGAATCCCTTGGGTATAACCGTTCCAATATATATACACGCCGTCAATTACTAAAAGATTTAGCTAACTCGACTTGTGGGTAATCTCTATATACTCTATAGAAGATATCCCCGAAAATGTAAAAGATGGTTAAAACCTTCCAGAAAAAATCTTGTTAGGATATTTATTTCCTTGTTGCGAAAAGGACAATGTCCGTACTGCTTTTTTCAAAACTTACATTTTTACATATTTAAATCAAATACAAGCTTGTTGGAACGAAATTTATTTGTATATTAATTTTAATAAAATATATATAATATATTTTCAATTTACCATATAATATAATTACACAATTTTATTAATAAAATTCCTTGAAATTAAGAACTCATTTTAAAAAAATCTGGCAATATTCGTAATAAATGTTTACAAAAATAAAATTTCAAAAATCCTTAAATTTGTAAACAAATAGTTGTATAGTTGAAATAAAAAGTAGAAATTTCGACTTTTTTCAATTTTTAAATAATCGATTTTTCGACTTTTCCATTTTAAATAGTCGATTTTTCGACTCTTCGACTTTTTTTAATTTTGGAATAGTTGACTTTTCGACTTTTTCCGACTATTTTAGACTTTTTCCGACTTTTCAACTATTTTCATCTTTTTCAAATGTTTGACTATTTTCGACTTTTTCCAATTTTTCGACTATTTTCGATTTTATACAATATTTTCGAGATTTTTCGCCTCCTATCACCAATTCTTGTTATTTGTCTTAAAAAAAAAAAAATATATATATATATAAAATATATACAACGTAATCAAATATATTAATTTATTAACAGACAATATATGCAAGAAAAATGCTGGTTACACACAAAAATATATTTTTGCCGTATTATTTCCAACAGTTAGATGATGTAGTTTAAATAAAAACTGCTAAGAAACTATTCCTTTTAAATAAAGTACATTTTTTACTATTTTTGACTTTTTTCCGACTTTTTTATACTATTTTCGACTTATTCCGACTTTTCGACTTTTTCCGATAATTTTAGACTTTTTCTGACTTTCTTCGATTTCATACGAAATTGTCGAGATTTTTCACTTATTTTGATTATTTTTTGTTCTTTGTCTTAAAAAAAAAAAAAAAACTTGAAAAGAAATATGAAATATGCAACGCAATCAAATATCAAGGAAAGTGCTGGTTACACACAAAAATTTGTTTTTGCCGTACTATTTCCAAAAATTAGATGATGTAGTTTGAATAAAAACTGCTAAGAAAAGAAATTTTTCTATTATTTCCGACTATTTTCGACTATCTAGAAAGAAGAAAGTCGATTTCTCGACAATTTTCTAACCAAAAAGTCGATTTCGACTTTTTTCAACAAAAAGTCGATTTCGACTTTTTTCAACAAAAAGTCGATTTTATGAACCCCAATTGAAACTACCTTCCTTTCGGTATCATGGTTTTTATTATAGGTATTTTAAAAAAAAAAACTTAATTGTTTACATTAGATCTGTGTACTTTTGACAAAATAAATTAATAAAAAATTAAAGTTCTTTCAGGAAAGTTAAAAAATTTTATAAAAATCAACAATTTCTATGAAAAGGTAAATTTCTGGATAAATTGTCTTATCTTGACTTAAGACGTTTTGTCAAAAGTTCATATATGTTTTTTAATACTGATTTTTTTTTTAATTTTTTACAATAATTTAAAGTAAAAAAATTGTTATATTATATAAATAGAAAAATATTTATTAAATAGTGTAAAAGACCTGCTGACAGCTTTTCTTCTGTTGGTCGAAATTCTTTAGAAGGCCTGCTGGCAGTTTTTTTTTCAAGAGGTCTTTTAAAAGGACCGCATGGGATCGCGAATGTGTAAGGCCTTACTCTCAATCACATCGCGAGTAAAAAATACATGTACATGAAATGCCGGAAAAAGCTCTTCTGATAATAAAAAATGCCTTCTAGAAGGGCATACTTCTTATATTACTAACATTTTAATCTGCACGTGAGATAATTCTCTCAGGGAGCGAATTTGACACTCTCTGACAGAAAAATCTTACATATTATGTTACGTCTAGATAGGCTGTTAGGACGTTTTTTTTTTTTTTTTTTTTTTAAGCAAACAAGTGAATTTTGCAATTGCTAATTTACAACACTAAGAATAATTTATTTTTTAATATTTGAGTACAAATATATATTTCAACCATTAAATAAAAATGCATTAAAATGGAAATGAGTTTAAGTACTAAGTAGTGTGAAAACAATAATTATAAAAGAGCAAAAATTTTACGAATTAAAGCAAAATTATATTAGCTTTAAATAAAAACTAAGAAAAGTTCTTTAAATCACAAAAAAGCATGTATGGTAATTTCCGCAAGAGCTCATCATAATTGAAGCATAAAAAATAAAATATATATTATTCATATAGAACCAAAAATATGTATAACTTAATCACACAAAACAAATTTATACATGTATGTATGTATATGTGTACAAAAAAAAATAAAACAAAACAAAACATACATATATATTTTATATATAAAAAACCAAAATAAACTGAAATATAAATACAAAAAAATATTTGTTATGCCAATCAATTTATTAAAAAAAAATATAAAAGAATTAACTAAACTAAAAATTTATAAAAAAAAAATATAATTTTTATTTCTTTTATACTGATAATATTGAAAGAAGTAAAATTGTTTACATGCATTTTTAGAAAAAGAATAAAGACCATTTTATTGTGAACCTGGCTAGCAGCAGTATAAACAAAATTATTAATTTTTATTAAAGAAATAGTTTGTTAATAGCTGGTGAATAATTAAAGGATCACAAAATTTAAAATTCTATAAACAAAACTAGATTTTCTGTAAAATTTCCAAAAAAAAAAAAAATTTAAAATTTTTATTTTATTAATTAAAACACATTTTGAATATCCTCTTGTAATAAAATTACTATGTTTATACGATATCTAGTTTGCCAATAAAAATAATTAGCTAAGAATCATTCAAGGAAAGAGTGTTCCTAAGACAGATTGGATTAAAAAATAATAATTATTATCGATAATTATTGAAAATTATCGTAGGTTAGATACTTCGGATTAAAAATTAACTCAGAGTTAATACGGAAAATTTGTATTAAACAAAATTTTTATTTGCAAATAAAATATACATATAAACGTAGTATATATAATTCATATTATAAATTGCATTTTTATCTTGAAGGTTTATTTAGAGTTTAAAATTTTTAATCGAATTTTTGGTTGAAATTATAAGACGTTATTTTCTTAATTGTAGTTTTGTTTAAGAATTAATAGCCCATTTTAGTTTTCTTATGATTTTTTTTTTTTATTTGCTTATTTCTTTATTTTTCTTAACTAAAAGAAGACCAGCATCTTGGGTGAGAATTGAGGCAGACAGACTAACCTACTACCAACTGGCCCATCAGAGGCGCCCATGAAAAATTTAATTTTCTTGAAGAATATAATTACAGCTAATTTTAATTTTCTCTTTGAAAAATTTATGAAAATATAAGTGATCATAGATTGAGGTTATTTTCTCAATTTAGGTCTTTTTAAAGAAACTACAACCAATTTTAATTTTCTTATGATTTTAAATGAAAAATAGAATTTTGATCATAACAGATTAAACTTAGTTTTAAGTTTCATGTAATTTTCTTAAAAAAATATGAGTGATCACAATTTGTCGTTATTTACTCAATTAAAGTCCTATTTAAGAAACTACAACAACTTTAAGTTTTCTTATAATTTCAATTGAAATTTTTTTGATACAAAATGGAAAAAAAAACAGAAATTATATTTTTTTTCAAGAAAACCAAATTAAGTAAAATCAATTTTAAATTGTTGTTGTTTTTTTAATGATTTCATTTGAAAAAATCCTTTAAGAAAATACAATTATAAAAAAAAAAATCTTAAAGAATTTCAATGGCCAAATATACAAAAACTAGAAAAAACATTAATATTGAAACAATAAAGAATTGGTACCTATAAAATGAAAATATTCCCACTATTAACTATTAAAATCTATTGATTAAAACAAATTGAAGTAAACAAGAGAAAAAAAAAGAATTATATTGACAAATTTAATCCAACTTTAAAAACAAATTGTTAAATTGCACCGTTTCCTATTGACAAAAAAAAAAAACATTGTTGCAAACTGAATTTAAAACAAAATATTAAAGAAAAAGAAAAAAATATAAATATAAATTTTGGAAATTGTTATTGAAACAAAGAAAGAAAATTGTTGAATGTTTAAATAAATCTTAATTTAATTCTTAATTAAAAAAAAAATAAATAAATTTAAAAAGAGATTAATGCTTTTGTTATATGAATTTTAAGGTGTTATTAGTCTAAACTTATAAATTTATTTTTAATTTGAGAACAATTTTTGCAAAATTAATTTAATTTAAAAATTTCAGAAAAAAAAAATTAGTTTAATCAAACGAACTTCTTCTACTCAAAATATCAATTAGACAAACGTGACGTGATCTTTTGCTAAAGGCACAAGTCAGCTGTTAGATATTTTAAGGTGTATAAAATAATTGGAGAAAAAAATCTATTTTTCCAATATTTTTTTTATAAATATCGGCTTTTGATTTGGAAGGATTTTCTTTAATTTTTTTTATAATTATTGCTTTTTTGTATTTGTAAGATATTAAGTTTACGATACGTTTAGACAAATTCCACCTTTTAATCATCTAATGAATTGTTATTAACTTACTACCAATATATTTTAATTAATTTAAAAATTGAACCAAATTTTCAAGGAATTGTTAATTTTATAGAAAAAAACTTTATAAAAAAGAACTATCTACAGCACAATTTTTCTTTTAGACAAATTTACTAATTAAGTTTAAATTATTTTATTGTAATTAAATATAATATTTAAATTTTATTTTTTTTTCTTTCTCTATTAAGTTTAAAACCATTTATATTATAATATATGCTAATAACTTTAATAAAAAACATATTTGGTCAATTTAACGTATCATTTGATTTAATGTATTCAAAAGAAAAATATACCATAAAAAAAACATAAACATACTCAATAAATATATTTAATATATATAAAAAATATATAATAATTACAAATAATAAAAATAAAACAAATAATTATTATACAAATATAACAAAAAAGTGGTTTTGAATAAATTTATTAAAAAAAAAACAACTAGACAGAAAAATGGGTAAGTGGATATGAACTTAATGAATTACAGATTATCCCACTTTTCTCAGTTAGAGCCTTATTTAAGAAACTACAGTAGATTTTAGTTTTATTATGATTTGTAATGAAAAAAAAAAACGAAATTTTTAACGAAAATTACTGGCGATCATAAATTAACGTTATTTTCGCAATTGGAGGCTTATTTAAGAAGCTACACCCAATTTTAGTTTTCTTACAATTGTTCATCAAAAATTGAATTTTGAAGAAAAATATAAGTGATCACAGATTAAAGTTATTTTATCAATTGCAGCCTTTATTAAGGACTACAGTCAATTTTAGTTTTCTTATAATTTTTAATAAAAAATCAAACTTATTGAATCAAATATGATCACAGTTTAACGTTATTTTCTTAATTAGAGGCTTATTTAAGAAACTATGGCCTATTTCAATTTTCTTATGACTTTATATAGAAAACATCATTTACACCCTAAAAAAATTTCACCTTCCTAGCAAAAACTTTTTGGTTTTCGGTAATGACAACTACTTATTAAAGTAGTTTCTTGGTAATGAGGCGTCATTATTATTTGCCTACCCTGTATTACATTAATAAGTACTCAATAGTATAATAGCGCAATAATACTGCAATCACGTGGATGAGTTGGCTAGAGCGCCGGATTAACAACCAGAAGGTTGTTGGTTCAACCCCATTCTGAAGCTGTTAGTTTTTTATAACAAAATGTCTAAAAAGATATTTTAAACTAAATAGAGTTTTTGTCGCTTAGGATGATATGTGCGAGATGGTGTACTGAGTAAAGCGTTAGTTAGTAAAAGCGAATGGTTAGTGTGTGTCCAAGTTCGAGTCTCATTGGCGGCAAAATTTTTTTGTTTTTTTTATTTTTGTTTTCGTCTAGGTACATATTTTTGAGTACCCCTAGAGTCAAAAAATAACTAGATGAATTTGTTTACAAGTCGAACAAAAATAACTAGTTATACAGGCAAAAAATAAGTAGTTTATTTTTGTTTCCAATTATACCTGCTAGCTTACCAGGAAAGCAAAGTTTTTGCTGGGTTATACCTCAGGTGAGCGTAAAGTGGGCTGATCACAGTATTTGTTTGGCTCCGAGTTTACACCGACTCTTGAACTATTTGTACAAAATTTCGTAGTCTTACATACTTTTGTTTAAAAGATAATGACGGAAAATTATGAACGGGACTTACGGCGGATACTGATATCGGTTTCTTTTCTGAAGAAAGATGTTACCTTGTTACTATGTAATATTTTTTAAAGATTACCCTTACTCTCACTCATAAAATGATACCCTTTTATGATTACAATAGAACAAAACAATGTGTGACCAATTCAGCAATTGTGTAATTTGTTAAAGTACTTATGAGAAAAAAATTTTAAATACGAGTATAATCGAAAAAAATCAGATTTTTGGTAAAATTTCAAATTTTTAGTGAAATTTTAAATTTTTAGTGAAATTTCAAATTTTTTTTGAAATTTTGGGTTTTTGGTGAAATTTTGAGTTTTTTTTTTAATTTTGAATTTTAGGTAAAACTTCAGATTTTTAGTGAATTTTCGAATTTTTATGAAATTTCAGAAATTTTGTGATATTTTCATAATTTTAAACATTAATTTATAGCATTAAGTATTAAAAATAAATTCTTCTCGCAAAAAAATTTTGAGTTTGTTTTTCACGTTCAGTGAATAGGTAAGGGTGAACTTACTTCGAGGGTAAAACATGTAACATATTTTTTTTTTTTTAATTTAAAGGCAAACACTATTAGCAAAGAAGATCTGACGCATTTACAGAATTACATTTTCTTCAGAATAGAACACAAAAGAGGGCATAGGGCAAAATTAAGGCAATCGTTACCTTTGAGAATTTTTAAAAAGTGTCCAAAAAAGGGGATTTCAAAAAATAAAGTCGCCAAAAAAGGGGAATTTTTTGAAAAAAAAAATGTGCCAACTGTTTCAGTACTTAAAAAAAAAATTCTTAAAAAAAACATAAAATAAAGATTCGTTCATAAAATAGTTAACATAAAATCTTCTTTTTATTAATTAAACTTCTGTACTTTTGAACGCGGTCTTCACTGGAACTCCGGTCTTACAAATCCCCGTCTAACAAATTTAGGACTGAAAGCATGGATTTACAAGTGTTGACCTTAAGTCTATTGGACAACTTATTTTTCATTAGGGCACTATTATGAACCAAAGTATAAATATAAATTATTATACAAGTATTCATCAAAACTATTTTTTAATTTTCCCAATCCGGTCCAAAAATATATTTTAAATAGATGTTCATAAACTTTATCATTAGCTTTAGTTTTTAACAGGTTAAGTTCATTTATAAATTCTTCGGCGTCTTTTTTCATATCATTATACTGTGAAACAATCTCAAAATAATTAATTTTTTCGTCGGAATTAATATATAATGGGTCGAGATATTTCAAACAACTTAGTTTCTCGTCATTTAGCACATAGCCTTAAAAAGTCGCCATTCAGTTCCACTCAAAAAAAGGGGTCAAAAAAGTGCTCTGGTGGTTGAAAGAGGGGCATTGGGCAACTAAAGTCGCCAAACCGTAACCCTGATTAAGACAACATTTTAGCCAGAAAAGAAAAAACCATAAGTTTTTATATAAAAGAGAAATTTTTCAGGTAAATTTCGTCCCCTTAGGTGATACGCCCCGAGCCGTATCACGATCTAGCTATATCGGTCTGTTTTCAACAGACAGACAAGTTCACAATCAGCGGCTGGTCAAATTTGTCAAGATTTAACATAATATAAACTAAAAAGGGCCGGCGTTATCTCACATATTATATCAGCGTTAATCTCAGTTGTAGACCTGAGGTAAAAATTTTTTTATTTCGTTTTTTCCCCCCAAAATAACTTGATTTTCAAGGAAAAATAACAAAATACAAATAGTATTAAAATGGTGCTACTAGTTTTTATTATATATAATGCCTATTTTTAATTTATGTTATTTAATAAAAAAAAAAATCAAGCCGACATAATGTAAGCCGCCCCCAAATGTTTTTTGAAAACTGCCACCGCCGCCCAAAAATGTCGTGCAGCCGCTGCCGACATTATTCCTCGGCTTTGTTCTCTGTGTCAAATGTGTTTTTGTTTCTGGTAAACAAACATGTGAAATGTCAAAATTAAAGTTGACATAATAGATGTCAATGCAAAAACAAAATGCATGATTTTTGTTGTAGTTGTTGTAGAGTTGTCGTTACCTTACACTTGTATTCAAATACACGTACATATTAAAATTTAATCAATTTATTAAAATTAACTATTATTTTGTCAAGACATTATTTTAATTGAAATATATAACGTTTAAAATAAGCTCACTTTAAAAACGTTCTGAAAATAACTGCAGGAACTAAAAATTTGTTATCACAACACTTACCTCTTACTAAAGATCAACTAAGCTTATTTAGCATTTTATGACTTTCATTTAATAGACACCTAATTGAAAATTTCTTAAAATGATTCACTTCCTCTGAACTTATACAAAACTGTTTTTATTTTTTCTTTTTTTTTAATTATATTTATGTATTTTTAACTAATTCCTCAAATTTACACTTTCTATTAAACTTGAACTCAAATCACGCAATAAACTGCTGTTTTTATTTTTAACAAAGCTGCCATATTAGTTTTCATGAAAACTTCCGTTACTTTCGTCCCATTACTGGCTGACAATATCCAAACACTCAATGTAAACTATTAACAAATAACAAATACAACCAGGAGAATGGCAACCCTACACGCAATTTACACCCTGTGTTACCCTGTGACACACGTAAACAAAACTGTTTTTGACATTTTTCAACAAACACACATTCACTCACATAAAAAATAAAAGTACAACAACAATTATTAATTTGTCATATTATTTTCCATACGTAGTGCGAAACTGAGAAAATTTCTTATTTGCTGCATAAATATCTAAAAAATTTTATAAATATCATTTATCTTAAACTACGCAGTAAATGTAAGAGAGCAGCTTGGAAATGCCCATGATACTATTGAGTAAATCTGATGAAGAATATTTACAAAAATGTGCCACACAATTGAACTTTGCCTATGGCATCATCATTGGACAGGTGAGTGAGTGTCTAATTGAATTTTGAGCAGCAATAATGCAAGGGAAAAGATATTGCAATACCGGATTGTTAGACACATTTACATACAATCGAGCATCTATCTAATTAACGTCATCAGTCGAGCATCTATATAGTTAACGTCATCAATAATTGTTTTCTTGTTTATTCCAGAAAGCTGAACCTGGCAAATATGTCATTGTTCACTTGGCCAAAAATGGTGAAGAAGAAATTGATTTTCCTGTTGTAACCCAAGAGGATGGCACAACAACACATGGTCCTCAGAAAGTTGAAGATATCGATTTGCAGGCCTTATCGAATCAATGGTTAAGTGCAAATAAAATGATTCCCGGTTCGTTCAATATTTTGGGTGAGTATTGGCCGTTGGTGCAGATATTTTAATTTGTAATAAATTTGTTTTCTTTTTTAGGTATTTTTGTTACTGGCATACACAAGGATCATATTGATGAACAATCTGAAGAATTTAAAACTGCCAAAAGACTGTTTTACGATATGCACAAGTAAGTAAATAAAATAAAAAGTTTTTAGTTAAATTTATTTTTATTACTTTTTAAATTATTTTTTATTTTTAATTTAGAGTAAAATTATTTAAAAAATCTTATCAAATAAATATTGAAATTTTTGAAATGTTAATCCTTTAATCAAGGATCTGATATAAGCAATAATGTTTTTTGTTTTAATTCTAAAATCAATTTGTTTGCTTTTTTCCAAGTATTTCCAATTTCAACTTCATGATCTTTTTTGTTTTTTTTTTTATTGTAGCGATTAGTGGAATTTTTTTAAATTCTTAATCGATTATTGGAAAAATTAATTAGGACTATTAATTTAATATTTTTTTTATTAAAGTTAATTTCCAAGAAATAAAATTTTAAATAATTAAAAGAAAATTTATATTTCATTTTCACATTCGTCATAAAGAATAAAAAAATTGCTTCGAATTCTTAAAATTCAATAAATCGAATGATATTTTTTTCGAATAATTTTTAAACTTAACAAAAATTCAAACTTTTTAAATTTCAAACAATTACCTGCCTTTTATTCGAGTAGATTTAAAATAGAAGTATATAAAAAATTTATTTTTTATTTTTTATTTTTCCTTTGTAATTTAGTCGATTATTCTAAACTTTTAAACTTTTATTTAATTGATTATAAAAATCATTAATTAAAAGAAAAATTGTGTTAAGCTAAAAATTTATATGTTTTTAATTGTCATCTTGTAATTTCAATCGATTATTCGATTAATTTTTAATTTTTACTCATTTTCGTGAAAATAAAAAAAAAAAATTGAACAGTTTTAATAAAAAATAGATTATGGTTAAATATTAGATTCTTTTAAGTATTTATTTAAGTTATTTAAATTCGATTAATCCTATATTCGGTTTTTTATTCGAATGTTTTTTCATTCAAATAAGTAATTTTCAAATTTATTTATATTTTATTATTTTGTTTTATATTTCATTATATCTTTTATTGGAACATTTTTTTAATAAAATTATTAACTAATTAAGATTTTCGATTTCTTTTAACTGAAACTATAATTTACTAAAACTTAAAAATTTATTCGGTTTTTTATTCAAATATTTTACTTAAAAAAAACCCAAAATTAAAGGAAAACTATAATTTTCGTAAAAAAAATTATACTGAGCTTAAAATTATAAATATTGAGCTTAAAAATATAAAATATTTTTTTTATTAAAAAAATTTTCAAACGAAAATAAATTTATATAAAATATATATAAATTTATATAAAATTTTAAAAAATAAAAAACAAAATATTTTAAATAATTTTTTTTTTTTTTAATTTTTAAAATTTTAATCGAACAATTTATTTTTTTAATTTTTTTTTAACAAATGTAAATATATAAATCATATTTAATCAAGAATTAAATTTAGAAAAAAAAACTTAAAATTTTAATCAATTATTTGAATAATTTATCCGTTTTTTTTTTCGAATATTTTTTAATGCAGAGTCTTAAGCTATTTTTAAAATTAACGGCTCTTATATAAATCATTTTTAACCCAGAATTTAATTGTTAATGGATTTATCAAATATTTTTCATGAAAAACAAAACCGATTTTAATAAAAATCGAATAATTTTTATTTTTATTTATTATTATTATTTTTTTTTTCGAATAAGAAAGATAAAACTACATTGCATTTAGTTCGAAATTTAACTTTTTTATTTAACAAATTTTAATCAACCAATCGAATAATTTATTCGATTTTTGTTCTAACAATTTTTGGAAAAAAATACATATAAATTTTTTCATATAAAACATTTTTAATCCAGAATTTATTTTTTAAAACTAAAAAAATTACTTGTTATAATATAATAATTTATCCAGTATTTTCTTCGAATAGTTTTTAATGAAAAACAAGAGCGAAACAACTGGATTTAATCAAAAATTATTATTTTTATATATTTTTAAAATTTTAATCCAATTTTTTGTTTTTGTTCGAATACAAAAGTTAACATATTCATATAAATTGTATTTAATCAAGAATTTAACATTTAAAATTTAATTGATTATTTAAACAATATTAATAAACTAATCGAATAATTTATAACATTTTTTTTCTAACATTTATTGAAAACAGATCATATAAATCATCTTTAATCCGGAATTTAATTCTTAAAAACTTTTACAGTTTCAATTAATTATTTTGAACTGCTTTGATTGATTATTCGTATATATATATATATATATATATATATATATATATATATATATATATATATATGTATATATATATTCATTTATATAAAATGAAAGAAGAAATTGTTCCATTAGTTTATTATTATTATTACTTTATTAAAAATTTTAACAATTTCTAAAAAAAAAATAATTTTTGATTAAATCCGGTTTTCGTTTTCATGAAAGATGTTTGAATAAAATATTTGATTAATCCATTAAGAATTAAATTCTGGCTTAAATATGATTTGTATGAAAATTTTCAATATATATATATATAATTTGCTTGATTATGATTTGAATCGATTATTTGAATAATTTATCCGGTTTTTATTCGAATATTTTTCATGAAAGAAAAAATTATATAAAATTATTCTTTTTCTTGTTTTGTAATTTTTAATATTTTAATCGAATAACTTGTTTACTTTTTTTTATCGCTTATTGAAATAAGTTTCCCGATTTTCATTTAAATATTTATTTACGAAAAACAAGAACGAAAATCGGTTTTAATCAACATTTTCTTTTTTAAACAATCTTAAATTTTAATCGAAAAACTTTTTTTTCAACTATTTTGATATAAACATATTTAATCCAGAATTAAATTAAAAAAATTTTTAATCGATTATTCAATTTAACTATCTTGTTTTTTTTTAATGTTTTTCGTAAAGAAAATCTGAATAAAAAAATCTGAAAAAATTAATATTTGCCATATAAATTATACTTAATAAAAAATTTTTAAAATTTTAAACGATTAATTTGAATATTTTTCATGAAATACGTAAAATTTACTTCTAATGAAATAACAAATTATTCGATTAACGTTTTAAAATTTTCTTATAAGTCATTTTATATCCACAATTTATTTTTAAAAAATTAAAAATTTTTAATAGATTCGAATAATTTATCCGATTTTTTATTCGAATATTTTATATGAAAAATAAAAATTTGAATCGGATGAATTGTTTACTTTTCGAATATTTCTTTAAAAAAAGTTTTCATGTACATTTTAATTTTTCAAAATTTTCACATAAATCATTATTAATTATTACAAAATTTCATTTAAAAAATTTTAATATATTATTTTAAAGTTTTAAATGGATTAACCGATTACTTTGCATATTTTTCTCGAAAAACAAAATATATATTTATATTTAATTTGAAGATTTTGATTTATATAAAAATTAATTTTTATAAATTTTAATTGAATTAATTTGGGTCATATTTTTCATATTTAATCCAAAACGTTTAAAAGCTTTTAAAATTTTAATCGATTAATCGAATAATTTATTTGTCGTAAAATTAAAGAAAAATACGTTTTATCAAAATAATAATAATAATAATAAATTTAAGAAATTTAAACTGTATAATTCTTTCATTTATTATTTTCTTTTCCAGTTTACTTAATCAATCCCATCAATTTAAAAGTACTGATCATGAAAACACTGAATACTTATATTTGGCCTACTCCAGTGCCTCTAAAAAAGCCATCTGTAAAATGTACAATTATGTAACAAAGTAAGTATTAATTTAACTATTAATTTCTTAAGCTTATGTATTTTAATAGCATTTTTGGGGAAAAACTTTTCATTTTCCATTATTTTATTTGTTAGAAACACCTGTTGCATTCTATACCCTTTTACACCTGGCACTTAAAACTATTTTATGTTTTTATAAATTTTATTTATTTATTTATTTTTTTCTAAGGGGTTTTTATAATTGGGCAGCTTTTCTCTATATTTCTTTTTTTTTAATATTAAGGGCATGATTCTATTAATTTTCAACTACCTTAAATTTAGAATTATTAAAAAATCTACAAAATGCAAAGTAATACTAATCTTTTTAATAATTTTAATATTTTCTATTTATCAAACTTATCTACTAATAAAAATAAAAAACAGGGAATGCAAGAAAACGTATTTTACAGCACATATTAAATGTGTTTTATGGTAAATAATTTTAAACAAAATTACTAATTTTCTAAAAATTCTTAGAAACTTTTTAAAAGAACTTTATTTTTATTCTTTCTATTATTTATAAATTAATTTAGTTTTTAGTTTATAGGTTAGAAAATATGTATTATCAAAAGTTTAACAAATTCACAAAAATTTAAAGATTCTCTTTGTGATAAAAAGTATATTTCAATTCTTTGGATAAAAATTTTAATTGGTTCTTAAAAAAATTGATTGGTTGAAAATGATTATCTTTTGTTTTAGAAAAGGTTTTTTATTTAGTGTTTATTTTATTAATTGGCTTTAATTGTCAGCAAAATATAATAAACTTAAAATGTTTGTGTTATTCAATTTAAAAGAAAAAGTTTACGTTTCTATTATCATCTTTATTATTTGTTTTAATTTTAAATGAAAAAGCGACACCTCTCTAACACTTCAACATCATCATCTCACTGTTTTACTTTCAAAAGCTTTAACTAACAAAATAATTTAAAAAAAAACTTTAGTTTAAGTTTAACTAAATGTTTATAAAAATAAAAATCTTAAAATCTTTACAACCAACTATCCCCCCTCCCCAGTGGCGGCTCCTTTTCTCCCATGGATTGTCGTTTTGTGGAGAAACCTTTTGAATGGCACACCTTTGAAAGCAGTTATGAATTGGATGATGTTTTTCCTATTCTGGATAGCGACTCGGAAAAAATAAACATTGAAACACAATTTCAAGGAACAATTGAAACAGTACGTAAACACTTGGCGGCCAGTGAAATTTTTATACAAAATGAACATGTAGAAGATAATCAAATTCTGGAAACGTATGTCAAGCAAAAACGTCAGGGTGGTAATAAATTTCAAACGAATGAAGATTGTTTTAAGGCCACCATCTACTTACCCGTCAAGTGCCAAACCCATAAAGCATTAAATCCTGTAAAAGTGAAAGAGTTCAATGGCACTATTCGCCTACATGGCGTAATATCTTCTAGAATATGGTGCAATCCCAAAACCACATTAGGAGATGTTAAACGTTTTATACGCGAAGATATTCTAAAATCATTAATGGCCCGTATACAGGTGTATTGTGATGGTCTGACGGAACCTAATATAAGTAGTGATGCTATTTTCATATCCGAACCTCCTCGTAGAGTTTATTTCAATGTTAACACCTCTAGTCCTAATTCAACAGGGACAAATATACAATTTTCGGAATATATATTTCGTGGAGAAACACCTACGGTGGCAGCGGCCCAGGCAAAACAAATACTCGATTTGGATATAGCCACCTCTAGTATAGTGGGCGATGTAGAGAGTTTGCCCGAGGATGATTCGTTTAGTGATACCTCTTTTGAATTGCAAACAACCAAACAGCAAATGTTGAAAAACGCCGAAGAGTCGGCCAGTAAACGAGATCTAACACGCACCATGTATATGTTGGGTATTTCAGTGGCCCTCTTAGTTCTCATTATTTCCATTGTTATGCATTACTTCTTCAAATGAGTGTTTAAGAGATTCTGATCATTGCTCTAACTCTACCAAGCATCACTTGTTCTTTTGGAACTATTCAGATTTATTTGTTGGTAAAAATGTGTAAATGTTTCAGTTTTGTTTTATATCTTTTTAATATTTAATTAATTTTTGAAATGTAATTTTATACTTAATAATTGTACTTTTTTTTTTTTTTTTTTGTTTTATATTTTATTGTAATTTCTTTTTTTTTTTTTTTTGTAACTTTTATGTATTTTGTATGTATATTTCTATTAAATATATTTAAAGAAATGTAACTTTAATTGTTTAAACCGACACAAGAAAAATATAAAAAATGTTTAAGCCACTTTATTGGTTTGGCAAATAGTTAAACAAAATATTTAGAATCTAGTTAAATAAAATGAGAAAAAAAGAAAAATAAACAAACAAAAGATTTCTTAGAAATTTAAAAACATCAAATTTATTTTTTTATTTAATATAATGTTTTTGACGGATTATTTCTCATATTATGCACCAAAAATAGTTTTAAAAAAATCTAAAATTTGCTTATAAATCCTAAACTATAACAGGGGGGTTATTGTGTATTCAGTGATTCAGTGTGATCAGTGATTTTAGATGGAGGGAATTTTCCTTTTTTGGGAGAATTTTTGTAGGAAATTTTAAGCAAAGGGGAAAAGGGAATTTTTTTAATATTTAAAATTTCCCTCAAAAACAGCAAAAAATCAGTAAAAAATCCAAACTAATTTAATGATAAAACTGTATTTTAGGATTTGTATAATTATCATTTTTAATAATCTTCACCGTAAGTAATAACGGACTATATAAGTATATTCCCTTTTTAATTTCTACAACATTTATCTGAAACTTCATGAAGTAAATATTGAGATGAATTATGAGTATTAGAGTTA
Organism: Protocalliphora azurea; assembly: GCA_932274085.1. Classification (NCBI taxonomy): domain Eukaryota; kingdom Metazoa; phylum Arthropoda; class Insecta; order Diptera; family Calliphoridae; genus Protocalliphora; species Protocalliphora azurea. The sequence continues at coordinate 133,343,065 of OW026522.1, read as the reverse complement.
AATATTGAGATCTGAATACATTCTTTTATTAAAAAAAAAAAAAAACTATTTTATTAAAAACAACGATTTTATTGCAGAGGGAAAATTGGATCCTTCCAAAAAGGCAAAAAAGGATTCGAAAAGAAAAGCTTTCGAAATTGTATTTCAAATACACTGATTTTCGAAAATGTTTTCTTTCGAATCGAATTACACAATAACCTCCCAGGATTTAGGTATAAAATAATAAAAATCACAGGTGAGCCTTTCTAAATTAATTACAATGATTTTATTTTTTCTTTTTGCTCTTTTTTGTACTCATGCATATTATACATACCATTTTGATTTTTTCATTTTTTTTGGTAATATACATGGTGGAGTTTTGAAATAGATAAAATTTAATTATTTTAAATCGTCTATTTGATATATCAAATTATTCTTATAAAAAGTGGTAGCTATCTTTGACAGCCTCTCTATATAATCCTTTGATTTTATATTTTTTGAAGACTAGAGATGAGGGTAGGAAAATGTACATTTCTTTAACAGTAGTCCCGCATAATTTTTCGTTACCTAAAACATTTTTATGGAACAGGTTCTAGTACTGTCCCTAAAGAAATTGCACCCCTGTACCCAACACCATAAAAGTGTACCTGAATGTTTATGAAAAATTAAATACCACAACTTTAAGCGTAGTTTTGGTTTTATAAAATATAGTGACTTCAATCTTTTTGCATTTCATTAAGTAGACGAGAAACTTATTTGGCTATATGTAGTTAGTTTTCCAGATTTTTGAAAAATAAATGAAAATTTTTTTATAAAAAATGGGATTTTATCGAATTTTGTTCATAAAATCTACATTTTGCGATCGTCTGGAAAAAGACACTCGAAAACTCTTTAGAACACATCAGAGTTTTCAAAACTGCAATGTGTTTTGTAGAATCACGCTTTGGGATTTTATAACATATAGGCTAAAGTAAAAATTTTGATGCAAAATATGTCAAATTTAGAAGGGCGTTTACTTAAAAAATGTATATACAAATCTATGAAATCGGATGAGAAATAAATATTTGTAAGCGGTTAAAAGTTTTCTATGTCAGAGTTACCATACTTTGAACCCCCAAGGCGCCAACATTTGTGAAGTTTCGTATAAATGTAATCAGCCGATTAGAAATTGCAGATTTATTTTCATCCCCAAAAATGACATTCAAAATCATCTCATTTGGCTAAAATGTTGCCTTTATTGTGCCCTTTGCACTTTTTTGTATTCTATTCTGAAAAAATTGTAATACTGTAAATGAATCAGATGTTCAAAACATTTGAAATTTCTCAAAAATTCAAAATTTCACTAAAAATTCAAAATTTCAACAAAAATGAAAATTTTATAAAAAAGCAAATGTACAAAAAATTATAAAATTCACTGCAAATTCAAAGTTTTACTAAAAATTCAAAATTTCACCAAAATTTTGAAATTTCATTAAGAATCCGAAATTTTAAAATAAAATTAAAAATTAAAATAAAAACATTTGAAATTTCACCAATAAAGAGAATTTTCACTAAAAATTTTAAACTTCACAAAAAATCCTACGTTTTACCAAAAACCTACAATTTCACCAAAAATATTTCGCGAGAATTTATTTTTAATATTATGAAATTTTCACAAAAATACCGGAATTTCATCATTTCAATTTTAGCAAAAAACTAAATTTCACCAAATCGAAAATTAAAAATTTTAAACTTCACAAAAAATCCTGAGATTCACCAGAAACCCACAATTTTACCAACATTTTTTGCTAGAATTTATTTTTAATAAAGTGTGATTCATTTCGAGGTTCCCTATTTTTTGAAGAAAAAAACACAGAAAATTCAAATTTAATGTGGAATGTTTATTATCATTTGAAAGAACATTATTTGGCATTTATTTTTTGAAGGTTATGTCTATCAAATGCTGGCCGTTGCTACATCGCAGATGATCCATCCGTTGAGTCCAATTTTCGATGACTCGTTCGAGCATTTCGACTGGTAACTGGCGAATGACACTCGTGATGTTTTCCTCTAAGGCCTGAATCGAAGCGGGTTTGTCCGCATAAACTTTAGACTCTACATATCCCCACAGGAAAAAGTCTAACGGTGTGATATTACAAGATCTTTGTGGCAGTTGACTGGCCCAAAATGTGAAATTATGGGTCTCATCGCTGAATAAAATTTGTCTCGAAAACGTCGGATCTTCTTGGAACTTTTCAAGAGCCCATAGAGCGAAGCGTAAAATGCGCCAAGTTGTTCCATACGTCATTCCGAGTTGCTGCGAACGGCGCCGAATCGACTCTCCACGGTCTTCGTGTACACTCTCAGCTACGGCCGCTATATTTTCTTCACAGCGTGATGGCTATTGAAAAAAGTATCTCTACTTGAATTATTTTCATTATTATGAAAATTTCAGAAAAATTTCGAAATTTCATTGTTTAAATTTTACCAAAAATTCCAATTTCACAAAGATTCCATAATTTTGCAAAAAATTTAAAATTTCACCAAAAATTTGAAATTTCATCAATAAATTGAATTTTCACTAAAAATTTTAAACTTCACAAAAAATCCGGAGTTTCATCAAAAACCCTAAATTTCACAAAAAAATTTTTGCGAGATTTTATTTTTAATATTATGAGAATTTATTTAACAAAAATACCAGAACTTCATCAAAACATTTAAAATTTCACTAAAAATACAAAATAAAAAAAATCACGAAAAAACCGAACATTTACCAAAAATTCAAAATTTTTAAAAAAAATCCAAAATTTTATCAATAAATCGAAATTTTAAACGGAAACACACACTTATCATTTTTGTAAAATTTTCATTTTCGGAAAAATTAATTATGGTATTACAACAAAATTAAGAATAATAACAAATAACTCTGGTTGCAATTCAATAAGTTATACATTAGCTGATTAACCCATTATTTTAACACGGCGATGACATTAGAGGCAAGTATTTATCTCTGTCATTACAAGAACTAATTACTTCCAAGCTTTTCAATAACTCATTGACTTTAAAGTATTACTGAAGTCATTACTAGTAAAAACAAGAGGAACTAGTTACATTTTAGGTTACATAATGACATTATTATGTAAGAAGGAGTTTTTTTCATACACATACCTACAAAAATCCAAAAAAGGAAAAATCAAAAAAAGTTGTATTTTCAAAATCATAAATAAGTAATTACATTACTAAACTAATTCTACGTAATGCTGACGGTATACTGTTGCCATTGAAAAGAAACTACTTCCATAACTACATGCCATTACACAGTTTTTGCTGGGAAGTTAACAAGTTAAATGTTTAGGATCTTAAAATCTCAATTTGTCAATCTTTAGATTTTTTTATTCGAAGTAAATTTTTACATTATTTTTCTTTCATTTATAAGGACTTTTGTTTAGGTTCTTCATCCTGTTTAAATATTGAATACAAAGATAACGATTTTTTCAAAAAAATTGAATAAATTTAGACCCATTTTTAAAGGGTGGTCCGAATTGCTTTTTGTTATTTTTGATACGCTATAAAATAACTAGTTTTTGCACTATGGAAAGGTGATTGTCTATACTTTTTACCGAAACAAAAATTAATGTTGAGTTTCTATCCACTTTGGAATAATTCACGATATTGTCTCATAACCTCACTTTATAATTTGTACACATCTAAGTGCCACACAGAGGTTTTCAGTTAAATTCAAAATTTTTGTACAATTCATATTTTTAAGTACCGGAGATATTCTAAACCCTGATTTATTTGGGGCACAAAATGTCTAAATGGTTTAGTTATAACGAAAACATATCTCTACATATTTAGTATCAAAACTACACTAATTGAAATTTGGGAACGTATAACCCATATACAACAATGACTGATCCGCCAGACATAGCCAAATAAATTAAGTACTTGACAATTTTAGTTAGTTCTTGCTATATTAATTGGTACAAATTCAGGGTGATATATTTAAACTGCATCATTTAGAAATTATCCTTAACTTACCAGGAAATAACCAACCAAAAGGATACTAACCTTTTAAGTATCTTTTAAGATAAGAAATGATGTATAAATATATCTTAAGACCTGAGTTGCTCTAAATAACACAAAATGCTCAGAATTATTTCTGTGCAATTTTTCTTAATTTCGTAAGAATATATGTAGGTGAAAAAAGAAATTCTACATAAATTCTATAAACTTGTATAATCAATTAGTCAATTATACAATTGGTTAGAATTAACTGCCTTTTTCCCATTCAATAGTCAAATTTATTCCAAATTTAAAATACATAATTACTCGTATTTATCCAAAATGTACACCACGTAAGAATTATCCCAGCAAAAACTTTTTGGTTTTCGGTAATGACAACTACTTATTTAAGTAGTTTCTCGGTAATGAGGCGTCATTATTATTTGCCTACTCTGTATTACATAAATAAGTACTCAATAGTATAATTCACAGTAATTTTGAAATCACGTGGATGAGTTGGCTAGAGCGCTGGATTAGTAACCAGATGGTTGTTGGTTCAGCCCCATTCTGATGCTGTTAGTTTTTTATAACAAAATGTCTAAAAAGATATTTTATACTAAAAAAAGTTTTTGCCGCTTAGAAAATTAGGTGCGAGATGGTGTACTGAGTAAGACGTTAGCCATTTAAAACGAATGGTTAATTTGTGTTCCAGTTCAAATCTTACTGACGGCAAAAATTTTTTTATTTTTATTTTCGTTTATGTACATATTTTTGAGTACCAATAGAGTCAAAAAATAACTGCATGAATTCGTGGACAGCTCGAACAAAAATAACTAGTTATTCAGGCAAAAAATAAGTAGTTTATTTTTGTTTCCAATTATACCTACTAGCTTACAGGAAAGCAAAGTTTTTGCTGGGATAACACTGGTTGGCAAAAAATCCTCCCCTATATACGAATAGTTGGACTATAAGGATTTTAATGTGTTAAGCACGAATCTGCTTACAGTTTTTTCCACCTGATCTGGATTTTTTATGGGCGTTTTTAAAAAGCTATTACACGAGTATAATATATAAATGATATACCAAAAGAAATGGACTAAAAACATCTTTAAGCCATTCTAACATAATTTTTTTATATGCTCAATATTTTTTGAGTTATTTAGAAATTAGTGTCAGAAACAAATTTTTTTTCTTACAAAATTGAAGATTTTTTTCTTGAAAGCTCTTTTAAAAAGTGAAAACGCCAAAAATGTTTCTGTTTTTATCTTTACCGTAAAGCTAAAAATAAAATAAGCCATTCATCATCGAAATTGATTTTATTCGCAGTTTTGATTTTATTCACAGTTAAGTGAAAATACCCATGTATACCTACAATCAACTGGAGATAGACCAGTGGGGGAAAAAAGTTGTTTTTTCTTCGTTAAACAAAATAGGTAGAATAAATGGAATAAATGCATACTTGTATAACTCGATTAAAATTATCTTCAGGTATTCTTAACACTATTTTTTTATCGGGTCAATATTTTCGGAATTAAGGAGCAAAATTCTTTCACTTTTCATGAAAATTTTATATAATTTTTCGCCACTAATTTTCGAATAACTGCGAAATAAGATGACTTGAATACAATTTTCATTTGCATTTTTTTGTGTTTCAATTATCTGAATTATCAGCACGTCAAATTCCACTTATTTTTGTTTAAAGAAGAAAAAAAAATGTTTTTTTGCCCACCGTGTGTCTCCACTTAATTGTAGGTATATATGGGTATTTCCACTTAATTGTGAATAAGATCAATATTTGTGTATCAATTTTAATGATACATGGCTTATTTTATTCATAGTAATACCAACTTTATAATAATGTATTAAAAACTGCACATCTTTTCGGTTTCATTTCTTAAAAGAAATTTTCAAGAAAAAAATTCTTCAATTTTACATCAAAAATTGTTTTTTCCGACATTTATTTCTGAATAACTCCGAAACTGGTGGGAAGATAAAAAAATAATGTTAAATGACTTAAAGATAATTTTGGTCCGCATTTTTTAGTATTCCAAAATGTCCAAAATTTTTTCTCTTCTTTTTTCCTATTTTTGTAATAACTTCGTAAATACGATTCCAAGCAGTATCATATTTTACACACATATTATTTGGACTTATATCAGTTAGGCTGTGAAAGAATTATGAAAATATTATTTATTTGTTGCATTTTGAAAATGACAAAAAGCACTTGGGATCACCCTTTACTAAAAGACATACCCTATGGAGCCATTTGAATATCTCTATTTTTATTGTGCTGATGTTTGTAACGCACAGAAAAAATCATCCACATCCTTAAAGTATACCAATTGACTCAGAATCACTTTTTGAGTCGATCTAACGATGTCCGTCCGTCCGTCTGGCTTGCTGGACGGCTGGCTATCTGTCATTGTAAACCTTTTGTACAAAGTACAGGTCGCAATTTTGAAGATAATTCAATGAAATTTGGCACCTAGGACTATCGTGACACAAGGAGGGAGCCTATTGAAATTGATGATGATCGGTCCATTATTTCATCTAGCCTCCATACAAATGTTCTCCCGGAATAGGGGTTTAACGATCATAAATGCTTTAAATATAGCAATATTTTTATGAAATTCAGTATAAGGAAGTTTTATATAAGTGCCAATCTTTGTGCCAAATTTCATGAAGATAGGTCCGTAACTGACCAAAGATTCCATATAAAACTCTCTTCCAAAAATCACTTTAAAGTGCATAAATCACATACACATGTTAGTATCAGGTTAATATTCGACACAAATAAGTTTTATGTAAGTAGAAATCATAGTGACAAATTTTATGGGGAAAGCTCCATAATTTACCGTAGCTCCCATATAAGTCCACTTTCGGGAATCATCCTAAAGTGCATAAATTCATATAAATGTTAGTATTTACGTAATATTCTGTATTCGTATATTTCATTTTATACTTAGTAAAAGTATCGGTCCACTATTGTCCACATGACTAATATAAAACCCCACGACGAATTTTGATGGACATGCACAATGGTGTAGGGTATCATATGGTCGAGCTTGACCAACTATATCTTTCTTACTTGTTTTTTTTTTAATTTTGAAAAACTCTTGAATTTATTCACGATTTTTATTTTTTGAAAAGTCAAAAAAAAAAAAAAACAGTGAAAAAGAGTGTAATTTTAAACATATCTCTATAAGCTGTAAACGGATTTTAATGATTTAAATTATATATAGGAGCTGACCATGTTCTCTTTAAATGCAGCAATTTAAAAATGATATCACTTAAAACTGCATTCATAATATAAATGCAATTTTAGGATGCATTTTCGAAAAATTTCTACACTTTGAATAATTTTCTCCTTCTGATATTGTAAAAATTATAATGTTTACTAAAAGTTCCAATGTAAATTGTTCTGGGACAAAATAAAATAAATAAGATTTTTTTCATACAAAAATATTTTGTTAAAATTTGTAAGTTTTTTTATGTGAGCTAATTTTAGTTATTTGCGGTATAAAATTTTTTGTTCCATAATACGAGTAATTACTAATATACTGTATTATAAACATATTTGTCTTCAGTATTAACCAAAACTATTTAAAATCAAAAGGTTAGAAAATTCTTTAAAACGCATCTGAATATTACATTCTTTAACAAAAACATTATTTTTTTATTTTACAAAATCATTTATAATATTTTTTTGGTAATAAATTTTATACTGGTTTTTAAATCAATAAAATCCGATATATATAGTATAGTTAAAGAGTTATTAACATTTAAAATTATGTACTATTGAATGATAATAACCAAAAAAATTAAAAAAAATAAGAATTTATAAAAAAATTAAAATTTTTTTATGAAAAAACTGATGGTCTTTTTTCTAAAAAGTTAAAAAAGTATTAAAATAGTACCTTATTACCTTATCCCAGAACAATTATTTTTGCATTTTGTAGTAAAGATATTACTTTTAAATATTTTAAAGGAAAATGAAAATTTAAGGGTTGAAATTTGTCAAAAATGCATTGCAAAACTATAATTTCATTACGGGTGCATTTTTAAATAAACGATTTTCTTTTGAATTATTGCCTTTAACTAAGTATCAGTTGGCTTTCATTAAAGCCTTGAATCATTATAATCTGTTTATATCGTATAGAGATATTAACGTACCTTGTCGGATTTTTTAAATTTTATAGAAATGTAAATCGTGAATAATTGCAAATTGGAGAAAGTAATCATGAGGGAGGCTAAATGGCTCCATAGGTTATATGGGCACCAAATATGAAAAAATCCGAAGACCCTTCTTTAAAAAATTTTTATAAATTTTTATAAATCTCTCGTGGAATGAAAGATATAAATTAAAAAAAAGCAGGTGATTATTCCTGCTTCTATATCTATTTTTTTACAGGAAATAAAAGAATACTGAAATTTTTTAAATTCTGCTTAAATTTTGGTTAAGTTGGACCGAGAGTAGTAATAGTTTGTGAAATAGTTTTCTAGAATTAATTTCAACAACAAATTAGTTCATGAATTTAGAAGTCCTGTCGCGATTATGAGTGAAATGATTTATAAAATCTTTAGATTAAAGGATAATCCGATCTTATTTCTATTCAATGCATTGATTATTACATAAAAAATATATATTAAAGTCTTCTACGTCAATAATTCCAAAATTTGAATTATGTTCGGCTACAATGTCAAAATCTCACACTGTATTACATTGTGTTCATTGATTTACATAAAGATCAAATTTACTTAAAAACTAAAAACTTTTGATAACTTTAAGCGCATAAGTTTCTTTTTTGAACTTTGATAAATATTTATGAATATTCTACATTTCATTCTAAGACGTTATCTTAAGTCATTGTTTTATGCACAAAACATTAGAAGAGATCAGATCGAATACGAATTTGCTAACATTCCGATTAATATGTATTGATGATCGTGTATTAATATCTAAACTTTTTTGTATATTAAAATTCAAATGATTTCTTCATTTACTTAATAGTTAGTAATATTTCCTGACGTGGCTTTTTTTAAATTAAATTTTTTTATAGAAAATAATCTATATATTTTAAAATATTCTTTTTATAGAAAAAACACTTAGACAATACTAGAGAAAATTTTATAATTTTAAGAGTTTCAATTCTAAAATTATAACTCACAAGTGTTTAATTGTTTTTGGCTCTAGCAGTTCTCTACACAATCTGTCCCCCTCATAACTCAAGGGAATCATAAATATAATGGCTTCAGCTGTACAAAAAAAAGGCAAAGAGGTAATTGTTTTTAACATCTGAAACATAAACTATGACCCCAACATTTTACCATCAATGATGATATTTTTTATTATAATTAAATTATGTGTTTTTGGGGGTATTTTGCGTTATTCTTAGATCTTGGCGTCAAATTGTTGGACGACATAAGAAAAAACACACAACTCTATAAATTATAAAACAAGAAAATAAAATTCATACACACCAAAGAGCTTGTCTGATCATACTAGGAGGTAGTGTTGCCAGGAGCTGAGGAAAATTGCACTTTAAAAAAAGGTCAAGAAAGGCTAAAAGCCAAAAAAATAAATAAAAATAAAGCTTGAAAAAAGTTAATATTTTTTATTTTTAATTTAAAAATTGATTTTTTTTCGTTCATTAGTCTTTGATATTTTTTTAAAGATATTGTATTAAATTTATAAATAAAACATAGAACGGATGCCAGAAAAATTATCCAATGAAAAATCGTTCACAAAATTCTCGTCTAAATTTGAGTTATATTTCACATGTAAAATGACCCAACGTTTTGAAGTGATTTTTCGTCATTTTTGAATTATAATTCCTTTTTGATTAGTAGTTTCCAAATTTTTGTTTAATTTTTCGTTTTCTATACGTTTGTGCCGATGTTTGTAACGTACAGAAAAAACAAGTATGAAAGATATAGTCGGTCAAGCCCGACCATATGATATCCTACACCTTTGTGTATGTCCATCAAAATTCGTGGAGGGGTCTTATATTAGACATGTAGACAATTGTAGACCGATACTTTTACTAAGTGTAAAATAAAACATGCGAATACAGAATATTACGTTAATACTAACATTTATATGAATTTTGTACACTTTAGGGAGATTCCCGAAAGTGGGCTTATATGGGAACTATGGTAAATTATGTAATTATGTAATATTCTGTATTCGTATATTTTATTTTACACTTAGTAAAAGTGTTGGTCCACAATTGTCCACATGTCTAATATAAGACTCCTTAAGGAATTTCGATGTCCATGGACAATGGTGTGGGGTATCATACCGACTATATCTTTCTTACTTGTTTTTTTTTTGTTTTTTTTTTTTTTTTTTGTTTTTATAAGAATTTTATGAATTATATTCATAAATAATTTCTATGGTTAAAGAAGTTTATTAAAAATAATTATGCTAATTGATAAGTAAGTCTATATAGATGAATTAAGTTATATTTGATTTAAAAAATGAAACTCCACAGGCGGAAATTTTTCTTAAATATAAATAATCTAGATTTTTTGTACGAATTAGTGCACAGAAATGCTTAAATGGATGATTCTGTAAAAATAAAATTAGTAAATGCAAATAAGAAATTATTTTCCTCTTTACTGAAATACTAAAATTTTAGGCAATTTTAAGAATCAATAAAGGCTAGAAAAAAGCTAGAAGCTAAAACAAAAAAAAAATTGAGGCTAAAAGCAAAATAAAAAGGCTAGATTTAGCCTTAAAAGGCTAAACTGGCAACACCGCTACGAGGTTTAGATATAAAGAAAATTAAATAATTTCTATAGGGGAAAATACCCCTTTTTTTTAACATTAGCAAGAGGAGTAAGTATGAATGAGTGTGAGGAAAGCAGGTGTGCTTTTTATGAATTATATATATTTTTATTTTTTATTTTTTTGAATAACACACGATCTTACGTTGTTCTTGTTTTGGTGGAACATTTTGAAGAAAAAAAAAAAAATTATTAACAAAAATGAAAGGAAACTAAAATTTTATTCGAAATAGTTTCCTGATGTTGTTAAGTGTTTAATGATCTTGAAAATATAAATATTTAAGAGAATAGAAAAAAAGTGTTATAAATACAAACTATATTTTATTTCTGTTATCATTGTTGTTTTTGGATTTTTCATTATGCTCATTCATTGTTTTGATTTATGAAATATTCATAATTCTTAGAAACTTTAATAATTCCCTCAATTTATGTTTTTCTTTTGTCTGCCCCACTCTAATGTGTTTTGATATTTGTATAAGTTTTCATAATATTATGATTTTTACTATTTGTTTTTATATAGTTTTTAAAATACCCTACACTAGAGGTGGCAGTGTAGGGAATGAACATGGTTTTAGTTTTATAAGAAAGTTCTAAAATTTTTTCTAAATTTGTGAAAAAAAATTGTTTCCTAGTTCAAAAATTATTACTTCTTTTAAGTGTTTAACATTTTAAAATATTCCCACTCCAAAAATGTAAAATAGAAATAAATAAAATTCACCTAAAATATATGTTTATGGTTCTAAATAGTTTGGCATTGAAAATCTGCCAAATTGTTTCAGTAATATAAAAAATATGAAAAGAAATATGAGACAACTTTTAAAAACATATATCGTTCATTCTATTAGAGATTTATAATAATAATAATGTAATAATAACTTTTTGACGGAGGGTCATCAGGTACTCATATAATCTATAGAACCATTTAGTCTTTCTCATTATTATTTTTTCAATTAAAAAAAATCGCGAATTTATTTACGATTTTATAACAGTTAAAAAATCCGACAAGGTACTTAACATTAAATATTAATATCTCTTTACGATGTAGACAGATTTTAATGATTCTAGACTCTAATGAAGGCCAACTGAGACCTCTTTAAAGGCAATAATGCAAGAGTAAATTTTTTTATTTAAAAATGCACTCATAATGCAAGTGCAATTTTACAAGTCATTTTTGAAAAATTTTTATACCCCTTCAATTCTAATAATAATTGTTCCGGGATAAGGTGATCTACCATTTTTTTTTTTTTTTTTTACAAAAATTACCAACATTTTTTTCATACAAAATTTTAATTTTTTTATAACAGTAATATTTTCAATAATATGTAACTCTTTAACTCGTTGAATTTGTTTCATTTGACAACCATTATAAGGTTTATTATATTAAATATTATAAATCATATTATATAATTCTAAAATAACGTTTTTGCTAAAGATTCTCTCACAATAAAAATTCCATTTTCAGATGCATTTTTACGAAATATCTACCCTTTTTATTTTAAATATTTTTGCTTAATATTGAAGAAAAATATGTTTGTTACACAGAACATTCGCAGTTATTCGCAGTTCTGTGACAAAATGGTATTATACTACAAATAACAAATAATTAAATGAATATTATGATTAAATTTAACTTTAAAAAATCTGTAGGAATATTATTTAAACATTTTTTTAAAATAGTGGACCATTTTCTCCCAGAATAATTTATATTAAAATTTTTAGTAAGCATTATAATTTTTATTATATTAGAGGGAGAAAAAAAATTGAAGGGGTAGAAATTTTTCAAAAACGCTTCTTAAAATTGCATTTGCATTATGAATGCATTTGTAAGGGATAATATTACTTTAAAATTACTGCGATAAAAGATGAATATGTCCATCTTCTATATGTAATTAAAATTATTAAAATCAGTTTAGAGCTTATAGAGATATTGGTGTTTTTTGGAAATGAAAATCGGATAGATTTATATATATATATATATATATATATATATATCAATAAAAATAATAATTGACATATTTTTCAAAGATATATATATATATATATATATATATATATATATATATATATATATATATATATATATATATATATATACATATATATATATATATATATTTATATATTACGAGTGAAATCGAAAATTCTTGTCATATATAAAATTCAATAGTTTGGAAACGGTTGATCTTAGGGTTTTAACTTTTTTTTATTTAATTCAAATTATATTACAGATCACAGAAAAATAATACTTTTATAGTTCTAACCACTACTTATGAACTCGTGGATCTTTCATTTGATAGTTGTTTTAGTAACTTTTATGGAACAGTTTGCCCATCTCCTTTAAAAATCTTTAATATTTTGTTACGCCTTTTTTTTTTTTTTTTTTTGTATATATAATAAGAAATACTTTCAAAAAATTATTAAGTATTCCAATTTACCTCTACAACATAGAATAGGGTGCTTATATTAATAATTTTCATTATAATTTTCTTAATGTACATTTTTCTGCATCATAGCATTTCCCCAAAAACAACAAAATCAATAACTAAAAAAATATATTTTACATTTTCTTAAGAATTTTATGATTGTTGTAACTTTCTTCCAGCAAACTTTTTTGTAATTTTCCAGTTTTTTTCTGAAATGTTCTTTATTTAAAGGCAATTTAGTTTTTTAGGTAAAAAAAGAAAAAAAAAATCAGGGGGAAATATTTGTTCAGTTTTTTAATGAAAAATAAATAAATAAAAGAATTTTTTGCTTAGTGTTTTTTAAGAATTATTTTTATAATAAATTTTTTTAAATTCTTTAGAAAAGTGTTTTTTGTCTTTTCGTTGTGCTAATTTATGTATGATTTTATATAATTTTATTGTTATTTTAATGCTTGTTGTACATTATTTTTTGAAATTGTTCAAATAAAATATTAAGATTTATTAGATTTATTTATATAATTTATGTCTATTTAAATACTTAGTGAAAAGGGAAAAATCGTATCTCTCCAAAGATAATTTTTAAAAGGGAAAAGAATAATTTACAATATTTTAAAAAGGCATTTTACAAGGGAATAACCAAAGGTTAAAAAAAATATATATTAATATATATTTTTTATATTTTTACTTACATACACTGCCTGCCACTTGAATAAGGAATCACATTTTTTTAACTTTAATTAAGTATATCTCCTAAACTAAAGTTCAGAAAAAAATAATTTTTTGCGCAACCAAATTTCAAAGTGTTGGCTTTAGTTTCCTGAAGAAATAAAAAATTTACATATTTTGTTATACTAAAATTATGCATTTATTTAAAGACATGTATTTTTGTGGTACTTTTTCGTGTGTCACTTGAATAAGGAATATTTTAAAACTAAGCAAACTGTAATTTATTTTTAAATTTTAGGTTATAAAAATGAAAGTTATTATCTTCTAGCATTCAATCAGTAATGAGTGGCAGTACTTTTAGAAATAACCTTAAAAATGCGATTTGGCATCGAATTGTACAATGACTCTAAGTAATTTAGCGAAATGGAACTCCATGCTTCTGCTATTGCATCCTATAAGGATTCTATCGTCTCAAATTGTTTTCCTCCTTCATAAACTTTTCTTGCAAGCCATTTTTCATTGGATTCAGGTCTGGTGAATATGGGGGCCAATCCAAAAGTTGAACGTCTTGTTGATTAATTAATTGTTTTACAGCTCTGGCGGTATGAATTGGAGCGTTGTCGTGTTGGTACGTCCAAGATATAGGTCCAAAAAAATTATTAAATTTTGGAAATGCTTCCTCTAGAATGTTTTTGTAAGTCGTTGCAGTCATTTTATTGGATACAAAAACCAATTCTATGGTACCATAATACGAAATGGCACCCCATACCATTATTCCGCCCTCTCGGCTGTGTCTGCGGCTCAAAAATAATTCCTCCTTATTTAGGTCATGGAAGTAATAGTTATACCCGTTGGGACCATCAATATTAAACTTTTTTAAACCATTGTCGGACCATGTCATTGTATTTTTGGCAAACTGTAGACGTTGTGATTTGCGTTTTTCGTTAAGTGGTGTTTTTTTTTGCAGTTTTCGTCGCACTATGTATGGGCATGACTTTAAAATACGGTGCACTGTCCTTAACTGGCACTGACTCCACTTTTTTTCACGTATTTTTGATACCGACATGGCAGAATTTGATGCAATTCTAAGAATTTTTCGTCTTTCTTTTGGAGTTGTTGCCATTTTCTTCCGCCCTTTCATGTTTTTTTCCATATCTTTCCACGTTATTAAAATAATTGTACACAACTGTCTTTTCTCTATTAATGTTTTTGGCTATTTGGACCTGATTCTGACCCTTAGATTTCAAAATCAGAATTTTTTCTTTTTCAGAGTTATTAAGAGCCTTACCACGTCCCATTTTGAATAAAAACTATTTAAAAACTATCAAATTAAAAATTCTCTAGCCGTTTATATTGAAAGAAGTTCAAATCATAGCCTTCCTGATTAATATTAAAAGATTTCCTTATTCAAGTGACACACGAAATAGTACCACAGAAATACATGTCTTTGAATAAATGCATAATTTTAGTATAACAAAATATGTATATTTTTTATTTCTTCAGGAAACTAAAGCCAACACTTTGAAATTTGGTTGCGCAAAAAATTATTTTTTTCTGAACTTTGGTTTAGGAGATATACTTAATTAAAGTTAAAAAAAAATGTGATTGCTTATTCAAGTAGATTATTGTTAATGAAAAGTTTACTATTTTTGTAAGGAAAGTGACTTAAAATTTATTTCAACTATATAAATATTCTAAAGCATATTTTCTGCAAAAAAATTGTTTCTTTATAAAGATATTACTCTTTGTTCTCAATAAATTGAATATACTTTTTGCTTATTTTAGCAAACAATTTTTTTCGTATGTTTGCTATAATAATGAAACTTTTAATTATTATTAATCATATTTACATTAATATTTTTTTTATTACTTTTTTATTTATAGATGGATATAATTTCTAAAAAAAAGAAGTGGTAAGTTTGTATTTTTTGTAATAATTAAATAAATGCATTTTATAACCATAATAAAATTTTATGATTTTTTCAATTTATTAGTTTTAATAAGAAACTTTATGGATATAATTATATCACAAACGTGTGTAGTTTTAGATATTGTATTACGATAAGTTTAATATAATTTGATTTTATTCTAAAATTCTAAGAAACATCTGATTGATCTCTAAATCTTATAAATATGTATGAGGTTCACTAAAATCTTTTTCTCAAAAAAAGATTAATGTTTTGGTACTTAAAGGGTCTAAATATTAACAGAATAGATTCAAATGTTTTTCATAACATTTTATTTGCTTTTGAAGAAAAAAGTTTTAACCACTTTTTACATGATATCAGTAATTCAAACTAATAAAATATTTGACTCATTAAATGGACATTTTTGATCATAAGTGAAAATAACTCAAAATATTAATTTTTAACCGAGTTCTATAAAATATTCCAAAATTCGGAAAATCTGATTTCATTAAATAATAATTGAATAATAATGGTAATGGAACTAAATATGAGCTTTGTTCAAGAACTGTAAATTAAAATTAAAATTCCAAAATAATATTTACAATAGATTTTCTTAGTCATTGGAGATTATGGAAGATTGAAAGTTATATATTTACTGAATATTTATAATGTGATTGACGAACCATCAAAAGAAATGGAAACGTTTTTTTAATATAAGAGTTTTGTCTTTCATGTTTTGTGAAATGGTAATACAGATAGGGTACAAGGTGAGCATTTTTTATTTAAAGTGTTTCATTCTCATATTTTGTAATTTTCATTTAGATATGTTTTATTTAATTTAAGTCCTTTAATCCTGACTATCTTTCGTTACGTTGCTTATTTTTATGAATTTCTGAAGAGTCCAAAAAATAACGAAACTACCCAAACCCATGGGGTGAATTCGCCAAGTGATAGCTTCCTTTTTTTCGTTTTATATTAACACTGCAATTGAAAAGACAGACAAAAATTCATTTTTTAAATTGAATTTTATGTAAAATAAATAAAAATTCAAATAAATATTTAAATAATAATGCAGATCCAAAATAAGTGCATTGCAAAAATACCTAAATGTTTTTTGTTTAAATTCTGTAAACACTACGGAGTCTAAGTATTCTACAGCTAATAAGTACCTCATAGCTGATTGTGACGTTCCTGTAGGATAAGTTGGATCGGTATACCAGCAGTCTGGTGAATGCTCCCCAAGGAGAAGTCTTATGCACCAAAGATAATTTTTTCACAGTTTAAATTAATTTATCAAAACAAAAGTGGAAAATACTTGTTCATTACTATCAAATTCATAACAGGGAATAAAATCTTTATTGAATTCCAAAAATTAAAAAAAAGTTATTACAGAAAAGAATCCACAGCATAATATTTGGGAGAGTATTGAAGATTAATTGTTTCTTCAATCTAACTGCGGTCAAATGTAAATTGGATATATCAAAATTTGATGGATGAAAGATATGCCATAAAGGAAGATGAAACCAATAGTGCCACAAAAATTATTACTTCGTTTTTAAGATAATTGGCGATGGCATATGTGCCCCTATGGCAAATGCTTCCCCTTCTACCCTACAGTAAATTTGACACCGGAATTCAAAAATTTTATGATTTAAGATCAGAAAGTTATTTCCTACATAGACCTTGTCAATTGGCAATGGCATATGTGCCCCTATGGCAAGTGCTTCCCTTTCTACCCCACATTAAATTTGACGCCGGAATTCAAAAATTTTATGTTTTAAGAACAGAAAATTTAGCCACGAATGTTAATTTGCTTGTCTGCAAAAATTCTTCCTACAATCTAAATATAACCGAAATAATTTATGTAAATCAGGGATGAAAAATTACTTATTTTATATTTTACCAACCAAAATGTACTTTTTCATCAATAATTGTACCATTTTTTTCAATATATTTTAATTAAAAACATTTACATAGAAATTTAATAGATTCTAGATAGATTTTTGTTAAATAATTTAAGTAAAAATATTTTAAAATTTGTTGAATTCAGTTCGACACAGTAGGCAAATTAATTACAATTATTTCTTTTGTTATAATAATATTTTAGTAGCAGATATTGATATGATTTTTTGGCATGTAATATAATTTATTTAACATTTAATATTTAATAATTTATTATGAATTTTTAGGTAAAAATTCAATATTAAAGCTATATTTTTTATTTAAAAGAAATCCTAATATTAAAGAAATATATATTTTGGAAATTCTATTTTTAATGAATGAATGAATGAATTAAAGATATGATTAGTATATAAATGAATATCCATAAAATTATATTTGAAAATATTGGTTGCGACTTTTTGCGATCTTTTAAAATATTAGAAAAAATGTGTGATACCTTATGTTAGCAATTTGTTAAAAACTAATACAAAATTTAAGACAATTTCTAAAAATTTGTTATACATATAGTACACTAAGATAGGTGTGGTTAGATCAAGAACATATTTTAATAAATTTATTAAAATAAGTTCGAAATTAAAACGAAAAAAAATGTTTTTTTTTACGAGTTGCATTGTTATTACCCGCACATTTTTAGTGGAAATATTTACTAACAGAATATAACAGTTCCAATAACCAATATCTCTAAAACTGGTTTTCTTGTCATTCTAAAACTGCTAAATGTAACACTGTGTGCTGTCTAGTGCTCTCTATTAAATATTTATAAACTCAAAATTTGTTTTCCTATTTGGGAAAATATTTTACGAAGGCAGAACAATTGAATACGTTTTTCCCAAAATTATATTTTCCCGAAATATTTTGTAACTAAATATATGTAAATAATATCATAATTAATTGTACCAAATGAACATTGTAGTACCACGGTACCAACATATATAAACATGCACCAAAAAAAAAAATACAATTGTACCATGTTTTCCATCCGTGGTGTAAATCCGTCTTCGTTATTCGTCTATGAGGATTTAAGATTATACTTACGTATTATGTCGAAGTCCAAGAAACAAAAAGGATAAAACCTAAGATTTTGTAGAAAAAGTGTTGAAATATATATGAAGATATTCGATATAAAAAGCCATCATTAGGTTGCGAATTTTAAAAAAATTACATTTTCAATATATTAGTTTAAAAAATGCCACTATAAATACAAAATATAACCTAAAAATTAAAAATAATTTGCACTTATTATTAAAAAATATATCAACAACGCCATATCCGGAAAGTGATTTTTATCTGATATCTTTAATTTTCCATGAAAAATTTATATACACGAATTTTAGTGGACCATTTATAGGACTTCCGTTTTAAGTTTCACGAAATTGTGATTTTATTTCGTTTTTTTTTAGTTTTTAATAAATCTTAAAATAAATATGTCTTTGGGAGAGCTTTGTCCGAAAAAATCGAGAAAAATGCAATTTCATTAAAATGTATTTAAAAAAAATCTTTTTCACTTTTGTCATATTCGTATTAAAGTCCAAATGAAAATGATTTATTTTTTAAAGAATATTATAACATGTAAATTAATGTGTAATATTAAGCAAAATATAACCAAAAATGCATTATTAACTAAATATGCAAAAACATGCACCCATAAATCAATATAGTTTTTCCTAAAAATGTGTGATACAGATAGATAATTACCATGACAACTAAAAATATGCTCTAAAAAAAGTATTTTATGCGCATAAAAGATGCTCTTATAATAGGAATATATGCCCTAAAAATTAAAAAGATATGCTCTTAAAATATAATTTTTTTCTAAACTAAAAATAACTCGATTTTTATTAGCAATTACTAAAAAATATGTGCTTTTTGCACTTAAAATCATTGAAAGCTAATACATTGTATTAGAAAATTACAAAATTTCAATCAATTCGTAAGATGATAATTATTAGGAAATCGGCTTTGAAAACCTTATGTGATAGTAAAAAAGTACATTTCATTAACGGTAAATTATGTAAAAAAAATTCTACAAAATATGCAAAATTTTTCTTTTGAGTGTAAAATATGAAAAATCATGCTCTTAAGAATACAATATGCAAAAAAAAAACTATTAAAATATGCTCTAAAGTAAGGATTTTCTATGAAAATATGACAAAATATGCTGCTTAGCCTAAAATATGCAAAAATATCTATAACAAACCGATGCCAAAATTCTTAAAATTGTCTGAAACGGACAGTTTAGTTAATTTCAAGCCCAACAAAAAAATACTATATTGCATATTTTTGGCTGCCCTGATAATAATGACTTTAGATAGTATTTAAATGAACGTCTTGTATTTTAAGAAGCTGAAATTGTTGTTATGATACAATTTCCATTACGAAATGTCTTTATTAGACAAATTTTTATCAAAACAAACGTCAGAATTAGTGCGAATGCGTACAAGGTAACCTTGGTTAAACAGCTGATTATCATTTTTTTTTGTTACAGCTGTCAAATTGTTTATAGGAACATATAAATGAATTGGACTTATTGTTGTTTTTGTGCAACTGTTGTCACTTTCCATAAATTCGCATTAATTTTGACGTTTGTTAGGGATATAAATGTAATGAATTCTAACAATCAATTATAGGTTATACTTACAAAAAACATTGAAGTCCGATAACCAAAATAAAGATTCGGTACACAATTTATTATTAGAAATCTGACATCTAAAAAATATTATTTTTTGATAAAAAAAAAATAATATTTTTTTAATGAAAAAAAAAAAAAAACTTTTGGTGCAAATTTACTTCTTCTATGATATTAAATTGATAGGGACACTATGACCACAAAATTTTGAATTATAAACATTTTAGCAAGAACTCTTAACCATACACTTCAACATACATAAACTTTTTACTTATTTTAACGAACATAATTTTAGGTTTTAAATTAATTTATTACACTTTTTATTTTACACTTGATTTTCTTGAAATATTAATTTTTTAAGGAAAATTATAATCAAAATTCACAGCCTCTTCAGCAATATTTGTTTAAATTACGATTATTATTATAAATACATATTAGAATTTAAAAATATATTGCAAAAATTATTATTATTATTACTTTGTTATTTTTTTTTTTTGAGTCTCAAAAAAACATTTTTTGATAAATTACTTGAGTTATTAAGAGATAAAAATTATTACTAAATTACGAAATAACCATTAAAGGCAAAAAATAAATTTAAATAACAAAAAAAATCTGAATACGTGCAAAAATCAAATCAAATATTATATTTTATGATTTTTTAACAAATAAAAAAATAAAAAATAAAACTCAACTCAATGTTAAAGTAAATTATCATAAATATTATTTGTTTAAATTACATTAAAAAATATTACATTATTACTTATTATTACTACAATAACAGAGAAAAAAAAACTAACTACACTTTTAAACATTAAATGACTTATGATTAAATGCATATAAAGTAATTTATCAAATTGGAACGATCGACAACGACAACGACATTAATGGCAAAATAAAATTAAAATCTATAGATTTTAATTTTATTTTGAAATTTGTATTTATAAATTAAAATTTCAAATATAATATTTTTAATAGTAGTACACGTTAAATGAGAGAGACCAAAAGTAGTGATTTTTTGTTAATTTGTTTATAGAGGGGAAAAATAAAATGCAAACTTTGTGGAGTATTTGTTTAAAAGGAAAAAATTTATTGCAAAATTACAATAGAGGCGACAAGCGGCTAATTTGTTCCTCTTATACTCGTACACAAGCTTTTGCTGGTCGTTTTCCATTACCACTTCAATAAAAAGAATTTTTGTGCAGATTACAATTGTTACAGATTATTTGATTTCTTGAGTTCCTGACCATTTCAACGATCGTCATTAAAATATTTTAGCACAAATATAATATGTCATGAATTCCATAAGACATCACTTATGAAAAATAACTGAGGTCTTAGATTTGGTTCATATTTAGAACTTACATGCTTGTAAAACTACATTGACGTATCTATTTTAATTTTTTGAAATTTTAAAAAAATCGCGATTTTATTCACACTTTTTAAATTCTTAAAAATGAAAATTTTACACTTTTTATGTAATTTTAATTATACATATCTTTTGAAGTTCGATTTCATTGATTTTAATGTCATTAGAATGGCAATTAATTCCTCTTTTAATATTGTAATTAAAAACGAAATCATTTTTTAAAAAATGCAGGTATAATGCAAATGCATTTTTTGGATGCATTTTTTAAAAACTTTTTCTACCTTCGATTTTTTATTTTCTTATTTAAACGTAAAACTTTATAATATTGACTAAACAATTCAATTTAAGTTTTTTTTGTTTTTTTTGTGACGAGAAGCTGTTGTATTTTTAAAACTTTTTTCTAAAAAATACCAACAAATTTTCCCATACAAAATTTCATTTATTTAAATATTTTTGTGTTTTGGACTAAAAACATAAACATTTTTTTAAACAAATTTTTTGTTTTGTTTATAGAAAAAAATTGAGGAAATATGTATGCAAATTTATATATGAATAATTAGTAAAATTGTGAAATTTTAATAAAATATAATTTAAAAAAATTTTTATTAAAGAAATTTTATAAAAAATGCACTTGAAAAATTGCAAATGCATTTATGCATTTAATGCAGTTTATAACCATAATTTTATTTTTGAATTATTTAACTTAAAGCAACGTATGTAGTTTTATATATTTTAATTTTTCTTTGATTAAAATGTACAAAATAATATTTTTAAAAATGTAAATTTTTGTACGAACAAAATTTTGGTATTTTTTTCTAAAAATTATTAAAAATAGTAAATATTTCGTCACAAAAAAAAAAAAAAATAAATAAAATGACTTGTTTAAACAATAAATCATTTTTTAATATGAAATAAAAAAACGCTTCTGAAAAATGCATAAATTTAGTAAAAAACTAAAATTATTTATTAAATTTATTATAAGAGGCGGCAAATGTAGAAATCGAATGCATTTTAAATAGTGAAAATCCGATAAGAAATATGGAAAATATCGTCTTTTAAAATAACATACTGTTTCAATTTTGTTAATTTTTTAATATTTTCAAACCGCGAGAAAACACGGTTTTTTGACTTTTGTTAAAACAAAAGTTGGATAAATTTTACTAACTTCACAGAAAACATATTTAGTGGATATGAAAAAAAATGTTGAAAGACGTGAGGTCAAAAATTGTATTTTTTATGAGTTCATTCGTGGAATTAATGATACAAAAAAGAAAAAAAGAAAGGAATAATTGATACGTTCTTCCAATTTTAAAATCAATAGCTTACATTAAAAAAGTTTTCAAATTCCATAATTTATTTCCAACATTTTCACTTTATCTGAATATGTCGTTTGTAGTTTGCCGCTTATCGCCCCCTTTGCAATTCATTTGCACATCGTTTTTCATTCACTATTAAACACAATACTTTTTTATACTTTTGTATATATTTTCCTCTACAAAAGGATAAAAATAAAGCAAAAAAGCACTTTGCCAACCTACAAAATAATAAATCATCTCAAAAAACTACTTACTACATTTATGTATGAATACGGCAAAAGTATGTACTACGAATTTGACTATAAGTATTGTTAGTTAATGATTTATTTCCCACATTTTTTCACTGCTGCTACAGTTGCTGCTGCCTTTGTCATTCTTTTTTAGTTCGAACGTTGATGCATTTTACAATTTCCATTACAATTAATAACAGACCATACCCAGTCAACATAATTGGGTACTTTGGCATAAATACCAAATTTATTACGTTTCGCACAACCGTCACCAAATGATGTAATACCAAAAATGGTCCAGGGATGATTAGGTTTAGTGGTATCACGACACAACAATGGTCCCCCGGAATCACCCGCACAGGTATCAATACGTCCTCGTTTGTGGCCAGCACAAAACATATTCTTTGTTATGGTATAATCATGATAAACTGAACGACAATTATCCATGGGTATAATGGGCACTTCGGCCTGATGTAAAACACTAGTGCCAGCCACATCACGATTACGTCTTTTACCCCAACCAATGACAGTACAATCCATATTCTTGGGTAAGGGTTGATAGGGTCTGGGTAGGCAAGAAAAACCTATCCAAGTAGTGCTATTAATGGGTTTGGGAAGTCTGCAATGTGTAAGAATATAAAGGGGTCTTTAGGTCAGAGTTTTTAAGCTTTTTTTAATGGTTTTTACTTACTTTAATAGAGCTACATCACTGTCTACAGTTTTCTTATCAAAGTTGGGGTGTTTAAAACTTTTGAGAACTTTAACTTGTAATTCAGTGCCATCTTCATAATCTAAATTATGTTCTCCTATGCGCACATATAATACTTTACGCACACAATGAGCCGCTGTTAGCACCCATTGTGGAGCTATTAAAGTGCCACCACAAAAAGCTTCCTGCGAATGAAACAAATATTAAGTTCTTCTGTTAGTTTGACAATTTTTTGGAATAATTTACAATATATTTTCAAAAGCTTTCTATATAACCGTGCATAAACAAAACATAGAATTTCTTAAAATTTCTAAATCATATTTACTTATTTAATGTGTGAAAGCTTTCTGTGTAAGCTTATTTAAAAATCAAAAGCTTTTTAAAGTAATTTTGCATTCCTAAAGCTTTTTGGAATGCAACATTAAAACGTAAGATTTACAATAACATAATAACTAAAAAATGTATCGCTTAAATTGAACCAAACTTGCAAACTTACCTTATAACGATTAAATATTGCCACCTGCCATGGCCATTCTCCTTTGCGTGCCGCCTTACCACCAATAATTTTTAACATATTATACATATTACGCCGATTGTTGCGTATTGGTGCTATGCCACATTTTAATTTCATAGGCGTATATTCAGGTCCACGATAACCCTTGCCATTCATTATAAAATCGCTTAGAGTACCGCCTATAGAATTAGAAAGGGTACCACCATCATCACTTATATCACGACGACGTGTTGCTACAGGCTTTATGTCGTATGATGGTGATTTTTGCACTTGAGCCTGCAGCCATTGTTGGCAAAAACTTCCTTCGGTATAGCAATAGGCAATTTCACGAAGAACTTCTCGACCGCATTGCTCACGAACGCGACATTTTCTAAAAGGAAAAGAAATTGAAAAAAAGATCAGTTGTAAAAAAAAACTAAACTAAAAAACTAAGAAAAGAAATGTTGTTAAAAATAGGGGAAACTTAATAGTCGCAAGTCGGAGTTGAATACTTGGATAGCCAACGAGTATCTTTTTTCTCCGTTGAATACTTTTTGTGCCGAGGCTTGTATTTGTGCTAGGGTGGATAAAGAGGATAGTTTTTGTTGGCATCAAAGTGAGTATAGGGACTATTTTCCTCATTCCATCAACACACATTTCAATCTAATGACGATAGAATAGTAAAACCAAGTCAAAAATCTTCAATTTGATTTTGAAGTTCCACTTCATAATTGAGAATTAAATATATTCTATTTATGATTGGATATAGGAAAAAAAAATTCAGATCCCGTGTGATATACGGAAAGCTCCAAAAGAATTTGTATTGTATTTGGACCTAAAATTCAAAGAGCCTAAACTGGAAGAAGATATCTAATGATTTTCAGGCATCTTCATTTATGTTTAAAAGTATTTAAGAAGAGCACGGAACTCGCTTTCCTCCAAAGTTTGAAGTTTGGATAAAGAGGAGATTGCAGACAACTAAGAGGTTATCGCGAATTATTTTCCTCATTCCAATGAACACATTTCAATCTAGTATCGATAGAACAGAAAAACAAGCTCAAAAAGCTTCTTTTAGGATTTGAAGTCCCTCTACTTAAATAAGAGTTATATTTGGGTTATGGTTAGATGTAGAGTAAAGACTACTAATCAGGTGTAGTTACTGGAGACACCAAAAAAATTGATGTTAAGGTTGGCATATTTGGTCCTAACATTCAAAGGGCTTTACTTATAGGAAAGCACGCCTCCGATTTTGCAGACGTCTTCCCTTATGTTTAAAAGTATTTGAGAAGAGCATGAAAGAGTCTTAAGGCAATATGCTTTAAGGGTGTTTCCTCTAAAGTTTTAAATAAAAGTCTTGGACTACGAAAAATTTTATTAGCTTTTAAGAACAAATGGATGGATCGTTTAGATCGAAGCGCGTTTGTTGTAGAAAAAGGGTTGAAACAAAATTAGTTAAGAATTTTATTATACTATCTTGAGGAAGATTCCAAAAACTGCTACTGCCCAACAAGAGTAAACTAACGGGAATACCACTCATGTGGACTGTAATTACTAAATTGGACTTCTTCTTTTCCACTTAACACTTTGGGCAGCATAGGGCCTCTACAAATATTTTCTGGAAATGTTTCGTTCCAATTTTTTTGCAGTAGGTTCTATTTCCTTTATTAAGCTTCCTTTCTAAAATTTTTTGGGCTTTCTTTTTCTCCTCTTGATTCCTGAGGATTTCAGTACAGCTTGTCGACAAATTTATGACCGATCTGTTTTCACCTTACCTATATTTATTTTCATATATTCGTGAACAATAAGCAAATGTCATCGGCAAAATATAAATCTTCCAGATGAGTAAAAGGAAAAAGTATAGGAGAGATCAGGCAACCTTGTCGACCATTATGTAAAACTCTGCACTTCAAAACATCACTGGCATGAAATATTGAAGATAATCCATATATTCATGCAGTAAACACTGTCAGAAGCAGTGGTAGAGTCGATTTTGCCATTCGCTTGCCTCTTCGACAATATTTCTTAGTGTATTTATTTGATCAATATAATAATTATTTGTCCGAAACCTTATCTGCTGTTTTCGGAGCGTAGTTTCAATGGAAAATATCAGTAGAAAATATCACCTTTCTTTAGTATTTTCATAATTATTCCCTATAGCAGTCGTCTGGATATATATTTCATCCATCCATATTCTCTTTATGAGTGGATCAAATATTGTTGCCATTTTTCATTGATAAAACTTTATAAGTAATTCGGTCTTATCTTGTAGATTTGTTGTTCATTAACTTCCTGTTGCCATTTCGATTCAGCTATGTATTTGAAGTGGCAACAGTGTTATTTCTGTTAAGTCGCTGAGACGAGATGAGTTGGGGAAGTTGTTTAAGGTTTTCACGAAGTGTGTATGTCATCTTATTAGCTGTTCATCAGTGTTCGTAAGGGGCTTTCCATCTCTTGGCTTGATATGGAGGTTGGGAAGTATCTTATTTCCAGTGGGTCTTTCCGATATGTCGTATCGTTTCTATCAGTTGTGAAGTTTGCTATAGTAGAGAGTTTGTTTATATAAGATCTTTCTTCCATCCTTCTAACTTTTTTTCACCTCTCTTGAGTTGATATTGTTTCTCCAGCTGGATACGTTGTAAAAGATTTCTCATCATCAATCATCATTATCGAATTTCTCCAATTAAGGGCTATGTCCATCCTTTTCTTTGAGTATTCTCCTAGTAATTCCTCATATGAGTGTAAAATATTTTAGTCGACTATTAGCATAAATATAAATTGCAAATTCTCAGCAATTAATTACTGATCAGAAAAATATCTAAAACTTAATTATCTGAATTTTACAAGTTGTTGAGGTACAACTCATTTCCTACAACTGATTTTCTTTACCAAAATCACAATATAATGCTGTATAACGACAGATTAATTTCGAATCTAATAGTGAAAAAAGTTTTCAGGATCTCAAAGCATTTTTTAAACATTTTTTTTTACATTTTCAAAATATAGCAGTGACTAACAAGTGACAAAGAGTTACTGACATTTAATAAAATATATTAAAAGGTGACGGGAAATCATTCAGTTACTGTTTGATATGCTTTTTTAGATATTATAAAGATAAGTCATAACTTTGTAAGTATGATGTCTTAAAAGAATTTCCAACTATATATTCATATACTTTTTGACTCAAACCGATAAATCAACTATTAATGATATAAAAAATATCCAATCTAATTAATTTCAAAAATTCCAAATAATACTCACTTATATCTTCTCGTCGTACATTTTGGCGAACATTTCGTCCATCTACTCCATTTCGAATAAATACGTCTATGTTTTGGTACTAAATGCTCGGGTGTTGCTCTCTCCTTTGAAGGAGAAAAATTCGAAGAATTTCCATTATCATCTGCTGCATCCTCATAGGACACATCACTGTATTGATGTTCAGGACGGCTAATATCAATATCAAAATCTTCATATTGAAATACATCACCCTCATTGGCACCATCGTCGAATGCACCTACAGCACCCTTAAGATTACGTCTGGGATTGTGTTGTCTACCTTGACGATGACGTCCCTTCTTTGATCTGTTTCTTTCTCTTTCTCGCTCATTTCTCATAGAACGAGTTTGACTTACTGAAGATTCTAGAAATTTATGATTGCGTATAGCTCGTATTTCACTACTAGAGGGGTCTAAGAACTCTGTTGAAGTGGTTAAACCAAAATCTTTGAGATCATCTTGTAATTGTTCTTTAGAAGTCAAGCCGGTACTATCCACTTTGCCATAATCTATATAATCCTCAAATTCATTTAATTGAGGCTTACGATTAGGGCGATGTTTTCTTTTTCTTTTGGCTTTTATAATATAAAAGTCTGTATCATTATTGTGATCATCATCATTGTCCTCATCAGTATAATGATCTATAGTATTATCTTTGAAATGAGAAATTGCTTGATGTTCGTCTTCTTCGTCAATCTCAACATGTGGATGTATTGTAACAGGATGATGTATGTTGTTCAAATCAGTGGGTAGTATGATTTCGGGTGTGGGTTGTTGATCATGATGGTGATGCTGTTGTTGTGGTGGCTGATGATGAAATTCTGGCTGTGTGATTGCACTTGTTGCTGAAACTGGTGCAGAGGCTGCTGCCGCTGCCGCATTGATTATAATTGTTGGTGGTGCACTCTGGATTTGCTGTTGTTGCTGCTGCTGTTGTTGTTGTTGGACTGCCTGTTGCGGTAGACTGCTTGTCTTTGCTGACCAGCCGGGATGACATCTACAAATGTTAAAGGATTATAAAATGTTGAGACAAATTTAGTATTTCAAGATTTATAGATGTTGCAAACATTCATTTAATAATGTATTTCAAAATATCACATGAATAGTAGGTGGTAAACTATGTTGTGTTGCTGTTTAATTTTAATTTAGGTCACATTTGTATTAATATGTTTTTATTTATTTTTTATTTTCCACATTCCATTTTATTTAAATTATGATTTTATTATTTGATATAAGAGTGAACTTTAATAAAGTGAAGAAAATCACAGCATCACTAGAAGTTGTCTACTTCCGTGGCAAGTGCTCTTGTTATAGTTTATATACTCTAAATGTCTATTAAGGCATAAATTATAATTTTTTGTTGCAATCTTAAGATAAATAGTTTGTTGCATCAAAATAAAAGATTTTTTTTTTTCTCAAAAATTTGTGAAGAGTGTCATTAAGATGACAAATTGTCTGTAAAAATAAATGGGTCTCTTTGGATTTATTTTTTTGTATTTTTTGTGAAATTTGAATTCACTAGGTATTAATATTATTTACAATCTAATGAACCTAATGTCCCTATACTTTTATATTTATTAATGTTATAGTTTATGTATTCAGAAACGCAAAGGTGGAATGCTTGAAAAGATATTTCTTACCTAAAAGCAGTTGAAAGGAGTCGTTGTCATTAAGGGTCAGTGAAGCCAGTAGAATCACATTTTAATTGTGAAAAACATGAATTTGCTTAGCATATTCTGCGAAAATATAGCTGAATATACGACAAAGTTACTTTGAGATATTGACGATTACTCTGGGATATTTGCAACAGAATTACTTATAGAAGCAGACAGGGTTTTTTAACTATTGTCTCTAACAACATTGATTGATAGTATTTTTTGATAAACATTAATAGTTTTCGCAAGGTACTTTTCTTATTTAAGCGTTCTTTAAATATTTCTCAATATTACTACAATAAACTTTCGCTTTCTGAACAGAGCTAATTAAATATTCTTGTGGTCATTGTTCCATTTCATTAATTATGTTTATACTAAATTTTATACTTCACTGGTGTTTGACACAATTTTTAAACATTAAATGATGTATTTAATTAATGCACAATACCACTGCCCTTTTTTCTGATACGCTACACAAAAAGATATGTAAAATATTTATACTGTGACATAAATTTATTCTTGTGGAAGTAGATAATAAACATAAATTTAGATTTTGTTTTCATCAAACACGAATACCTTCTATCGATTACTACATTTTAAGTTAAGTTTCTCTTAGAGTTCCCAATTTATTATTTTCTCTTATCCGAAAAGTATAAAAATATTAAAAATATTTACTTATTAGCTTCAACGTTCCGCCGATATTCCAAAGAACTAATAGATCCAGAAATACCGTTAAACTAAACTCTTTCCTCATTCGCAATATCCATAATACGTTCTCTTTTTGTACGCAGAAGTATGTGGATCTCTAATATTTATATTTATTTGTAATCACATTTTATTGTTATTATTTTTTTCTAATAAATTAGATTACCTCATTTAGGTATTGATGAGAGGTAAGGATAAATAACTAATTTGTTAATATTTAACCCCCTAATGGTAATTTTTTTTATATTTATTTTGACATAATAAACTAGACATTAAATCCTAACAAATTTTTACATTAGTTATAATTTTAATCAAGAAATTGATTTTATACATTTTTGCTTCGACCGTTAGAGGGTTAAAGTTGAATATCTAGCCCTACAACGATGCTTTCTTTAACGAAAGAAAATATTTAATTAGAAGTACTTTCCAAGAGATTATTTAGGCAAAAAATAAAAAGAAAGCAGTAAGAATATGTATCTTTGGGGAATAGGAGAATTCAGCGTAAATTCCTTAAGAAGGAAAATCGAAATGTATTCAAGAACTCTATTCCAGCCCAAAACGATACCTATTAATTACGAAACTATTATTAAACTTCTAAAAACAATTCAAAATAATTATCATAATCTTATCCATACAAAGCATAGATCAAGATGATCGTCACAATATTTTTACTTAAGAAACTAAAAGTCCAAAAGGATCCTGAATACCGTCTCTAACTGGATAACAATAGTTGCTTAGATGTTGGCGGTATTTTTATCTGACAATCCTTTCTATTTTCCCGTTCATTTCAACCACTTGTAAGGTTAAGGTAGTTAGTAGTAGTTGGTAGCCAAGTGATAAAAGGGAAATTGTTGCGGGACACGAGATGGTTTTTTTTGTTTTAATTTTTTTTTATCCAGAACATGTATGTTATTATAGCATAGAACATCTCCTCACTTGACTACTATTAGCATTAAAATATGGAATGCAAAGACAACAGGAAATGAGATTATCCGAATTCCATGCTGGTTTGGACAAAAGTATTAGTACCCCGCTGTCAACACAAGGTATGGCTAAAAGCTCTCTGATATCACCAATTAAAGGAAAATGAAAGTAAATTAAGACATATACACATTCTAAGACAAAGAAAAATAGTTAAGAATGCTGAGAATAAAATAATCTGTGAGCGCTATTCGTAATATAGTCAAAAAACAAAAATTTTACTTTTCACAAGTAGTAGAGCAAATTAAAGGGGATATCTAATTTAAAAGAATTGTTTTATTAGAATTATTATGAAACCATATACTTTTGCCAGGAGTAAATTAAACTATGTCTGATATAATGGATATGGATCACTAGCTTAATGACCTTCTTCTTTTCTTAAAATCTCCAAAGGGTAGTTCCTCTGATCATATCAGAAGTTCGAAGATTCACTGTTTTTGTGATACTATGCAGAATATTGGAAATCAATCCACTTTATTTACATTTTAAGTAATATGGTAGATATAATATAAACAAGTGGAAGTTAAAAATACTGGGCACTCAAAACTAATTATTAAATTTCATTATGATAAACACTGAATATTGTTACTTCCTTCGGAAAGGGAGGGGATAGAGAGAATAAGAAAGGCGTTGAAGAATAGATAGTAAGTAAACATTAAAATAACTCTGTGAAAGCGCATTATATTTGGTTGCGCGATCTGGTGTCGTATGGGCACACTATTTAATGCCGTTTTCACACTTGCGTACATCTTACCTAGTGTCTACATTAGGCAATTTTATATCAAAACAAACGTCAAAATCAGTGCGAGTATATACAAGGTAACCTTAGTTAAACAGTTGATAATTATTTTAGTTGTTACAGTTGTCAAACTGCATATATAAAAAACAATAATGAATACGCCATATTGTTGTTTTTGTGCAACTGTTGCCACCTTCCACAAATTCGCGTTAAGTTTGACGTTTGTCTTGATAAAAAAATCTCTAATGTAGACACTATGTTCGCGAAATGTATGGAAGATGTTGAAAATGTGAAACATTTGTTCACAATTGCAACATTTAACATCTACTGTCTTTCATCAATGAAAATGTCACATGATCGAAAGAAAATGCTTGACGATATATAGAGATATTTTAAACTAATATTTAGAAACTAATATTTAGAAACTAATATTTATTCATTGGTAGCCGTTGAGGATTGAACTCAGTTCACCAAATGTATTCACACATGCTTATTAATTGTGGAAAGGGATATTAGAGCAATGAACTAGTTTAATTAATATTTGTAATACAGAAGTCATTGAAGTGTATACGAATGGAACTAGATTCACACTGAAGTTTCTGCAGTATCAGAATCAACTAAACTTATGTATATCTATAAGGCCGATATATATCAGTGTTATTAAAACCCGTTAAAACTGTGCAGATGAATTATTACTAATTGAATCAGATATGTTTATTTAGGATTACACTTTTTATACAGAAATATATAAAATAAATTCAAAACTAAAGTAAAGGTGTAGGATACAATTCATTTTTAGAATCTAGTGAAGCGGAATGAATCCATTGAAGTATGCATATAAAACGAACAGGGCCATATAGAATGAAAAATAATGTGGTTCCGACAACTCGACAATGAAGGCCTTTGCTATGAGAATGTCATAAATTTATGGTGATAAGATGTGTTGAGATTGACATTGACATGGAGCTCTGTAACTGTGACTCTTCACAGTTTTTGCTGTTGCAGGTTTTATTATTGTGATTGACACTTAAGACAGTTGATTTCACTCTAAGTCCTGTAAGTCTTCTTAAACGCCATTAGATTTTTTTGTTATAGCTACCACAGCAATATCAGCCGCAACAAATACAAATATTTTTTAATAGAAAAAATTACGTTTTATAACGTTCTGTGAAATATTTAACTTTTATTTACTTCATACGTTAGATACCACAAGTAAGTGTTCATTCCACTTTATCCTCCAAAATTATTTATTTGATAAATAATTTTGGTTACTGTCTTCTCAACCCCCGTTGAAGAGAAACAAAAGCAAACCAACCAACAAATTTCTAGGCATCACCCAGAAATTTGTTTATGGTCCTTCGAACCGGATGTCGGTTTACGACACTACTATAGCCACATCTATAACAGCGTTTACAAATCTAGATTTAATCTCTCTTTCACTTGCCCCAAACGCCTGGCGCTGCTAATTCACTCCCTAAAAATAGCACCCAGTGCAAGGCGATAGCCATGATTAGGTTTCAACGAAATCTAAATGGATAAAACACCACGAATGCTGATGAAGTGTGTAGCGGTATAGAAAATACATATTACATTTTACTTGTGTCTAATTATAGCTCATAAATTCTGCTTTGGTACTGCCAAGCAGAGACACTAATACAAATTACGATTACAAGCTTGTTTAAGGTATGTAATCTGTACTAAAAGTGGAGGCTCACAGCATGCTGATGAAGGATTTCTAAGGATTTATTCTGTATTAACAAATGTGATTCTTTTATAACCTATGCTCCAGTTGATGAATACATTCAGTTACAGAATCAATACTCTTTAAGACAATACTCTTAAAGCTTGCAATTTTTCCCTGTGCCGTGCAAAAATTCTTTACGGTGCAAGATAAAACTTATCTACCTTAACTAGGGTTTAAACCCAGTCGACCTTTAAACGCTCTTAATTTTACATTTTTGTATTAAAAATAATTATCACCACAATCGTAACACTTCTATAGTTTCCACTTACCTCCAACATTTTCGCTCCTCTATGTGTTTAATATGACCGCATTTCCGTTTCGCTTTACAATAACGTTCTCTACGCTGTACACATTCCGGCGAACAGGGTGACCAAGCTGTCCAAGGGGTGTACTGCACATGCACATGATGATAATGATGACGACGCGGCACCCACCTATTATGGGGACGATGATGATGTACACGATAATGACGACGTTGGGCTCTTGAGATATTTCTATGCCATTGATTATGATATTGTCGTGTCTGAGGTGGAGGTAATGGTGGTGGCGCATAATGATGCCTGCTGTGTCTTTTATGAATATTATGATAAAAAGGGTGTGCACTAGAAGAAGGTTCTGCTGCTAATGTTGTTGGTGACGGTAAATGACCTATTGAAGCATTAACTTCCGTTTGTATATGCTGTTTAGCCAGTTGGACATGACTATTCTGTAGAAGAGAGAGAAAAAATAAAGAACATAGAAGAGAAATGTTTTATTTCATATTTTTTTTTTATTTTATACATAGTTAAATGTATGATTTATGTCTCACGTTTCTTTTCTTTTATTTAATGTCTTTCAAACATATTTGTTTGATATGATAGGAGTACAACCATAAATATGTTTTCTATAAGTGGTTTTATTGTGAACTTATGTTTATTTGGTTCACCCTTCATTCATCCATCCCATTCCCATTTCTATAGCTCTTGTATTGTTGTTGTGTCTTTCTATTTTTTCTTTGTGTTTTCTTGTTTTTGCTCTTTTTTTCGCCATTTCATTGTCTTGTGGTTTTTTGGCGGTGTCGTAAAGATGTCAATGTTATTTTTAACATGTAAAATGTATTTTTTCTAGTTTTATTTTTTTATTTTATATTTTATTTCTTGTGTGATTTGTTTATATCAAGTCAACTCTTGTACCTAAGTGATATGATACCTTTAGTCTATGAATTTAATGGATGAATTCACTGTTATGCTGCACAGTGTAACTGTAGGTGGCAAAACATTTTTAGAGCTTCAAAATTGGCACAAATAATATTGAACTGCTCATGCTTAAGACCGCAAAATTATTAACATATTAATGAGCATTAAATTGTCTAATTTCCCGAATGAGCCTTATATGGATATTAGGATCAGGCATGGACCTAACTTCTTAAAAAGAGTTTGAATTGTGATATAATTTTGGTAGCTATATATGTTTATGAATGGGCCGACTTTAATCAAAAGCTAACATTTTATATTTAGTTTGACTCAAATGTTCTCAATCTAATTCATTTCTTTCATTCCAAATGAAAAACCACTTAAAATTCTATACCTTGAATGATGATTTTTTAATAAATATCTTTCCAATTATAGGCACTGTGTTTTACTTAAATTAAACTCATATTGTGTTGTCTTGTTTAATTTTTTTTTTTTTGCTTTTATCTCAAACAACATAAATCTTTATATGGGCTGTTGTTACTGCAGTTGTAGCTCTTCAAGTGCTAATGAACTTTTTATTCTTCCGCTTGAAAAGATGAACTCTACATTTCACCGCTATTTTTATTCTCCTGCTTTTATGTTTCAGCCCAGTTGTTTTGCTTTTTCTCTATTGTTTCGTGGTGTCAAACCACAAATGATCTTTAAATTTGTCAAAAGTTTAGACAAAAACCAAAGAAATAAAAATAAATTGTCATTAAACTATTGATCTTCTTGAGAAATTATTACTAAACAATTTGGAATGAAAAATTGTATTTATTACAAAATTCCCTTTTTTCTTTTTGAAAGACTCAAATGCATTAATTTTGTTAGAAAAATTAAAGGAAAGTGTTAAGAAAAAAAAAGTGGTTCTTATTTATTTATTTGTATTATGATGTTTTTTTTTAGATTTTTGCCAGTAGACAGTTTAATTATGTGTAATAATTTTTTGGCTTATTCTTTAATATTTTTATTTTGAAGGAAAATTTGGCTGAGGATTTATAGTTTAATTACTTTTTAGAGAAAATGGGAAATATAAAGTTATTGTACCATTTAATGTATACTATACTATAGAAGAAACTTCCCAACAGTTTCTACAGTGAAATAATTTTTACTTAAATATCAAAAATTTAGATTAAATATTTTATTGGTATATATATGTTTTAAGTCCTTAGAATATAGGTATTTATTGAATAATTTACTTATAAGAGCTTTATATATAGTTCTGAAATGAACTAGTTACAAAACTAACTTTTGTTTGAGAGATAAGTTCGAACCCAATGTTTTGGTTTCAGCAAAACACGAATAGAAAAGACGCTAAGAAATTTGTGTAGTATGTAGAAGGACAGTAAATATGTATTCCATTTTGCTTATATCTAATTTATTCTATAAAGAGCAATTAACGACTTCAACTCATTTATGGTCCTTCGAACCGGATATGTTCTATAATCTTGTAAGGTTGTTTATCTTATGCGTGAGTTATAGGCAATGGAGCAAATTTAAACTGAATCTTCGAAAATTGTTAAGAATAATTTTTGGAAATAGAAACAAAATCTCATATTGATAGCCTGACGGAAGTTTTCATAGCAGATATGATGACTGAGATCTTTTGGATCTCACTTGATTATACGGAAAATATATTGATGAGTTACTAAAATATGAATCTATTACTTCTAAACGAAAGCAAAGCAATAGCCTTATCATTTTGATCAACTGATGGCGTATTTTTTAACTATGGATTCACAGCCAAAATATAAAATAAATAATCGTGGCAGGAAGAATTTTTTGACGGACAATATAAAAACGTTTCTTCTAGAAATATCATCGGATCAGACATCCTAATTATAAAATCACAGCATTCAATGCACAACTTTAGTCAGAACTTCAAATGAAATTATTACATTAAACAAATTGCAGACAAGATCCATGAAATAGTAAAGGACAATCGTCATGTGATCGTGCTAAGAAGGTATTTACAGAAAAGAAGAGAGAAAAGAGGATATTTGTAATGAATATGTTTCACACAATCTGGAATTATATCAATACCTTCAACTAAAACAATTTTAAATTTAAATGTCTTCGATTAATGCCAATCTAAGAATACATAAAGACTCACGATCAAAGAATCTATAACGATATGTGATACCAATCTAATCTTCGAATGTATTAAGACTAACGATTAAAGTTAATCTGGCACCAAAGACCCACGATCATTGCCAATCTGGGACCATAAAATGACTTACAAAGCAGCATTGGCGGACGGTTAAGTCATCTGTAAAATATTGAGATTTTAAGCCAATCTATTACTACACGGTTTAAACTAATTTCGGCAAAATTAAATTGATCTAGGAGAATATAAAAACCTAAAACCAAATTATATATATTCATAGAATCAAGAACAAATTTCCTCCTTCGCAATACATGATAGAGTAACTGAATGAATTTTTAAGATTATTACTTTATATTGTAGGAAATATATTGATCAATATATTAATACCTTTAATTGAAACAATTATAGTACTATACGATTGTAGCTCATTCGGAATCATAAACCCTCTTGATCAAAGTACCTATGACTATATATCTGAGTTTATGTTAACTTCTTCAAATCATAACAATCTAGAGGCCTAGACCATTACTCTAGGACTGTATAAATACTAATGGTTAAAGTTAATATGGGACTTAAGACAACGCTAATTGCTAATCTAGGGCCATAAAAACTCTATGAAGTTGGTTTTACGATTGTAGCTAATCCGGAATTCTATCAATATTTTCGATTAATGTTAATCTAGGAATACATAAACCCTCACGATCAAAGTATCTATGACTATATAAATACTTATGGTTACAATTAATGTGATATTAATTTGAGTTTTTTTAAATCATAAACCCTAGGGCTCAGGACCCTTACTACTCTAGGAATGTATAAATACTAACAGTTAAAGTTAATTTGGGACTTAATACAATGATAATTGCTAATTTAGGGCCATAAAAACCATATGAAGCTAGCTTGGAGAACGATTAAAGATTTTATAGACACCTTTCATAAGTGAAATTTATGCTAATCTTTTACTACATAAGGTATATAAATAATACCTTTAAAAATTGATATATGAGACATAAAATCCTAAAACCAAATTATGTAAATTCATAGAGTCAAGAAAAAGTTTCCTCCTTCGAAATATATGAT
The DNA here is from genome assembly GCA_932274085.1 of Protocalliphora azurea. Lineage (NCBI taxonomy): Eukaryota > Metazoa > Arthropoda > Insecta > Diptera > Calliphoridae > Protocalliphora > Protocalliphora azurea. Next base: position 133,305,118 of record OW026522.1, on the reverse strand, counting down.
TGAGTAACTGACTGAGTTTTTAAGAATCTTACCTGATCTTGTAGGAAATATATTAATCATAAGAGCAAGATACTTTTTGTTGAGTATCGCACACGACTTACATTCAGTAAAAAGTCCAATGATTTCGATTAATTCTTTGGCAAAGTTCAATCGCTAATACACAAAATCTAGTCATTGTATATAAAGTTTTAAGTTACAAAATATATTTACAAAAATGATCGCAATAATAATTGCTTCAGGTCAACGATTAGAAAACTATCTTACGGTCAGAAAAAAGCAGTATGCTCCGATTTACAATTTTGTAGTTCTAGTTGTTACAACAATGTCCATCGGTGACAAAGTTAACTAGTACAATTTTAATGATTTGAATGAGAAATTGTAGATAAAACCGATATATTATTATTGGACAATTAAAAGATTCTTTAATAGAAACCGAAAATTAGAAATGGATTAATTAGTAAACATAGTAATATTTCTTTAAAACGGATCAATGCTCGGAAAAAAACGAGGATCAATTTTGTGATGCTGTTTTATGTCCGATTAGACGAGAGGACTTAATTGGAAAAGCCAATAAATATGGTGAAAATAATATTGAAATTAGTACTGATGATAGAAAAAAAAATATGTAGACAGTTACAATCTACCGAGAAGGATTCAGATAAAACTTTGGGTTGCACAGAATATGATATTTTAGAATCAGGGCTACGGAAATGCTAGAAAGATTCGATAGTTTTTCGGCTAAGTTACAATGCGCAAATGCTACTACAAGTGCAAGAAAAATTCGGGAGTTCTTGTACTCGACTACTCTTAAATACGAAGTACCATAAAGCTATGAACTAGGGTTACAACGAGTGTAGTGTAGTTCTTGTACTCGGCTACGCTAGGTTACGATGTACTAGGGTTACAATAAATGTACGAAAAATGCGGGGTTCCTGTACTCGGCTTCGCTAAAATACGATGTATTAGTTACGAACTAAGGTTACAACGAGTTTTGGAAAAATTCGGAGGTACCTGTACTTGGCTACACTAAAATACCATGCACTAGTTACGGACTAAATCTACAGCGAATACATGAAAAATTCAAAGGTTCTTGAAAGTCGGTTAAAAATAAGAGCTGCTTTACTACGGTTTTATACTAATACTCGTGTCGGGAACAGGTATCAGTAAGGTTCGGGTTTAAGCTGCCGACTTAAATTTACAGTATGAACCATATCGGTAAATGCTCGACTTTACCCTAAAACATTATATTTTTTAAGTAAATATTTTAATAAACTGAATGGGAATTATATGTATTCTAGCTTAAACTACACTTTAAAAAATCAATAAAAATGAGTGTAAGTGTGAAGGTGTTAGTTTGTGATTTTGTAACTACACGTTACAATTTTATAATACTAAATCTAAGGAACGGTCAAAATATTGTACTTCTCAAACATTTTGATTTTCTTAAAGAATATCAGAAGAATAATTCACATATACCGCTTTAAAAATAATGTTCATCTGTCCTTTTATTTTTTAGGCGGTCGCATTTTTTAAAAGATACTATATTTATGTAATTTAATGGAACAGAACTAAAAAAGCTAAGTTTGTAACGAGAAATATTCCCTGTGGGATTTTAACTAGATAATTCTCCATATAATTGAATATAATTTGTCTGCCTCTAGCTCGGTGCAAATAACAAAAAAGTGTGAAAATATCGCAATAAAACCGGGAATATGTCTTAAAGGGCGCTGTATGATATTTTTCATTAAAAATATCACAACATTTAAAGTAAAAGATATTTTTAAAATTTAAAAAATATTTGTAAGACAAATCTTTAAAATGAGCTCTAATGCTTTGGAGTAGGCCTATAGTCCTATTTTTTAAGTGGTCGCAGTTTTAAAAGACATCATATTTAGGTAATTTTTGCAACTTTGGTAGAATAGAACTAAAAAAGTGAGTGTTTGTGACGGGAGATTTTACCTGGAAACGTTTAAGTAAATTCTATTTTATATAACTAAAACAAATTTACCTGTTCCTAGCTGCCACCCTGGGTAGAAAAAACCAAAAACCTCAAGTAAACCCGCAATAAAATCCGGAATATATATTAAAGAGCATTTTATGACATGTTTCGTTATAAAGGGTATAACATATAAAACTAATGAAGCAATTTCCAAAACTCGAAAAAGGGGATACAACCATCAAAAGTCAATATTATACATAATATTGTGACTAATAATAAAATCTCACTTTTATTAAAATCGGATGCCTTATCTTGCTCGAGTACAATCTAAAAAAGTTACACTGCAAAAACATAACAACAAAAACCCGTATTTTTCTTGATGCTAGTGTAGCGACCTGTGGTTAATTATGGATCGATCCTGATAAAACTCGGTTTCGTGTTTTCTACTTATATAAAACTTATTTGTGTCAAATATTATCTTGATACTAATAATTTTATGATATTTATACACATTTGTGTGATTTTCTTAAGTGGACACTATATGGAAGTTATGGACGATACTGGAACCATCTTTAGAAAGTTTGGTAGTGTGTTTTATTCTTATATAAAAATTATTTTTGTAAAACACTTTTTGATATTAATATTTATATAAAAATTATGTCCGTTAATGTGGATTTCGGAAGTGGACCTTGTATGGAAACAAGACATTTATTAGCTTAAAACCCTATTTCGGAAGAGCATTTGTATGGGGCCAGGTGAAACAATGAATCCATCGAAATCAATTTGAGCAGCCTTCATTTTTATACTTATTTTACATAGACCAGACTGTCCTATAAAATTGCTTAATAAAGTAAAAATAATGCTTATGTTCCTTAATTTTTTTTATGTTAGCGTAAAAGATATTTCGAAAATGTGTATTCGATATACAAAATACACAGTTTAATGTAAATAAAACTTGTAAAATTTATACTCAAAAAGTTATAGATCTTTTGCATAAAAGTTTAGAGCCCCTTATGGATCTTGTACCCTTTATGGATACTCATTGTAAAATCTAAATTTTAAAAATATGTACTGTGGTTTAAGCATATGAAACATAAGGTCTACACGAGAGATTTTTCTATCATAACAAACGTCAAGTCCTTATCATGATAAGAATTTATCGCATAGAAAAGTTATGTTTTTTTTTTTTTTTTTTGAAACGAAATATGTGGTAGTTGAAATATAATTGCTAAGCAGTGTTGCCAGTTTAGGCCTTTTTAAGGCTAAATCCTTTTTATGCTTTTAGTCTCAGAATTTTTATTTTAGCTTCTAGTTTGTTTTTAGTCTTTTTCAAAGAAGAAAATAACTTCCAGAGAATCATCCATTTAAGCATTTTTGTGTATTAATTTACAAAAAAGAAAAGAAATCGAGATTATTTATATTTAACTAAAATTTTCACCGGGAGCACTTCAATCTCTCAATCAAATATAACTTCACTAATTTCATCGCCTTAATTAAACAATTATTATAAGCAATTAATTATTTTTTTAATAAACTGCATTAACCACAGAAAATATTAATGAATTTAATTTAAAAAAATTCTTATAAAAGCGAAAAATCATCAAAAAATTTGGAAATGATTAATCGAAAAGAAATTATAATTCAAAAATGGCAAAAAATTACGCCAAATGTTGGGTCATTGTATAGAAATTTTGTAGAAGATTTTTTATTGGATCTTTTTGGTGCCAGTCGTTCTATGTTTTATTTAAAAATTTCTTACAATATCTTTAAAAAAAATATCAAAAACTAAATAGAACAATGTTTTTTTTTTATTTCACTCGAGATGTTTGAATTATTATACATATCAGAGTATGGATAAATAAGTCTATATTCAAATTTTGTTCATATGTTTTACATGCTTAAAAAATGGAAGATGATTAGCTGAAAAAATTTGTAAATATCACCATTTAATTATTAAATTAAATTAAAAAAGATTATATTAGATTTTAAAATGTAAAACAAATGTCGCGCTTTAGATATCAATATAAGTTTTGGAACACAAAATTATCATTTTGTTAATACTCCAAATAAGAAATCAGAAGCCATTGAGAGAATATATAGAAAGACTTCATCGCTTACATATACTTTTTTCACGAATTTAAAAGTAGCATTTTTTGAGATACGCGCCCGCGAAATTCATGCTAAAACTCGGTATTTTCGTTACCAGTGTTAATGTTAATATTCTTACTAAATTTCATTAAATAAAAATAAATAAGTTTTTAAATAAAAAAAAAAAAAATTTAACTTTTCTAGCCTTATTTTTTGAGGCCTTTAGCCTTTTCTGATCTTTTTTAAAGTTCAATTATTCAATAAAGTTCTTTTTTTTCTCACCTCCTGGCAACACTGTTACTAAGTCCAAAGAATATTGGATTTTTTAATAGAAACCGAAAATTAAAATTGGGTTAAAGTAGGTGACATATTGATATTGGTATTTCATTATGTACATATATATTTCTTTCAAATGAACAGTACGGTTCTCTTCAGTCGTTCTGATCAGAACACTAATGATTTTTGATTTTCCCTCCATTGCATTCAATGATGTTTCCATCTGTTTATAATTTTAGTTTAAATCATAACAAAACTGTCTATTTACTCAATCTATTTTTATTTTTATGTTGCAAAAAAAAAAAAAAAAAAAACGCATCTCTTGGCTCTGTTTCCCATTTTGGCATTATACTCTACTTTTTTTCGTTTTGCCCATATTTACTCGTATATATATATTTATTTTTACTGTGCCATTAAGGAACAGGAGCGTAACATCTTCTTATAATATTAACAAACAATTTTCAAGAAAATCTAATAGTTAAACAACTAATTGGATCATCATTCTAATACTATGGGCATTTAGAAAATGTTTACTTTAATTAGCTAGATGTCAGATGGTATCAGGGAATAATAAGGAAATTCACTACGTATCTGTTACTTATATTTAGTGCAACAGACAGAAATTTGTTTATGGTTATTGTTTGTTTTAAAGGTTTTTGCACTGTCTATCATTATTTGTATTAAAAATCCACTTGAAATTGATGTTTAAAGACAAACGAATAAATATTAACAATAGAGAGAAGTTGGCAAAATAAACAGTCTATAAAAGATAAATATATTTTTTAATAAGTTAAAACCAAAATGTCAATATATTTCTAAGGGACATAAAATCGATTGAAATCAAGGTTGGAAACCAAAACGAATAACGGTATTGGTATTTATTTTTATTTCGGTAACGGTATTTTAAATTGTATCGGTATCGGTACATATACCGGTACCGAAACTAAAATATTGGTATATACCGTTATTATTAAAAACATAGCAAAGTAGTAAAAAGTTACATCTTTTATTTATTTTTAATTAAAATTCATGAAAAACTCTTAATTATATATTTTTATATTCTATGTCACCTTATGTTTAAACCGCAATTTAGTTTTTATGACATTATAAAATTCACCCTTTTCTGATTTTATATATATATATGAAATTGAAAACCATATACCTTTGGACCTAGTTGCACTTCATATAAACTCAATAAAACTAAATTTTCTCTAAAATCCGCACAACAGTTTTAGCACCAATTCATCATAGAGTGTGACCATTAGGGGATATTGACAAAATTGACGTTTTGTAAAATAAACCCATTTAAATATTTCATAACATCACAGGTCAACACTAAAAAAAAATATAATGAAAAACGCGTTGGTAATGCTTTTTTTTTGTACCCCACACCACCATAGGTGGTTGGGGTATAATGCGTTTGTGCTGATGTTTGTAACGCACAGAAAAAAATCATCCAACACCCACCTTAAAGTATACCAATCTACTTAGAATCACTTTTTGAATCGATCTAATGATATCCGTCCGTCTGTCTGGCTGGCTGGACGGCTGTCCATGTAATTTTGAAGATAATTCAATGAAATTTGGCACATAGGACTTTCATGATACAAGGACGAAGCCTATTGAAATTGTTGATGATCGGGCGATTATTTCACCTAGTCCCTATACAAATGTCCTCCCGGAATATTGGTTTAACGATTATAAATGCCTTAAATATAGCAAAATTTTAATGAAATTTGGTGTAAGGAAGTTTTGTATAAGTTTCAATCTTTGTGCCAAATTTCATGAAGATCGGTCCATAACTGATCATAGTTCCCATATAAAACCCTCTTCTGAAAATCACTTTAACGTGCATAATTCACATACAAATGTTAGTATCAGCTTTATATTCGACACAAATAAATTTTATATAAATAGAAATCATAGTGACAAATTTTATGAGGATCGCTCCATAATTTACCATAGCTCCCATATAAGCCAACTTTCAGGAATCACCCTAAAGTGCATAAATTCATATAAATGTTAGTATTAACGTAATATTCTGTATCATATGGTCGGGCTTGACCGACTATATCTCTCTTACTTGTTTTTTTTTTAGGAATATTTATTCCTCAAAAAGTTACTAGAAAAAGTCACTCATTCCAATCACCGAAGAACATCTCGTTACAAATTTAATCCATTGAAAGTGAAGTATCACTAAGTTATATAACTGTTTAGATAAGAGCTAGAACAAATATGTCAATTACATTTTGTACTGAAGAAATAGTGCTGCAACAATGTCGTACCAATGAGGTTTCTAACTTGTCCCATTTGCTTCACGTCTAACGTTGCAGCCATGACAAAGAGAGCATGAATGTATGATGAATGTTTTTTTTTTTTTTTTTTTTTTTTTTTGGTGGGGGTTTTAAAGTTTAAATGGCATAGATATCTGCTAACATATTGCCATGGTGTTCATTCCAGAACAAGCCTCCTTTTCAAATTTTCCATTCGATCTATACCTTCGCACAGAAAGCTAGTGTTTCCGAATTCAGCTCCCTGAATTTTATGATAACCACAAGTATCAATCCTTTGAGTTTTATATGGTATTTCACCAGTAATCCAAAGTAAAAGTAAGATTAAAATCGAAAAACTATAATGAAGTACAGTCAGACGACAGGTACACACTTAGCCAATGTGAGAATAAGACGCAAAATTCTCGAAGACCAAACAACAAAAACTCGCCTGTCAATACTTACGATATAATTGCAACGACGCGAGAGTTGCCCCAACCTAGAACTATGACTCGTATGATCAATGTATGATCGTAGATCACGAAAATTACAAAACAATCAGAATTACAATGTAAAAAATGTGTGGACAATATTATTTAACAAAATATAAAAATTTATAAAGAAAGGATAAGAATAGTGTTATTTATAGCAGCCAATTGTAAATGTAATACAAATATTGAAAACGCTTTGATAGAAAGTTTATGATCGTCAAATTCATTTTTAAAACCATAATATAGGCGCATTTATGGCAATTCTTTAAGAATTTTTTGTTTAAATTTTTGAGACCCCACGTCCAGGGTAGTGTTAAAAAAATTAACGTCCACAATTAAAGGATATATAAATGCAGCTTGCGTTTAATTAATAATGGTCTTAGCTATAATTTTCTGACCAAATGTTTCATTCTCTCAGAGAATATTAAGAATAGAACCAAATATAAATGATATAGGAATAGAAGAAGCCTGAATAATGTAATAGTCTCATAAAACAGTGATGTCATTGAAAATTTTTATTTAACACTCGCTGTGTCGGAATAACTTTTTGTGAAAGTTTAGACAAATGAAAGTATTAACAAATTTACTCTCTTAAATTGCAAAAAGCTCAAATTTGTGGCCTAAAAACATTTCAGAATGAGGACTTTCTCTTCTGAGAGCGTTTGGGTGACTTTGGGTAACTTCGTCAAACACACCTACAGTATCAAGCACAAGGGATTTGAATTATGTAAAATTATTTGTGATACAATTTTCTTTACCACTTTGTTGATTTGTGTTAAGAATTTTTACAACAAAAAACCTAAAGATCTTTTGGGAGAAGAGCTTGATTTTTAATCGCTGGTAGAGAACTGAAGATAAATTTGTATTTTTTTCAATATTCTTCCTCTAATAAGCTGATCAATACGGATCGTTTTAGGAAATCTATTGGAACAAAGAAAGTGGCCTAAGTACCTTCATCAAAAAAATAATTTAATGGTTACGTCGTAGTTTTATTCTCATTAAACTTTTCTTCTTTATTCATTCAGAAATTTTAACTAGTTTTAATATAAAAGAAAAAAAACTTTAATAAGAATCAAATAATTACGTAAAAATTTAAATATTTTCATACCTAATTTCATAGTTTTTGTGTATGGATTTACGGCGCTTTCAAAATAAATATTATTAATAAAATTTATTTAAATAAACATTAAATAAATTGTTATTATTAAGAATAATTTCATCTTTCTTGAAGCAAGTAAATTACATGAGAAATTATTTTTACAAAACATATTACATAGAAAATACACAGGGAAAAAAATACATATATTTGAAAAATTTTCCATTAATATTATGAATCGAATATGACTTTTTTTCCCAAACTTTTTTCATAAAAAATAAAATCTTGTTCATAGATATTATTAGATTGTTCATAATGAAAATTATAGGAATTTTGCAAAAATTTTATTAAATCTTTGATTTAGTTTTATTAGATTTGATTGCAAATGGTAAATAAAAATAGTTATACATGAAAATAATAACAATAAATGCCTTAAAATGGCAAAATTCCAAGGAAAATCTGTTAAAAAATAATATTTAGAAATTTGCATAATTATGCTCACATCCAGCAGCACATCATTTTGATAAAAACTGCTTCTGTTTTGTTCCCAAAATGTAGCTAAAAATCATTAAAAACTTAAAATTTTCCGAAGAAAATTTCAATGATTTTTTTTACAAATTGAAAATATAAATGAAAATTTAAACAATTTTTTCAGTCTTCTTGACTTTTGATTCATTTGAAAAAATATAAAAAAAATTTAATGCTTAAGAAATTATACTTAAATATTATGAACTGAAATCAATGAAAGCAAATTTTTATATTTATGCACAAACTTTTTTCTGTGTAGTATATTTTAAAATACTGAAACTAAATTACCGGTATATACCGGTATTGAGAGAAAAGGTATTTGAATACCGGTAGTTTTGGAAAATAATAATTTCGGTAATGATATCGATTACGGTAAAGGATATTTAAACGCCATCGGTTTCCAACCTCGATTGAAATGATAGTTCTGTCCACTTAACTCGAAATTTGGTATTAAAACAAAATTACTACGTCATCTGCTAAAGTAGTTTGTGTATATAAATATGTCATTCCTAATTTAAAATAATCTACTTCTGTTAGCTCATCTTTGATGATTAATTCCAAAATTTCTTTTATATTCAATCTAAGTAATCATCAATTAATTAAGTATACATGACTCTACGTCAATTGGCAATTTTCCTAAAAATAAAATTTCAATACACAATGACGTAGAGTTACAATTGTCTAAATAGTCTGACTAATTGAAAAGTTATTTGACTTCAATTATTGTCACATTCAATTTAATTAGTAAACCAAAATTCGATCTCATACTCTCAACCAACAATCGTCAGGCAACCTCGAAATTGAAGGCAATTATTTCCGCATGATTTCATGAGAATTTCAGAAATTTCAAGTTCAATTACAAGCCAAAAGAAAAAAAAATAGACAACAACTAAAATAACAAATGATTGTAGTAAATTAAAAAAAAAAATAGTTTCTGTTTTAAAATAAAACTAAAGCTTAAAAAATTAAGAAACAATAATAAAACAAATTTCGTGTAAATACTTTGAAAAGTGAAAATTTTAAATATTTTGAATGATGACAGGCAGGTTGACATTTTTCTTTCATTTTTTTTCCCCCAAAAAAATGTTATGTTGTGGTTGTTGTTTTCAGCCGTATGTTGTATATTTAAATATTGTAAATTTTTATGTAGAGACATGTGTCACAAATTTAAATGGTGTTGTAGTAAGACTTTTTCCATTTTGGTTGAGAAAATAAAAAAAAAGAATACAAGATTGTGTACTGGACCACAGACGTTTTTATATTTAAACGTGACTGTCACAAATACTATTACGGATGTAAGTACATACATGTGAATGGGTCTAGAGAATTTTCAGATTCGGTTATTCGTATTACTTAAGTAACCGAAAATGGACATTAATTACAAACATAAAAACTCAAACTTGAGCTGAGAAGTTGAAGCAGGAATCAAAGTATTTATCTTGTTATACTTCAATGCAGCCTAGAGAAATATCGACCACTTACGTTTTCAAAATACCACCATTCAGTGTCAATAATACATCAGCCCCGTATGTGTTTAAATAACTAACAAATATTGATAACGCATTGGTATCGAATTGACACCAGTTTAGTTTAAAATTATTACGTTTTTTATTCTAGGTATTTAAACGAAGCGTATCAAAAAACAAACACCATAAAATTTCAATTGTCAACTGCAACCGTTGTGGATTTTAAATCGTAATCTTTCCCACAGTGTAGTATTACAGCTGAAACAAACCGATCGGTTGCCCATTCAATCCTAGTTTGCCGACTGAGAGCTAATGCACTTATCTTATTTAGTCAGCTGATCTCGAACACTAGTTTTTTTTTAATGTAGTCGAAGTAAAATTCGAATATATTTTGATATGTCTCCAAATTTATCCGAATTATTACATACCCTTCAAATCTCACCACTAAAAACAAAATTTGTCTTCACATCATGTTGTTGACTTTAAGGGATTTGTTAAAATAATAAAAAAAAAAAAAAATATTATTATACAGACACATGAAATCTTTATCCAATAAATTGTTTTAGAGATTAGTAAAAATTATTCTTACTTTCAAAACTAAAACAAATGAAACATCAACCACACAGTCAGTTCTTTTTTCGTTCGATTTAATTGAAATTAATGTTTCTAGCTGAAGAAGCAACATGATGTTGACGACAAAGATGAAACAGACAGACGGACATACAACAAGAAGAAGTAAAAAAGTTCATTAGTTGAAGAACAAGAAGAACCAGACAGTAAAAGTTTAAAACGATTTAACGCATCATGAAGCAAAGTGTTTTTATTTTTGGTATTTTTTATTTTCATGATTTAAAAAAAAGAAAAAAATATAGAAAAATGTTTTTAGATTTTGAAACAATAGCGAAGAGTTTCTGGTAAAGGTAATAGTAAATATTGCTTATTGTGACTAAAACTAGAATTACAGGGATTACTTACGATGAATATTTATAAGTGTTTTAATTTAATTGTTCTTAACTTAAAATATCTTTTGACAGGATCATTTAATACTACTTGTAGAAATTTTCCCACAAATTGTCTAATTTTTTTATTTATAAAATATCTCCGTACCTTTTTATAGAAAATTTCCATGAATTTTTCTTTTATGTAAAATTTTAAATAAATTTTCTTATTATAAAAAAAAATTACGTGATTTTTTTTTTATTGTTTTCGAAAAACTTTCTTTTTTAAATTTTATATTTTTATATAGAAAACGTTCAATAAATTTTATTATATTATTAATATAGGAAATTTGCGATAAATTTTCTTTTTACAAAACAATTTTCGAGAAATTTCTTTTTATAGAAAATTTGCAATAAATTTCCTTTTATACAAAATTTTCGATGTTTTTTTATGTAGAAATTTTCTATAAATTTTCTTATAGAAAATTTTCGATAAATTTTCTTCTTATAGAAAATTTTCGATAAATTTTTTTCTTATAGAAAATTTTCGATAAATTTTTTTCTTATAGAAATTTTTCAATAAATTTTTTTCTTACAGAAAAATTTTGATAAATTTACTTCTTATAGAAAAATTTTGATAAATTTACTTCTTATAGAAAATTTTCGATAAATTTTCTTCTTATAGAAAATTTTCGATAAATTTTCTTCTTATAGAAAATTTTCGATAAATTTTCTTCTTATAGAAAATTTTCGATAAATTTTCTTCTTATAGAAAATTTTCGATAAATTTTCTTCTTATAGAAAATTTTCGATAAATTTTCTTCTTATAGAAAATTTTCGATAAATTTTCTTCTTATAGAAAATTTTCGATAAATTTTCTTCTTATAGAAAATTTTCGATAAATTTTCTTTCTATAGAAAATTTCCATTAATTTTTCTTTTTATAGAAAATTTCCATTAATTTTTCTTTTTATAGAAAATTTCCATTAATTTTTCTTTTTATAGTATATATTCGATAAATTTTCAATAAGCTTTCGTTAACTTTTCTTTCCTTTTATAGACAATTTTTTTAAATTTTCATTTTATAGAAAATTTGCGATAAGTTTTCCTTTTTAGTGGATAATTTTCAATAAATTTTCTTTTGATAGAAAATTTGCAAAATTTTATTTTAAAGAAAATTTCTGTTAAAACATCTTTTCATAGAATATGAACAAATTATTTTTAAAGAAATTATCTTCTTTAGAGAAAAATTTCGATAAATTTTCATGAAAATTTTCTATATATTGTGTTTTTGTAGAAAATTTTTTATCCATTTCTATTTATATAACATTTTCGATAAGTTTACTTTTTATGGAAACTTTTCGATTTATTTTCTTTTTATATAAACTTTTCGATAAGATTTCTTTGTATAGAATCTTCGATAGGATTTCCTTTGTTTTTATAAGAAATTTTCGATCAAAATTATTTTTATAGAATTTTTTTTTTAAATTTTCTTTTCGTTATATTTTCTTTTTATAGTAAATATTCGATAAATGTTCATTAAAATGGTTTTTATAGTGTATATTCGGTACATTTCCTTTTATAGAAAATTGTCGATAATTTTTTTTTTTTTTTTTTTGTTGTAGAAAATTTTCGTAAAACTTTATTTTTAAAGAAAAATTTTTTTGTTGACTTTCTTTTTATAAAAAATTCTACTTAAATTTTCTTTTTATTGATAATTTTTAATAAATTTAAAATTCTATAAGATTTCTTATTTTTATAAAAAATTTAATGTTTGCTTTTTAAGGAAAATTTCGATTAATTTTCTTTTTACATAAACTTTTCGATAAAATTTCCTTTTATAGAATCTTCGACAGGATTTCCTTTGTTTTTATAAGAAATTTTCGATCAATATTTTTTTAATAGAAAATTTCCTTTAAATTTTCTTTTCGTTAAATTTCTTTTTATAGTAAATACTCGATAAATGTTCGTTAAATTTGGTTTTTATAGTATATATTCGGTATATTTTCTTTCATTAAAAGTTGACGATATTTTTTTTTTATTTGTTTGTAGAAAATTTTCGAAATTTTTTTTATAGAAAATTTTCGAAAAACGTTCTTTTTATAGAAAATTCTCCTTAAATTTTCTTTTTATTGATAATTTTTAATAAATTTTATTTTTATGGGAAATCTGCGATAAATTTTCTTCTATAGGAATTTTTGCTATAAATTATCTATTTATAACAATTTCACATAAATTCTCTTTCTTAAGGAAATTTTCCTTACATAGAAAATTTTCGATCAAATATCTTTTTATACTAATTTTTTTTTTTTTTATAGAAAAGTTTTGCTGAATTTTCATTTGTTCACAAATTTGGTTACCACTGAAAATTTCTGATTATTTCTTATTTTATTATTGTTATTATTATTATTTTTTTTATTAAAGATCATTCGAATCTAACATTTAATTTTCAAAAGATAACTTTTTAATGTTAAATTTTTCTAGAACTGCAATTTATATTTTCGATTTGCTCTTTTAATCTTAAATACCTTGAATCTATAATCCCTCTTGAGAAAATTTAAATAATTAGAAAATATTTTATGATTTATGATTATTTGTATAAAACAATAATTTAACTTACCTGTGCTAATTTGAATATTTGCATTAAAGCCAATAAATTTAATAAAAACTGCCAGTTCATGTTATAATACTGCGTCGGACTGATGCCAATCAATCAACTTTAAATAATTAACTTTTTATAGCACTTTATTTTTAAAATCATCCAGTCATTAGCCATTACCAAAACGATGCAATTAATAGACAGATCTGTAAAGGAATAATAAAATAAATTAATTAATAAATATATTTCTTAAATAATTAATTGAAATAATATTTTGTTTTAGATGATCATTAGGTATTTAGTAAGAAAAATTAAAAATTTGGTTGCATGACTTTTGAAGCACAATTTCATAAAGGTTTTAGTTTTTTCAAGGATTCACTTTTATTATTGATTTTAATTTAATTTAAAAAACACTTAACTCTGCTGCTTTATAAATAAAACTGAACTAATTTTTTCAGTTTTTTTTTCATCCATCAACGCACTTTTTTCAAAACAATTTGATTAAATTTGTATATTTTGTAATACAAAAAGTATTTAATGCAGATTTCAAATTTTCTTTCATTCTTTTGATGTTGATAATTAGTAAAAAACAAAAACCCACACAGCATTCATTAATTAAAATTATATTTAAGTATTTAGTTTTATGAAGGGAAAAATATACAACATTTTAATAATTGTTTGAATTGAACATGATCATGTAGTAAGTGATCAGTGATCACTATGAATGTGATGTATATGCAACAATAATTGTTGAGTAAATGATGATGATGTGATCTCTCATCTGTATTTAATAACATCGGCCATTAATGAAATGCATAAACCGCCAACGGTAATTGTACAAGTAAAATAATACGAAACATGCGTTTTTTATTCAACAATTTATATTAAAATAGATCAATAGAATTTGGCACGAGATTTCTATTTTTCAGAATATAGAATCCTTTTATAAATCTATAGTATTTTGTAAATATATTGTTAATTTTACAAAATCAAGAAAATTGTGGCATAAATACAAATATTTTAATATAACAATATGTTTTATGAGACATTCAGTACATAGTTCCGTATTAATTAAATCTTGAAATTTGTTTATTTAACTATTATAGTAAAATTATAATTGGAATGATATTAAACAGATCTATTGTTTTTTTTCAATTTTAAATATTTTTTATTTGTTTTTCATTAGAATATTGTTTACAGAGAGTACGTATCTCAAACGCTAATACTTCTTTTTCATATTTCAATTAAATTAAATTACAAAAATTTTCATTTAAAAATTTAGTTTATAAATTCAAATGAAAACATTAAATTATTATTCATTTTTAGGGTGAACAATTCTTTATATAAAATTTCCGCAAAATCTATTTTTGTAGAAAGTTGTCGATAAATTTTCTCATTATTATACCTTCGTTTATTCATTCGTTTACCATCGTTAATTACACAAATGAATCGACATATGAATAGGCACTCGAGCATAGTTTTCGCTTAAACGACTTAAAAAATTTACCTACTACTTAATTCTACACGTATGGCAAAATTAGGCATTTTGTATATCCGTTTTAATGTTCGACTTTGTTTATCTTCGTTAATTAAACAAATTCGTTTATCATCGTACGACATGATAGTAGACGACATTCGCAATTCGTTTATTTATTTACCTCATTTAACTTGTTGCGAAAGATCTTCGCACAACATACGAGTAGACTTCGTTTTTTTTTTCAAAAAGACTACATACGATTACAACATACGTTTCGTATATCATCTTATTTCATACGAATGAATTTATTAAAATTTTTTTCGTTAGCTAATTTTACGTAGGAACTCGTTTATCTTCGTTAATTTCACCAATCTTACGAATATTTAAAAAAAAATGACAAAAAAATATTTCTAAAAAGATTAATTTTTTCTGAATTCTGTTCGCTTGGTTCGTCCGGACATTAATTCATTAATTTATCATCGTTAATTCCACGAATAAACTTCGTGTGACTTAAGAAAGAATAGTTTTTTGAGAAAATGGATTTTCGAAAACGATTAAAATACTTTTACAAAATTAAGTTTTGCTTCAATGTACTCGTCTAGTTCGTTCGTTTATCTTCGTTTTATTTTACAAAAGAACTTCGTACGACATCCAGATGACACTCGTTTAACTTCGGTAATTTCATAAATAATAGTAGACGCCATTCGTAATTCATTTATTAATTTGCCTAATTTTATTTATTTCGAAGGATCTTCGTACATTATACGAGTAGACTTCGTTTATTTCAAAAAGACTACTATTACACAAGATTCGTTTCGTACGCCATCGTATTTCATTCGAATGAATTTTAATAATTGGATAAAAATGGTCCTCGTTAGCAGTATACTTCGTTTATTTTCGCTAAATTTACGAAGGAACTCGTGTGTCATACGATTCGTTTATCTTCGTTAATTTCACCAACATTTTACAAAAACGACAAAAAGTAAAAGTAAATTTACTTTTTTCTGAATTCTGTACACTTGGTTCGTTCCTATATTAATTCGTTAATTTATCATCGTTAAGTTCACGAATGGAGTTCATTCGACTTACGAAAGAATAGTTTTTGAGAAAATAGATTTTCGAAAACGATTAAAATATTTTCACAAAATTAAGTTTGCTTGAATGTGTTCGTCAGGTTCGTTCGTTTATCTTCGTTTTATTTTACAAAGAATTTCGAACGAAATACGAATGTCACTCGTTTATCTTCGTTAATTTCGGGACTTCGTAAGACATACGAAATGGCACTCGTTCGTATATCATTGTTAATTTCATAAATAAACTTCGGGCGTCTTACGAAGGAATAGTTCTTTTATACGATTACATATTTTCACAAAATTTACTTTTTGCCCGAGTCTGTTCGCCTGATACGTTCATTTATCTGCATTTTATTTTGCAAAGGATTTCGTACGAAATACGAATGTCACTCATCGATAATTTCACGAATGTACTTCGTGCGTCTTGTGAATAGATTTTAGAAAACGATTAAAACATTTTCACAAAATTAACTTGGCTGAATTCTATTCCAAAGATACGTTGGTTTTATTTTACAATAGGGCTTCGTACATGACTTACGAATACCACTTGGTTTTCTTCAGTAATTTCACTTTTTTAATTTTACTTTTTGTTGAATTCTGATCACTTGGTACGTTCGTTTATCTTCGTTTTATTTTACAAAAGGACTTCGTACGACAAACGAATGGCACTCGTTTATCTTCGTTAATTTCACGAATGTACTTCGCGCGTCTTACGAATAGATTATCGAAACTTTTTGCTGAATTCAGTTTGCCTGGTACGTTCGTTAATCTTCGTTTTATTTAACAAAAGGGACTTCGTACAGCACAGGAAGTTCATAAATAAACTTCGTGCGTCTTAAAATAATAGTTTATTTTATATGATTACATATTTTCACATAATTTACTTCTTTCTCTAGTCTGTTCGCCTGGTACGTTCGTTTATCTGCATTTTATTTTGCAAAGGAATTTCGTACGACGATTACACTAGATTCGTTTCGTACGTCATCGTATTTCATACGAATGAATTTTATTAATTGTATTAAAATGGTCCTCGTTAGCAGTATACTTCGTTTATCTTCGATAATTTCACGAAGGAACTCGTGTGTCATACGATTCGTTCATCTTCGTTAATTTCACGAATCCTACGAATATTTTACAAAAAACGACAAAAAATATTTCTAAGAAATTTACTTTTTTTGGTTCATTCCTATATTAATTCGTTAATTTATCATCGTTAATTTCACGAATGGACTTCATTCACTTCCGAAAGAATAGTTGTTTGAGAAAATAGATTTTCGAAAACGATTAAAATATTTTCACAAAATTAAGTTCGCTTGAATGTGTTCATCTGGTTCGTTTTATTTTACAAAGGACTTCGTACGAAATACGAATGTCACTCGTTTATCTTCGTTAATTTCACGATGTAATTCGTGCGTCTTATGAATAAATATTCGAAAACGTTTAAAATAATTTCACAAAATTAACAATTTACTGAATTCTTTTTGCCTGGTACGTTCGTTAAACTTCGTTTTATTTAACTAGAGGGACTTCGTACGACATATGAAATGGCACTCGCTCATTTATCATTGTTAGTTTCATAAATAAACTTCGCGCGTCCTACGAAGGAATAGTTCTTTTATACGATTACATATTATCACAAAATTTACTTTTTGCCCGAGTCTGTTCGCCTGATACGTTCATTTATCTGCATTTTATTTTACAAAGGGATTTCGTACGATATCCAGATGGCACTCGTTTAACTTCGTTAATTTTATAAATGAACTTCGTATGCTGAATTCTGTTTGTCTGGTTAGTTCGTTTATCTTCGTTTTATTTTACAAAGGATTTCGTACGAAATATGAATGTCACTCATCGTTAGTTTCACGAATGTACTTCGTGTGTCTTGTGAATAGATTTTCGAAAACGATTAAAATATTTTCGCAAAATTAATTTGGCTGAATTCTATTCGAAAGATACGTTGGTTTTATTTTACAATAGGGCTTCGTAATTGACTTATGAATGCCACTTGATTTTCTTCAGTAATTTCACAAATGGACCTCATGCGTCTTACAATTAAAATATTATTTTCACAAAATTTACTTTTTGTTGAATTCTGATCGCCTGGTACGTTCGTTTATCTTCTTTTTATTTTACAAAAGGACTTCGTACGACAAACGAATGTCACTCGTTCGTTTATCATCTTTAATTTTACAAATGGAATTTTGAATAAATCTTCGTTTTATAGAAGACTTTCGTTGAATAGTATTTTTATAGAAAAGATAATTTAATAAAAACATTTTTTAAATTTAATGAACATTTTTTTATTAAATTATCTTTTTATAAAAAAAAATGTTCCTTAAAATTTCTTTTCATAGAAAATTTTCTTTAAATTTGCTTTTTACATAATTTTTTCATTAATTTTTTATAGGATATTTTCGTTAAATTTTAGTTTAGCAGAAATGTTCGTTAAATTTTCTGTAAATTTTCTTTTTGTAAGTTTGCTTCTTGTAAATTTTCTTTTTATAGAACATTTTCGTTAAATTTTCTTTTTACTGAATTTTTTTATTTTATTTTTTTTATTTTTTCATAGAATATTTTCTTTTTATAGGAAATTTTCATTAAATTTTCTTTTTGTAGAAAGTTTTCGTTAAATTTTCATTTCATATAAAATTCGTTTGAATGTTTTTATAAAATAATTCTATAAATATTCGTTAAATTTTCTTTTATAGAAAATTTTCGTTAATTTTTTTGTATAAAATTTTGGTTAAATATTCTTATTACAGATAATTTTTGATTAAATTTCTTTTTATAAAAAATTATCGTTCAAATTTCTTTTCATAGAAAATGTTTAATAAATTTTTATAAAAAATTTCGTTAAATTATTTTTTCATAGAAAATTTATTTTCTTTTTAGAGAAAGTTTTCATTAAATTTTCTTTTTAAAGAAAATTCTTAACAAAATCTTCTTTCTTCTTTTAATCGAAGAAATTAAAAAAAACACTATTTTTATGGAAAATTTTCTTAGAGAATTTTCGTTAAATTTTCTTTTTATTAAAAATTTCCGTTATATATTCATTTTATAGAAAATTTTCGGTTTTTCTGGAAATTTTTATTTAAATTTTCTTTTTATGGAAAATTTAATTAAATTTTGTTTATATAGAAAATTTACGTTAAATTTTCTTTCGGAACTCCCTATATTACTCTTACAAATATAATATTTTATCTCACATTTATATTTTTATAAATATTTTTTTGCTAAATAATTTATTAGTTTTTTTTTTTAATTTTAACCACTTGCAACATTGAATTATTTAACTTAAGATAAAATAAATTAAAATGTTTTTTAGTTTGAGGCATGCTAAATATGTAGGTAGACATACTCAAGTAATTTATTTTAAAATTAATGAATGAAAACCCCAAAACAAATAATAATAAAAAGAAAAATAAATAATTGAAAGTAATTGAAAACGCACAATTGCGTCAAATTAAATGAATTATTTTTCAACAAAAAATATGAAATTTTCATAAACAAAAATTGTGTTTTTCTCACTAAAAAAATAACTTGCTACCAGCAAATATTTAAGAAAAGAGGTAGCAAATTGTATTAAAAAAATAAACTCAATAAATCATTTGTTCAAGTACTTTTTTGAAATTTTTAATTTGTATATTTTTATTATTCGTTCTCCTTGTTATTTATGACTATAAATATTCTTTCTCTAGTTTTTACTATAGGCTGCAATAATTTCTTTGAAAAATTGAAATTTTGAATTTTTTTTAGAATTTTTGCTTTATGTAGTGAACATGAGTTTTTTTTTATGGTACGAGTACCTAATGTACTCTTATGTCTGGGTGGGTGCAATTGCTATTTGGTTCTGTTCTGTTTCGAAAATTCTAATTTTATCTTTAAAATTTATTTGTATTTATGTTGAAGTTTTTAGTTCATTTTCATAGTACATATTTTGCTTTTTATTGTACAAGTTTTAGCTTGTGCTTTAAAATTGTTGGAATAATAAGAAACAAATTACTCGAGCAGCTGTAATAATTGATATATAATTTCCTCGTTACAATCAATTAATTTTTCTTTAGTATATTCCCCCTCGATTTATTAAATGTTTTTAATGTTGTCAATGTTTTTCGTTTAGGAATTTTAATTTGAAAAATATTGTATATTTTAAAGATATTTAATTAAAGTAAAAGATATTCAATTAAAGTAAAATACTATAATTTTCAAATCTTAAAGCAAACAGAACAAACTCTTAAGTTGACGAAAACAATGTTTACGCAAATGATAACAATTCAATTAAATAATTGTTCACTGTGTTATTATATTAACAAATACAAACAAAAGTATTTGAAGTTAAGAGAAAACGAATTTATATCCAAATTTTTCTTTATAATAAAACTTACAGAATATTTCCAAGACTGGTTACAGTGAATAGAGCCATTAGAAAAATGGAAAAGAAATTAGAAGGAGATATCCTACAGTCATGGAAATTTGAACTTATATGTAAATTTTTACTTTAATTTCAAATATAAAATCAGATTTTTAAAATTATTATCATATATTCCGATGTGGGGAAAATAAATTTCCAAAATGTTTACATAAGTGAAGTAATTAATATTTTTTAAAATTTTTGTATTGTTAATAATTACTTAGAGCTTTTAAAATAACTAACAGCAATCACTTATAGCAGTGTTGCCATATTAGTGAAATAAATTAAATTTTTATTATTCAAATTTTATTCAGTATTTATTATTTTTTTTTTTCAAATAAGTTTCATCGTAAGACATAACAGATAAAAAACCTCACTTTTGGCGTCCAATAATTTTCGAAATAGTAATATCTTTAGTTACCCTGGAATCTTCAAATTCTAAACCAAAGATTTAAAAATATATTTCTAGATATTCACAACAATAGATTATATGAAGATTATAAATATAGGAAAATTTTAGAAGATTTTTGTATTGTTTAACCAAAAATGTGTAAATTTTTTAGGTATATAAAAATTTATATTAGAAGGAAAATCAGAATGAAAAAAAAACTTATTCAGACAAATTTTCATTGCTTTCCGATCTTTTCAAAGAGAATTGCATTGTTTTTCTATACAAAAATCCAAATATACGTTTCGTAACTTATGAATTTTTACATAGAAAAAGATACTTTTTACGCTTATTTTTTTTTATGGAGATAAAAATTAAGACTTTAATACATATCATTAAAAAAAAATACAAAAAATCTTATTATCCAATTTTAAGGCTTACTAAATTTTAGTAATTTTTAAAAAAAGTGGTAATATTTTCAAATAAATTTGAAAAAAATGTAAAAATGGATACTTTTAAAAGTATAAAATTTGTCATGAAAAATTAAGTACTTCAGCGCAAGTTGATATGGATACCATAGTGATGACGTTCAGGGATAACATATTCAAAACGAATTAAAATCCAATATTACAATTCTTTTTTTTTCAATACTGCAAAACTCTACAACATTTTTAGGAAAATTTTTATACCTAAATTTCTTTCGATTTTTGTTAATATTTTGAAATTTTTTAAATTAGGACACACCCTATTATACCAAATTTCATCAATAAACTGGACCTATGGCAAGGACATACGTCTGTTAGGGAATTTTTTTCTTGGATCCTTTTTGTATAATATGTAAAACAATAAAAATTTTGTTTTTACATATTTCAAGTTTGCAAGGTTACGACTACTGCAATGGTCAAAATATTGAAAACAAAGGTACACTGATGCATATTCCATAAATGCATATAAATTTTTTTAATCGACTTACCAAAAATGGGAATAAAAAATAATTAAGGTACTACAAATTAATTTTTTAAATTATTTATTAACTTCACTTAAAATGTACATTATTTTTTTTTTCATTGCAATTTTAGTAGTTTAAGGCCATTTTTATGCCATTTTCCTATATACGCACCTTAACTAATGGACCAATTTAGCATTATTAATAATATGTTGATGAACCATTGTTTTGGATAACTTCAAAAATTCGGTTTGGCTTTGATTCGACTAATTTTTGAAGAAAATCACTGTCAATTTCTTCCCAGCCTTCTTAATTTTTAGTTTTAACTCCGTTATTGTCATAATGGTTTCATTCTGTGCATTTCTTGCGTAAAATTTACGGGTCATGTACCCCCACAGATTAGCCATTGGACTGCAAGCCGGCCAGTCCAATAGTGGAATACTATGTTCATTAAAGCACGATTTCACGATTTAGATTGGTTTGAGACATGGGTTACAGCATTATCCTGTTAGAATTTGCAATTCTTATTCATTTATTCATCCAAAAATTGGAGAAGGGCATCTTCCAACAGTTCATTATAAATTGCACTATTCATTTTATTTGGAGCAAAACATATTTTTGATTTTCCAACAGTAGAAAAGGCTGCCACAACCATAACACTACCTCTACCGAAATTGCGTTTCGACATACGAATTTTGTTCGACCACAAATCATGAAAATAGCAAGAATATGAATCGAGACCGTCTGAATTGAATTTCTTTTCATCTGAAAAGATTACTTTATTCCACTCATCTGTCCATTTCATGTATTTGTGTGCGAATTTTAAACGATTTTCCTGATGATGCTGTTTTAACATTGACAAATTGTGTGCAACATGTTTGGAAGTGACAGGAAGGTCATTTGTGTTATTTGTGTAGCATTTAATTTATCGCGGGTGGCTTCTTCTTTTTCTTTTTGTCAATTTTTTTGATTAGCTTTTATTGGTTTTCGCACTTCGTATTTCTGCCCTTTCTTCAGAAAGCCTCTAATAACTCCTTATTATTTTTTTAGTCCAGTTTCTCTGTTAGAGCAGCCTTGATCACGAAAAAATTGAATTATAATTTTTTCCTGGTCTGTAAGAAAAGTTCCTTTGGGTACTCTTTAAGCTGATGAAATTTCCAAATTAGAACAAAAAGATTTTCAGTATACAGAGATGTTGTCATCAGAAACTTACCTTACCTTAAGTGAAATAAACAACTACAACTGTTAAAATTTTTTTAAATTATTATTATTTATTATTATTTTTTTTTTTGCAATAACTTTTTAGAAAAATTTTTCTCGGTTGCGTTTATAAGAATATGTTCTG
Source organism: Protocalliphora azurea (assembly GCA_932274085.1). Classification (NCBI taxonomy): domain Eukaryota; kingdom Metazoa; phylum Arthropoda; class Insecta; order Diptera; family Calliphoridae; genus Protocalliphora; species Protocalliphora azurea. Next base: position 133,281,788 of record OW026522.1, on the reverse strand, counting down.
ATTGCTAAATTCAAGTAGACAACACAAGCAAGAAACAAATATTTGTTACATAAAAAAGTACCGTTATATCGCGAGTTATTGTATCAACACAACATTATTTTCGGTTAAGAGAAACGAATATATCTCAAAAAAAAAAAATGCGTTTATAGAAATATGCACCAGTATATATATTTAAAATACAAAAATCTTGGTTTTCCACTGATATATATATTTGATATAAATAGTTTAAAGTAAAAGTAACAATATTTTTAACTCTGAACGATTCACTGTGCAGGTGTTTGAAAATTCGACTAAGTTTTTGTACTAAATATTTTTCATTGTAATATTGTCATTATTTGAAGACCAAACTGAAAAAATAAAATATTGGAAAAATATTCAAATTAAACCACGACACGCTCACACATTAATAAATGAATCGTTTATCACATATCTAAAGTGAGAAAATAAAAAATTACTAAGGGGTGAAACAAATACATGTATTTCATTAAAAATTCATTCAATACCAAAGTTCATTAATTAATTCATTGATAAACACCTTTAAGGTAGGTGTAAATAAATTTACATAATTATTCGTACATTTATACAGACTTCATTGAGATGCTCAATTTAAAACAAACATTTAATGATTTTTAAATTTATCAATTTAAAAATTACTGACCAATCAACTAACTAAATAAACGGAACAAATAACAGAAACCAGCTGATATATCAACCAACATATTAAAGTCTTTACCATACAAGCTAGAAATATCGTAAATTAAGCAAAAATCTGAAAAAACTATTCATACCACAACAATAAACAAATTAAGAAAGATTATAGTGGGTTGTTTTTATATACCCCACACCACCATAGGTGTTTGGAGTATTATGCGTTTGTGCTGATGTTTGTAACGTACAGAAAAAATCATCCAACACCCACCTTAAAGTATACCAATCGACTCAGAATCACTTTTTGAGTCGATCTAACGATGTCCGTCCGTCTGGCTGGCGGTCCATTATTTAAGCTAGCCCCCATACAAATCTTCTCCCGGAATAGGGGTTTAACGATCATAAATGCCTTAAATATAGCAATATTGTAATGTATAAGTATCAATCTTTGTGCCAAATTTCATGAAGATCTGTCCATAAGTGACCATATCTCCCATATAAAACCCTCTTCCGAAAATCACTTTAACTTGCAAAAATTATAAACACATGTTAGTATCAGGTTTTTATTCGATACAAATAAGTTTTATATAAGTAGAAATCATAGTGACAAATTTTATGAGGATCGCTCCATAATTTACCATAACTCCCATATAAGCCCACTTTCGGGAATCATCCTAAAGTGCATAAATTCATCCAAATGTTAGTATTAAAGTAATATTCCGTATTCGTATATTTTTTTTAAACTTAGTAAAAGTATCGGTCTACAATTGACCACATGTCTAATATAAGACCCATCCACGAATTATGATGGACATGCACAATGATGTGGGGTATCATATGGTCGGGCTTGACCGACTATATCTCTCTTTCTCGTTTTTTTTTTTTTTAATTTTGTGTTAAGCAAATAAATAAATAAAATTGAATTTATCTTAAAATGAGATCTTAACTTAAACGTTTGCTAATAAATAATACATTTATATATATATTAAATAAATTTTTCTTAACATCATATTATATTTAAGTTTGTTTGTATATGGTCATTTTAAATAATACCTAATGAGACAAGTGTTATATTTTTTTCTTTTAATAAATAATTAATGTTAATAAAGATTACTTTTCTATAGTTTCAAGTGTTTGTTTAACAAAAATCTTGTAATATGCTAATTTTTTTTTTTAAATATTTGTCTATTTGTATAGAAAATTTAGGTACAATTGATAAATAACTTCCGTCTTCTATACAAGCTATAAAAATGTAGGATTATTTGTTTGTTTTTATATAAATAAAATATTAAATAACAAAAGTTTAGCTTATGCCTACAACTTATCTATTAAGGGAGTTTATTTGTTGAGTTGATTTTTGTATTAAATGACCTTAAATTTTGTTGTTAAAAAATAATATATATATATATATATATATATATATATATATATATATTATTTATATAAATGATATTCCAAATTTCATTTATATAAATTTGACTTCTATAACGTGATCAGACTAGGCATATATTTAGTAAAAATTATGCAATCAATAAATAAAATATATCTCAATAGCTTTTTTTATAGTTTTAATTAAAAGATACCAAATATCGAATACATTTAAATATAATAAATTGCCTCAAATTTCATATAAAGAAATGAGCGATATACACGAAAACTCTGTATGATCCAAATTCCGATACCGTTAAGATAAATTTACTATAATTAAGTTTTAATAAATAATAAAGAAAAATTGTATGAATCTTATTTCTTATAGTCAGTAATTCATTACTTATTATTTCATTACAATGTAGATTTTTGATTCCAAAATAAAGTTGTTTTTGCATGAAAAAATAAATTATATTAATCTCTAGCATAAAAAACTAAAAGTTTAAATACCCTTTGAATGATATATAATATGACCATATTCATTAAAGCCTTGAGAGGATTTATGCAATTTTAATTTTTTATTGCTATACCGGAACTTAAAAAACTTTGTTATTTCTAAAAAAAAGAAAATTTGTTCGGCGAATAAATATAGGAAAAAGTCCCTGAGTCGGGATAAAGGCCGGCTACACGGAAAAACCTTTAGTAAGGATAAAAAGAAAATATTTTTATTTTAACTGGGCCGGTAATCTTAATTTGTTGCTATTTTTAAAATTTAATATAATATAAAACAATGCTGGAATTTTATTTAATAAACAAACAGTTTCAAAACTTAATATCACAGGAAAAAATAAAAATTGTTTTCAATTACGATTTTGATTGATTTTGCTCCAATCATCAAAATGATAATATCAATTAAATTAAATTAATTAATTTTTTAAATAATTTCAATTAATTATTTTAATTAAGTCAGTTATATTTATTATTGAATTTTTTATTTATAATAAATAAAATGTTAATTGATTTAATTAAAAAGTTTACTTTTATAAAAATTTACCCTTACTTAAAACTCTTTCTGCTAATAAAAATGTATGAATATTAAATTACAATTATTTATTACAAAAATTACATATATTATTTCACAATAGTTTGTGTAAATAAAGTGCAGGTTGTGTATGTTATGTACTATGTTCTAAGTGGATTCAACCATGTTGAAATTAAAATTAATGTAATAAGTTGTAATATTGATGGAATATTGATTCAATGCACATTAGAGAAAAATATATGGGAGGTCTTTTCTTTTTGCTGCTGTCATAAAATAATTTTTGTTTTTTATTATTATTTTTACCTTTCAAGAAAAATGTATAATTAATACAAATAACATTTTTATTGAATTTAAACTTAACATCAAATACTACATTAATTAAAAGAATACTAGTCATATTTTTTTCTGTGATTATTTCTTTTTGACGATTTTGAAAATATTATGCCGATTTTGACGATTTTATGCTATAATTATCTGCCAACAGTGACCACAAGGCCCAAATGACAATACAATTAAAAACATATGGTCAGAATTAAAGAAAAATATTATCGGAATACAAAATATGACCAGAAAGTCTTTTTGGCTAATGTACGATGGTATTTGGCATACGATTTTAAGCTATGAATTCCAAAAATTGGAAAATTCTAGGAGATAGGATAATCAAGCATTAACGCTAATAAGAGATCAGATTAACATATTTTTTAAAATAAATATCAACTTTTTATCTCATTTTTTTTTTGTTTTTGTAATTTTAAGATTTATTCCAACGAATTCAGGATTGGTGCTATTTTTTTACAGCTTATTTTCATAAAATTCCAAATATTTTATATCATTTTCACAAAAGTGATGAAACATTTTTTATTATTATTTATTAATATTATTATTTATTATTCATACTTATTGTTAAATTAGTACATAAGGTATATTTTCGTAAAAAAATATCTGAAACAAATCGAACAGTTTTTGTATAATACTTGTTTAAAATAAAATATATAATGTGTTGCTATTTTATTGACCGCAGCTGTATATTACTATTAAAAAATAAAATATTTTGTGAAATATAGAAATATTGATAATACTCTTGGTTACTAAAGTATATACCAATGGACACGGCTTCCTAACAGCTTTTAAGTGATACCACATTTTTTAAAACCGATCCAGCTCTCGAAAGATCTTCAGTAGATCTGAAATATTTTGGTAAATATCATAAAACATACCAGAGCAAATTTTCATGGAGTAACAGAAATACTTTTTCCAATGAGTCGTCTTAATAATCATACTTTATTCTAGTTTTATTTATTTATTTTGATTAAAAAACAAATTTCAAATAAGTAATGCATTGTTGCTCTCTATAATAAAACAAATAAGAAATATATAGTGGGTCACACCCGACCATATGATACTCTACACCATTGTGTATGTGCATCAAAATACGAAATGCAATGCCCAATTGTGGACCGATATTTGTATTAAGTGTGCATTGTATTATGTTTTTTATGTATTTTAGCGTGATTCCCGGAAGTGGGACTTATATAGGAGTTATGGTCAATTATGTGCTGATCCTCATTAAATTTGGCACTACGATTTCTATTTATATAACACTGATTTGGGTAATATATTAACATGATATTAAAATTTTTATGGGATTTATGTCCGTTAAAGCGATTTTCTGAAAAGGGGTTTATATGGGAGCTGTAGTCAACTAGTCAACTCGGCACACAGATTAATACTTATCAAAAACGTAAATGTTTGAAATTCTATTAAAATATTACTATATTTAAGGGTTTTATGAGCGCTAAACCCTCATTCCGGGACGACATTTGTATGAGAGCCAGATGAAAAAATAAACCGATCATAACCAATTTCAATAGACTTCGTCCTTGAATCATAAGAAACCTGTGTGCCAAATTTTGTTAAATTATTTTCATATTTGCAACCTGTAGATTGATTACAAGTTTTACATGGACGGACAGACAGACATCGTTAAATCGACTCAGAAAGTGGTTCTAAGCCGACTAGTATACATTAAGGTGGCTCTTAGACCAATATTTTTGAATGTCATAAACATCAGCAAAACGCATAATACCCTCCCCACTTATTGTGATGTAGGGTATAAAAAGTTTAACTAAATATCATTTGCATTTATTGAATTCAACCAACTATTCCTGCATTATTTTAAATTTTATAACACATTATCAATTCAAATTAACCCAAATGTAATAAATATCAACTTAAATTTAAGTAATTCGAAAAAAAACCCAAATTTTATTTATAAAATAATACTTACTTATTTTTATAGAACATTCTCTTAAACAAAATTAAAGTAATAAAAATTTAAGCAACAAAACTTTAAATTGAGTGCAATGTCATTAACATACATATGTAGTTCTCTTACTACCTCTCTAAAATGTTCACATTTTAGTGTTTAGAGGAAATACACTGTTGTCTAAAACACACCTATTTTTGTTTTGCTATTTTCAACAAGATTTCAATAAACAACTAAACGATCAATTGATCGATCATTTATTCAATCATGACTACTGTATGTCACTTAGTCAATTATTTAGTCAGCCGAACATGTAGTGATCATGTCATGGTTGTTATACTCATTCCAGTGTTGTCTCGTTTAGATCAGAGAATTTTGATAGCCTAAAATAATATACAAGTAGAATTAGAAAAATAACAATTTTTGTAATTGAGACTTAAAGTTGATCTACATATTTTTTTTTTTGTTTTTTTTGTATTAAGTTGTTTTGTATTTTTGTTTTTATGGTTTAATCTGTGATAAGAAGTTTTTATTTTGTTTTTAGGTGATTTTACCGAATAAGCCAATTTGACAATGAGATTTATTTGAATATAGATTTAGGTAGGAATTGAATTATAGCAAATAGATTTATTAATATGGAACTTTGAATTAAATTGTTATTTGTTAAATTTTAAAAGTGGTATAAAGATTTTAAATTTAATAACACGGGTATTAATAGAACTTTGTTGATAAAATTATTTTATTATTTACTATTTAATTTCTTGATATCAGGGGCTAAATCATGACATTCGAGATCAAACAAAATTTCCATTTAAATTCTTTTAAATTTCATTCAAATGCCGCGATTTGTTAGCAATTTTTTTTTTTAATTCTTAGAGGCCTTGGACAAGATGTTTCAGATCTCAGAAAAGATCGGGTTTAAAACCTGTGCAATTAATCAATCAATTAAATAATGTATGTGTCAAGTTGGTTTATATATTTTTTATATATATGATCAAGCTAAACAAGTAGTTCTAATTTTTCTAAATGGAATTCCACTAAATAAATTTATCATTTTCTTTTAAAAATGTATTTAAAAATAAATGTGTTTGTTTAAAAAAAAAAAAAAGAAAAACTATATGTATATTGCGTCAATAGGTAATATTTCATTATACGTGAGTAACAGGTCAAACAATTTCTTTGTATATGTTTTTAAAATATTCATGATTTTCCCAAGAAATAAAAAGAAACAATTTATAAACAATTCATTAATTTAATTTTTATGGTTTTTGGCTTTCTTATGCTAACTAATGAAATACTGTTAAAACAGTCAATTTAGCATAAAAAACTATTATAATAAAATAAAAAAGCGCAAACGACTAAATGAAACATAAATCTTTATGAATTTATAATAAAATAAAATTAGGATTATTAAAATACTCCTACCCAAAAATCAATAATAAACCAAAACCACGACTAATTCTCTACATGATCGCAATCATTCCATCATTCAGATGTCTTTGGTTTATAATGAACCCTTGTATTATTTAAATTAGCCACCCACTAACATAAAATGCCAAAAAATCAAATCGTAAATTTTTGGATTTGTATTGTTTTCCTTAAAAATATTAGGTATAAGAAATAAACAAAATTTTATTTAATATTTAGGCGAAAATTCAAAAAAATAAACTTAATAAATTGGAATATAAAAATATCACAGATGATTTTCTTTGCCAACAAAGCAGATGTAATTATTAAGGGGAATTTATTACAACTGTAATAATAAGCTACCTGAAAATTCCAATTAATTGTTTGATATTATCCCACTATCAACGACTGATGTCTCTAAATCTAAAAAAAACTGTCTTAAATACGGAAATCATAACAAATATTAGTTAAAAGGTCCCCTGGGGTATATGAACCACACAATTTACATTTTCTATAAATTCACTTTTTTTGTAAAACACTTATTAAAACTATCCACTTCCCCATGACCCCATGTAGGGTACTTTAATAATTCTTTAATATTTATGTTAAAATAATATTAAAAAATGGTCTCCTATTTTAAGGTAGGTGTTTTAAATATTTATCAATTTTTTTTTTTAAGAATAATTTATGATGATTACAAAATGTTTTTTATTAACTACAAATATAATTTATGTTTACGTTAAGATTTTTCCGATATTTCGATGATCCAATATTTAATTTTTTATTTTTCTTTTTGTCTTTTTTTTTTGGCAAACACAAATAATTTATAATGTTAAGGGTTAATAAATTTAAATGATGAAATTTAAATTTCATTTAAATTATGTTTAATAAAAATGTGATGAAAAATATTTGCAATAAATTGTTAAAATATTTTCATTGAGATGTTCAGGGTTTTAGCAAATGATTTGTTTTTATTTGTTAGGAAACTAATTTAATCGGATTTAGGGGTAAATTTAGATTAATTATGTTTTCGTTTAAATGTTAGGTGATAATGAGGGTAACTAAAAATACAATCTAAAACAGAGTTAAAAATGCGCTTGTTCAGAGGCATTCAATGAAAAAAAATAATAATAATAATTTTTGATCAATAATATTTCTCAAAAATAATAATAATAATTTTTTTGCTAAAAAAAAAGTCCTAAATAAGCGTCTAATCGAAAATAAGGCCATGATGCATGATCATAAATATTGACTTATTTTGATCACAAAAATTCACTAAAGGCTTACAGCCGTATGTAAAAAAAAACTTAATACAGCTTTACAAAGCATTGTTAAGCAAAGTTCCTTAAAGTTGTATGCAAAAACGATTATTAACTTATATTTAACAAATGTAATTTAAATAATTTAAAGCAGGTATGAAACCACGTTAAACCTTATTTAAGTGACATTGTGATTAATTTGTACTTTTTGTTCATGTTTTGCAAAGAATACTTACTTGATTCCCGCGATTTCAGTCTAATATATTTTCCTTTTTCTATAGATTATTATGTTTATTCATCAAATAAATATATGATTTGTTTTATCCCAGAGAAATATTTAGAGAAAAAACTAAAAAATAAATATAAAAGTATATATAAAATAACAAAAATATAACGAATGTTTTAATGATGTACATTCAACTAAAATAAATAAACAAAAATGATTGCTCGAAAAATTATTTTATCCGTTACCGAAAACTAATCGTGTAGACACTAAATCTGTTATTTATTTTATTTTTGTATTTTTACTAAGAAATAATAATAATAATAATAATAATAATAATAATAATAATAATAATAATAATAAGAATAGAAATATAAATAATATTTTAAAAAGAATTCATTTAACAATAAAAAACTTTTTTATAAAATTGAATAAACGAATGAATTAATATTCGGTAGTGTACAGCTTTAACTATAAAGAGAGAAATAAAATCGTTATCAAAATTAAAAAATAAACTTTTTATGTTAAAACAGTGTTTTTGCATAAGGTTTCTTAACAAAGGTTTGTTAGCCTTAAAGTGTTGGGTAACTAAAGTGTACTTGAAAGTAAAGTTAAGACATTTTTTGTATACTGCTGTTAATTTTTTAGTTTAAAATCTGCTATTTACAATACAAAACGTATTTTCCTCAAATTTCATCAAAATGCCTCAACCAATAATATTTCATATTATTAGCTTTTTTCCACAAAATCAATACTAAACAAATTGAGCTTTAACCTCTGAAATGTAAGGCTAATTTTATTTTCTTATTAATCTAAATTTTATTTTCTCAAAACTTTCTTTCTTAAATTTTATTATTTTCATATTATTCAGATTAAAGAAACAAAACAATCACACATCTTCTCGCACATCTTGAGTAAACTTGTCATCCGGCAAATCGTTTTGTAAACTTTTATTGCTTATCGATTTTATTGTTTGTTCGATAATATTAAGGCCATTTTATCAATTATACAAAACTTGTACCTTGGAACATGAAAAAAGTCAAAAATAATGTATGTTTTTCAGGCTAATACAAAATATTGAAAATATTTTTATTTTTTTAATATTGATCATTTTTGCCTTAGAGTTCTTCTAAGCTTTGTTGTTTAATTTTTTTTTTAGCTTTGATTGACAAAAGCTTAGACATACTAGCTTTAACATGGCTCATGTTTGATTTTGAAGAAATGAACACACTGTGGCTTACGCGGCCGATCATGTTTGGCATAGTTCTTAGAGCTTTTCTATTTTTGGACTTGGAATTTATTCTTATGAGCTTTTCTTTTTCTGAACCAAGTTTCATTTCATTTTTTTGGTCCTTGTTAAGCTTTTTTATTACTACGTAGCCAGTTTTTCTCCAGACCGTCAAGTTTTCTCTCAAAAAGACTTTAAAGTTTCGAAAAATACACGAATTTAAAAAAAAATATAAAATATTTTCCAAAATTAGATCAACCCAATATGAATGTCAAATTAAACCTAAAAATCCCTGCAATATGCCAAAAGTTCTTATTTAAATTTAGCAGAACAAACTGTTAAGAAAATATCCTTTATATAAAGTATTAACTAATAAATATAACATTAAAGGGTTAAATCTTCAAAAATATATTTTCTTAACTTTTTGTGCAGCAATATTTAAATATTCTTGTGTTTCAGTGATTCATAGTTTTCATTTAGCATCCATATTGGGTTGACATATATGACGTTTATACGCACGATTATTCCATATAAAAATAACTTGCAAATAAATGACCCCCTGTTTATACTCATATTGCATAAAAATATATTTCCTCATTTGTCGTGCCGGATGGAAAAAATACAACTATTATAATCGAAAATTCTATGAACGTAAAATGAAGTGGCAACGCTGTACGCCTAATTTGCAATTAGTTTTACTAATCACTATTAATTTTCGTCAGTTACTTACAAGTAAAACATTAACTCACCGTTTATACGGCAAAATTTTCATATCGCAATATTTTTAATTGCGAGTAAGTGGATGGTCTCTACTTCTTGCGACTTTTCTAGTTCTACCGATTTTTTCATGTGTGAGAATGTTTGTTGCAGGATGACACACGTATGAAAATAAATAATAAAAGCTAACAATTCCAACACAATATTTTCTTAAGTTTTTGTGCTGCAACATTTAAATAGAAAATATTTTTATATGATAGGGATTCTTAGATTTCATTTGACACCCATATTAGGTTGATATAATACGAGTATTCGTAAATATTTTATAATTTTGTGTGTTCAACCTGCTAAAGTTTCAAGTCCTTTTAAGAGGAAATTTGACGTCCTGAAGAAAAACTGAGTACACAGTTTTACTACGTATGGTGTCTAGTTTCATGTATGTATCGATTTTTTTTCATGTGTGAAAATGACTGCCACACGGTGTTATCAAAATGCTTTATAATAACAAACAAATTCATACTATTTTAAAACGTGACCTATGACCTTAAAAGTAAAAGTCTTAAAAATTATCTGTCCTTAAGCTAGTTTTAAGAAGTCTTAAGATAATAAAACCAATGTATAATAATATGATATTTGACCAGAAGTATTTTTTTTTTTTTTTTTTTTTATAAGTAAAACTTAATTCGCCAATAATTCCATAACCACTAACAGTTCCTAACAGAAACTGAATTTTCATAGCAAAATCTCAAAAGAAGAAAAAAAATCTTAAAAAAATTTTTGAATAGGCGATCAATCAAGAAATTTTGCGATTACTTAACACCAAAAATTAATTTTTTATATCTTTCCTTTTGTACTGTCTACAATATTTATCTTAGACCCCATAATGTATATAAAATAATAAAAAATATATATAAATGTTCTGGTTGCTTCCAAGTATAGTAATCGAAAAATTTTAGTTCTTTCAATTGTCTGTTGAAAGAATATATATAATTACACAATTTTTACAAAATATTGCTCTAAATTTTTTACGGATGTCCCATAATAATTATAGTCGATATCTCTACCTCAATAAGCTCCTAGTTGGCATTTTTAAATTTGTCTCACATTCTGACCTTAAACACAGTATTACCGTATTTCGAACTTTTTACTGTAACAGTCAATAGTCACATCATGGTAACATTAGTTACCAGATAACTTCTTGGAAGTTAATTTATGATTTACTTATTTTTTGATAATTGTTATTTAGAAAATTTTACTTCTGAAGTCCCCAGATTTTTAAAATGTTATTTGGACAAATATGTTTGCATAAGATATAAAATTTTCTAAAGTTTAATCTAGAGTTTCATTTCATTTCAAAAACATTTCTAACATCCATCCAAAAGTTATCACACCTGCTCAAAAAGCTCATTTTAAAATTGACATTAACTATAACTTTTATTAAAACAAAAATTCTCGGTCAATAAGTGTAGCATTATAAAAAGTTGAAATGTTTTAATTATAAATTGAAACAAAAGCGTAAATTGTATTTTTAGAACTATTAAATTGCCGCCGCACTAAAGCTGCCACATACATATATGCCACACATATATGTGTTGAAACCATAATAAAATGAAATCGATGTGATGCATCATTGAAATCTTAAAATACAACAATAATAACAGCAACAACAATACAATTTAACCTAAACAGTAGCTGGAGCATAGACAAATGTCTCAATTTGATCAGTGATTTATGTATCATTGAAATTTAAAGATAAATTCTAAAAAAAAAACTTAAACAGATGGGGTATAAGGAGCAGGAAAAGATACAGAGCCAGGTTGGTTTATATTATTAGTTAAATTTTATACTCTTATAGACATCTTTAGTGATTTTTTGTAAAAGTTTTATATTAATTTTTCCCACAAACATGACAAATCTTTTAAAGTTTTTAATGACATGACAGATGATGATGATGTCGTTGTGGTGTTTAAAAAGCTCAATTTCATTGACTTGTTGCGCTTTAAACATTTAGCATTTATTTGACTTATCCATTATAATTATTCGAATATGACATATGTAATCGATTATTTGTTCAATTGAACATCTCAAGGTTAAATGCATTTATGTTATTAATATGTTTAAATAAAAAAGGGATTATTGTCAAAGTAAATAAGTTAAGTTATTGTTGATGTTTGCTGGTAGGTTCGTTGTTTTATAGTTTTGTACTCTTGTTTATTTTATGGTTTTAAAAGTTTAACAACTTTTTTAGTTTTTTTTTTTAATTTTATGGTTGTTATTATTGTGTTGTTGTTTTTTTTTAATAACCATATTACAACAGATTAATATCAATTTTATTAAGAATTCTGCGGTTTTATTTTTCAGTTTATTTTTTTTTTCTTATCGTATTTTATGTTGTTTGTTTTTAATCATGTGTGTTTTATGCACTTTGGTTTTTGAAAAACAAAAAAATTTAAACAGCTTTTTGTCAAAACATTAAACAATAAAAACAAAACGTACAACAAAACAAACAACTTCGTATAAATATTAAATTTCCCACCACAATTATCATCAGCATCGTCAACATCATCATGGATCATCACAGACATCACATTTATCACGAGGCCTCTGGTGTAATAAGAGATTTTCAGAGACTGATACAATTACAACAAAAACCTCTTAAATGTTTTTATTTTATTTTATTTATTTTTTTAATTTTTATGGTTTTAACAATTACATTGGAGGTTTGGGGATGACTTTGTTGATGGTGTTAAATGTTTGTCTTAATTTTATATTTAAATTTTAATTAATAAAAACTAAAATAAAACGATTTTTTAAGTACGAAAATTTTAAAAGCAAGATCTCTTAATTGTATAAAAACGAGATCTTGGTCTGTTTTACAATAACGGATCTTTCCATAAAAATAAACTTGTTGTAGCTTCTTTAATGCGACTTAGAGTCTAAAAAAATTGATTAAAAGCTTTCATTCTTACTTCTGTAAAAACATTGGTAACACTGGTTTTGTGAGTCGGAATTAATTAGTGAATTTGAATACACGTAATCATGACTTTTTTGTAATAAGTTTAATAGTTAAAGAGATTTTCAAAAAGTTACACACATGTGTGGAGAAGTTTTAAATTTAATATATGTGGAGCAACCCTCTCAATTTCACATATAAATTTGTATCTCAAAAACTAGACACAATTCAAAAAAGTAATTTATAGGCTCCCGTGGAACAGGTCAAAAATTTTGTTTTGTCGGTCTGTGTAATTTATTTCAAGTAACTAGTTATTCAAAATCTTATACAATTCATTTTGACTTCCTAGAAGTAATCTGGTAAGTGGTGTTTGTGTGAAAACTACTTCATGGCTTTTGGCGATTGAAGTATACAAGTTGAAATGTTATAGGAATGAACTTAAAATCATTTGATTTCGAAATTTTAGTAAATTTTAAAAATGCTATCTTTTCCTTGAAGAAGAGATTTGAAAATTTAAGCAAATTATCTTTCGTTAATCTAGACCAAGTTTTATTAAAAACAAAACAGTTTTAAAACTAAATTACTTCTGCACTAAAAATAAATAACTTTTATTTATTTCTTGTTCATTGTGACGCTCTATGAATATCATATAATGGTCGTCCGGATGTCTGTCTGGCCGAAAATTAAAATATATTTTCTTTTTTAGATGTAATGAAATTGTAGTAATACTAAATCTTATATCTTTCACTTGGAAAAAAGTTTTTTTAAAAAACTTCAAATTTTTTGCTCTGGAAAAAATTTCATTTTTAATGAAAACCGAGTTTTCTTTCAAAATTCATTTGCTTCTGATTAATTTTGTCGGTGCACAGTGTGTCTCGCAAAAATTTTGGTAATAAATCTGTATCTACTAAATTACTGGTCGGAACGAATTGAAATATATGGGAGAGATGTAGAGAACTTAAGCTTTCAGAAAAATCATATGTCTATTTTTAAATTATGTTCACATTATTTACATACTTAAAAAAAGTAAGGAGTTTAGCTCAAAAAAATTTTAATTTTTTGTATTTATTTATTTTTTAAGAAAAATTAGTTTTAGATTTAAACATCTATAAAAAAAATACCATTAAAACTATCAAAATGATTTTTAAAATACGAGTGGATTATCTTTCTAATAAATTACATAAAAATAAGTTTAAAAAATAAATTTTAATATGTTTTGTGTGCACTTAAAAATAGGATTTTAAAAATTTTAATATCTTTATAAAATATGATCACTTGTCTATATTTTGAGTGGGCGGAACCCGTTGAAAAAAAATCACCATTTTCGAATAATACTGGACGTAGAGTGCAACTCTCAATCAAATAAATTTTTTTATTAACTATTCTTGAAGTCTTATCTTTTGATATCAAGTTCTTCAAAATCGGAATTGGTTTGTAGAAATTACGATTTTCTAAAACTTTCATACTCGAGGTAGTTAACCCTCTAACGGTTGGAGCAAAAACTTATAAATTTCAAATTAAAAATATAATTCATGTAAAATTTCTGGAGGATTCAAGTTCAACGTATTTAGTTTACTATTTCAACTAATTAACAATATCGTTAAAATAAATAAAAAAATATATATATAAATTATTCTCAAAAAAACAAAAATAAAAAAAAATGCCCTGAAACAGCCTTGACCGCTAGAGGGTTAACTTTGACTGCCTGTAGTTTATCTCATATTATCACAGTATGACTACAAGATGATTTTTCCGAAAGCTTTGGTCCTTCTCTATAGCTCTACCATACGTTTTAATTCGATTTGTTACCAAAAGATTCATTGAAATTTAAGCCAAATTTAATTATTCTAGTACATTAATATTATCATGTTGGTGATTGGAACAAAATCAAACAAAAATTTAATTAATATAAGCAATTTCGTAATTGAAGTCCATTTTTATTCTTTTTTTTCTGTATATGTTTCTGTTTTCTATTTTTTTAACTTATTTGGAGAGAGAATTTCTTTTTTTAGAACTGCACCTGTTATTTCCACTTCCTTGCCTAGAATTTTATAGAATTTGTAAATGAAATGTATAAGTCCTCTTCCTCATATAAATAGAGAAATCCAGAGTGCCCCCTCTCACCTAACGGCTCTAAATCACACAAAATTATTCCCTGCAATGCTGCCTATTATCCAAGAGTAGCTTGGAGCCTAATTTAGCTCTTGATTCTTTGCAATCACCTCAACTTCTTCATGCGCTGTCAATTCTGTCCAGTACCCATTTTTTTAGTATCCTATTCCTTTACCGATTCCTCTTTTTTTTTTTTGTATCACGTTAGCCGTGTCAAACAAGTTTGTTGATTCAGGATATTTGGCGCTAAGATTTATCTCCTCATCGCTGGTCACGTTTCAAGCTACACTATATTCATACGGAACCTTATATCCCAATGTTGTTCCATTTATGATCCGTGAATGAAAACTTCATATTCCTTATGCCTTATGTGAATAAAGAATGTCTTTTATAAAATGTGTAATTTTTTAGATATGTAATGATAATGCACATTATCATCATATTTGTTAAATATTTCTATTTGTAGATCATTTTATTTCTTAAAAAAATATTTGACATATTCCACTTTATAAAAGCATTATAGAGTTGGGAAATATTATTATTTATTTATTTATTTTTTTTCATTAACACATTTTAAGTAAATAAATAATAAAATATATTATTCAGTTGTGTAATTAAAATGTCTGCAAATTTATTTCCTGAAATAGATAGAAACCTTCTACAAAAGTGTATTCTGTCAATAATCAGCTAATACATAAATTCATGTTTAAACAGATTGCACAAAATGTTAATGTTAAAGTAATAACAAACCAAATAGAAATAAATAAATTCAAATGTTTATTAATTCTAACAAAGAGACTACCTTGTTGGACACTACACCAGGGATTCCCAACTCTTCATGCTTCACTGACCCTTTTAGAATTTTTGTTTCTTCGCGGAAAAATAGTTAAAACTCGAAAGGTATTTATTTTAAATAAAATTTCGTTACCGAAATTCATTTATTTCTTAAGTGTAAAAACTATGAATCTTTTAAATCTCAATTATAAATAATTAAAAAATATTAAATGTTTCATTATAATTTTATGCATGAATTAATGCAAGCAGACAAGGTTTTGTTATATTTGTTGTGATTCAAGCAATATAAGATATTGATTACTTAATAAAAAAATATCTTGTGTTATCTTGCATAACGTATGATGGTACAAATAAATATAATTAATTAATGAACAAATAATATACAAATAATTTTTTATGATTAATAAACACATAATATGATAAGTTTGGATAATAATATAATAAAGTGGAATCATAATATGATAAGATGGGATAATGATATTATAAGATGGAATAATATAATAAAATGAAATCATAATCTGACAGCATGGGAAAATAATGTAGTAAGATGGTATTATAATAATATGAAAAACTCGAACCATAACATGAAAAAATGCACCATAAAATTGGACACAATATGATAAAATGGAATCATAACAATAATTATTTATAATCATATCTATTTTTAGCTGTGACAATATGTTCCAATCATAATATGTTTCTCTGTGTGTAATAATCGACTTAGTAATTTCATAAATTAAGACACTTTTAAGATGGAGAATGGCAGCAAAATTTTTTATTAAATATAAATAGATTTTTTTATGCGAATAAATATACAAAAATGCTTAAATAGATGATTCCATAAAAATAAGAAACTAGTTTCTTTATTGATGAAATACTAATATTTTAGCCTTTTTAAGGTAATTTTAAGAATCAAAAGAGGCTAGAAGCTAAAACGAAAATTTTGTAGATAAAAACAAAAGATAGAGGCTAGATTTATTGTAAACTCTTTAATATTTTAACCAAAAATATTCAACATAGATTCAAAGTCGAAGGCACACAAATTATTTTTTAGTTGTGTTACTTATATTTAAGAATTTATCGAGAATATCAATATCAATATTGAATGGATTACGAAGTAAACTGGCGTGGCAAGAATTGGTTTTAGCTCCGGATAATATCGGGAAAATTCATCATGAAGTGAATTCAAGTATGTTATTATACTTCTCATATGTATGTATGTACGTATGTATGTATGTATTTTTTTTTTTTTTTTTTTGTGAACATCAGATGAATGCAAGATATCATTCGACATTGGTAATTAGGAATATTTTGGTAGAGGGTATTGAAGGCGTCTTTTCCAAAAAGAAATTTTTAACATAAAAGCATTTATTGAATCAAACTCAGTTAAGTTATTTATTTGTATACCTTGTAGTTTAATGTTAAGATTGTTTAACGCCACGAAATATTTAGAGATATAAGCAAAGTAATATTATTTTCTTTAATTTTTTTTGTTAAGATCGTCATTTTTGTATAAAACGAAAATGTCTGCTTATATATTAATACGTATAATTTCTTCTACATATTTCACTTCGAAATCAAACGGACATCGGTATGAAGTAGCAATTTCTTATTTATTTAAATCGACACATTGAGTTTTATGAATTCTATTTCTTATGGCACTAGTTTTTATAAAATTTACTACATCTATAGTAATTTGAAGAGCAATTTTAAATATATCAGGTAAGATTTTACCAGCAATTACTTGTCGCTGAATTACACAGAAAGATTTAAGTGATTTAAAAACCTGATCGCGAACCTATTATTAATACGTCTACATACCCAGCAAAAACTTTTTGGTTTTCGGTAATAACAACTATTTATTAATGTAGTTACTTGGTAATGAGGCGTCATTATTATTTGCCTACTCTGTATTACACTAATAAGTACTCAATAGTATAATAGCACAGTAATACTGCAATCACGTGGATGAGTTGGCTAGAGCGCCGGATTAACAACCAGAAGGTTGTTGGTCCAACCCCATTCTGCAGCTATTAGTTTTTTATAACAAAATGTCTAAAAAGATATTTTAAACTAAATAGAGTTTTTGGCGCTTAGGCTGCTATGTGCGAGATGGTGTACTGAGTAAGACGTTAGTCAGTAAAAACGAATGGTTAGTTTGTGTCCAAGTTCGAGTCTAACTGACGGCAAAATTTTTTTGTTTTTTTTATTTTTGTTTTCGTTTGAGTACATATTTTTTAGTACCCCTAGAGTCAAAAAATAACTACATGAATTTGTGGACAACTCGAACAAAAATAACTAGTTATTCAGGCAAAAAAAAAAGTAGTTTATTTTTGTTTCCAATTATACCTGCTAGCTTACCAGGAAAGCAAAGTTTTTGCTGGATATGTACATCTTTGGAAGTCGTAGATAAAAGTTTAGTACACAATAATTCTTCCTATATTTAATTTTCTGCAATAAATATTCAATAAAATAAAAGTTGGCATTAACTAGAAACATTAGTTATTTCATTACACTGCAGGCCATCAATTATGATTACAATTATTATTATTATTATTATTATTATTATTATTATTATTATTATTATTATTATTATTATTATTTATATATGGATTCTCATTGCTTTTACTTTTTATATCACAAATTGTATGTAGTTTCTTTACTTTTGCTATTAGCATTGATAAATTGCACGAAGCTTCAATAGATTTTTCCCTTTCCAAATGAAAGGCAATTATAGAATTCAACTTTGGCATCACTACAATGATTCCACACATTTACGGTCTCTCTCGCGGACCCCCTAGAATGTTGCTACATACATAATTAAATCATTCCTTCAATAAAAATGCACGGAGTTTAATACAATTATTTATTAAATTATTAATAATATTTAAATAATACAATACAATACAAGTAAAATTAGACGAAAAAAAAATATGAAAACTCCAATAAGCATGTATAAATCCGATTTTTGTAACATTTGATCTCGAATGTCTCATGCAGATCAAATTTTATTATCTGTGACTTTCAATAGGATATATAAGATGCCAAGACGAAACTATATAACAAGTTTCGTGTCTCTCTATTAAATTTTTGTGATGCACCCTTATATAACTAGAATTTATAATAATATACTCATGTATGTAATGAATGTATGATATACATTAAATGTTTGTAATGTTTATCTAAGAGCACTTTCTAAATAAAATAGTATACTTATATTTAATTCCTAGAAACTTATTACAAAAACTTTAATTTCTGCGGGACGTTCCAATAAAGATTTTCGTATTATCCTATCTGAGTGCCTTTATGACCTAGGATGATATACCAATAAAAACATTAAAGATTATGACAGATGTCTGAACAAATCGTCAAAAACAAAATCAATATGAACTGAACTTTTATATAAATATAATTCAATCTAACCATCGGTACCAATGAAAGCAACATCTATAAAAATATTGAAACGATTAATAATCTCATCAAATATTTAAAATGCGTACATACGAAATAATTATTATTAAAAACGTCTCCGAACACTGAGAAATCATATACATATTTCGTGTTACTGGCTCGTTATATTCATAAACAATTGAAAATTGTTGGTAATTGACATAAAATTATTTTATTTCTATATTTTTTATTGACAAGTTTTTCTTTATATTTTTTGATAGCTATCGATTTTCTCAAAAAAATTTTAACTAATTAGAAAGTCAATTACATTAATTAATAATGTAATTAAATTTCAAAATAGAGTTAATTAATCATTTTATTTAAAAAATTATTTGGAATATTTTTGTTCTGTGTATATGAATTTTTTAGGTGAACAGTTGTGGAATTCTTTTTCTATATTTATAGAAAAAAAATAACGTATATAACAATTGTTTATCCCTTTTATAGTTCATCACTAAATTACAAATATTCTCTGTTTCAAAATATGACTCATATATAGAATAATTCCCAAACCTGTGCCACTAATAATACCTGTTCCATTTAATGATCATCTTTTATTTACTTTGTTTTTGCCCCAGACTTGATACAGTAGCACTCTGTAACTCTATGCCAATAACACCTTTATTTTGCTACCACAGTAATTTCATTTTAAAATTTTTAACAACATACTATAAAAATGCGATTAAAATCATAACTTCAACTTAAAAAGAAAAAAAACTAAAACTGAAGTAAAAAACAATTACAATAAACCATAAAATTAAATGTTGAAAATGTAGATTTTTGTTAAATGATAATTTTGTAGTTTTAAACAACGGCCAACCAACCAGCCAGTATTTTAACAAATAAAACTCAGGCAACAATAATAAACCACAATAATCTGACAAAAAAAGTCTACAGTCTAGAGTCTAGACTGAGACTGTTTAGTTGGAACGTACCCCCTTAAATGGTAAGTAAATGCACATTGCAAGTGCCAATGCTGCTGTATATATATTTCTCACTGGCTGCTACACATCCTTGCCATATTAAGAACAAAAAAATAAAAAAAAAGTGAACAAATAATTTCATAAATAAACTGTTTGTTTTTGTTTGGTCCTCTAAAATAAATAGAAACAATTTAAGGCCAAAAGCAAACAGTGAGTGTAATTATAATGAGAGCTGCGGGCGACAAATTTTTATAATTTAGGGAGTTATTATTGAAAAATTTTAAATCTAATTTTTGTATATATTTTGTACAAATTATTAATATAATTTTGTAAGGAATATTTCTTTATAAGTAAAGTAATAGAAAATTAATACTTAAAAATAGTATTTTTAAAATATCACATATATATTCGAACGATTCTGGTATTTTCCACGCTATATCGTGAATGTAGCTACAAAAAGTTTTCAACAATTTTCTTTCGATATCTAATTCCAACGAAGTGGAAATGTCTGATAGATATCTAAACTAGGTCAAATATGATTCATATTATGTTGCTATTATTCCCAAGGCTACTTAAACAACAATGAATCTGGGGGCTATTGAATTAGTGATAGTTAAAATAGTATCGAAGTGGTCTTCAATTGAACAATATTCGATACGTGCTTTAAGTTAAGTTGAAATAATGGTGATAAGAATTAGTATCTCCACTTGGAGACTCGTAGATTTAATTGTAAATCCCTTTATAACAAGAAAATGTTTAAATAATAAAACATAGTGTCTATAGTTTGGCGATGTAATTGCTATAACAAAACCAACGAAACCTGCTAATCGATACTTAGAGACATGGCTTAGCTAATCGTTAAACTTATTACCTAACTATCTCTTTATATTGTTCTTTAATCTCGTTTAATGTCGGTCAATACACTCTACCATTTTTTGACTCTCTTCTTCATCATTTAGCCTACACATAATCGGGAATGCCTTTCTTCTATCTACGAACACCTGATCACACAGTACAGCGTCCTTGCCTAAGAGTAGTTTGATATAATTTTGGCCATAAAGCTCTTGACATCTCGCAATCATCTTTACTTCTCCATTCAGCATCAATTCAGTCTTAGACTTACTATTAACTGGTAGGTTTATCAATCTTTTCCTTTCATCACTGAGCCGCTTACTGTAATTTTATCAACAGTTTCTTTATCCCTTGCATTTCAGTGACCGTGACACCATCATACTTTAAGTAATCATGTAATAGCCAATCATCCAATTAGGGATCTTATAGAATTTCCAACTAATTTTTATTTGAGACAACGAATATTCGGGATCTTGAACGCTTGTTGAGAGTTTATGTAAAGAGTTAAGATTTCTTCGAAACCCTAAGTAGTGATAAAACTCGGGACTGAAATACGCAATCTAAATCCGAAGGTTTTTTCCCCTTTTCAGAATTTCCTCCAGAACACGCTACATTAATTCGAAAGTTTATAAGGCGATAATATTAGTTTCATTTTTGACCAACTTAACACTTTGCAGTTACTTTTTCAGGCTCAGTCAATTCTGTCTAGGACCTATGTATTTCTTTGTATCACATTCATCATTTAATCTTTAATTTTTGCCTGTAACTGTCTCATGTTTTCTCTTTCATTGTGAAACCTTTAGGAACTCCGGAATTTCAGCCAGAAACACGCTATATTAATGCGAAAGTTTACAAAATGTTAGTTAAATTTAAACACTTCGGCAAAAAATTGCGAGTCCGCTTTAACAATTTGGACCATGAAGCTCTTAAGCTCAACTTTTGCAGGTGCAGTCAATTCTGTATACAAAACATTCTTTTATTATTTTATTTAATGGCAATAGCTGATTGGAGAGTTTACCGATCCCTCTTTATGTATCATTTAATCATGTCCTGAAACCTCCTCGACATTTTCTTTGCTCTCGACATTGCAAAGATCCGGAACTTGTTATAATTTTCACTGTTTATAGTTATCTTATTAATGCCTACTAGACTAGATTTGATGCTATATCTATTCAGGATTTTAAGCGCTTCCAGACTGTGAGGTAAGGAGTTATCTCTTCACCTCTAGCAACGTTTTAAGTTACCAATTCTGCAGCCTTATAATCACAAAAACATTCATTCAGAATTCAACAAGATGTCTGAATGTTACTCCATTTTTGATCTGTAAAAAAATGCAAAGCCTTTCGGGTTTTAACCTAATATCATTACTCAGAACTTCTAATGAAATTAATCTGCCAAAATCGATTAGAATCATGAACTTTATGTCCAAATACCTCAGTCGGACTAAGGAAAGTTTTTGTAAATTGCAAACCTGATTCGGTGAGCCTCAGTAAACTTTATGTGGTCATTCCAACACGATATTCTGCAATGATCAATAAGTGCTGAATTATATCCAAAGTAACGTATGTAACATATATGAAAATAATCTAAAAAAAAGTGTGGTCATCCAAATTTGAGGAAAAAAGTCTCTATCATAAGTATACTGTTTTTAATCAGCGCCGAAAGTTTTGTTGCAATTTTATTCCGCATACGTTAGTTTAAGGAAGCCTCCTTAAGACCCCTGAGATTTCCACATTCACTACCTTATGAGTTATTTACATGATTAGGAATATAATATAAATGAAATACCATACTTAAGCATGTGCTACGATCTACAAAAACACAGACTAACACATCTTGGTATGTAGATTTGCCAAAAATACTGTATATTTTTTTCGCCATCGCCCTAACGCATTAATTGTAATTTAGCTTCTTCACAACTTTAAAAAAACTTTCCAAGTACGTGTACAAAGAACTTTAATAAAGTTTGCAAGAATTAATTTTTCTTTTTTAACAAAAGCTGCATCAAATTGGCTGAGTTATGTGGTTGACTGGTTCATTGGTTTCTTATAGCTGCAACAAATACTTATTTACTTTTGTGTACTACTTAAAAATTAACTTAATTTAATGATGCAAGAAATACTCTTTGTTTTCTTCTTAACTTCTTTTTGTCCACCGGGTGGTTGAATGAAGAAGACGCACATTATAAATGCAATAAAAAGGCGAAAAGAACACACAAATAACTTAAAACATTTTAATGAGTCTTTAACTTTTTTTTTTTTTTTTTGTCTTTATTCATAATGAATGTGTTTTATTAAAAACTTAGAAGCGAAAAGATTTTTGGCTTATAAAGGGAATCAAGTCCAGCCTTACTGCTGATGAGCTGTGAATTCTGTTTAATTTTTTTTATAATAAACTGCCTCAGAAGGTTTTTGTGTTTGTTTATGTTGATGTTTCATTTTTGTTTGATATTTCCATGAAATTTTATAAACAGATGAAATTTATTTCAGTTAGTTTTTTTATCTACATAATTTTATTATGACTTGTGTCGTTTAAGTTGGTCTTAGTCTACTGCGTGACTAAGTTTTAACAAAAAATCGTCATGAATCTATCACAGAGAAATCGTTGGCAGTTTTTTTTTGGACTAAGTTTAGGTTTTAGGCGAATCTTGTGTAGCATTTGCCGAATTATTGGCATACTTTGCTTTATAAGAATATTTAGTTACATAAACATCTTTTTTAATTATACTGTCAGTGGACTACTGACATTTCTATAGTTTTCTATAAAACAAAAATGCTTGCCATTTGTTCTTGTTTTAGGCCCTTCATTTGTACGAAATGTTCCTATTTTTCCCCCAATCCCCTTGATGTCCATTGACACATTTTTTTATTTCATTATCTTTGCAACAAAACCCATATTCCAATCAATAATGCATTTCATTCCATACCAAATGAAATTATTCTTTATTTTATTTTTTCTTCTTTTGTTGCGGTTGTTATGTGTTGCATCCATTAATGATCTTTTTCTTGTCTTCCATTTGGCGACGGACGACATTTATGGTAATAACAGCATTTTATACTTATTTGAGGTTAAAGATGTGTTTTCTTTTTTCCTTTCTTTTGTCATCATCGTCATCATCTTCAACGTTATTTGGTGACATTTCCTTATGGTCACAGAAAACATGACGAGATTTGGTTTAAATTGTTTTTCTCTGGAGCAAAGTTGGCATTGCAACAGAAAAAATCGTTTTAAATGCGGTTATAGAAGAGAAAAAATCTTTTTGGGGACTTGATGAACATTTGTTAAAGAAATATTCAATAAAAAGAAAATTTTTGAATAAAAGAAAATTTTCTAAAAAGAGCAAATTTAGCGAAAATTTATTATAAAAAGAAAATTTACTATAAAAAGTGAATTTAACGAAAATTTTCTATAAAAAGATAATTTAACGAAAATTTTCTATAAAAAGAAAATACAGTCGAAGCTCGATTTAACGAATGATATAAACTCAGGTCTTTTCCTTAAACAGGGATATTCGTTATGTCGAATATGGTTTTTTTTATATATATATTTTTATTAAATTTTGAAAGAAATCAACAAATTTATTTATTTATTTATTTTTCGATAATTCATAGAAATCGAATAATTTTTCATAACAAAGAAATTGTTTAAAATCTTAAAAATAACTTCTATTTATCATTTAGACTTTAGATAATAAAAAAACCTGCTTGAAGCAGATATTTTTAATATTTTAGCAACTTAGAAATATTTTTATTTATAAAAATTTTCTTATAAAATAAAATTTATAATTTTTTTTATAAAAAAAACAACGAAAATTTTCTATAAAAAGAAAATTTAATGAACATTTTCTATAAAAAGAAAATTTAACGAAAATCTACAAAAAGAAAATTTAACGAAAAGTTCTTATTAAAAGAAAATTTAACGAAAATTTTCTATAAAAAGAAAATTTAACGAAAATTTTCTGTAAAATTAAAGTTTTACGAAATTTTTCTATTAAAAAATTTAACGCAATTTTTCTATAAAAAAATTTAACGAAATTTTTCTATAAAAAAATTTACCGAAATTTTTCTATAAAAAAATTTAACGAAATTTTTCTATAAAATAATTTACCGAAATTTTTCTATAAAAAAATTTAACGAAATTTTTCTATAAAAAAATTTAACGAAATTTTTCTATAAAAAAATTTAACGAAATTTTTCTATAAAAAAATTTAACGAAATTTTTCTATAAAAAAATTTAACGAAATTTTTCTATAAAAAAATTTAACGAAATTTTTCTATAAAAAAATTTAACGAAATTTTTCTATAAAAAAATTTAACGAAATTTTTCTATAAAAAAATTTAACGAAATTTTTCTATAAAAAAATTTAACGAAATTTTTCTATAAAAAAATTTAACGAAATTTTTCTATAAAAAAAAAAAAAAATTTATCGAAATTTTTCTATAAAAAAATTTAACGAAATTTTTCCATAAAAAAATTTAACGAAATTTTTCTATAAAAAAATTTAACGAAATTTTTCTATAAAAAAATTTAACGAAATTTTTCTATAAAAAAATTTAACGAAATTTTTCTATAAAAAAATTTAACGAAATTTTTCTATAAAAAAATTTAACGAAATTTTTCTATAAAAAAATTTAACGCAAAATTTTCTATAAAAAGGAAATTTAACGAAAATTTTCTACAAAAAGAAAATTTATCAAACAATTTCTGTAAAGAAAATTTGATGAAACTCTTCTATAAAAATAAATTTTAGCACAATTTTTCTATAAAAAAATTTAACAGAAATTTTCTATAAATAAAAAAATTTTATGAAAATTTTCTATAGGAAAAAATCATTAAAAATTTTCTTTAAAGAGAAAACTTAATAAAAATATACTATAAAAATAAAATTTAACGAAAAATTTTTGTAAAAGTAAAATTTATTGAAAATTTTTTATAAACTGAAGTTTCACGTAAAAAAGAAAATTTATCAAAAAATTTCTATAAAAAGAATTAAAATTTTCTATAAAAAGAAATTTTGATGAACGGTTTCTATTAAAAGAAATTCTAATAAAAATTTTCTATAAAAAGAAAATGTAAACAGAAATTTTTACAAAAAAAAAAAGTTAACGATAACTTTCTATAAGAAAAAATTTTAACGAAAATTTCCTATAAAAATAATCTAAATATATATAAAAAAAGCGAAAATTTTCTGTAAAAGAAAAATTTGATGAAAAATTTCTATAAGAAAATTTAACAAAAATTATCTATGAAAAAAATTTAAGGAAATCGTTTAATAGAAAATTATAAAAATCAAATTTAAAGAAATGTTCTTCAAAAAAAAATTTAACTAAACTTTTATATAAAAAAAAAGTCTAACGAAAATTTTATATAAAAGAAACATTTAAAGAACATTTTCTATAAAAACAAAATTTCTATAAAATGAAAATTTAACGAAACTTTTCTATAAAAACAAAATTGATTAAAAAAATTTTTTATAAAAAGAAAACGAAATTTTTCTATAAAAAGAAAATTTAACGAAAATTTTCTATAAAGAAAATTTATCTAATGTTTTTTTTTTAATTTATCTAAATTTTTTTTATAAAAGAAAATTTAAGAAAAATTTTCTATAAAAATAAAATTTAAAGAAAATTTTCCATAAAAAGAAAATTTAATATATTTTTAATAAAAGAACAATAAAACATTTTTATAAAAAGAAAATCTAATAAAATTTTTTTATAAAAAAAATATTAAATACCTTTAAGAAAAATGTATCGAATTTTTTTTTATAAAAAGAAAATTAATCGAGAATGGACTATAATGAAAATTTTGTCGATATTTATAAACTAATGGAATCACCTATATATTAAAAATATAAAAACTTCCTGTGGTAGTCGCTCGTCAACTATTTAAGCCCACTTTAAAAAAATGATAACAAAACTACAACAACCATATAACATAAAATTATGAGTATTTAAATTAGATAAATAAACCAACCTACTGCCACTAAAAATTACTTATACTCCAACTATCAACTACCAATTTTAAATTTTATTCCAAAAAATTTTTGAAAACAGTTATAATGCAATAACTTTATACTAATTTTTTTATAATGAATTAACATTTATTTGTTTTTATTGGAGATGTGTACAAAAAAACAACACCGAAAATTTACATTCAAACATTGAACTAAAACTGAGTGTGAATGTTTAACAAAGAATCAAATTTGAAATATGAAACTGTAACGTTAACATCAACACCTACATTTATTTTTTATTTAAAGCAAAAAAAAAAAAAATACTCCAAACCTCAACCACGCGAATGCTAAGGTGCATCTTTGTTTTTGGGTTTTTTGTGTATTTTTTTTTTATGTTTGTTACTGTTTTTGGTTATAAACATTTAACTTTATAGTTGACAAAAAAGAAAAAAAAAAACAACGAAATAAGCAACTAGTCAAATCTAAAACCCACTTGAAAACTAAACAAACCAACATCAGAGGCATATAATACAAATTTTTGCCAGACAGTCTGGTGACCACTAACTGAGTT
The DNA here is from genome assembly GCA_932274085.1 of Protocalliphora azurea. Classification (NCBI taxonomy): domain Eukaryota; kingdom Metazoa; phylum Arthropoda; class Insecta; order Diptera; family Calliphoridae; genus Protocalliphora; species Protocalliphora azurea. Next base: position 133,254,021 of record OW026522.1, on the reverse strand, counting down.
TTTTTTGTCTGTTAGTGTTGTTTACGTCTTGCAAAAATACTCTCGAAAATAAATGTTGGTTAGAATAAAAGTAAAAAATTTTGATAGTTATTGTTGAGAAAATCTATCTTTAAAACCATATCGGACATACAGTTACAGACAAAAAATACATTTTTTTAGTTTTCGATAAAACCTTATGCAAAACAATCAAATTTTAGTGCCAAATTATTGTGAATACATTGAGTTATAAACCTGTATAAAAATAAGTTTCAAGCGTAAATAGTAATTTTTCAGTGCGGACAAAAAATACATAGGATCAGCAGTGAATTCATTAAAATTTTTCTGAAATTTTACTTTTTTTTAAATATCGACAACATAATAATAATTAAAAACTAAAAAAAAATATACGGATTTTTAATTACGAGAATCAGAGACCTGCTCTGAGGAATTTTATCGGCGGCGGCGGCTTGTGTTAAAAAGCTTCGGCGGCGGCTTAAAATCGGCTGTCGGCCGGCTGATATTACAAACACATTTTATATTTTCATGCCCCATTGATTAACATTGTTCATAAAAATAGGAAGAAATTTTTTTCCAGCGAAAGTATAAACAGAATTGTTAATTTATTGAAAAAATATAAAAAAGGTCTAAGGATATTTTTGGATTTTTACATAAAATATTAGAATAATTATTTGCATATTAGAATGAGAAATGGTCTGGAATTTATATCAATTATTCTGGTAATTCCCAACCATATGTCGTTAGTGAATAGAAATGACTTATTTATTATTTGATATCTCGCCGGATGTCGATTAAGGCTCATTAAAACTTATTAGCAACTGTTAATATTATTTTTTTTACAGTATTAGCATAAAAATTAATCAATTATAAGTCATCGATAATACTTAGTTGATTTTTGATAATTATTTGAAGTTCAAAATGATGCAAATATTTTTCTTTCATATTTAAATATAACATAAATGACAAATACTGCATTAAAATAATAAAAAATTTCGTTTTTAACATATTCTTTCAAAGAGAATTTAAAAACGGCGCCTGCTTTTAAGCCGAGTTAAGCCGAAAATTTTACGGCGGCGGCGGCTTCCAAATTTTTCTCGGCGGCTCGGCTTAGCCGAATTTCAGCCGTTCGGCGCAGGTCTCTGACGAGAACAGTTCGTATCAAAAAAGGGCCTATAAATTAAGGGCTTTAAAAATATGGAAAGTCGAAGGCCCAAACAAATGCTAAGTACCAAAATCGATCATTATAGTTAAATAATTTTAGTTTCAGTTAAAAGGAAGCATTTAAAAGCAATTCAAAAAAGGTTTGGAATAAAAAAAAATAGTTCTTCGGAAACAGAAAATCTCTAAAAAAAAATTTGTCAAGTCGGAAGATTTTAATTTCGTTAAGTCGAATCAAAATCTACTAGGAACATATATTGCTGCTGAGAATATAAGAAGACATTTGGAGGAAACATAATTTCTTTTAAAGATCATTGTAGAGTTCCCTGATGCTGAGTAATCTACCTAACAATTTGCTATGGTTGAATATGGGATATAAAATGTTCCCAATGCTGTATTTTTTGGACCCTTGCGAATGTTTTGCGATCAAACTTAACTTTTATAGTTCATCATAGATTTTATACTTTTGGGTATATGAGGATATTATTTGAGACGTTTCCTGGTCTGTCTTCTGATATTCTTAGAAAAAATTTATGTCCTTACCAAATGCCATTAAAGGTACTGGGATTGATAAATTTTTTTGGTGATTTTTTTCCCCGAAGTACTTTTTTTACCATTAACTTTTCAAATTGTTTCTGAGTGCTACCTATTAATTGAAAATAAAATTGTCTAACTATATCGATCAATTTCTGTTCTTAATATTTGTTAATTATTAATTTTGCCTGTATTTTTAAAGTATTTAATCTATAGAATATTTTTAATTCGAATAGTTCTCGGAATAAAGGATCCTTAATCCTTATGCTTTCTCACTTTTTAGTTGTTAATATTATCATTGAGATTAAAAAATTAAAGTTTGGAAAAAATTTTACAAAATATTTATTAAAAATTTTGGCGAATTTACGGCTGACCCCATTTTTTGTCCTCACTGAAAAAGGACTATTTGCGCTTGAGACAGTATGCCGTTATGGGGATAATGGTAAAGGATATTATTTTTTTTTTATAGGTTTATAGTTCAATATATTCGCAATGATTTGGTATTAAAAGTTTTATCGTTTTGCATAAAATTTTGTCGAAAACTCAAAAAATGTAAAATAAATATAATAATGAATAAATATAAAAAATAGGCTAAAATTTTTTATCCATAAAAGAACGTTATAAGATTGAAATTTTTAATTTGCATATTTCAAAAAATTTGATAAAATTTTAGTCTATTCAAAAAACTAGAAAAAGTGAACATTTTTGGAACTACTTTTTTGTAGCTCTAGACATCTGTAGTCTAAGAATCCAATCCAATGTTAGTTTAATGTAGGAACCACCTAGAAATACCTGTGTTAATGAAGGAACATATGAGCTAACCAGAGCGGGCTCTTCTTTTAAATAATACTTGCGTTGCCTGTCGTTGCTCTGCTATAGCCTATTAAAAGTATAGGGATTTCCGGTAGGATCGGTCGATATTGGTAGATCTCTGATAGCCATGGAAAGTTATACGATTATGCAGCACATTTTCGAAATGATAAAATTTTATTATCAAATTCAGTGCAGAATATCCCGAAACAGGCAATTCCTTCCAGATGAATGAAAACAAATTTGTTTTAGTTGAAATTACACCATATGGACATGGATGCAATAGATTTAGGTTTACGTATATATACGTTTTTGTTTTAAGTCTTAGTCGACCGATGTCCTCAAATATAACCCAGGCTATTGCCCATAAAGTATATATATACTCAGTCCTTATAAATTTCAAGACGATCTAGCTATCGGGACAGATCACCTAGAATGACAAAAATTGGCTCAAATATTATTTCTTATTTCAAAAATTTTGTGGGCAAAAAACTAAAAACAAATCGGTGTAACTCCGGTTCATATTTTTCCTTTGATAATATTTCATGATACTATCTAGAGCTTATAAATCGGAAAAGCATTTCGAGTGATTGCCGTAAAAATGTGTTGCTGGATGATAGGAAAAATATACAACTAGACACGGACTTCCCTTAAGATATAGAGACTCATTTAACAAGAGAACAGTTTTCCAATATTAATGAGATGGAAAACTTTCTTAGTAGAAAGAATCGTAGATCCTAGTTCCATCATTTTGAAAGAAATGTATCTGAATCATTTTCGTCCTTACTTTTGCCTCCACATTGGTTCTAGCGTTCCTATCAGGAACATGTTGTATTTTGTGAGTCTTCAGTAGGGTACCCAATCGATTAGCCGTCATTCGGTTATCCAATCGATTAGACGTCATTCGGTTATCCAATTAAGTTAGGTCGATTAACTGTTGGAATAATTTAAAATGATCTTTTTCGAATATCGAATAAACCGAATAATTTGTGTCGAATAACCGATTAACGTAAATTTAGTTTTCTAGAGTTATAAATTATTTCAATAACAGAGTTGTTTAAAGTATCTGTAATATCCCAGTAAACATAATTAAGGGTAATTTTTTGGGAAGTACTTTTTCATTACTTCTAAAGTATAAATAAGTGTACATTTTCTTGTGCTTAAGAAGTAATACAAGGAGCATCCAAAGACTAAAATAGATTCGAATGTAAAAGAAGATAAATATTAATGAAAAATGCATTCAATTGTTACTAAAAAGAACTGTTTTAAACAAATAATAAACAATAGTTTTTTATTAAAAAATATATCAGTTTACGAGTATATAAAATTTAAAACTAACTTCCTTGCGCCGAGAAAAAAGAATTTGGATGTTCTTTACAATTTTATATGACATCGTGAACATGACTTCCTTCTCATTGAATAGGTATCAAAAAATGATCCGAATTTGCACTACTTTTGGATCATAAGTTCAGGATCTTATTAACTTCTTTTGATGTTACTTTTTTTTTTGCTGGGATAGAATATTTAATATAATTCAACATGAAAAGACTTCATAAATACTTATACTTGTGAGAATTGTAATTCTGAGTAAAGTATATTCAAAGCTACAAAGTCATAAAAGTTTTAAATTTCATGAACAAAATATATGTAAAAATATTAATTTTGATTTTTATGAAAAAAAAAAAAAAATTATTTTCCAACAGAAAATAAAGAGAGTTACATTAAAAATACGGATTTATTAAATAAAGCTGATTTATAATATCGGTAAAAAAATAAAAAATATTTTTCACTACAAATGGGCGAAAAAACTGAACCCTTTGTGAAAGAATTTGTTCAATGTTGATCAATATTATATTTCTAATTAACTCTTTTAATACATAGATTAAACACTATAATTATTGTAATTTATATATTTTGCATGTATTATTGGGACTATTCGGTTAATCGAACAATCTGCAATTAATCGACTATTAACTAATCAACTTTTGACCTCGAATAATTATTTGTCGAATTAACCGATTAATAACTGGAATAACTGGATACCCTAGTCTTCAGATAAGATTTTCTAACCATTCTGATAGAATATTCTGATCAGTTTAGTGAATGACCTGCTTTCTCTTAAAACTCGTATTTTTTTCTGCGGTCCTACAGACTAAAAATCCACTTTCGATGACCATGTCCTCTTAACGTTCACATTTTTTTTTTTTTTTCTTACGTACGTTCCTTTATTGTCAGTATTGGTTACTAAAGACAATTTATTTTTAATTTAAAACAAGTTGATATCGCCAATTGCCTTGGTTGTCTTTGTTTGTCAATACCAAAGCATATATGGAGTAAGATACTAATGCAGTATATTTTTTCTTCCAAAAAGTTGTCATTGAATCCTAAATGCGGCGTCCGCTTACATTTATATATTTTTGAAGAGCATAATTTTCATCATCGTTACCGCTTACGTTACAGATAAGGTTGTTAACCATCATCCGGTTCGAAGGACCACATAATAAGAAATCGATATTACTCTTCATGTCTCTGTATAACGGTACCATACAGTTTGTAAATTATAATTAAACATTAGCATAATTTGGTTATTTCTACTTGAATTCCGTTAAAAATAATGGGTATTTTTTTCAATAGCCTTTTTTTGACAGATCACGTGTGAGTCCTGTCATGCTGTCATGTTATTTTTGTTTAGTATTGTTTGGTATTTCATAATGGAAAGACTGAACAACGTTTACAAATCGTTCAACTTTATTACGAAAATTCACGTCCTGTGAGGAATGCGTTTCGTGCACTTCGCTCAACTTATGGTCAACATAATCGGACTACTGAGCGTACTATTCGCAACACCATCACCCATTTTGAGACCCAGCATTAATTATTGGATAATATTCGACCGAATAAACCACTTCCAGCACGCTGTGAAGAAAATATAGCGGCCGTAGCTGAGAGTGTACACGAAGACCGTGGAGAGTCAATTCGGCGCCGTTCGTAGCAACTCGGACTGACGTATGGAACGACTTGGCGCATTTTACGTCGAGATCTTAAATTGAAAGCGTACAAAATACAGCTTGTGCAACAAATGAAGCCGCTCGACCTTCCCAAACGACATCGCTTCGATCTATGGGCTCTTGAAAAGTTCCAAGAAGATCCGACGTTTTCGAGGCAAATTTTGTTCAGCGATGAGGACCATTTTTGGCTCAATGGATATGTAAACAAACAAAATTACCGCATTTGGGACGAAGAGCAACCTGAAGAGATTCAAGAACTGCCACTTCATTCAGAAAAAACAACGGTTTGGTGTGGTTTTGTGGGCTGGTGGAATCATCGGTCCATATTTCTTTAAAAATGATGCCAGTGCGAACGTAACCGTCAATGGCGAGCGTTATCGTGCCATGATAACCGACTATTTGATACCTGAAATTGAAGCTCGTGATCTCGGCGACATTTGGTTTCAGCAAGACGGTGCCACTTCCCACACCTCGCATCAATCAATGAATTTATTGAGAGAACACTTCAGTTTTGGGCCGGTCGATTGGCCACCAAGATCGTGTGATACCACACCATTAGACTTTTTCCTGTGGGGATATGTAAAGTCTAAAGTTTATGCGGACAAACCCGCTTCGATTCAGGCCTTGGAGGAAAACATCGCGCGAGTTATTCCCCAGTTACCAGTTGAAATGGTCGAACGATTCATCGAAAATTGGACTCAACGGATGGACCATCTGCGACGTAGCAACGGCCAACATTTGATAGATATAATCTTCAAAAAATAAATGCCAAAGAATGTTCCTTCAAATGATAATAAACATTCCCCATTAAATTTGAATTTTCTGTTTTTTTTTTTTTTTTTTTCTTTAAAAAAGTAGGGAAACTCGAAATGGATCACGCGGTATTAAAGAAACATTTTTCTATTTAACTTTTTTCGAACACTTGTCTTTGAGTGTATTTGCGCTAACAAACATAAATAAATATTAACTAAAACCCAAATGTTAAGTATAGTTTTTTTTTTTTTTTTTTTTTTTTTTTGTTTTTGTATTATTGATTTCTTACTTAAGAACGGAAGTTTTATGACTTCAAGCGTTGGTTTAAAATGACAAAATCTCTATTAAAAAAAAAAACTTGAAATTTTCTAAAAACGCTCTTTAATGAATCTTGTACGAGTATATCTTTTTAAACGTAGTAAAACTTTAAAAAGTTTGTTACCCATAGACACCAAATGATTTTTATGAATGAATTTCTGTCTTTTTAACTTTTCATTCATGTGTAAAAAAAATAATGAATGAAGTCTTTTTTTATAATAAATTTTAGCAATTTTCTATGGTGGCTTATTAAATTAAAAAAAAAAAAAAACTAAAACTAATAAATAAAGGCGTTTTTTTTTATTAAAACTAACGTTAATGTGATATTAAACATTTAAATTAAATTATTATTTTGTTGGCCATAACAAATCGTTTTAAGGCTGGGAGTTTATTTGATGATCAGCGAGTTTATTATTTTAATTGTTTTTCTAAATTTTAAGTAAAAAAAATAATTGTTTTAAAAGCAAAATTATGTAAAATTGTAATTAAAAAAAATGTAAATGAAAAACATGTGTGTGGGTTTGTTTTATATTTGTTTTCTCATTTGAAGTTTTTTTTATGGTGTGATGTTTATTTTTTAGCCGTCATTTTATGATGATGTCATCATTAATTAGAGAGTGATTAACTTACAAATACTTTGTGACGATTTTACATGATGTCTGCTTGTTGTTTTCTTTAGTCAAAGTTGTAAATTGTTTAACTGACGCATAGTGGTTCCAAAACGCCTTTTTTTTAATAATGGCCAGAGCAGAAGTGTTTTTGAGCTGGTTTGGAGGAGTACAGATTCCTAGCGGATCAGTGGGTGGCCTTCCAAAGTTCTACATCTCGGGTATGTCATTTTTTTAAATTTAGGTTATCTCTTTTAGTTAAAGAGGTATTCTGATTAAAATAAATTTTTCTCTCATTTTCAGCCTCGTTTTTTTTAGATTTTTTTTTTTTTATTTAGCGGGCTTAATATTGATCCTACTTTTTTTAAATTCTTTTTAATATTCTTACAAAATTCTAAATAATATTGTTGCAAAAATTATATAAATATATGAATCCTATAAAAAGATTTTAATCTAAAATTGGAACTTTAAAAAAATATGATTTTTTTTTTTAATTTTTTTCCAAAAAGGTGGAAATATTTATAAAATTTCAATTATAAAATTTGTTTTTCTATTTTGGGCTATATCATTTTTTTAATGTTTTAAAATTTTTCCAAACCATGACCCGAAAAACGGAAAATTAAGATTTGAAGCGCCTTTTTGAAAAATAATGTTAATATTTAAATTGAAATAAAATTTAAAATAAACGAAAATATCCTATTGAAATTTTGACATAATATAAATAAACTTATTTAAAAATTAAAGAATTGGAAAAACTCCCACTTTTTTGTACCAAAATGCTCAAATTCTCAATCCTGGAAAAACATTTTTCAAAAATTGACTTCTTTCATTGAAATCGTTAATCTGTCGTTATAAGAGGCGTCCGTCAGAAAATACTTCTTGGGTATTTATCATACATATGGAGGTATTTAATTTAAAAAATTTTATCCCAGCTATACGATTTGAAAATTTTATAAAAATATTTAAAAAAGTTTCTCAAAATTGACAAAGTTTGGATAGGGCTTATGGGGAGATATTTCCCCCAAGCTACTCCAAATTTACTTTACATGCATTTGTGTTAAGATTTCTTTTCAAAACGTTAAAAAAATATATAATCCAGGATAAAAAACAAATTTTATAAATATTGCCACCTTTTTGAAAAAAATCCCAAAAATTATGAAATTTTTTAAAGTTCCAAATTCATATTCATACATTTATATGATTTTTTCAGCAATTTTATTTGGAATTTTGTAAGAAATCTGGTGAATATTTTAAAACAAATTTAGGGTCGATATTAACCCGCCAAGTTAAAAAGAAAAAAAAAACTAAAATAAAAACGAGCATAAAAATGAGAGAAAAATTTATTTCGACCTGAATATCTCTTAAACTAAAGTGATAGCCTACACATGTATGCATATTTTTTGTAGAGATTTACAAGGACTTAGCTATATATAAAATGTCTTTTCTGTCATATCATAAATTAATTTTTGGCGAATTTTTGAAAAAATATCATACGCGTAATGGTCAACTTTGGAGAGTCACCGACTACCACCTGACCCGCTGGGAATCTGTACTCCATCAAATCAACTCAAACACACCTTACCTCTGGCCGTATGAAATCTTATTGAGATATCTCCAACGGTTCACAAATTACAGAATTATTTTCAAAAAAAAAAAAAAAGAGTTTCAGAACCACTGTAATGAGGTTTATTATTACTATTTTTTTTAAATATATGTGTTATGTCAGTTTAACTGTCTGTTTGAAAATAAGCATTTAGTTAAAATTTCTTGAATATAAATTAATTATTATATTTTTTTTATGACGAAGGCAGCTTTTCAAAGTACTATTAAATTGTTATTTGTTTCTTTGTATAGTTACATCTAAATTTATGTTGGAATTTATGTTATGTGTAACTGAATTAATTTCAGAGTGTTCGTGGTGTTTTGAATTTTTGCTAATTAATTAGATCTTAAAATACTTTCTAACAATATTTTGTTGGCCACCAAATCTCTTTATTAAATACTCCCTTATTCATAAGAGAACTTTTATTTTTGTAAAAGGTTTATTAAACAATTTTGTATAATAATTTTGTTTTATAAAGATTTGACAAATTAAAAATTATAATTAAAAGGCTTAATAATTTTAAAAGTGAAATTATTCTAATTTGAAAATGTATGTTTCTTTCTTTTTTTAGTTGAAATTCAAAAACTGTGGTATCAAACTTCCTTAAAACTGTAAGTAAAAATTATATATTTATGTTCTTTATTGTTGAATTGGAATTTTAAGTATCCCGGTAATCAATTTGGTAGTGATCTTATCTATCTATCTGAGGGTCGTGTGTTCAATTCATACTGTCTGTTTTTACTGCAATCTTCGTTACTCCCTTCGATTAAATTTAGAATATAACACAGGCAAACACTGATTCTGCGGCACCGGATATCTCAGTCAATTCCGATGAACGTTTTTATGAAATACTAAGCCTATAAATCATTTTTTTCGAATTGACTAGTTTTCGCGATAAATTGCTACTTGTAAAATTAACGACATATGTATATAGAAGCATATCTCGATAATGACTTGTCCAATTTGACTCAGTAAAATATCAATAATTCATAATTAAATTATATTCAAGTTATACTCATATTGTTTATTAATACGTTCAACTGTTATGGAGATATTAAGCCTATTTTGTAACAAAAAAAAATAAATTTCGTACAAAATTTCCATTATTTTTTTTTTTTTTTTTTAATCATAATAATTCGAAAATAGCAAGACTGCAAATTTCTATTCCTTGATCATAAAGCTAAATTCATTGCAAATAAAACAAGATATATTTCATTAAAATCATTGCATAAAATTTAATTTTGTTCACAAATTAGTGAAGATATTTCATTTACAACTCATACAAAAATATTTAAAAAAATAAAACTTGTTTTGTGGCTCTTAAAATTTTACGAATATTTTTGTATAGTTTGTAAATGTGATATCTTTACTAATTTATGAATAAAATCAAAGAATTTAATTTTATGATCAAGGAATAACAATTTCAATTTTTGCTATTTTTATGATTATTTGAAAAAAAAAAATGTTTGGAAATTTTGTACAAAATTTATTTTTTATTTTTTTACTCCATAACTGTTGATCTTAAGATAATATGAGTATAACTTCAAGGCAATTTTAATTCGAATTTTTAGATATTTGATTGAAACAACTTCGAGATATGCTTCTATGTATGGGACAACCTCGATAATTTTACAAATAGCGATTTATCGCGAGAACTAGAGTCAATTAAAAAAAAAAGTGATTTTTAGGCTGAGATATCCCGTGCAGCAGATTTTTTTTCATTTTGTATTTTGTAATTGTATATAAATTAATAATTAAAAATTCAAATTTTAAACAAAAAATAGTAAATTATATTTATTATTTTTATTTCCTCCGTTCCTTATGGAATCACCCATATACCTATTGTCTTATTACTTGTTTAAATTTGTATGAAGATAAATTTCATTTTTCTTTATATTTTTCCTTATTCATTTTTTTTTTTTTTTTTGTTAAAAGCTTTATTTAAATTAATTTCTTAAATACCTACATATCAATTTCAAAAATGGTTTTAAGATAAATCTCGATTTTTAGTTAATTAAAAATTCATACATTTAATTTTTTTTTTTTAAGATTTAAAAATCTTTTTTTTTCCCAAACATTAAACAACCTACTACAGTTTTGAAGTTTTTATACATTTTAGCAAAATTTAGTTGCAGTTGTTGTTTTCTATTTACAAGGGGAAGATGTTTTGAGAAAATTTTATTTTTTAAGTCAATATGAATATTACAATTTCTAGTAGTACAACTAAGTAAGTAGTTGTGTGAACGAAGAGGAAAAAAATCATATTAAAAGTGATTTATAATTTACTCCTTCATACGAGTGCTTAACACAACAACGCCAGTAAATATGAAAAAGTAATAAAAAAAGCAACAAATAAAAAGTACAACTAAATAAATATTTACACAACTACTGTTTGTACATTTATTACATATTATGACATTAAATAAGTAATGAAGAAAAAAAAGGTGGGAATAGGTGATTTGGTATTTAATAATGCACTACTTGGATGTGGTTTGTGTTTCATGAAGAAAATTTCATTATAAAATAAAGAATATTATATATCAATATCTGCCATTTCAGGAGATTTCACCGAAAATCTGTCCCTAAATTTATTTGAGATATTTTCAGGTAAACAAGACTAATATCTTTCTTTAAAATATTTTTTTATTTTTTAATTTTTTTAGATAAAATTTCTTTTTCAGTGAATTTTTTAGATAAATGTTCAATCTATAGAATATATCAGATAAATTTTATTTTGTAAAAAATTTTTGGAAAATTTTTTTCTTAGAAAATTTTCGATAATTTACAAAATATTAATCTGTATTCTGTAAAATATATATGATAAGTTAATTTGTAGTTATCAACCAATTTTATTTTAAAGAAAAATTTGCAATAAATTTTCCTTATATAAGAATTTTTCAAAAAATTAAATTTTGTACACAATTTTTGTTAAATTTTCTTTTTATAGAAAATGTCAATAAATTTTTTTTTTTTTATAAGAAATTTTAAAATAAATTTTGATTTTATAGAGAATTTTCGATAAATTATCTTTTTATAAAAGAAATTTTCTACAATTTTGTTTTAGTTTTTTTTAGTTAAATATTTAATTTTTTATTAAAATATTGGTACAAAATCGCGGGTTTTTTCTCTTTTTAACATTTCAATCATATCATGTGAGAAAAAACAATAAATGAAACTTTTTACTATTAATTTTAAAGATTTTATAAGGATTTATTTTTGATACAGAAAGAAATTAATATTTAGTTAGTAAATAAAAAAAAATAGTATTAGTTTTAATATACTAAATAAATTATCATTTTAGTATATTTAATCTAAATAGTAGTTTTGCTAATTTTTTTAAAGAACTAAAAATTGAGTTATTTGTAAAGCCACATTTTTCAATAAAAATTTTTTTAAACTTAAAAATGGAAAATAAATAACTATAAAAACAATTTAAAGAATTCCATAATCAATTTGAATACACGGTATTAATAACTACTAAGCCCATAAATTACGTTTTTTTGAATTAACTTTAGCGATAAATCGCTATATGTAAAATTAACGAGGTTGCACCATATATAAGAAGCAAACCTCGATAACTACTTGTCTGATTTGTTTCAATCAAATATCCAAAAATTCGAATTGAAATTGCCTTCAAGTTATACTCACATTATTTTTTAACAAGATCAACAGTTATGAAGATATTAAGCCTAATTAGTGAGAGAAAAAATTTCGTACAAAATTTCCAATCATTGTTTTTTTTTTAACAATAAAAATTCGATAATTCCAAAAATGCAAATATTTATTGTTTGATTATAAAGCTAAATTCACTGTAAATAAAACAAAACACATTTCATTAAAATCAATGCATAAATTTTGATTTTATTCCCAAATTAGTGAAGATATCTCATTTACAAACTAACACAAATCAAATTTTTTTGTTTTTATATATCTTCACTAATTTGTAAATAAAGTTAAAAATTATACGTTGATTTGAATGAAACATGTCTTGTCTTATTTACAACAAATATATTTTTATGATAAAAAAATAAAAATTTGTATTTTTGCCATATTCGAATTTTGATGATTTTTTGAAAGAAAAAAAAAAATTATTTTGTACGAAAAATTTTTTTAACGTTATAATTTATTTTCATAAATGTAATAAAAAACTAAAAGGAGTTTTTTTTATTTACTTATCATTAGGGGGCGGAATTTCATGCAAATGTATGTTTTTTTCCGGAACATTTAAAAATTAAATTTGTCGTTATCTATCTGAATCACAAATTTTACTAAAAAAAAAAACATCGATTTCTTAGCGAATATTTTTGCATATTTAATGGAAAATGCATATTTTATAATATTATCGATAAGAATGCATATTAGTTTACATATTTTTTTTTTTAATTTTCCATTTATTATTTTTTTGCTAAAAACAAGTATTCTGCCAGCCGGAAAAACGCGATTTAAAAAAGTACACGAACAGAAATTCGAATAAAAAGTTACTTTATTAATTAAAATTACCTAAATTGATAATAATTATTGCTATTGTTTAATGAAAATTTTTACTTTGTGAAATTTGGTTAGAATAATACATTAAATTATAAAGTAAAGTTTATTGATTAAATATTCTTTAGAGTAAAATGGTGAAATATATCAGTATATTATGAAAAGAATTTTCTTGTTCATCAACACCTAAATGGCAAAAACACCAAGAATTTTAACAATTTAAAGTTAAAGCATTTACATATGTAGACATTTCTATAAAAAAATAATATGATCTGATCCGTTTTTATTAAATGTCTTAAAGACCCACACAAGTAAAAACATTCCATCTGGATCTACGTTCAGATACAATTGATGAGAGCAAACGATAGTTTTGATTAATATTGTACAGCTTGAAAATGTAAACCACGAAACAATTACTCATGTTTCGGTCAAATATTGGGAGAGGATTTCAACAAAAAGTAAATTCTCTTATATTTCATTAAAAAATCATTAAAAATTTGTATTCAAAAATTTTGCATGTAACCTGCATTATACAGATAGATATATTTGAAAACTCCTACACGCATAGCAAAATTGAAGGAAAATTATCAAAACTTGCCACTTCCTCTTAACCGGTTAATATGATATGGGGATTTTTGCTTGATGCTATAAAATATTTTAAACAATATTTTGATGATTTCAAAAAAACTGTGGATGAGTTAAATGAAAAGGACTCCAAAACTATGAAAAAGTTAAAGAAGTATTAGAATCAAATAATATTAAAATATTAAATTTTATTATAAGTGAAACTATTAGAGGACTTTGATTATTTATGTACTCAAAGCACTTAAAGCAGATAGTGCTATTGAAAGAATCGAAGCTGGAAAAGGTTGCCAGCTGTGATTAAAAAAGATAAAGAATTTGGGGAAATTATAAAAATTGCAAATTCAATTATTCTACATTCAGATGATATCTCGTATTTAGAAGAATACTCTTCTTCTGAACTAAAATTATTCAAATACGCTCGTATTACATCTGTTGACGTAGAATGGTCATTTTTTATGTATAAAATTTTTCTATGCCAAAGTAGACAATCGTTTGCATTTGACAACAAAAGTAGAAAGAAATAGCATTAATCTTTTAAAACATAGTTTTAACGTTTAGAAATACAAAATATATTATAATGCAAAGGCTATCATGAACTGATTTTAGTTTAATTAAATTAAAAAGAAAATAAATGCATATTTTTTTTTCAATTTTTAGGGTATATTTTGTATTTTAAAAAAATTTTATACGCATATTTTCAAGAAATAAATGCGTAAAAATTCGCCCTTTACTTATAATAAATTGAAACACCATCAATTCATTACAAACAAAAGATGTCTCTTAATATCTACCAAATAGTTCTTATCATTTGTAGTGTATCTCTAATAATAATTAGTGTATTCAAAAAACCGTATTTCGAATTATTCGAAAAGTAGCCTTTTTTTAAAAAACCGGCTTCAAATACGGTTTTACGCAAACAAAAAAAACGGTTATTTTAAAAATGCAAATATTTAAAAAATTATTATTTTGGCTAAAGAAAGTACACTTATAATAAATGTCATTTGTAATGACAAGTAATATAAAAATAAAAAATCATATCGCTCTTCTGCAGCTGAAGGATAATACTCAAATTTTTTGAATTGAATTCTGATAATGTTTCTTCTAAACTTACTCTACCTATGTAAATACCTATTTATTGAAATTCACCTTATTCTTGTGACAAACAAAGAAACTAAAATTTATTTCTTACCTAGATTCTGTTAATAAAAATTAGTTTAAATCTATTAAAAAATATACAAATCTCAGTTCTCAGTTCATCTGGTACCAGCAAAAGCTTTTTAGTTTTCGGTAATGGCAACTACTTATTAAAGTAGTTTCTTTGTAATGAGACGTCATTATTATTTGTCTACTCTGTATTACATAATAGCACAGTAATACTGAAATCACGTGGACGAGTTGGATAGAGCGTTGGATTAAAAACCAGAGGGTGTTAGTTTTTTATAACAAAATTTATAAAAAGATATTTTATACAAAAAGTTTTTGTCACTTAGAAAATTAGGTGCGATATGGTGTATTGAGTAAGACGCTAGTCATTAAAAACGAATGGTTAATTTGTGTCTAAGTTCAAATCTCTTTATCTTTGTTTTGGTATATATTTTTGAGATATTCAAAAAATAACTACATGAATTTGTGGATAACTCGAACAAAAATAACTAGTTATTCAGGCAAGAAATAAGTAGTTTATTTTTATTTCCAATTCTACCTGCTAGCTTACCAGGAAAGCAAAGTTTTTGCTAGGGTGCTACTCAAATATCAAATTATGAATTAAAAAAAAAAAAAACTAGTCTTAAAACTTTATTAGTTCACAATGAAAATGAAAAATACTCTGAAATAATTAAGGGCCTGATTCAGTACAACATGCGAATCGTTTAAAAATAAAATATTTCTGTAAACTACTCAAAAAATGTTAAATTTTCATACAATTTTTATTTTTAAACAATTTGGTACTTTTATATGCATAAGGTCATAAATAAAGTTCAATTAGCAGACACAAAAAATGGGAAGTACTCAGAAAAAACTCACCAATCACCAAAATAATTCATTTAATTAAAAATTGTTCAAATTTGCACCTCTCACCAAAATGATTACATCAATTACTAATAACTGTAAAAATTAAAAACCGAAAAAATTTTTCCAATTAAAAAATTTATTAAATCAATCAAGTAGATGATTGAATGTATTAAAAATTTAAATGAGAAAAAATCTTGAATTTTATTTTTTACTATTTCTTTTATTTTAATTTTTGCTTGAATATATAAATTCAATTTTGATGTAAAATGAAACAACTATATTAATTGAAAAATATAAGGTTATAATTTATTATTTGTACAGGTTAATTTCATCACCAAAATAATTCATTTAATTAAAAATTGTTTAAATTTGCACCTCTCACCAAAATGACTGTAATAACTGTAAAAATGAAATGAAAAACTGGAAAATTTTTCCAATTAAAAAATTTATTTAATCAATCAAGTAGATGATTGAATGTATTAAAAATTTAAATGAGAAGAAATCTTACTTGAATTTTACTTTTTACTATTTCTTTTATTTTTGCTTGAATATATAAATTAAATTTTGATGTAAAATGAAGCAACTGTGTTAATTGAAAAATATAAGGTTATAATTTCTTCTTTGTATAGGTTAATTTAGTAACAAAAATTAAACAAGGAACAAGAAAACCGTTTAACCGACAAAAACAAAATCGGCCTGTCGAATTGTTTGAGAATAAAAATTATTCAAAAACCGGTTTGTTTTTTTTTAAAGTAAAAACCGGTTAACCGTTTTCCGATTTCGGTTATTGAATACACTAATAATAATATTTAAAACTAAAAATAAATATTTACAACATAAAGTAAATTGAACTGAAATACGCACCCACTTTTTATTTGCTATAAATGCATGATATCGTCGTATTTACTCCGCATTAATATTTTGATTTACTTTTTTTTTATTCCTTGTTTAGTACGTGGAACAGAACATTTAAAACGTGTGGCAACAAGTAATTTTTTTTTTTTTTTTATAGGTACTATTTTATTTATTTATTTTTTTAATGTGAATTATGTAAAGAAGACAAAAAATAAACTTTGTGTCATTAATCAATTAACACTTTTAGCGCAAAAAAAGAATTTTTTATTTATTTATGTTTTCTTTTTTAATGCAAAAGTTAAGGCAAAATTTTTTCGATGGATTAGGAAGATAAGATGTTTTTATTTTTATATAAAATTTTTGACTCAAATTTCTTTTATTACAAATATTTTAAGAATTTCTTTTGATTTTTTGTGGCATTAAATTTTTGTTATAATTTTATTTTTTAGTTTTATTGAGGTAAATTATAATATATTTACTTGGGCCGTTTTATTTAGTTTGTTATTTTTAGAAAATACTTTAGATTTTTTTTTAATATTTTTACATTTTTTAAGGTGTTTATTTTTCATTTATTATTTTCAGAAATTTTGCAACAATTTGCCTTTTTAAAATTCATATCTTTTGTTAAATAATTCTAATTATTTCTTTTTAAATTTATTAAAAATTTAATATTTCTTAATCTTCCTGATTTTTTATAAGTATATTTTTCTGTAATGTATTTTTTTTTTTTTTAATCACTTTTGCTTTTTGTTAGTTAATAAAGCAAAATTCTGTAATTAAAAATTTAAAGAAAATAGATTAAAAATAATATTCAATTTATATGAATTAAATTTAACAATTTTTATCTTTTCGATATTTAATTTTCTTTAGGTTGAATAAAAGCCAAAAATGTCCTCAATTTCTTTTGATCTTTTCTAAATTGATTTTTTTTAAATGTTTTCTAATTTAAAAATATTCAATTTTTTTTCGCTTAAGTAATAAAATAAAATTTTGAAATTTTTAATTAATAAACTAGAGTTTTGTTTGCCAAATTTATTAAAATATTTATTAAATCTTTTTCCATACAAATAATTTAATTTATTTATTTTTTGAATTTATTTCGCATTTTATTTCATTATTATTATTATTTTTTTCTTACAATTTTCTCCAAAAATTATTTAAATTTCCAATACCAAATATAACACCTTTAAGTAAATCCAATTTCTTTTATTTATTATATTTAACGCGCTCTGCCTGTCACTTGACAACATCTACATAATTTATTATTTAATATTTATTTATTTTTAATTTTTCAATATTATTATTGCGGTTTATATTAATATTTTTTATAAATACTCGTACATATTTATTTATATTATTGTCGAAGTCTCATTTGATATCGTATTTATAGAAAATTTATTTGAACGCGTGTTTATTTCCATATGCGGCAATCGAATACAACACAACCGTTTAATTCCACAGTATCTAAACAACTGTTGTGTGAGCATTGCGATAGTGACCAAGTTTTATGCTCTTGCAACTGTTTAATTTTCATTTCATTCACGATCAACAACAGCAGCAAGCGCAATTAGTGTAAACAATTTAGTGATTTTTTTTTCTTTTTTTGGAGATTTTAATTTTTGTAGTAAAATAAAATTAAAAATTCCAATTGGAACACAAAAAGAAAATATTAAATAAATGGTAAATTTTAATTCTTTTATCGGAATTTTGCACAACTGTCCTATAGTTGTTGACAAGTGTAGATGTCAAAAATATGACCTTTCATCATAAAAAGATTGGAAGTATAAATAACAAATTATTAAACTTTATATTCAAAAATATTTCTTTATTATCTTCCAAGATAATTTTTAACAGAATAATTGTAATCACTTACAAAGATCATTTGTGGTAAAATTGTTGCATTTATTGCGACGACTAACTAAGGAAAATTAAAAAACTGCAAATGCGTTCGTTATTCTAAAACAAATTGGGAGGCAGTCGGCTTTGGCCTTGGCACTGTCCAAGGTAGATTAATCAGGTGACGAAATTTAAACAGCTGAGAATTTTTTTTTTTTTTTTTTTTTTTTGTTAACAATATGGCAGCTTGTGTTCTAAAATCTGTAATGTCAAATTGTTGTTTATGTTTATAATCTTTTTTTAAATTTTTTGTTTACTTTTAATTTATTGCTTCTTATTGCTTTTTTGTATTATGTGAAATGTCAAATGTGTTTTTGTTTTTTGTAAACAAACATGTGAAATGTCAAAATTTAAGTTGACAGAAGATATTTTAATGCAAAAACAAAATACATGGAGTTATTTTGGTGTTGCAGTTGATGTAGAGTTGTCATTACCTTACTTCTTGTACCATGGTACTGTCATTGCATAATTATGTATTAAGTAGTTCTAAAAGCTAAAAAATCTGTGAAAAAAATAAGTTTGTCGTCTTAACAGTTGCTTATAATATCAAACGCCATATATAAAAAATTTTAGCAAAAAATCCTCTCCGAAGTGTTATTACCTTGTTTAATGTGCCTGGGTTGCTGTCAATAGCGTTCTTCATAGTACAATTATTTCGAACATTTGTTTGATCAACATTTTGGGTTTTAAGAAGGTAATCTATGCTTTATATCAAGAATCTCTAAAAAAATAAAGCTATTGAGAAAAAAAAGTTGATTAGAAATTTATCTTACCCTTAGGATAAATGTTAATGTCATCTAAATCATTCGATTTGTGTTTTCTATCGGTCGGTTTATAAGAGGTCACATGTTTATGTTTATAAACAGATTTCAATTGCAGCTCTGAAAGTTAGATTCGCATTTGTTATTAGCGAAATACAAGAATTGTTTTAAATTTAATTAATCACGTAAATCATATAAAGCCTTATAGCAGTAACGAAAAATTTGGCAAGTAAAAAATCGAATACTCGAGTAAAAAGTTATAAAAATTTCCAAAAATCGAAAATGTATAAAGAAAAATGGTGGTAAATATTAACGCTTGGGTTTAATACAAATGAAGCAGCAAATACAGCAGCACCAAAAAAAAGGATTAATAAATGTTATATGACGTTTAACAGTAGAGCAACAAATTGTCAAGATGATAAGAAATATCTACTATCTACGTTTTCCTGAAGATATAATTTTTGAAAATACTAAGGATTATTCTAGATCAAAGATCGGCTCAATGAGAGAACGTTCTTATGATTTTTATTGTGAGTTTCGTTTGTTATTTTAAACAATAAAACTAAATAATTTTTTACGCTGAATTTTCGTTAACATTTGTCTTGTATGTGTAAAAATGACGAATGAACTCCTATCCCTAAGGGATATGAGCGGCGATTTTGATTGAGCTTAATAAAGATTGTGATCCAAAGGTGTCTTTGTTTAAGAGAGCAACCATTTATTCTTATATTTTGATGAATAGCTCAGCAAAAGAAGAACTGAGAAAGTGCTGAAAAAATGATTTTAATATAGTGTTGTCATCAGTGTGACCAGATGCAAAAAAAATTTAGTTAAATCGTATTTAAAATAAAGCTAAAAAATGCTACAAAATTATTTAAAAATACTAAAAATAGTGCTAAAATAATAAAACACTTTTTAGTGGTATATTTTCATTTCGTGTTAATTTTACATAATTTATTATATAAAAAAAGACGATTATAAAATAGAACAAAAAAAAAGAAGACATATGTAAAAGCATTAATTGCTAGACAAAAAGAGTCATAAGCAGCTATAAGAAGGATGTCTCAACATTTTCTCTCCTATCTACTGCCATCAAGTCATTCAATTCACATGATGAATCGCATAATATTCTCAACATTGCAGTTGTCCAACATACTTAATTTCGATCTGATGAGACAGTTTCCCATGATAATAATCATTATAATACTTAACTTTTTTCCGTTTCATCCTAACATTATCATTTCTTCAATAGTAGAACAGATATATTATTTTAATAAGTCCATGCACTTTTTGAAGTTGAAACACTTGCTCGTTTTCTTTTTTTTAATATTACCACTGCGATATACTATACTACATCATCTTTGCATTGAGTTGCCCCTGATGAAGATGCAACAACTGGAGCAAAAACTAAATTAAGAAATGGATTTATAAGAGACTATTACAAAATTATAAATGACTATAAAATGGGAGATGTCCAACAAAAATAAAAATATTTTAATATCTTTGTTGCTGGAAAGGTTTAGTTGTTATTCTTCCTGGAGAAAAATCTTCCTGTTTATACAGTCGCCGCTTAGTTGATAATCTTTAGCCAAGTGTGAAACGGGTCATTCTAAAGCGAAAATTCAATTATCGTGGAAGCGATATAAACATCGTATATTTTTCAAGAATATCATGTTTTGGGCAATTAATATATGTATGTATGTACATGATTTCTAACAATGACTTTTAATTTTCTTTGCAAACAAAGTAAATAATAATTGATCTATTATTGGATCGTAGCTACAAAAATATTTCTTTAAATTTTTTCAAACTTTTTCGAGTTGATGACTACTAATATTTTCTTTATTAAAGTGATCGTAGGAGAGATTGGTGAGAAAATTGTCAATAAATATTTTCATTACAGTTCCGCCATTGTAGAAAATTATTTACTGCTGGTACGACAGTCCAATTGTCCTAGGAACTTCTAATAAATATTTATTTATTATTAGTTTATCTGTTTTAAATACGATCAAGATATTGTCTTTCATTTTGGATCATACACACATTGTATGTTACAATTCTGTCAAAATAAAGAAAAATTTCCACATGTGAGGATCGAGATCCATTTTATTTACACAGAGCCAAATTTTGGTTGTTATTTTGAAGCGGTAACTTTTTGTTTAATGGTAAAATTTGAATTTTGAAACCTAACTTGCACGACCATTGCTTCAAACCGTCGTTTTGAGAAAGATCTATTGTTTCTACAGGATGCCGCTTTTTATATCATAGAAAACAAAAAATCAATGGCTCTGTTACAAATGATACCTTTTGTTTCCACTCGAAAACGATCTAATGTAAATTGAAGATATTTTTGGGAAGAACACATCAATTTTTAGATATTTCGAAAAAGGTTTATTCGCTAAAGATCTCGTAGCTTTCTAAATTTTAATTTAATTTAAGATTTTCAAATAGATTTATTAAACAGAACTACATAGCTTTTTACCTAAATTAAAATCTTTAATATATATTCCAAATACTTAATGACTTCCTGGGTTTTAATTGAACCAAACTGTTAGTTATTTATCCATTTTAGAATTTTGCATCGATTTGTTACTGCATATTTTTGCATATTTTAATTCTAGCAGCACATTTTGGGCTTAACGGCATATTTTTTCGTACTATCGTAGATAATTATTATTTTAGAGCATATTTTAAAAATTTTTTATAGAATATATTTGCATATTTTAAGTTAAGAGAAAAATTTTGCTTATTTTGCTTCCAATAGAATTTTTTACATTTTTGCCATTAGCGAAAATTCTTTTTACTGTCACATACATTTTTCAAATCCGATTCCCTAATAATTTTCATCTTATAAATTGATATGTTTAAAAGTTTGCCCGAAAGAATTATATTTTAAGAGCATATTTCTAAATTTTTAGGGCATATTTTCTGATTCTAAAAGCATTTTTAATGCGCATAAAACGCTTTTTAGAGCTAAAATGTGAACGCGATCAAATTAGTTTCTGGATGGTATTACATATCGGTGATATATAATCCAAAAATCTAAAAATTTTCATAGACATTCTTTGGATAGATAATGATAATTTCCAGAATATTTGGATTTGAGAGGTGTTTCATTACTAAGTCCAGTTTTATTTATTTTTATTATACGAGTATTATATTATTTTAGTTTTTTACACATTTTAATTTTTAGGAAAATTTAGTTTTACGTTCTCCTTCTATTGCTTAAATTAGTTTAACTGCTGAAGACGTATAAGTTTTTCTAATTTTTCCTTATAATTTTTTAAATATTAAAAATAAACGCTTTTTCAAAATAAAAAAACCGTTCGATTTAAATGGAATTGACATTACTCTTACATAAATTCTAAACATATATCTGTACTCCAACCAAACAATAACACCACAATTTACCCCCATGATAATATCAATACTCTCAACGTTTGTTAATCGAAATTCATATACACCAATGCAATAAACGTATTTTGTTTACAATTCTCTCATATTGAAATGTTTGTCTCATAACAGCTTTGAGAGCTCACCTCACACACACAAAGTTCTACAATTTTTTCGTTGGGGTATAACATTTGTTGTTGGAGGTGAAAATAAATATTTTAGGATAAAATAAACATTTATTGAGCGTCCAAGAGGTGTAAACAATGTGCATATAGCAACATGTTGCTAATGTTTACAAGTTCATTTACTTGATCGTTTAATAAGTAAAATTATAGTTATTAAAGAGTTGTAATAATAAATTCAAAATGAAAGATAGTTTTTCTATTCTATAAAATCTAATTACAGTAATTTTCTTAGTAGTTATTAATTTTATATAATTTCCTTTAATTTAACACTTTTATTTCATTAACATTATAACCATTATTTTAATAATAATTTAAATATCTTGGCTCTTTAAGTTCGAAATAATTGTTAGTTGCTCGTGTCTGGCAAATGATTTTTTTTAATATTGAAGACAAAAAATCTACATTTAATTAAAAACATATGAAGTTGCATTTCAATTCAAATCAATTTGATTGTTTATATTGAAATACTTACAGTGTCTGCACTCTAAAGTGTTGCTGCACACATGTACATATGTGATGCAAATTGCAGAAATGGGAGTACTGATTTAAAATGAGAATATTTAAATGAAATTCAAATTGTTGGTTTGAAGAAAATATAAGAAATTTATCAAAACTTCTAAAGGAA
Organism: Protocalliphora azurea; assembly: GCA_932274085.1. Classification (NCBI taxonomy): domain Eukaryota; kingdom Metazoa; phylum Arthropoda; class Insecta; order Diptera; family Calliphoridae; genus Protocalliphora; species Protocalliphora azurea. Next base: position 133,230,437 of record OW026522.1, on the reverse strand, counting down.
AAAATATGTTTAATAAAAAGTAGCTAGTGATCTGGGCTAAAAATGTCAGATTTAAAATTGTTCTAAAATGTTTATAATTGTATGAAATTTTTAAAAAGTTTTTTTTAATATTAAAGAAATTCTAAATTAAATATGTAATGGTGGAAAATCCCATCTCTGTTTTATGGAAATTTATAAGAAATTAATTTATCAATATAAATAAATAATTTTGTTAACTTACAATTTACTAACTATTGACATTTATTGTGCTTAATGAATAGAATCATTTTCATTCAATTTCCAATTCAATTTAATTTCGAAAAACTCATGCACTTGTCGTACTAAAATACATCTACTTGAATCGTATAGATTTTGCAAAAAAAAAAAAGAAAAAAAAAACAAGAAATGTTATCAAGATCATTTTATTGTCTTAGGTCTTGGTGTGGCGTCAAGTATTACACTGAAAACCTATTTAGGAATAATGTTTATATGTATATTTTTATTAGATTGTATTCATATTTGCATTTATTTATTATAGAAAATTATAAACGTAGACATTTATTTTAATGGTGTAAATTGATAAGTCAAGGGTAGATGATGATGGAAATAAAATCTGTAATTTAAAAATAATATTTTTTTTTTTTTTCATTTAAACATAAAAAAATAATTAAATGAAATTAAAAGTTAATGCAAGAAGAACTGCTATCAGAAATAAAAAACATTTTTTTCGTTTTTGACAAGGCAACATGTTGCTAAGCGTATGTTGCCAAAAGGAAGTATTTGTTCTCAAACTTTCAATTTAATTTTTTCGATATACATTTTTAATTTTATAGCAAATTTTCCATTATACAAATATAAAATTTATAGATTTTTTACGGATTTTTTTTTTTTCTGAATTTTCTTATTATAGAAAATTTTCATTTAAGTAAATTATTTTTATAGAAAACTTTATAAATTTTGCCCTTAAAAAAATTTTTCAATAAATCTAATTTTCTTTAAATTTTTATTATAATAGGTTCGAAAATTTTTAATTTTATAAAATTTTTATATAGAAAATATTCTTTTCGTTAAACTTCTGTTAAGAGAAATTTTGGTAAAAAATTTTTAAGAGGAAATCTTCGTTAACATTTATTAAAAGCAGAAATGGATGTTAAACAGTGGGACCCTTTTTAGCATTTTTGCAGCTAAATTTAGCATTTTTACTCCGACTTAGCTGCAAATTTTTCATTTAGCATTTGGCATATTATTTAGCAGTTTTTAATAATATATTTATCATTTTCTAGCATTTCTCAAAATATTAAAAAAAAAAATTCAAGTAATGGAATTAAATGTATTTACTATTGTCTGGATAAATCCTTGCTTAGGAGTTGGAGCTATCTAACCTCCTGCCGCACAAGCCGCCAATAGTGCTGGGGAGTGGACTTAGCCAGACAATGAGTCAATCTAATTACAACCTGTGTGTTCCTAACAAACACATAGGGGCGTTGTACCTCACAATTCGCCTACCAACACCCCCACCGTGGAGTTGGGCCACAAGGAGCACATCTGTCTGTAAAATATAGGCTTTAACGAAATATCAGCACAATGGTACACCGGATTTTTTTAGGTTATGCGAGGATATAATTTGCCCCTGTCCACTGTTACAACAACACTGAATTAGGTAATGTAACTAGGTGCAAACTGAAGATTATTGAAGGCTTTATCTTTTTTTTCTGTTTATATAATCTGCTCTGTTTTTGTAATTACGAAAGGTAGACATTATGTAAAATTAACACGAAATATTAACAATTTTTTCACATCTGGTCACACTGATGTTAAATTACTTTTTAAGAGAAAATTTTAGTTGAACTTTCGACAGAATTTCTTTTAAGAGACAATTTTCGACAAATCTTTTTTTAAAAGAAAACTTTAGTAAAATTTTGTTATAAAAGTAAGTTTTCATTAAATTTTTCTTGAAGAGAAAGTTCCTTATATTTTATTTTTAAAGGCAATTTGTTTGTTATTTCTTATAAGAGAAAATTTAATTTAAATTTTATTTTTTCGAAAACAAAAGATCAATTTTCTCTTAAAGAAAAGTTTAGTTAATTTATTTTTTAAAAAAGGAATTTAATAAAACTTTTTTGATAGAAATTTTCGATAAACTTTCTTTTTATAGAAAATTTTCGATTTTTGTAAAATTTCCTTTAACAGAAAATCGTTGTTATATTTTCCTATAAGAGAACATTTTCTTTAAGAAAAAATAGTATATTTTCATTCAAAAATAGATGTTCCTTATAATTTATTTTAAAACTAATTTTTCAAAAAATTATTTTTATAGGAAATTTTAGAAAGAAAAATTTATTTTTAGAAAAAAATTCGTTTTATAAAAAAAGTTCGTTAAGTTTTCTTTTAATAAAAAGTTGCCAATCATTTTTTTATAGAAATTTTTCGTAAAATTTGCTTTAAAATAATCGTTAAATTATATTTTATTTTTATAAAAAATTTCATTTTACGGAAATTTTCTTTAAATTTTCCTTTCATAGACATTTTTTTAATTAAATTTCTCTTATTTTTTATAGAAAATTTCCTTATTTTTTTTTTCTTTTTTTAGAAAATGTTCGTTACTTTCTTTTTATAGAAAAATTTTTATAAACAAAAATAAATTTTCTTTTTATAAAAAATAAATTTTATAAATTGCAAAATTTTCCCTCCATTTTTTTTTTAAATTTTATTTATGTAAAAATTGTTGTTGTTTTTTTTTCTATTTTTTGTATATAAATCTCCTAGATTTTTTTTTTAAATATCATTATTTAACAACAAATGAGAGGTTATTTTTTGATAAAGCAACATGTTGCTAAACTTTATTTTCTTAAACTTTATTTACTAAACTAAATGATTTAAACAAAATCTTTAATTTTAAAATAGTATGTTTTATTCAAACATGGAAAAGTTACAATATTTAAAAAATCTGTTATTAATAATAAAACCCTGTTATTTTATTTTTTATTTTATTTTTTTAGATAAAGCAACAGATTGCTAACCTTTTCTGCGAGACTTTGTTAACGTATGTCAGCTTTAAATATTTTTTACAAATGAATGATTTTTCGTATGCAATTTTCTAAATTATTTATTTATTTGAAAATATAATTTTAGGTCTTTACACAAATCTTTTATTTCTTTCGAAATTATTAAAATAAAACACTTTCTCTAAACAAAGTTTTAGTTCACTGATTTTATTTTATTTATTATTATTATTTTATTAAAAAAATAAATTAAATTTAATTTTTTTCTTTTAATAATAATAAAATACTTTTTTTTCGAATTCGTGTTCGTTAACAAATGATTAAAAAAATAATAATAATAAAAATATATTCAAATTTATATCGGCAATTCCATGAAAGAACGCCCAAAAATTTACCGAGTGTCTTTCGGCTTTCAGAAAATTTTGCACGCAAATAATATACGCAAGTCTATAACGATTACAATTTTAAGATTTGTGAAATTCCTAAATCTCGCGATTTTATTTAGCTTTTTCATTTTCTAAAAATCTTAAAAAAAGTCCCAAAAGTACACAAATTTAAGTAACAATATTTCTGGGAAGGTTTCGTGGAATTCAATGATTTAAATTGCGTTTAAATTGTGATTTTATTAGCTTCAATACGAATATTTTACAAATAAAAAAGATTTTTTAAAAATTCATTTTAATGCAATTGTATATTTTGAATGCATTTTTCGGGTAATACGCTATTTAAAATTTTTGATTTTTTTAACATATTTTGAAAGAGTAGAATTTTTACATTAAAATAAAAATCTAAAATTTTTGGGACGCAGACATATACTATGCAAAATTTCGCTTTTTCTTAAAACTATTTAAATTTTTTCATATATTATTATTGATATTCTGATATTTTTTTTAAATATTAGTTGATTTATTTAAAACATGCGCTAGAATATTTTTTGAAAAATTATTAAAAAAAAAACCTTTATGTACTATGCTAATTAGTGGAAAATGCACCTAAAGAAAACTAAAAATTTAATAAATTCATTTTTGTCAAAAATGCATACATAAATTGCATTTGTACTTTGGAAATATTTTTGAGTAAAAAGGATGATTACTAAATTACTCAAAAATAAGACAAAGTCCTTTTAAATTACACAAATCTGTCAATAACTTCAAATTTAAAGTTTTGCTAGAAATTAAAATTATTTTTTTTTTTTTTTTTCAAAAAATGAGAAAAACTATTATTTTTATATGAACATTTTGGAACATATTTTTTTAAACTATATTATACATAGTATATGTGCGTGTTCCAAAAATTTAAAAGATTGCATACTTTCCAAATATGCTAAAAAAAATCCAAAAATTTAAACAGCATATTTAGCGAAAAATGCAATTGCATTAAAATGCATTTTTAAAAAATCGTTCTTATTTTTGAAATGTCTATTTTAAAGCCAACATAAGCTAAATTCAAACGTCATTTAAATTATTAAAAATCTCAGTCTTCTCTGAGATATTGCTATTTAAAGTTACATACTTTTGAAATTTTTTGGTTTTTGAGAAAGTGAAATTTTTTTTTTTTTTTTTTGAAGTTGAAAGACAGCAGACAAAACAATGCCCTTTTTCGTGCGTTCTTTCATGGAATTATTGTTGTATTTAAATAAATAATGAAAACAATCAAGATCTTAAAAAAATAACTTTAAAAAATGTCATTCTTCTTTTATTGATAACAATGCCACATGGCAACACGTTCATTTATAGCTGTCTCTCTTAAAGTAGCCATATGTTCAGCACCACTGTCACATATACCCGGACCCGCTGATCGTCCACCCACCACTACTGTACCTAAAACTAATTTCTTGGCCATTTTTGTTTTAGTAGCCAAAGTGGTTTTTATTAAAATATTATCTAAATTATCTATATTCTGCAGTGGTATAGTAATGGTGGGCTCAACGTTACCCACTTCCCATTTAGTAGAGAGTGAAGGATAAAAATTACCAGATTTCCAAGAATCTATATAAATGCCATGTTCAAATACGGTGGTCTTAACATAAACACTACCAGCTGTGGCTTCCAGTTCATCTTTAACTTTATTCGAACATCTCATGCGGGAGGTGGTGATTTTGAGTACCAAACCACGAGGAGTCTTGGTATTGACATTACGGATACCCATTTTACGTTTCATTTCAGAAGTCATACGATTCCAAGATTGTGCCGATTTACCCTCTTTACCACTGGAAAGACTTAGGTTAGATGAGTCCATGTTTAAAGTGCTGCCATTTTCTTGATGGGTGGGATCTATGGGTTCACTGCAATCTTGTATTTGTAAGATTAATTCGATTACACCTTTGGTAGAGTTGGCCAACTGAGGGGGAAGGAAAATAGATATCATATTTAATTAAATAATTTTCTTGTCTTTTTTTTTTTTTTGTCAATATGTTGTAAAAATGTTATTACAACGCTTAGTTTAACAATTAAATTTTTGCTTTTAAATAAAATTTAATTATGAAAAATATAAACATTTTATTTAGCTTGACCTTTACGTTATTAAATATTTTTATTCATTTTTGTTTCTACTTTTGTTTTTATTACTTACGTAATAAGAAACTTTCTCTTTAGCTTATTTTAGTAGTTGTTTTAATAACTTTTAAGGTGAATGGGTTATTTTTGTTTAATTTAATAAAAAATTTAAAAAAAAAAAATTTCTTTTCATATTAATAGAATAATTAGCTGTAGATGAAATAAAAAATCTATTAAAATTATTATTTTTTATCTTTCTATTAATATTTAATATTGCTGCATATTAAAACAACAAATTCTAAGAGAAAATGTTGCCATTATGTTTATAAGTATATCGCTAACACTAGGTTTATTTAAAATTTTTAATGTTAACATTAAATGTTGCTGGAAATTAAAACAACATATTCACAAAGTAAATGTTGCTATTACGTTTATAAACATATCGCTAACCCCAGGTTTGATTTATTTGAAGCTGTTCTTTTAAAATATTTATAAATTTTAAGTAAAAATTTACTCAATTTTTTTAATTATTTAAAAGTAAATTTACTTACATTATTATTATTATCATTGCTGGGTTTCTTTACTGTCGTAGTTATATCTTTAATAGGCATCCATAATTCCTCGGAAGCATACATGCCTCTTGAATTTCTTTTAAAAAGTTTAGGTTGCAAATAACAAGTTACCGAACCTAAAAAAAAAACACATTTAAGTAACAACTATCAACCCATCTCAACATGTTGCTGCAACATTCTTCCTACCCAAATTCCTTCTCGATTCACTTATTGTCAAAGGTGGCATTGAATCTCTGGGATTAACATCTTGAGATTTACGTTTATTTTTCTTTTCCTGTTCTTTGGTTTTATTTTCCTTATCATCCGTAGATGTTTTTTCAGGACTAGTTTCAAATATATTTTGCATTAAATTTGAACTTTTATCTTTTAAGGAACGATATGTTTTGCTAAAACGATTAAATGACTACAAAAAAAAATGTTTTAGAAAATTTTCAATTTTGCTAAAGCAAATTATTTGGTTATTATTATTTTATTTGTTTTTTATGATTAACCTACCGTTGGCGGTAATTCCAATAATGCATAAACTGTAAAAACCACAAATTGTCCAGCAAATAATTCTTCAGGCGTAAATTCAGCAACTGCTGTTGATTTGCTGCCACGACGTGATGAATGTTTCAATGAGGGTCTATTGGTTTATGATAAAAATTTGAAAAAATAAAAACAAAATTAAAGAAAATTGATTGTTAGTCTAAAATAGCAAATATTTAAGTGATTTGATTATTTAATAAATATAAATTTAATAAGATTAGTAGCAGGAGGAAAAATATGTTGTAATACATATAAAAAAGCTATAATAAGCATAACAAGAAAGATTAGAGAAAACATATTTTGCTATATAAATGAGTACATTATAGACTTTCTTGAAAACATAATAAATTAGTTTTAAAAATTTTAAAAAGAAGCAGGCTTTGCAACATTTCTTTTTAAATGCTAAAGCAAATTTTTCATTTCTTAAATTTAAAATTTAAAAATGTAACTGCAATTTATTATAAATTTTGCTATACAACAACGCTATAATTTTTAAAGGTATTTTTGTTGCAAACATAACAAAATTTAGTTTTTTGAATTAGATAAAAACTGTAGAACTTACGAGGGCTGATCAATAAGTCCGTGACTTTTTGAATGAAACATAGTTTTTTTTGCAAAACAAAAATTTATTTTTCAACATAGTCTCCTCAATACACTTAGTCCAACGTTTCTCCAGTTTTTGTATCCCTTCCAAAAAAGAGGATTTTTCTAGGTCCTTAAAATAGGCATTTGTTTGGTCAATAATTTCATCGTTGGAGTTGAATCTCTCGAGCCATTTCTTTAGGTTTGGATATAGGAAGTAGTTACTAGAGGCTAAATCCGAAGAATATGGCGGATGAGGTACCAATTCGTAGCTCAATTCATAGAGTTTTGCCATTGAGACTGCACACGTGTGCACCCGTGCACTATCTTGATGAAAAAGTACTTTTTTTGGCCATATAGGATCGTTTTCTTTTTAAATCCTCATTAAATCGGACTAATAAGTTGGCATAATATTCGCTGTTTATTGTTTTTCCCTTTTGAAAGTAATCGATGGGGATTATCCCGCATGCCAAAAAACTGTTGCCATCACCTTATTGGCAGGAGCAGGTTCACCCAGAGAAACCCATTGTTTAGACTGCTGCTTGGTCTCCGGAGTACAGTAATGGATCCATGTTTCATCCACAGTTATAAAACGCCGCAAAAACTCATTCGGATTGCGGTCAAACAACTCCAAACAATCCTTTGAAATTGTCACACGTTTACGTTTATGGTCAATTAACAGCAAACGCGGCACCCATCTCGCAGACAACTTTCTTAAACCCAGCCGATCATTTAAAATCGAAACCACACTGCCATATGAAATGCCTATGGCATCAACAATCTCACGCACTTTTACTCTTCGGTCGGCCAACACCATATCGTGGATTTTTTTTTCGACATTTTCGGGTGTTCTGACCTCAATTGGCCGTCCAGAACGTTCAGCGTCATTTGTACTTGTGCGACCACAATGAAAGTCAGTAAACCACTTTTTTACCATTGAGATCGATGGTGCAGAGACCCCTAGTATTTATCGAGCTTTTCCTTGGTTTGATTGAAGTTTTTTTTTTCGAAAAAAATAATGTTTAATGAACACTCGAAATTCCCTTTTTTCCACTTCAAAAAAAAAAAAAAAAAACACGAGGTTGTATGTTCTGAACAGCTGTTAAACGCAAAGTAAATGACGACACTTGCTCAAAATTTGACAGTAGTCTATTAACAGGTGGTACTTAATGGGAATAGTGTTGCATTTCATATAACAAAGAGGGAAGTTCGAAAATTCACGGAAATATTGATCCGCCCTCGTATTTGAATTTATCTGGAATAAACTTTCCAGGTTTTTGGCATTTTTACCCCAAAAAGTATGCACCAAATAAAACATAAAATCAAATAATATTAAAGTGCTATAAACTATTTATTGATAAACTTCAGAAAATGTTTAATAATTTTGTAAATTTTTAAGCGATTTTAAAGAGAGATATCTCGTTTTATACTTAAAATGACTTAAAATTATCCAACATTTCTTTTACTTTCGGAAAGTAAAAATCTAAAAATTTAGTGGGTATTTCTAAAATTTTAAAAAATTGTTATGAAATGTCTTCAAGAACATCTACAGCTCACATTATGTGGTTTTTCGAGTGAAAATAAAAAGTGTGATTTGTAACACAGTGTTATTTACTATTTATAGCTACATTTTCGATATCAAAATTTTTCGATTATTAATTTTATCATAATTTAATTTTTTGTGAAAATTTTTAGATTATTTATAATTTTTAAAAAAATTACCGACATTTTTTCTTAAAAATTTTCAATTTAATGGAAATTTTTAGATAATTTTCGATTCTAGAGAATTTTTCGATAAGTTACTATTCAAAGGAAATTTTTTCAATAAATTTCAATTTATCTAAATTTTTTAATAATTTTCGATTTAGAGAGAATTTTTTTGCATAATTTACTGTTTAAAGAAAATTTGTTGATAATTTATTATTTTTAGGAAATTTTTCGATAATTTTCAATTTATTTGCGATTTTTTATTTTTTTATATATAAAAAATTTTCGATAATTCATTACTTATGGGCATTTTTTCGATAATTTGATGTTTATAGTTATTTTTATTAATTATTTTTAGGAAATTTGACTATAACTTACTATTTAGGAAATTTTTCGATAAATAGTTACATTAGGGAATTTTACGATAATTAATTTTAGAAAAAATTGTTAAGTTATATTTAATTTTTAGGGAAAATTTCGATAATTTACTATTTGTAAAGAATTTTTCGATAATTCATTATTTATAGGAAATTATTTGATAATTTATTTCCTATAGACATTTTTGCATACGAAAGTTTTTTAATAAATGTTACTGGAAATTTTATTATTTGTATAAAATTTTTCGACAATTAAATATTTTAGAGAATTTGTTGATAATATTCTATTTATAGGAAATTTTACAAAAATTTACTATTTATTTTGCGATAATATTCAATTTAAATAGAATTCGATAATTTTTAGAAAATTTTTGGATAATTTTCGATTTATGGGGATTTTTTTTTTTTTTTTTTGGTAGTTTGGAAGTTTTTCGACAACTAATTACTTTTAAGAAATTTTTCAATAATTTATTATTTAGAGGAAATTTTCGATTATTTATAATTTTTTTGATAACTTGATTTGTATTTTATTTTATATTCGACTATTTACTATTTTTTCAATAATTTTCTATTTTGAGGAAATTTTTCTATTTTTAGGAACATTTTCGATAACTTACTTTTTTACGATTTATTTTTTTTTTTTTTTTTTTTTTTTTTTGATAATTTACAGTTTATAGAACATTTTTCAATAATAGAGAATTTTTCTATAATTTACTATATAAAGGAAAATTTTTGATAATTCATTATTTCTAGAAAATTTGTCGACAATTTATTGCTTACAGGAATTTTTGATAATTATTATTTTTTACGAAATGTTTCGATAATTTACTTTTTATAGAAATTTTTCGACAGTTAATTTCTTTTAGGAAATTTTTCAATAATTTGCTATTTAAAAGAAATCTTTAAATTTTTTACTATTTTGAAGATTATTTTAATTTTATGGAATAGTTTTCGATAAATTATTTTAAAGATAGTTCAATAGTTATACGAAATTTTACTATGTATTTATACGAAATTTTTGCGATAATTTATTTTTTTAGCAAAATTTTCGTTTAATTACTTTTTATTTTTTCCCTTAATTTCCTATTTATATAAAATTTGTCGATCATTTACTAATTGTAGAAAAATTTTCATTAATGTTCGATAATTTTTATTTATTGGCAATTTATCGATAGTTTATTTTTTACAGCAAATTTTCGATAATTTGCTATTTTAGGAAATCTTGTCCATAATTTAATATTTATAGGATATTTTATTATTTATTAGAATTTTTCGACAATTAATCACTTTAGTTTTTTAAGAAATTTTTCGCTAATTAATATTCAATTATTTACTATTTGTAGAAAAATTTTTAGAGAAATTTTCGATAATATTCTGTTTAAAGAATATTTTGATAGTTTCTATTTATAGTCAGTTTATCGCTAATTAATTTTTTATTAACAAACACAACTCACAGTTTATAATAAATTATTTGATAGTTTTCTAGTTAATTAGTTGTAATTTTCTATTGTAAAATTTTCGGAAATTCGCTTTTTAATGTAAATATTTCTATATTTATTGTAAATTTTTTGATGAATTGCAATTAGCAATTGTTCAATTTTACATTAATTATTTTTGTATAGTAAAGTTGCGATTCATATTGATAGTAAATTTTTCTTAAATTTTTTATTTTATTCAAATTATTTTATTCACACACTTACTTTATATCTGGTGCCAATGGAAACTTAAATGTTTCATTAAATTTCGGCCATGTATTCGTTTGTATGCTACTATCTAAACGTTTATGGCCCGGAAAAAGCTTCACCTATAAAGAAAACAAAATATTAAAAAACTCAGGTTGTTGTCTTTGCTAAAAGCTTAATATCAATGACAGCCACCTTGATCACATAACCCTGCACAATTTTAAATCCAAATAAAGCCGGTAGATGACGTGCAGCCAATAAATGTACATTTAGTTCAGGTATAACGGTTTTTGCACCATTCTGTTCACTGGCATTCGCTTCAATGGTGATTTGAAAGCCAATTTCAGGTTCTAAACTTTCCGATTGACGTTTTTTAGAGCCCATAGATCCATTTTGAGATCCAGGTAAAATGGATTTTAATTTATTCATAGAAAATGACATAATTAATAGATTGCTGAGACAGTATCAAGTGTTTTGGTTTGGTTGTCTTTAAAGGGAACAAAAATCACGTACAAACTACATTTATGGTACTGAAAGTAAAAAAGAATAAGTTTTTTATAATTAATTAATATTTTTATTCCCGAGTTTTTTTTTTTTTTTTATTTGTATTTTATGTTTGTCATGTTCTTGTCATTTTAGTACAATGTCAATTTAATTTAGATTTTGTTATTATTTAATTAGCATTATTAAGTTAAGTAAAGTATATAAATGTTATAATTATTTAGATGAATGTTAAGATTTTTTTCTTATTTTATTTTAAATTGAAAGTGGGAATTTTCTAAAATTTTATTTATTTGTTTTTTATTTATTTATTTATTTATTTTTTTTCAAGTATAAATATTTTGTTTATAAAGTTGACATTTATATTTTTAGTTGTTAGTGTATTTAATTAGTCTATGGTATAAATATACATTTCTCAAAAAAATTTTAAATGCAAATATTAACGCTTAGTGGAAATAAAAAGCGTACAGCATATAATAAAATGTGGGATGCCAGATTTAAAACTTGCTACTACAGTCTAGAGAAACATTTTATTTCTTATTTGGATTTTTTTATACAAAAATAAAAATTTTAATTTGTAATAAAAAACTTTTATTCTTAAAATTTTACTAGTGTTATTAAATTGTTTGAATTTTATTTGCTCCATATTTTTTTAAACTTTTTTCTCAAGTTCTTTAAAAATACATAAGATTTTATGACGATTTAAAGTAAATTTTTTCTTATATAAATCTGGCAACATAATTATTTACTTAAACTTATTTCTCTTTAATTATTACTCTTCCTTTACCTTGTTATCTCTCAAAATTCTCTCTTTCTTATCAATTTATTTACATTACTCGATAATTTGTTGATTAAAGTTCAAAAATATACAAAAACACACTTAATCCGTTAAATTTCTTTCCTTTCTTCTTCTGCCCTTCATGAAAAATTGTTGTTAATTTCATGAATCATAATTAAAGTTCATGTTCGTATAGTCTTAAGATCTGTTAATCTCTAAATGAACTAAATGTATATTAAAAAATGTTTTAACACCTTCATCTTTACGTTTCTCTTTATCTTAAGCTCCCCAGAAATTAAGTTAAAATTAACAAACGTTTTTTTTTCAATATTGGCATTAAGATTTCACCTTAATACTTAATACTACAATGAAACGTATTCTAAAGATTTGAGAGTTGTTTCAAAAATGTATGCAATTTTGTGCACTTTTAAGAATACAATGCATTCTTTTTGCATTATATGTCTAGTGTTATGTGGAGATCAGTCTGTCCCTTGCACGATTTGTTTTAAGGTGTGTTATACGATGATGACTATAGTGATGAGAAGAGGCTGATTGTTTTGCTGTTGATTTGTTATGATCATTTGTTACGTCTTCTTGAAGTTTTTTTTTATTGCTTTGCTTTTTATTTTCTATTATTTCTTATAGAGGTTCATTGCACATGTCATGAGATTGCAATTATATGGAGGCTATGACAAGCAGAATTAAAGCGACAGGCGTCTATTAAATTTTCTATTTAAATGAAATTTTTCAATAATTCATTATTTATAGCAAATTTTTCGTTTTATAGGCAATTTATCGATAATTTATATTAATAGAAAATTTTACTATTTATAGAAAAATTAATCAATTTTAGAAGATTTTTCAATAATTTACGATTTAAAGGGAAATTTTCGATAATTCATTATTTCCCAGCAAAAACTTTGCTTTCCTGGTAAGCTAGCAGGCATAATTGGAAACAAAAATAAACTACTAATTTTTTTGCCTGAATAACTTGTTATTTTTGTTCGACTTGTCCACAAAATCATGTAGTTATTTTTTAACTCTAGGGGTACTTAAAAATATGTACCTAAACGAAAACAAAAATAAAAACAAAAAAATTTTGCCGTCAGTGAGACTCGAACTTGGATACACACTAACAGTACACCATCTCGCACATAGCATCCTAAGCGACAAAAATATATAGTTTAAAATATATTTTTAGACATTTTGTTATAAAAAACTAACAGCTTCAGAATGGGGTTGAACCAACAACCTTCTGGTTGTTAATCCGGCGCTCTAGCCAACTCATCTACGTGATTGAAGTATTACTGTGCTGTTGTACTATTGAGTACTTATTAATGTAATACAGAGTAGGCAAATAATAATGACGCCTCATTACCAAGAAACTACTTTAATAAGTAGTTGTTATTACCGAACACCAAAAAGTTTTTGCTAGGTTATTCCAAATTTTTCGATTTATAGATAACTAATAGATCATTTCATATTTATAGCAAGTTTTAATATTTATATAAATTTTTTCTACAACTAATTTTTTTATAAAGAATTTTTCGATAATTTTCTATTTAAAGAATTTTTTTATTTATAGAAAATTTTATTATTTATAGGAAATTTTTTCCAGAATTTATCACTTTTAGGGAAATTTTCGGCAATTTACGATTTGTTAGAATTTTTTGATAATTTAGAATTTAAAAGAAAGAATTTTTCCATAATTTTTTTATTTAAAGAAAATTTTTCGACAATTTTCCATATTATAGTATTTATAGTATTTATTATTTATAAATAAATTTTCCATGACTCACTATTTATCGCAAATTATCTTTATATCAAATTTTTTAATAATTCATTATTTTTTATTTATTCTGAATTTTTCGATAATTTATTATTTATATTAACATTTTCGATAATTCGCTCTTTATATAAAATTTATCGTTAATTCATTAGATATATATAGTAATTTACTGCTTAAATTAAATTTTTCGTTAATTTACACTGTGCATTTTTTCACTCGACGAACAATCTTACTGTAAATCTTCCTAACAATTTTAAACAAATTTCGTAACAGCCTTTAAAATTGTATCTATTCCGAAAAGAACACCTTTTGTTCATATATATTCCAAATAAGTATTGACCTATCCAAAATTTTTTAATTTTTTTCTTTTAATTTATCAAAAAATTGTTTTAGAAAATTTTTGCAATAATTTACGATTTAAAGGGAAATTTTCGATAATTCATTATTTATTGCAAATTTTTCGATTTATAGATAATTAATAGATAATTTCATATTTATAGCAAGTTTTAATATTTATATAAATTTTTTCTACAACTAATTTCTTATAAAGAATTTTTCGATAATTTTCTATTTAAAGAATTTTTTTATTTATAGAAAATTTTATTATTTATAGGAAATTTTTTCCAGAATTTATCACTTTTAGGGAAATTTTCGGTAATTTACGATTTGTTAGAATTTTTTGATAATTTAGAATTTAAAAGAAAGAATTTTTCCATAATTTTGTATTTAAAGAAAATTTTTCGACAATTTTCCATTTATAGTAAATTTATTATTTATAAATAAATTTTCCATGACTCACTATTTATCGCAAATTATCTTTATATCAAATTTTTTAATAATTTATTAATTTTTAATAATTCATTATTTTTTATTTATCCTGAATTTTTCGATATTTTATTATTTATATTAACATTTTCGATAATTCGCTCTTTATATAAAATTTATCGTTAATTCATTAGGTATATATAGTAATTTACTGCTTAAATTAAATTTTTCATTAATTTACACTGTGCATTTTTTCACTCGACGAACAATCTTACTGTAAATCTTCCTAACAATTTTAAAAAAATTTCGTAACAGCCTTTAAATTTGTATCTATTCTGAAAAGAACACCTTTTGAGGGAGTTCTTGCACTAAAGATCTTGGTAGCACCTTAATTTTAAGTCAATTTTAGATTTTCAAATTCATTTATAAAGCAGAGCGATTATATTAAAATTATTCATATATATTCCAAATAAGTATTGACCTATCCAAAATTTTTTAATTTATCAAAAAATTTTTTCTACATTTTAAAACAAAGTTCTATTTTATTATATGTTTTTTGGAAAAAAAATGACAAATTTATGAAAAGTTTAAGTAAGAAATTTCAGATAAAATTGAATAAATGATGATTAAAGTTAATTTTTCCATAACAGACTCTTTATAATAAATTATTTGAAAATGTTCTTTTTATTAAAAAAAAAAAAAAATAATAATAATAAATAAAATAATTTTCTTCTTTTGTCGCTTTATCGTTTTTATTCTGTTTTCTTTTACCCACTCATGTCATATGCTATAGCATTTTTTATGATTTAGATGCTGCTATTTCAAACGTCATACATAAATTATTTCAATAATTTTTGCTTCTTCTTTTCCTCTAGCCAATTATTTATTAAACAAAGACGATTTTTTTTTTTTGCTTTGTGTCGTACAATTACTGTCGTGGGTATAAAAAATAGTTTTATTCTTTTTCGGTTTCATGCGGATTATTATTTGAAAAAAAAAAAAAGATAATAATAATAATTCATGATGACACACATACGGAGAGCATAGTTTCAATTACTATTTATATCAATAACTATAATTTCATAGTCTCTATGTACGTAGTCAAACAGAAATCTATAGTTTATATGAGTATTCGTATGTATGTATATGGTTGATTAATAAAATTCCAATTTTAAAATTCAAAAGTGTAATGTAGCTTCAGCCGACTAATTGGTTACAAGCAACATGCATGTAATTTATTTTATAATCATTAAGATTAGGTTGCAATTCAGTCAACAAGAAAAAGTGTTAGATAAAAACTACATATTTTTAATAATTTAAATTTAAAAGTGTGTCTATATGATGCTTAATAAATTGTCAATAAAAATCCCCCTACTAGTACCTATCGTAGGGTATTTTCTTATTATTTAACTCGTGATTTATGAATTTGTCCTCTTCTTTTTTTTAAACTTAGAATATTTTATAAACCCAACTGGCGAGTAGAATGTTTAACTGAGTTTGTTTTCAATTAACACTTGATTTATTTATACAATTATTTATGTAGATACAAAACTACTTAAACATTTTGTAATTGTAATCAAACAACAATAAAATACCAACTAGATGAATAACTTAATAAATTCTGTAATATATTTACTTACAATATAAAAACCTACTGAAGGGGGAGCTAATGTAAAAAAGCTAGAGGAGACAAAATAAAGAGAACTGTAATATTTATATACAAATAAGCTCCAATTGATTATAAATGCTTATTTATTTGTACACTTTAAAAGGTTTTGACAAATTAGCTGTTTTTGGTAGAATTTTGACATTTTGTTGGTTTGTTGTTTCTTTATATAAGTAAACCATGATTCATGGTATTGATGAATATTTATGACATAAATTTATTTGTAATAATTATAAATTTAATCATTCAGTCTCGATTTAGGTACTTTGTATGTAAAACAAGTTTTGTAAGTGAATTTAGCAAAGTAGACTTTTATATACCCTTCTTGAATTTATAAGAATTTGTTATTTTAAAATAACTTTTAAAGATAGTGTTTTTCTTCGAAATGGAAGTATCCTATATATACATATAAGTATATGTATAGAAATTACAAACGGAATGACAAACTCATATACATATAAGTTTGTCATTCCGTTTGTAATTTCTACAATATTCATCTAAGACCCGCAAAAAACATATATATTTTATGGATCCATATTGATAGGGAAGTCGATATAACGATGTCTATCTGCTGAATTCAGTTTTTAGGAAGTCCCAGCTATCAGATATATATATATATATATATATATATATATATATATATATATATATATATATATATTGTACATCAAATTATAGAGAATATTCCTTAGAATGATGCTAATAAAAATCAGCAAAATCGGTCCGTTAATGGCTGAGATATCGCCGAAAAGGTCTCTAAAACATATTTGTTTTCGCCTTTTCTAAACCCCTACATAAACTAGCGACTTCGTTTTTATACAGAAAAGTTGAAATCTTTTTTGGAATGTTTTTTTTTTTTGGAAATAAAAATACTCGGTTCATTAGTAACTGAAATATCAGTCAAACCCATAATCTGTTGTAAATATTTGTTCGAATTTAAAATTTTTTGAATTAACCAAATCGGTCCATAAACAACCGAATTATAGGCAAAAAAATGAAAAAAAAATTATCAAAAATATGCACACATAACATACATACATAAAAATCATTGCAATGGCTTGCAATGTTTTTGTTTTTTGTATAAGCAAGCATAAATTGTTATTTGTATATACACATAATAATTTTTTTATTTATGTTTGATCGTAAAAGCACTGCAATGACTCAGTGTTGTTGTTTTTTGTAAGGTTGGCTACCGTTACCGCTAAAATACCCTTACCGCAAAAAAAACCCATTCAACATGATTACCTTTACCCTTAAAATACCATTACCGAAATAATTAGAAATACCGTTACCGCTAAAATACCTTTACCGAAATAACTCGAAATACTAATAACACTAAAATACCGTTACAGAAATAACTGAAAATACCGTTACATCTAAAATACCCTTTCCAAAATAATTCAAAATACCATTACCGTTAAATTTATACTTTTTTGAATTGGTTGCCAACCTTGGTTTTTTGTATAAGCATGTATCTACATACAAACATGTATATAAATTTAGTAGTTGTCAGAAGCTATCAGTGTTGTTGTTTTTAAGGAAGCAATCTTGCTATATTAGTTTAAATTTGTGTTTAAATTTTTGCTGTAGTTTGAAAAAAATGTAGATTATTTTTTAAAGTATAAATGTGAAAATATGAAAGCATACTTTAAGGCATACACTTTATTATTTGTCGGTAAGATGGTGAAGAGTATAAAAGATTCGGCGCAGCCGAATATAACGCTTTATCTTGTTGCTCCAAAACCTGCAAAAAATTTCAGAATTTTTGTTATTATTATTTTTGCTTTTTTACCTTAACATTAACTCTTGAGCCCTGTGTGTTATTTTGTAAAATTTATCTACCACGCGGGTTTAGGCTACACTATACCGCTTATGTAACGGTGTCCAACACTGCTCTAGAGTTACAATCTGAAACTTTGATTGTCAAGACAATCAATATTAGCACCAACATATGCATATATGTTTTTCAACATATTTAGGGTAAATTGTACAAATTTTATTTATTTTAGAAATCAGAATGTGGAAAAAATACTTAAAGAAGAGATTTGTTGTTTAGAAGATCTGTCAGATTTTCATTTTAAATTAGTTTATAAACCGCGCAAATTTGGGTGATATAACTTGAATAAATGTTCAATATAATATTGTTGAGGTCTGCGCCAAACATATTATATATAATGAATTTTCAAAATAATAGTACAATCTATATGCTAAAAAGTACCAACTTAATAAAAAAATAATTACGTTAAAAAAAGGAAAAGCACCAATATTCAAAAATATGCCTTTTTTTTTTTTTTTTTTTTTTTTTTGATAATGAGGTTGTTGGTGGTGAGGTAGTCTTCCAGCCTGGAGGTTGTGGGTTCGATTTCCACTAGTCATTAATCATTACAACATAACACAAAATAAATAAATAAATATATATAATATAAATAAATATAAATATATATATATATATATATATATATATATATATATCAGTATCAGTTCATAGTTTATGGTTAAATGCTAAAAAAAGTAGCAATTTGCTAAAATGTTAAGAGAGTTCCAATTTTCAAAAACGTATAATTATTTTTAAGTAATAATTCACCTAAATTCATTGAAAGTACCTAAAAGATTTGAGAAAAGTAACTACTAATTTTATTAAAAGTATGGTCCGCAGATTTTTTCTTTGCATTACAAACATCAGCATAAACCTATGGTGTTGTAGGGTATAAAGATCGAAAAATTATAAATAGTTTGCAAAAGTACTCAAATTCAAAAGTTTTGAAAACAATTCAAATTTGCTGGGAATGTGAATAAACTATGAGTTATTGTTTTATTTCTTTATTCTAATAACGAGTTAATTTAAAAGTGATACAGATATTCAATATTCAAATTATTATTGCTCTGCTTATTTATTACTTTAATAAAAATTGAAACAGAATTGAAAATGCAAAATAATTTATAATTAAAAATTTTAAAAGTCAAACAATCATTCTCGATAAATTGCGATGGTATGTTGTTTTATCAAAACAATTGTCTAATATTGATTTTTTGAATTAATCTTCTATCTATCAATCTATATATGGACATTTCTTCAAACTCGTTTACTTTGGGGTTCAAAAAAAAAAAAAAAAAAATTGAGAATTTTTTTTAATGGCATATCAACACCATTTAGTACCAATATTAGCTGACTTTAATAAAACACAAATCTGTTCGCGTGAATGACTTTTAGCGAACGGCGTTAGTGTTATGGGGGGTTAAGATAAAAAGTTATAAAAAATTGCTAAAATTCTATTTTCAATAACATTTAAAAAATTACCACACGTATATAATCCACATCAATTCGTCTAAAATAATATATGTATTATTAATGACACCGAAGATAATCGCGATCATAGTGATTTTTTAACATTTATTTTATAGATTTTTTTGATATATTTTTAAAATTTAACAATCAAAAAATTTTTTGAATGATATTAATGGACAAAAAATTACCGTTATATTATGGTAGTTAAAATTCAGAAGTTTAAATATATTGTAAAAATTCCACTTTAAATTTTAATATATAAAATACAAGTTAAAGGAGGTTCGGTAAGTTTTATATTTTTGAACATAATTACGACCACAAATCTGTTCAAACCTCCCTTTAGAACATAGAGCAAAAAACAAAGTGTATACAGATTTTGTATATCATTCTAATTTAATTCAATTCGTTGATGTATTTTTCACACATAACCGGAAAAAAATTTTTTAAATGTTGTTAATAAATAAAGATTTGACTCCATTAATTATATAACTATAAAATAAATTTTTCAGTAACAAAAATACACAACCAAAAATGTTAAAAGTGGCATCAAATTCAAACGCTAAATTATTTTTGTATGCTTGATTCCGATATAAGCTATAATAACACCTGTAGATCGGTATAATAAAGACACCGCGATCTCAGGTCATGAATTATTTTTATATTTTTTTTTTTTTTGTTGAAACCCATTTTTCTCTTAACTGAAACAGAATAGATGTACTTATTATAAATATAATTTCAAATAAAATGTAAAAAAATGCAATTATAAAGTACGCAAAATTTTAGATCGATTTTGAATAGTTACAACGTTTTCGCAATTTAATATGTTATCGCATCACAACAATTTTAAAATGTAATTTCCTTTTTTGATCACACGATACTTTAGCTTCACCGAAACAACGATGTGAATGTGCCTCGCGAAAAAGACACCTCTTAGAGCTATTCACGTTTTTTCTCTCCCAGTTTGGGTACCCCCTACAGCGCTGCTATTAAGGACACATTAATGAGATGTATCTTAAACGATTCATAATTTTAAGAGCAAAATAAACTTCCATTTATTATTTTGCATTTCTCGAAACGACGCACATTTTCTAATCGAAAGACTCCAAAAAATTTAAATATATATGTTGGTCTACCGCCATATAGATCCATTTAAGGCGGGTAAAATCGGTAAACTTATATTTCGTAAACTAATATAGATACTAAATAATTCAAAACGTATCGTTATTCATTTGAAAAATAAACTGACATTTGTCTGATACTTTTTTGACAAACGGCTATC
This sequence comes from Protocalliphora azurea, assembly GCA_932274085.1. NCBI lineage: Eukaryota > Metazoa > Arthropoda > Insecta > Diptera > Calliphoridae > Protocalliphora > Protocalliphora azurea. The sequence continues at coordinate 133,209,449 of OW026522.1, read as the reverse complement.
TTAGCGAGAAAACGGGTAAAAACTGTATTTTGGTACTTTTTCGAACCATACGCATCTTTCCAATCAGTCAACATACAAATAAAATATATATCGTATTCGTAACTTGATGGAAAAATTACAGAAACAAATTTTATACCTTTTGGAAATTCGAACGTTTAAGGGGTAAAAATTTTTTCTATTTTCGCAATTTTTTTCTACTTATTGACATTATTGAGAGATATGTGTATTTTAATTTAGAAATTCATTGGAATACGATTTTTGTTACATCCATGTAGTAAAAGCAGAAAATTACATTTTATTAAAACTCAGTGATGTATTTTCTATAATATTAAACCTAAAAACATGAACTTAAGTACATGTAGTCTTAAGTAAAAGAGAGAATTCTAAAAGGAGACTTTGTGCTACTTTTTTCTTCTTCTAACGGTACTTTTTGAATTTTTTTTGTAATAATTAATCTGGAAAAATGAAATTAAAGATGCATTGTCCTATGTGGGTAAGAATTCAAGAGGGGAACTTTGTGGTACTTTTTTGCTTTTAATGATACTTTTTAAATTTTCTATAATATTAAACCTAAAATCATGAAAATAAAGATACATTAAAATAAATTTTGAATCCTTTATCAGAAATATATCAAACTTGACTTTGGTACTTTTTGAAAATTCTATTATTTATTTTACTTTTTGTTACTTTTTAACTTAAATATTTAAAGTTTATTGTTGTTAATGCCGATACAATGCCTCAACATTTTTAGAAATTTGAAGTCTTGGGAGTAAAAGCGTCTAAAAAAGATATTTCATACATATTCTAAACTGTGGAATGTAAGAACAAAATTTAAATTGTTAAAAAAAAAAGAAATAGTTTCAACTTTTATGAAATCTGATTTTTTTAATTGGGTGATATATATACTTCGGTAGTTTTTTGGTACCCTGTGCTATTTAATGATGAATTTAGAATTTATAAGGGGTTACGAAGTGGTTCGATACCCCACTCCTTGGATATTCCCTACTTAAATATAAACCTGGCATGAAATTGGAATCATTAGAAGGTGCGATTAAGATGTTTGTTATTCATCTTCTGTAGACATGAATATTACAACTGTTCCCACGGGATTTATAAGTTAATTTAATTTTACGGGTTTTTTCACTTTTACCAAGTTTATATCTGCTCTATTTAGGAGTCCGCTAACGCAGTAGCAGGTTAAATGCTAGTTACTGATAAAGCTCTAGCAATTCAGAAAATTTTTATTACATTATGACTCATACAAATATATTTTAATAAAATTTATTAAGACTACAGCTTCAGATTTTTTAAGTACATTTAAGTACATGACGAAAAAATTCGTGAAATTCACCTTTTCACTAATAAATATTAGCAACTAGAATTAATTTTGCTGAGATATTTTTCCTACAAATCATAGAAATTATAAGAACCATTTTTGTAATAATTGTTCCATGATCTATTATTAAAGCGTCCCTTGCTATACTTTCTTTCTTATATGTCTACAAATTTAGCGTAAACAAAATTTTAAATAAATTGACAACACTCTCCATCCATATGAAACAATTTAAACGCAACTTTTACAAATGTTCATATTTTGTATTTTATCTTCCAAATGCACTTGTTGAACAATTTACAAAATAATTATAATATAAAAAAATATGTAGGTTGTTGTATTCATAATTATTTGCATTATTGTATAAATAATTTAAAAAAAGTGTAGAAAAAAAATTCAAACTAAAAAGGGAAAATCACACGCGGTTCTAAAAAAAAACCTTATCAAACCTACATACATTTTTATGTAATTACTCTACAAAATTATAAAATTAAAATGAAAAGAATGACTCTAACAGTTTCAAAATAATTTATGTGGCAGTCATAAAATGACTATAATAACTAAATAATAAAAGTAACTATTAAACACAAACTAAGACTTAAACTAAATATTAAAGAAAAAAAAAGGAATAAAATAAGCACACTGGGTTAATAGTTACAGTAATTGCAATTAAAACTTTAGATGAAAAGAAAAATAAATTTTTAAATAGAAACAAGTTTCATTTTTAGCAAAAAATTTTTAATGGACATTTATAGCTTAACTAAGAATTTTACAGCTTAACATTTTTTGCTGTAAAATATTTAGAAATTCTCTTACAAGTATTAATGCCTGTAAATGACAAATTTATTACTTTAAAACACTTGGAGAAATGTTGACCTTAATTTGCATTAAATTGTAAAAACAAGAAAAAATAAATAAATAAATAAAAGTGAAAATAATAAATCTATTATGGTCGATGAAAGGAAGTACTCTACAAATTAGTTTATTATACAAAAAAAAAAAAAAAAATATAAAGAAATTAATTTATGCAGCACATTTTAGCATAAAAATGCAAAATTTTGAATTTTTGGTTTCTTTCTTTTTTTTTATTTTCTTAACACTTAAGAAAATATTTAATACAGTTTTTCAAGAAATAAAATTTATAAATGTTTTTAAATTTCAGAAAGCAAAATGTGGTTTTAAAAACATTTAAATAATATAAAACTTTCAGTTCATTAAACCTAAGTCTCATCTGCTTTAAGAATACTTTCTTTACCAAAAGTAGAGTGCTATATAAGTACTTTGAAATTAGTTTACACAATTGTTTCATTATTTTGAAAAAAAAAAACAAAATTATTAAAATTACCATTTCTATTCTCTTTTCCTCTTTTAACGTATTTTCAATTTAAATTTATAAAACATTTAAAAATAAATAATAATAAACATTTATGTGTGCATTTTCCATATTAATTTATTTCAATATTTTTATTATTGAACAAACAATTTTCATTTACATTGCAATTGCACCTGATCAAAATTCATTGAAACGGTAAAATTCCTTTCAATCAATTGAAAATAAGTATTAAGTGGTAAAACAAATCAAAAATATGTAAATTCTAAATAATAATGTCAGTGACCCCTGAGTTTTTCTTCTATAAAATATCAAGTTCGTAATTGAAAAGTGAGAACAAATACATAATTTTTATTTCATTTTGCTTTTGATTTTATGAAAATATGCAAAATAATTAAGTATTTAAATATTTACAAAGGTAAAAGAATAAAATTATTAAAATTAAAAAATTAAAATATTAAATTGAAGTGTTAGGATGTGTTGTCATGTCAAAACAATTAATTATTAATTAATTAATTAAAAGTTTAAGTTCTGACAACTCAAAAACGTTTATTGTCTTGTCGATAGTGTGCGTGACCCACATTCAGTTATTCGAATTATATTTTCAGATATTTTTTGTCTTAATAGCTTATATTGGGTGATATAAAAAGGATCCGCGGTTTTTTCGTTACTAGAAGATGTTAATGCTCACATATCTGGTAATACTAATTCGATTGTGTCAAACGGACACAAGTTTGAAAGAAAGGTGACATTTCAGGTTACATTTCTGGTGAAGGCTGCGAATAGATTTTATATGACCTATTATTTTGCATATTTATTTTAGCTTATATATCTCCTAGCATAGATTAATAACTAGATATTTATGTGAGAGAAAAAAAACCTGATTCAATTGTCAAAACAACAAAATACATGTAATATTTTTGAAAATTTAGTTCGAAGTGCCTTTCACATAAACTTCTAATTGTATTCTATGTTTCCTAGTGTTAAAACATATTTTGGGTTTTATTAATTGTTTCATTAAAGAAATAATTTAGAAATATTTTTTTAATTTCTATATTCTCTGTCAAAGGTTGCTTAATAATCCTAATTTAAGTAAATGCTGCAAAAGAGTTGAAGATAACAGTCGGCGTCCATAGCTCTGATTGGCCCATTGCATTTCCAACAAAATATATTAGAAACAGTGTTGCCAATTTCTATGTAATTGTTCAAAATGGCACAATTTAAAATTTCTTGAATAATTTTTGAATAATAAAATCTCTGTGTAATTTTTGAGTAATTTCAAGGGAACTTCAGTCCACAAATAATAAATTAATTAATAATAAAAAATCTGTAATACATATTTTCTATAAAATAAGAATGTTCCAATTTAGACATTTAGAAAAATAGAATTTAAAAAAAAAAAAAAAAAATTAAAGTTGAAAAATAACGTGGTTATATAATAGAATATTGCAACTGAAGTAAAAATACAAAATGTGTAATTTGTGATTTCCATGTGCGTAAATGTTTAAAAAGCCGAATAAGTTCAAATTTACGTACATATATTATGTAAAAAATTTTAATGTGGTTACATCAGAAAAATGAGTTTTGAGATATGGCGTTTAGAGTTTTTAAGATATATTTCGGCATTAACTTCTTATTGGATAGACCGATCATTACAAAAAATGTGTTAAATCTCAGTTAGAACACAAAGAATTCATAATTGTATAAATCACAAAATTACACTAACTCGAATTAACACGTTTTAGAATAGGGGTAAAAATGCAGGTTAGATCATAGTTAAGATGAAATAAATCTATAACTTTTATAATTTTTATTGAAAATAAGTCTTCTTTTTATTTCTATTTTTGTATAATTTTTTTTTAATTTTGGCTTTGATTGTGTAATATAAACTATCGACTCTGGCAACACTGATAAGAAACTAAAAATTGTTTTAAATATTAAACAAATATATATAACAATATATTAATATTTTATTTTCATTGACAAAATCGAATTAGTGTTACCCAATATATGGGCATCAACACCATCTAGTAAGAAACAGCCGCAGATACTTTTTATATGATCTATTATTTTGCATATTTTAATTCTAAATAGTTTTAACTTCAACTTATTTTCATGTATTTATATTTCCTAGTAGCTACTAAAACTTATTTTGGGTTTTAAGATTGCTTCATTAAAGAAATAATTCAGAAATATTTTTAAATTTATATACGCTCTGTCAAAAATTGTTTAATGATCGATATCCATAACTCTGAGGGGCGAATTGTCTTTCGGTATTTTTTTCCCGTATACAACACAAACACCAACAAAATGTATAAGAAACTAAAAACTGCTTTAAATATATATATATATATATATATATATATATATATATATATATATATATATATATATATATATATATATATATATATATATATATATGTATATATATATATGTAACAGTACATTAACATTTTAACGCCATCTCTTCATGCCGACCACTGATTGTAAAACATTTAAAGGTCAGAATATTACAGATAAGAAACCCACGAAATTATTGAACTTAAAAGCTCTATAAAATCATTTAAATTTTGAAAGAAATCAATATTTCTAAACTAAGATATTTTGTACGTTTAATGTTTACAAAAGATATTGGTTTAATTCCTAAGACTATTGTGTCTTTAAATCTTTAAATTTTTCTAATTAAAGTTCGATTAGTTTTTATACGATTTTTAACATTTCATCTGTTGTTGTAGCCAGGGGATAAGGAAATATTGAGATGAATTTGTATTTGTGACATACGGTCGCTATATATATATATATATGAATTCCTTTAGTTCCTATAAGGAGCATAGGGCCTCATCAAAAGATTTCCAATCGCTTCTGTTGAGGTTTTTAATTTCATTCCAGCTTTTTCCTGCTCGGGCATCCTCTATGTCTAACTGTCTTCACCAAGTGTGGACAGGCTAATGGCATTGCGGGTTACGTCTCCGGGTGGCTTACGTAATGCGTGGCCAATCCATCGCCATTTTCTTCTCAAACTTCGGCTTTGATGTGTGAATGCCCAGAGGTGTGTGTTCGATATTCTGTTGGGCCAGTATATTTTTAATATTCTTCTTAGGCATTTGTTGGTAAAAACTTGCAAAGTATTTACGTCTCTAGCAGTCATATTCCAAGTTTCAGAGCCATAGAGGAGTACAGATTTCACACATACATTGAAGATTGATATCTTAGTGCGGGTGGAGATTGATGGTGATTTCCACACTGTGTTTAGTTGGCCGAAAAGCCTCCAGTCGATGTTATGATACTACCCAAGTAGCAAAAGTTGCGCACGTCCTGTAGTTGGATGTTCTTGACAAAGAATAGCTGGTTGGAGGTTGCGTTTACTCTCATTAACTTCGTTTTATTTACATTTACTCTGAGTCCTGCTTTTGCAGCTTCTGTCTCCACCATTTGAAGGCTTTGCACCATGTCAGAGTAGCTATAGGAGGCATATGTCGTCGGCATAGTCATGATCGGCCAGGCTGCCGCCTTAACCCCATGTTATGCCTCTGTTGTTGCTCGTTGCATTTCTCATGACAATGTCCAGCACTAACGGCGACAAGATGCAGTCTTGTCGTACACCAGCTTTAATAGAAACCTTATAGCTAATTGAGTTCCGGGGGACAAAGTGGTATTATACCACTAATAATAAATAATGAAATGTTATGACTAAAATTAATTTTAAAATAAACTCACAAAAAATATAAAAAAATTAAATCTTTGTATGAAAAAATCTGTAGGAATATTTAACAAAAAAAAAAAAAAAAAAAAAATTGCTTTTAAAATAGTGGACCATTTTGTCCCAAAACATTTTATATTGAAGTTTTTAGTAAATATTATAATTTTTATAATATCAGAGGCAGAGAAAAATTGAAAGGGTAGACATTTATCAAAAATACATCCTAAAACTGTATTTTATGAACGCATTTTAAGTGATATTATTATTTTTGAATAACTGAATTTATATATCTTCTATAAGTAATTTAAATCATTAAAATCCGCTGTAAGCTTACAAAGACATTGGTGTTTAAAGTTGCACACTTTTTCGATTTTTTGATTTTTAGAAAGATGAAAAACGAGATCAAATTTGCCAGTTTTTCAAAATTAAAAAAAAAATGCGTATGCCGAATATTAAACAAAATCCGAAGATCTAAAGAAGATTTATATATATATATATATATATATATATATATATATATGTATGTATACTTAAACTATGGGAGTTTATTTTTTCAAAAAACTTTTTAGTAAATTTTTTTCCTACACGATATTATTAAGGTAGAATAAAATCGAAATTTTTTGTTGTGGGGGTAAATTTGTCCCGATGTGCATTTCGCTAATTGCTTAAGTCAGCTCATCAGGAAATCTTTCCCAAATTTTGGGAAAGCTAAAATTGTCTTATACATAAAAAAATATTTAAACTCAATGAGAGTTAAAGATGTTTTAAGTACAAAATATCAAAGCTTTGACAAAACGCAACAACAAACCAAGATTTTACTTTTTCTTACATTCCTTTTTGCATTAGATCAGCTTTTTTCCGACTCTGAATGCAAACGTAATGGGCAGGGATGGAAAATAGAAATAATTTTGGGTATCAAAATAAATTTCAAATAGACTTTTCTCATCCTCAGAGTACTAAAATTAAGATTTTTGATAATTATTTATTTTTTATTTAGTGCAAAACTCAACGAATGTAATTAAATGATTTTATTCAGATTAAATATTATAGTTATTAAAATAAACCTAATGAGAACAAAGTCCAAGATCAGTGTCTTAAAATCGAGCATTTCAGCTTTAGTTTTGTAAAATAAAATTCATTACCTAGTGTCTTTAAAATTTCGAACATTTTCATTTCAATTTGATTTACAGAGCAAAAAAACTTGTAGTTTTTGGTAATGATTGTCCATTCGAGAGTTTGAGATTTTATAAATTAAACCTAAAATTTTTTATAAAAAAGTATGTTTTTTTTGGGAACTTGAAGCCCAAGCATTTAGTAAAAGATAGTGTTGATTACAATTTCATTATTACTTCTGAACATTTATTGTAAATATGTATAAATCAAAGATGTTAAAAAAACCTTTCAATTAGAAAATAATAATATATCTCCCAAAATATATTATCATTTAAAAATTTTATGTTTAATTCGAATTGGGGAATATCCAGCTAAAGGCTGCATTACTCTACCGTAAATGTAAAAAAAAAAAAAAAAACGTAAATGTAGTAAGTACTTTGTTATTTTGTACACAGCAACGTCAGTGATATCAATTACATATTTTGCAGTTTAAAAATCGCTGGATTTATAGGTTTTTTTTTTTTTTGGGATTTGGGTATAAAACAAAATTTGTTCTTTTATAACAAAAATTTTTAATTTTAAATTATTACTTCAACTATACGCTTTATTTAAATTATTCTAATTATATTTTTAGTGAAGAAAACAAATTATTCAATTAATAAACTTTTCACAGCGATTTAAGGAGATTTAATGTGTTGAAATAAAAAGCTGTCAACTTTATTCTTACACCTGTCACCTAAATACGTAGTGGGACCAAATTTGATTTGGTTACTACGATACATTTACGTTTGTGAGTACCCATACACACATAACTCTCATAAGCAAAACGGTCAGCTGATTCGTTACATTTACGGCAGAGTAATGGAACCTTAATAGTTTGACAATATCAACTGACTTGTGGGAATACTTCGGTGCTTTTAAATATTAAATTGTATCAAAAAAGTACTATAGTATTAACTTTTCCATTTCTGGTAAATGGTAAACAAAATATAAAAACAAAAACAATAAAAGTAGTGGTAAAGTTTTCTGCACGGGTTCCTGTAAATTAATTTAGTTTTTTAAATTATGGGCATTTATTTTCTTAAATATTTTTTAGTGGATTTCCTAATAACAAAATATATTTTTTAAAAATTACACAAAAACTGTAGAACTTATACAATTTTATGTGGAATTACTTACTAAAACTTTCCATATATTTCACATTTTTGACCCAAAAAGTATGGTACTTACTTTTTCAAACATCAAATAAAATACTTTATCTTAAAATATATCGCGAATTTATTGATAAAGTTTTTTTCCATAATGAAATGCAAATTTCTTTTTTAATAATAGTTGATATACAGTATCAGCAGTTTTTTGTCAGTAGATGGTGTTGATCAATATAAATCAATATAATTTTTTACACGAACAACAAATTAAAGAACTGTCTTCACCAAAAATGTAACATGAAATGTTACTTTTCAAACATGTGTTCGTTTGAATTAGTGTTACCTGATATATGGGAAAAAACTGTCGATCTTCGTTAGAATTTTACAAATCCTAGGGATGATTAAAAATTATTAGCACATAAAGTCAATTGCTTAAATTGCAGACAAATTGCTGAATTGTCTTCAAATAATTTCAAACTTAGAATTTTTATATTATTTTAATATCTTATCTTTGTAAAAATGTTTTTTGCTTAATTAAATTGTAATTTCGATAATTTTAATTTCACGATATTAATTGTAAATAAAGACTCGTTGTTTTTTTAATTATTATTATTTTTTTCTAAAAATGTCTGATATCTTTTTCCTCTCTTCTTATTAGAATTAAACATTAAAAATTTTTTAATTATTCCTTCAATTTATATAATTAATTGTGTGTTTGTTGCAAATAAATAAATTTAAATAAATATGTACATTTATTTCTCAAGTATAATGTAATTACTAAAAATGGTTGTATATAAATATTTCGAAATTAAAAAAAAATCATTGAATTTATTTTATTCATACTTGAATTGTTCATAAGATTTATTTAATTAATGCATTCATTTGCTAAAACATTTTTTTAATACGTTTGTTGTCATTCACTGAAAAAAATATTTTATTAAATATATTTGCTGTTGTGGTTTTTTGTTTTAAATTATTCAATATTATTATTATTTTTTTTTTTATTTTCGATTAATCACTCGTTGTTTTTTCGTTGATGATTCAAAATCAATACTTAAGAAATTATTAAACATTTCTTTTCTTATTTTTAAAGTAATACTTATAATAAATTTTAACATTTTATTTTATACATTAAAAATTTTTAATAGCAGAAACTCTGTCATTAAAAATTTTCCACATCTGTTTAATGTCATTAAGTTTATGTCAAGTGTTCGAATAATGGAACAACAAAAGTACAAGGAGCGAAATAAAAAAACGAAAAAAAAAACAAAGATCATTTAATGTAGACATACGGAAAGAAATCTGATGATAAATAAAATGCACTATTTAATACGAATAATATTGATTGTTTGCGAGATCGTCTTGCAAGTGCTAAATGCCTGCCTGCAGTTGATTCACATGCACTTTAACGCTTAAAGACAGTAACATTCTTATGCGTTTTATTTCCTACAATTGGATCAATCTTATGGTTGGAACAGAGAAAAAAACCACAAGTTGTATTAAATACTTGACTTGTTATCTCTCTAGGCTTTAAAAAAATGAAGGCAGTTTGCTTTTATTATTTATTTTATATTAGTTTTGTTTGTTTTCCTTTTTTTTTTTTTCCTTTAATTTACTATGAGATTATCAAACACTTTGCGTATAATTAGTTAAGTGATCTTGTTTTTTCCTTTCTTTAGAAAATATGTAATTAGATTATTATGTTTTAAAAATTCCAATATTTATTCTTTTATGTTTATAACGGAATTTTTTTTCTTTAATTTTAAATTATTATTTTTTTGATCATGAATATATTTATTTTTAACTTTTACACACCGTTTTGCATATTAAAAAAACGTTTTATCTGTTTTTTTTTTCGTTTCCTTTGGTGTAAGAATGGCACACGCTTCTTGTCAGTTTGATAAACATATGAGTTCGCGATTTCACGATCGTTTCAGGTTGCTTTTGCCAAAGCTTTGCGTAACGCTATGTAATATACTTGATAGTGATCAGTAAAGCGTCAAACCGTAACTAAGAATCTTAAGTAACAACCGCAGAAACTTAAGTAAAATGAAAAATCAAGCTCTTCGCTTTTCTGTGAGAGTAACAAAATAGTAACATTTATGGGCACAGTGGTACGAGAAGAGATAATAAAAATTGGGTTTTCAAATGTGTCTATTTTAAAATATTTTGATTGGATGATTGTTTGATAAAAATTAATACCCACATTTTTAAGAAAAAAATATTGCCATGATTTAACTTTCTTGAAAAATGATGATTTAAAAAAAAATAATAATAGATACTTTCTGATTGAAAATTGGTATTTTTAAAATAAATTTGTGATTTCTATAAAATTTGGAAAAAATATATATATATATATATATATATATATATATATATATTTAAATACCCAGCAAACTTTCTTGGTAATGGAAACTACTTATTAAAGTAGTATCTTGGTAGTGAGGCGTAATTATTATTTGCCTATTCTATGGTATAATAGCACAGTAATATTGTAATCACTTGGATCAGTTGACTAGAGCACTGGATTAACAACCAGAAGGTTGTTGGCTCAACCCCATTCTGATGCTGTTAGTTTTTTTTAGAAAATGTCTAAAAAGTTATTTTAGACATTAGTCATTAAAAACAAATGGTTAATTTGGGTCCAAGTTGAAATCTCACTGACGGCAACATTTTTTAATTTTTCGTTTTTCTTTTTTTTTTTTCTTTACCGGGAAAACAAAGTTTTTGTTGGGTAGGTACTTCTTTTGAAAAATATGCTATTTTAAAAGTATGGAATTTTTTCTATTTTTTTTTTTTTTTAATTTATATTAAAAAAGATCTAGTTATTATACTTTTTGAAGATTTTGATTTTTTTATTAGTTCTTTTTCCTTGAAAATTTTTCAAAAGTATATTTTTGGACTATTTTAAAAATGTTGAACTTTTTCAAAATTAGTTCAGTTTCGTAAATGCGCAATTCTTTGAATTTTCTAAAGTATCAAGGTACATGAAAATGCATACTTTTTTGTTTTTTTTTTCTTAGAAAATTTTTATTTTTTGAAAATTTTAATTTTTATTATTTTAAGTTGTTATTTTTCAAAAATGTTTACCTTTTTTAAAATTTAGTACTACAAAAAATTATAATTTTTTATTTAATTTTTTTATATTGTTACATTTTTTAAAAATCTGTATTGTTTAATAAATTTTTACCCTTTCTCTCGAAAATTGGTACTTTTTTAGAAAATTTCTTCAATTAGCACTTTAAAAAATCGGTATCTCTTCTAGAAGAATTAATTTTTTCTTAAATTGGTATTTTTTAAAGAAGTATCTTTCTTATTGTAGAAAATTTATATCTTTTAAAATTGATACTTTTTTCAATTTATATGTTTTTAAAGCAATACTTGTTTTTAAAGATTAACATGTTACATGCTACATGTTTTGAAAACTTTGAAAATAATTATTTTTTTTTTAATTTAAAAAATTTTAAAAAATTAATCCTTTTTGAAAATTGTGTTTTTTCTTTTAGAAAATTTGTATTTTGTTTCAAAATTGGTACTGTAAAAAATGTATCCTTTTTAGAAAAGGTTAGTTCTTTAAAAAATTTAACTTTTTTGAATTAACTACTTTTTTCCACATTAATACTTTTTTATTTTTACACATTTTTTTTTTTTTGGAAAACAAATTTTTTTTACGCTTCTTATTGTTTTTTTAAGTACCAGTTTGTTTGATTTTTCTTTTTTTATTATTTTAGGTTTGAAAAAAAAATTAATAATAAATTAATAACAATAAATTAGTTTTTTGTTTCAAAATTGGTATCTTTTTTTCAAAAAGAATTTTTAATTGGTTTTTAGCTTTTTTTTGGAAATTAGTGGTTTTTAAAAATTTGGTTGATTTTTGAAAAATGTTTAACCAAAATTTTTTAATTGTTATTTTATTAAATGGCACTTTTTGAAATTTTGATTTTTCAGATCTTTACTTTGAAGAAATTGTTTATTATTATTATTATTATTATTATTATTATTATTGTTATTATTACTATTATTATTATTGTTACTATTATTATTATTATTGTTATTATTATTTAATTAGTACCGTAAAAAAAAGTTTATTTAATTGATTTTTTTTTTCTTGAAAAAAATGGGATACTTTTTGAAAACTTGGACCATAAATTCGGAGGAATTTAAAAAAATATTCCATTAATACTTTTTCTTAATTACCAGTTTTTGTTACATTTTTAAATTTTACGTTCAAAATTTATTTAGTACGTTTTTTAAAAAAACGTTTTAAAAATATATTTATATGTACGGTCAGAGCTGTTACTTATTTTTAATCGTTAACTATTTTAGACAAACTATATTTTTCAAAATTGGTATTAAAATTTTTTTTTAGGTCTGTACCTTTTTAAAAATTTTGATTTTTTCAAAATTGGTAAATTTTTTTATTATAAAGAACTAACACGCATGTGCAATGAAGAAACTATAAAAGGGTTTTCATGACTTTGGCCCATATCCAGTCTATTTATAAACAGATTTTGGTGATTTTCAATAGAAAAAATTCTCATGATTTGATTGATATGTTGATTGGCCTATTGTAAATTTTTGTCTATAGGTTTTATCATCGATTGTATATAATTTAACTTTTTTAAATCTTCTTGAATTCAGCTAACCATTTCTAAAAAAAAATTAAATATTGCCTCTGGCCCACTGTGTTTAACATTTAAATTTTTCGATTTGCACTCTCACTTACGCTCTCTTTATATTCTACACACCAAAGCAGATTTAGTTGTGCCATGCTACACACAGTATTTTCATCGATCGTAGATTGGAAGTGTTTTCGTTATTATTTACTGTGAGTATTGAAAATTAAAAACAGAAAATAAAAAAAGCCGAAAGAATAACAACACCAACAGCAACATATACAATGAAAAAGAGAACATGCACATTTATTTATTATTTTCAATCGACCAGATGATTGACTAACAAACAATTCACTCTACAATCGCATAAATACACATGTAAGTTTGTATGTTTATTATTTCAAATGAATTGATCGAGGAAAACTAACAAATTTATAGGAACCAACAATAAGAGAAGAAGCTTTTTTACACTTGATTCAAGTGTTGCCATTTTGGTTAATTTTAACCAAAATTGGTTATTTATTTTATTTTCCAGTAGAGATGATGACTTTTTTTCCATTTTTTTTTTTGGTTTTAAAAATGCTATTTATTCTGTTAATCTTGCAAAAAAGAAGAAAATCATCATACATTTAAAAACTAAAGGTTCCTATAACTTCTCTTAAAAATTCTAATTGACAAATGAATAAAACAATTTAAATGAATAGAAAATATAAACATTTTCTAAAATTTAACCAAAAGTGAAATGGATTGGGAGATTTTTGTGAATAAGTTCTAATGATATAACAAACAACCTAAATACTTTTGGTGAATATCGACTATATGATATCCTACACTATTGTATTTATGCCTTAAAGTAATACATACTTGAGAGAGAGCATTATGATTAATTTTATTTCAGCCAAATATTATTAACATACTAACACTTATGTGAGACTTAAGTAATTTCAACTGATTTTCTGCAGAGGATCCTTTATAGAAGCTACAATTAATTTTAAAGCGATCCTTTTGAAACTGAATGACGTATTTTATATAGATACATATTTGGGGACTATGAGAAATAATGAACCAATTTCGACCAGTTAAGGAGATTCTGAGTCGTTTGCTATACTTTAGGGGGTTCCCCTAAGGTATAGCAGTCGATGTACCTTGTTTAGTTGTTAAAACTATGCAGGGCAACATAATTAAATAATAAAATGGAATACATATTATCAGACGAGGTTGGCTAATTCTCTATAAAAAATAACTCTTATTTGTATTCTTTTTATATAAACATATGAGCCAACCTTATTTTCTATTACTGCTCGGCGCAGTTGTTTTGTAATTCTAAATTTATTGCAATCTGGTTTGCTTTCGACATCATACAAAATTGGATCAGGGACCACATTTTGATAAACATTTTAAATACTTTTTTCTCCTAAAGACTAACTAAAGTTTAGGATTAATATGCAAAGTATTTAAAACCTGAATACATACGAGTATATTAAGTTTATATTAAGTTTTATATAATAACTGTGAATTTTTAAACTTTGATTATTTTTTTCAAAATTTTGGTTAGAATAAAATGGCAACACGGCGCTTGAACTAACTCTCCTAACAACTAAATGTATTGCAATTACACACACCATAGCCCCATAACCAAAAAAAAAAAAAAGACAAGTGAACATCTATTACAACAATACTTACCAAATAAATTAAAAATATAAAAAAAATATTCTTGAAACATAATTATTGTTGTTGTAACAATAATCATTATTACACTATATTCCGTTATTCAATGATAGTGAAACATTAAAGACTTTTTTATTACCCTCATGTGAGTACTTGTAGGTTGGGTGGCGCATATAGACTTTATAAAGTTGAAGGGAAGTTGTTTTTATTAATTTTGGATTTTTTTTTTTTTTTTTTGAAAAAAATAAAGAAAAATAAACAAATGTTGCTCAATAAAGAGATTTTAATTATTTGAATATTTTTGACAATTTAATGATGGCCGTTATTGTCATTGTTTATTATTGTGCTTGTACTTACACTTTAATTTTAAGATGTTTTTTTTAATATGTGTCAAATAGAACGAATCTTATTAACACTTCGTGACAGAGTTTTTAAAGCAGTCACTTATGATTTTATAGCAAAAAGTATGCACAGTGCTGTCGATTGTAAAAATTATTGTTTAAGAGAGTGATCGAATGTTTGTTATTCAATATTTTTCTCCTCAAATACTAGGGTATTCATTTTACTCGACTTTTTAATTATTCGATTAATCAAATAATTCGAAAATTATGTTTTAAATTATTCGAGTAAATTGTACTTTAAAATTTTGCTGCTTTTTTTAATGTTTATTAAAATAAAAAATATTGTTTGATATAAAAAGAAAACAAAAACCAAAAAAATATATTTACATTAATTGAGATTACTTAATTTGCAAGAAAGGCTTAAATTGCCCTTCTAAAATGGTCTTTCAAAAATAATATGTAATTAAAATTGAGTCTATTTTTCTCTTTTGTTTTTACTAAGCCATTGTTTCTCTATATTTACTTACTTCTTTGATAGTTAAATCAATAGGCCTAATATTATCACATAAAACGGATAAATTAAAATTTAATATTGCATATTTATGAATTATGTAATTTTGAATTATTATTCTTAATATAAAGTATAAGTTTACTCCCTGACTCAATTTTAAATATATCACAAGTCATCACTCCTCTAAACCAGGCTGAGACTCTATTGATACATCAGCTTCAAACTTACACATATCGACTACACTATCATTCCTACACCCAGTAATATATTCTTCCAAAACAAGTTCAAAATTTCCCGATTTATTCTGAATCTTTTTCATTTGTGTATCCCATTCAAACAAAAATTATAAATAACAAATTATTTAAATTTTACATTGTAATTTTTTTAAATTGACGTTTTATGTATATTTCATTTAACTTCAACCTTTAACTTCAATTATGCGTTGTATTTCAGACATATATTTGGTTTAATTAACTGATAAAATTTTTTAATACATCTAATTTCAAATTATGCGTTTACTTGTCGATATACTAAAACACTATGATTTTAAACATTTTATACAGATTTTGCTACAGTTAAGTTAAGAAAGGAAATTGTTAAAATATAATTAATAATAAAAAATAATAATACAGTTTTGCTCGAAATTATTGATTTTAATTTAAACGAGCAATTATTTCATTTTAATTTGTCGATTAAATACTGAAAACATTTTTTTGCTATTTGCTTAGCAAAGACGCCATTGTTTTCCAAAAAATTTTATTTTAACAAAATAGCGGTTTTTTATCCAAAAAATAATTTTATTAAAAATAAAAAAATACTGAAATATTGTTTTCCAAAAAAAGCTCGACTTAAAATGTTTTGTCAAAAGTAAACATTAAGTTTTCTGAATTTAGTCTTAAATCATAAAATTCGCCTAATGAAGCTTTCGATATATTTTCTTTTACACATTGAGTCATTTTCCAGTTCTTGGTGAAATTGTTTACCTAAACATATCAATCTGTTTAGGGTTGTCAGATGGGCCGGATTCGGCCGGATTATGGTAAATCCGATGATTTAATGATTGTCCAGTATCCAGCTAAAATAAAATTTGTCCAGCTAAATATATTAATATTTGAAAAATAAATCAAAATCTGTAAAAAAGCTATACGAAAAAGTGAATACGAAAAACATGGTAGATCGAAAATTGTATCAAAAAAGTATTTTAATCCTCCTAATCAAGTTTTCAAATTTAACTTCTTTTTAGCCAAAAGTAATTTTTTAAAATTGCTTACGAAATGCAAAAGTTCTGAATTGAAAAATTTATTAAATCTCAATTATTTCGAAGACAAATTTTAAGTTAAATATCGTCGATGCGTTGACGAAAACTCCTAAGTGTTTTTGAAAAACTTTTCAGAACAAAAAGATAAAAAATATTTTTTATATGAAAGCCATACAAAATTACATATGTATTATTATTTTTTATAACATCGGAAATAATATTTGAAAAAAAGATTAAAATTGAAAATAGGCGATCAATAAAAAATTTTTGGAAAATTACTCAAATCCAGCATTTTTATTCCAAATGTCCAGCTTTTTGTGAATCTGTATCTGCTAACCCTAACCTATATCGAATTTTAATTCAGAAATTATACTCAACTTTTTATAACCAATTCGCTTCTCACACAATCTACAGCAATCTGAAAAGCTAACTTTCTTTCTACAGGTTCTTATTGTAATCAAACCATGATCAATAATAATTTTTAAAGTTCTCTCCTCTACATCCAACAGTGGTCTAACATCAGCTATGCCTCTTTTAGGCAATAGAGCTTTTGATACTTTTTAGTCTCCTATACTTTTTAAGGCTTATGGTATCTCTAATTAGTCCAGATATGACAATGAGCTTTTTTAAGATTTACGCTTTATTACTCTTCAAAATAGCTAGAATTAGGGGTATTTTGGTGGAAGTTTGTAGGGATTATGTTTTAGCTGAGGTAACTTCTTGTGAGCAGTTTAGACGATTTACAAGTATCGATTTCGATTTATATATGATAAGGCGTCCTGTACTATCAAAAAAGTTTGAAAATGAAGAATTAGAGGCTTTGTTCGATTAAGATTTTTGCCAAGCACAAGAAGTACTTGCAGAATCGTTCAAAATAGATTTAGTAAGAATTTCCAAATGTTTAAAAGCACTTGGATTCATCCAAAAGCAATTTTAGATTGAATTTTACATATCCGAAATGCTGTTTCAGCGCTACAAAACGAAATCCGCTTAAAATTGTTACGGGCAATGAAAAACAATCAAAAATCGCATGTGAACCAGGAAAATCGCCACCAAAGCCGAGTATTCATTGCGCCAATGAAATGCTACGTATTCTATGGAATCAGAGCTGTTAAAGATCTGATCCCGCAGATCAAACACAGATAGATACTTTTGAAGAAAGCATGGACAAGTTCATAATTTGCCAGTATTACCAGTTCAAAACTATTTGGAAAATAATGGATATAATTTTTTACCTCACTCGTCGTATAGCCCAGACATTGTCCCCTCTGCCTGTTATTTATTTCATTTGATTCAGAATGGTATAGCTAGAATACGCTTTACTTTAGAAAAAGTTATGAAATATTTCTGGCCTCAAAATTAAGAAGCTTAATCTATATAACAAATCTATATAACAAAATGAATAAGGCACACAGGCATACAAGTCTGTCTGTTTGTTTATAGTTTATAGACGGCTAAACCGCTGGTCTGATTTCTTGATTTTCTTGAAATTTTCTACATCATTCCGTAGCCCCCAAATCTAAATAAACTACTTTATTTTTTGAACGGAAAAGGGGGAATGGTACCCCGATACTAAGAAAATTTGAATTATCGCATATCTAAGGAACTATTATAGCGAAAGTCTTAAGATTATGTGAAAATAATTTGTCTATCAAGTCCCAGAATTAATATGAAAATGTCTAGAGGGATAGGTAGCCCCCGTTCAGTAAATATCAATAATTGCATATCTAAAGTATTATAACTGTGAAAACGTTAAGATTTTGTAAGAATAATTTTTTTTTAATAAAATTTACAATTTTGTTGAAACGGCGGATAAGTCCAGAGAGAGTTGTAGCCTTTATACAAAGTAGATATTAATTATAACATATCTAAAGAACTACGAGTATTACAGTAAAAGTCTTAATATTTTGTAAGAACTAGTTTATTACCAAGTTTCGTAGTTGCGATGAGAATAGCGAAGTAAGGTCCAGGGAAAGTAGTAGGCCCCATACAAAATAAATTTCATCTATTGCATTAATAGTGGATATCGAAGAATACCGGAATAAGCTAGTACTTTAGCTATCTTTTGATGTATCTTCTGAATTTCAACAAAATGTTGGATGGACAGCAGACATTGTTACTTAAAATTCCCTACCTATTGAAAATATATAGAACAGTAGTGGCTAATATAATAAAATCTTTTCTATATATATATTCCTTTTAATATATTGAAAACCCTATATATTTTTCAAGCAATTTGGTGGTAAAAGAATGTGTTTCAATAGACTTATGTAGGGCAGAAGTCGAAGCATGCGCCATAGGGGTACATCTACTATTGCCAGTTATCTTAAAATTGAAGTATTAATTTTTGCGGCACTAATTTATGTTATTTTCCTTTATCATATTTATTTTACATGAACTTTAATTAGTTATTACCTTTTATTACCTTTTATTTGTTATGTCAATTGCAGTATTTAAATAAAATAAAATTCACCATATATTGACAAACGATTCTATCTCAATCACTTGGCGAATTTATTATGCCCTGGTGTGGGGTAGTTGATCACTTCAGAAATTCTTAAAAGAAATTAACGAAACGGGGAAATAGTTGGGATCAAGAGGACTTAAAATAAAGCTAACATTTCTAAGTTTAGCACAAATATCGTTAACGGCTGTAAGAAGAAAACACTTCAAAGGAAAAAAAAGTGGCACATGTTGCCCCCTACTAAATTAAAATTTTTTTCAATTTGATTTTTTACAAACAATTGTTAAATCTAAAAATATATCATTAAATAAATTTTTATTTAACAGCCCCGTTGATATCAAATTATTAAATTATTTCTAAGAATCTTTAAAAAAGGTGTTTTCCTGTCGGTTTAAATAAACTTGACAGTATTAAATTGTTTTTTGTTTAATGAAAATCTTCAACAACACAAACAAAAAAGTGAATTGTCTGACAAGTCAAAGAATTTATTAATTTTAAAATAAAGAAAATCACAAAAAAGCGAAAATCACTAAATTAATGATTACATTTGCTAAAGCCATAAATCGCTTAAAATTATTGCTTGTTTTATTAAATTTTTTTGCAAAATTGTTCTTTTTTTTCTTCATATACTTATTACGAAATTTATGCATTTTTTTGTTTTTATAGTTAATTGCATTAAAATTATAAATAATTAACAGTTTACACGTTTTATAAAAAAAAAAAAAAAAAATTAACAATAAAAATAATTTTATGAAATTAAAACACATTGTTGTTATTTTATTTTCTTAATTATTCGAACTGTGATTTTTTTTCTTGTTTGTTACTCACTTCCAAACGTTTCACTTTAAAACTGTTTGAATAAATTTTATAAATAAATGTTTAACATAAAATTATTGTTATTTTATTTTTAAATTACCAGTATGATAATCGTACTACAGAATATTTAGTTTACTTTGCTCGTATTACAATTCACTTTTCTGTGTTTATGGTTATTATTTATTTATTTTTTTTTATTTATTATTTTTTATTCTATTTGTTTTACCTCGTCACCCAATAGACGTTCATTTTTTCCGTTTTGAAATTGCAATTAACTTGGGGTTCTTATCTTTGGAAGAAAACAAATTGGTTAAAAAAAAAAAAATAAATAAATATTTATATTTTTTACTTTTTAAATTTGATAAGATAATAAAGTTTTGTATGTAATATGAATTTGAAAATGTAGATTGTTTATTAAATTTAGTCATTATTTTGGAATTTTTTAAAATTCTGTTTAAATTTACACATACTTTCTTACGAAATTTTGGTATTAACCACTATGATTAATGATTGATAGTCGTAATGTGATCATATCATTTGTAACATCTTTACGTAATGTCTTTACAAATATAAACAAGATTAAGTGGAAATCAGTCATGGTTATAGTACAACAAGAATTGTTTTTGTAAATGTAAGATATATAATTAGTTGAAAATTAACATTAGGTATTGGTAATAGTTACGACCAGGTGCGGATCCAGCCAAAGCTTTCAAGGGGGAGATGTTAAATTTTTAATTTTTTTATTTTTGGTTTTGAAAAATTTGAAATTATGTACAAGATTTTAATGGCTAAAAATTTAACTTGATTAGTGGCGATCAAATTTTATACAATATTTTTATAAATAACTTTTGAACTATAAAATGTTTGTTTGTTTTTTTTTGTGCCACCCAAAAACTTGATATTTTACTCCATTGTTCCTTTTTAGTTTCTGAAATAGGCACAAAAATTTTTATGAATCTATGGTTCATAAATTTCAGGGAATATTGAATAGTTTTTTTTATAATTTAAGGTGTGTAATTATTTAATTGCATTTCAATGAAATTAATTAAAATGCAAGATTTGAAAAACGCGAAAGATTGAGGTTTTGATTCTTAGAATATCAATTTTACTTAAATAGATCAAATTATATTCTTTAATATTATAAAGAATATGATGAAGGCAACCGTACCGAAAATCGATATATTTTTTATATCGAAAAATACTTTATTTTTATTTGATTTCAGTTAATAAATGCTTTGCTCCATTACTTGTAAAAAGTAAGAAATTTAAGAAAAACAACAAACTAAAAAATTTTCAAAAATTCGAAATAACCTGTAAATTTTGAGATATTTCGAAAAATTAAAAAAACGTTTTGATGATAGTTGGTACACTAAAGATCTCGTAGCTACCTAAATTTTAAGTCAATTTTGAATTTTAGCGAATGTAGGAAGCAAAAGAATGTAGCTTTTAAACTTTATTTAAATCTTTCATATTTACTACAAATAGGAAATAATTCATTAAAGTTTTTTAATTAAATTTGCTTTTCTATTCCAAAACAACATTAAAAATATCGAACGATTTCATTTACAATTAAATGAAACGATAAATCATTTACTCAAAAATTATTTAAAAATTTCAAAACTTTATCAAATTATTTTCAACATATTTTTAAGCAAATTACTTTATGCCTTACTTGAAACATACTTGGGGCAAAAATAAAAGCGTTTAAAAAGTTTAAGTAAATCATTCCATATAAAATCGAATAAGTTCTAAAATTTTTTGTCAAATTTAAAAGAAAATAAATTTTGTTATGCTTACAAAAATAAAAAAAAAACTAAAAGATTTTACATTGTTGCATAGCCTGTTGCATAGAAAAATTTATAATAAATTACATTAAATCTTGAAAATTTTCACATTTTTCAATGTTGTTTAAAAATGTTCTTTCAATATTTGACATATTATATAAGTTTATAAAACTATGTACACATTTGACAAATATTTGGTCAAAATTGCGTGACCACTAGTTTTATAAAAATATTGTGTGCCGTTGTTTGATATTGGAAATATTTTGTTTTCGATAAAATGTTTCCCATTTAAAAAGAGAAATTAGGAAATATTTTATATAGTGGTTACGTCATTTTGGTCAAATAGTTGACTAGTCTGAGCGTACCTTAAGAAAAACAGGCTTGATTCTTCTACTTTCCAAAAAATCTTAAAAAGAAGAAATTAACAAAACAATAACAGAATTTATCCAGGAACTTACCAAAAAAATAAATAAATAAATAAAAAACGGTTTTTTGAGCATAATTCAAAACTATTAATGAATTTGAGTTACAAAATTAATTGAAAATTTATTTTTTTTAAGATTTTACTTGAAAAATTATCATTTTTAGACATCTATCTTCAATTTAACTCTCAAAATAAAATTATCTCAAAATGCGCAAAATTTTCATTATATGTATATAATTTAATAATACATATCTAGAATAAATATTATATTTTGTATGAAAAAATATGGGGAAAACTATTTCTGTGTTGTTAATTAAGCGCTTTTTGTAAAAATTTTTGGATAGATTTTGATTTATAAAAGAAAAATTATCTTTCATTAACTGAAAAAGTAGTAATTAGACAAATTATTTTTTATTGAAAAATGCATTTTTAATTGTGTGGTTCGTAAAATTTAAGCTTAAATTTAAATAAATTTGGAAATATAGAATTTCGGAAACCCAGTTAAAATAAATGAAATTACAAAATTATTTTCTATTACATTTAATATTTAAAAAAATCATAAATATGTTGTATGGTTATTTAAAAAAAGTGAAATAAAAGTACTTAAAAATGTACATTTCTTACATTTTTTATTAAACAAGTGGCAATTTTTAAAATCTACTGATTTAAATTTTTGGATAGACAATGTTGGAAATAAATTCATTATTCCTTTTTCTATTTATGACAAACAAATTTTTTCCAAAATAATTTTTATTTTTTCCTTTTCCTATTGTAATTTTTTTTCGTGTTTTATTTTTCTTAATTGAAAAATTCATTTTGCGGTGGAAATTTCCTTTCCCCCCACCCCCTTTGGGATTCGCGCCTGGTTACCACAACTGAAAAGAATTAGAAATATATATTTTTCCTTTCAAATTTTAATTTGTGATTAGCCTTACAATCGGCATAATTTCGAAAAAAATATTACATATAAAAATCGGAGATCGGAGGGTAACGAGATCGAGCAAAAACTGAGTTAGTCGTAATATACTTCCTGCTTAGTGGGACAAGACTGCAGACCTAAACTATAAATATGTAAATAAAATTTCTATAATGAAGTGTTGTTGGGGATTTGGGGATTTCTTTTGGGAAATGGGGATGAAAAATTTGGTTTGGGGATTAGAGGATTTGTTGTGGATGTTTTTAGGTTTTAGAGATTTGCAGAAGATTTTTGTGGATTTTAATTTTATTTTTATAATTTCTCTTTTAACTTAAGAAAAAAAAAACGTTATTTTCTGCCAGATATGAAGTTTTTAGTAAGATAAAACTACATTTATTTCAACAACGGTGCTCTATAGAAAATACAAAAAAGCAACTGTAATACCGAATATGATACTATAAACTTAAAAAAAATAATTCAAATCTATTCAACAAAATTATTATTATACGGATTGGCTGTGAGGAAATGGATTAATTGGTGGTCCATTTTTTTACTATAATAATCAAGAATTTAAAAGCCTTCAATAGTTATTTATTTAGAAGCTGAAGAAAGTGTATCAAAAATTGTTGAAGGTGTGGAACTTGATTAATCATATTTTCGTATCTTTGAAGAAGAAATAAAAATTAAATCTTAAATTTTTTGCATTAAATACGAGGGCGGATCAATGAGTCCTTGACTTTTTGAACTTCCCTTGTAGTTATATGAAATGCAACACTATTTCCATCAAGTACCACCTGATAGACTACTGTCAAATTTTGAGCAAATTTTGGGAATAGTGTTGCATTTCATATAACTACGAGGGAAGTTCGAAAAGTGACGGACTCGTATAAAAATGTTGTAAATTATTTACCTAAAAAATTAATTAATAAAAATGTTTTCTTTTCAATATTGACTATTTACGTAAATTTACCTAACAAAATCTACATATCTATAAATTAAATTTATTGAATTACAAATATGTGCAAGTAATTTAGTTTATCTCTAAAATAAAGGTATTTTAGTGGGGATTTTTGGGGAAAATATAAGCAGTTTTTGGGGAAATTTTGGGTATTAAAATTTGCTATTTGTGGATATAACTAAAAAAAAAATCTAGGAACCCTGATATAATGAAACAACTCTAATTTCTTTGCACATGACAATATTTATTAGCTGTTTCGTTCTATTAAGTGAACACAAAATTACGATCAGTTAACAGTTAACAATTTTAGCAGTAACTTTAAAGAAGTGTGTTGAAAGTGCGTCTCATACCTTAATTTACTATTTTATTACTTTTTTTTTCAAATTGTACTAAAGTAACCAACACTCACCTGTGGTCTGCGGTCAATAATAAATATATTATGTACATATACATATACAAATTTATTTCTATTTACGATTATGTATTGAAGTCTAGTATAACGTCAGTAACCCATTTTTTTCAAAAACTTATTTATTATTTTCGTTATATATTTTTATTTATTTCTACTTTACACTTTTAAACAAATTAGAATTGATAAATAATATTAGTGGATTTGTTAGTAGTTTTTGTTTTAGAAAAAATTATAACTAGTTAATTACTTAATCGAAATGGAAAATGATCAATGGAAATGCGATCTAATCGGTGAATTTATTTTTGTATAATATTTCAACATTTTTGATTGTTATTTTAATTTATTAGTAAGTGTAAATTTAATTAAGGTAATTCAAAAAGCAAATTTAATTTGATAGATTGGCAGAAAAAAATAAAAAATTTAAAAATTCATACGTGCCTCTATTTGTATGGGGACAAAAAATGTACTCCCCTAAATATAAAGAGTGATATGTTATAAATTATACAGAAAATACTATTCCATAAAAATTTTGATATTTCATATTATTTAAAAATTTAATAAACTTTATAATTGATTTTAATTTTGTTTTTTGAAAAAATTGACAATTTCTAAAAAAAAATTAATGAAAATAAACATAATTTTATTTTATGAGCAATAAATTATAATTTTTTTATTAAATGCTGACAATTTTATTTTGCAAAATATCATTAAATGCAGAACAAGAACATTTTTGTAAATTAAAATTTTGACATTAAATTTTATTTATTATCCGATATGTAAAATTTTTTTGCTTTTTTATAAGATAGTTAAACATTCCTTTATTATTACGTGTTCCAGTCAATGAAGTCAGAATTTATTGGAGGTTCTAGTTTGTACCGGACCCTGCACCATATTTTCGTTAAAAACTTTTATTTCATAAAATTTTTCAATTAATTTGATATTTTAAAACTTAATTAAATTTTTAAATGATTTTAATTTTGTTTTTTGGAAAAATTGACAATTTCTAAAAAAAAACTGAAAATGAAAATAAACATAATTTTATTTTATAAGCAATAAATTATAATTTTTTTATTAAATGCTGACAATTTTATTTTGCAAAATATTATTGAGTGCAGAATATAAACCTTTTTGTAAATTTTAAAGTTGACATTAAATTTTGTTTAAGTAAAAGTTTTTTGTTTTTCATAATATAGTTAAACATATTTTTATTATTACTCGTATATGTTCTAGTCAATGATCATAGCACTTTAGTTCAATTTTGCACTTCTTATGCGTCATAAGTAATGTTTTATTTTTTTGGTTAAAAGTAGATTCCGAAGAAAGTTTGTTATTTGGAAAAAAAAATTAATTTTCTTCAAAAACGCAAAAATTTGCAAAAGAGCACAAAATGAAAAATATAGTTCAAATATAAGACTATTTATTTCAATTAATTTGTTTATTACCAATTTTCACCGAACATTAGCAGGTCTATTAAAAAAGAAAATTTGGTATGAAACCAATTTTTTCTTGGGTTGCATGAAGCACACGTTATTTTTCCCATGATGCCAACTATTTCTTACTATATATATATACATATATATATAAGTAATTGATGAAATAATAATAATGAAAACAAAATCGATTTTCTGGAGTTTTGAAGTGTTTACTATTAAATTACAATAACAAAAACACAAAAAGAAACTGTGATAAAAATTGAATTTTGGTAAAGAAACTATAGTGCGCTGTTTGTTTGGAAGACATTTTCTTTATAAAGCGTAAGTACGCATTTTTTTAGATTTTTTAAATTAGATATGGACCTGTTCGTAAATGCAATACTGCACAGTATCATATGATTAGTTTTCACTGCTGCAAATCGACTGTTACAAATGCTACAAATTCTGTAATCAAATTGCATTTTTATTAATTTAATGCATCAGCCATTGTTATGATTAGTATTTTGTGCATAATATGCTTTGAACATTCGACTATTGCAACATTAGCACCGTTTGCATTTATGAACATACTGCGCATAATATGCAGCATTGGCCCTTTATTTATGTATGTCCTAACTATTGTGTCATCCGTTAGTTTATTTTTTAAACCATTTGTTGGAAAATCTGCCCCAGATGACAGCTTACAGTGATGATGCTATTTCCCGGGAACTATTAAAATTATATTTTTTAGAATCTCATTTAATATATCATATACCTAAATTACATAGTTTACATGCATTAAATTACATTTGCATTCATACAGACAATACTTATAGATACACTATACACTCGTTATACTCATTACCACGGAAACCACAAATATGCAATTGCATGTTTTTTCCTAGACGTTGAATAAAGCCATCGATAAAATATTTATCCATTTCAGAACAAATAAAGCATTTTGGCATCGATTTTTATGTGCATATTTTTGCATATTTTACCATTAAGGGCACATATTTGCATTTAACGATTTTTACTGCAATTTATAGCATATTTTGTTATTTTAAGAGCATATTTAACCCTTTTAGAGCATACTTTGTTATTTTGATGTTTTTCAAATTTGAAAAATAATAAGAAATACAAAAATTTTAATATTTAAAATTAACTTTAATGGATGCCATTTTATCTCTGAGGAGATTGAAAAGATTTAGAAAAGGGTCAATTAATCTTATTTAAGCCACTTATAATTGATCTTCATTAAACGTAATATAGAGGACGTGATATAGAGGATGTGATATAGAGGACGTATTAAATTTACCCGAATATCATAATTGTGCAAAAACAAAAATTGTTGACAATTTCTGAACTAATAATAATCTTTAGAATTATATGGGTAAGCAAATGGAAGATCAATAATGTTTTTATGTAATATAATAAAAAATGGAGAATCAAACTTCGGCACATAAATTGATAAATTGATAAATTGGTAAATTTCAGTTTTGCCATATTTTGTAACATTAAAATATTAATAAAACATTTTGTTTTAATGATAAAATATTAATAACACATTTCGTTTTTTAAGTGCATATTTTCGCGCTTTTAGATCATACTTTTCGTTTTTTAGTGCATATTTAATGTGCATAAAACCCTTTTTTAGAGCATTACTTGTGGTTTTCCTGCTCATTACATACGGCACATAATACATATAATACATTACATACATTGTTCACATATTTTTATAGATTACAAACATTACTGTAAAATAAATCCTATTTTATTAAATAAATATATATTTATAATTCGTAAATAAATAACTTGGATGAAACTTTTATATTTTTATTGTGGGAGGATTATTCAGCGCAATTGTATATATTCAGTTAATTTTCGAGTTGTTTCAATAAAAATTTAGTTGATTTTGTACAAAACTTTAACAAAAATTCAATTTATTTAATTAAAAAAATTAATTGAAATTTGTAAAAAACTCAATTATTTTTTATTTTAATTAATATTATCATTTTGATGATTGGTGCAAATTCAATAAAAATTTTAATTAATATTAGCAATTTCATAATTGAATTTCATTTAAAATTTTTTTCTGTGTAATCGTCAAATTATTTCGGTTCAGTTATTTGGCTCCCGTGAGCTAGAGCATTTTTAAAATACCTCTAAAAACATAGTTTTCGATCAAAAGTGTGAACAGTTTTAAACATTTGAACAAAAATAATTAGAACATATAATATACACATGTCGATTAATACACCATGAGTTAATATTTTTCTAAAATTACTTTCCATTCTCGTGTAATTAAGATTTTAGTAAAATTTTCTATGAATTTTTTTTAAATACTATTTTATTAAAATTTGAATATTTCGATCATTTTTGTCGAGAATTCGATTTTGGCGAAAAATTCGATTTTTAGTGAAAAATTAGATTTCAAGTGAAGAATCAAATTTCTAGTGAAAGATCAAATTTTTATTGAAAATCGGTTTTTAGTGAAAATTTAAATTTTTGGTGAGTAACCGAAATTTTAGAAAAAATTTGGTTTTTTGGTGAATTTTTTTTTTTTAATAGTTGAACTTTTAGTAAATAATTAGTTTTTAATGAATTTTAATTTTTGATGATTTTTTGTGAAAAATTGAATTTCGGAATTTTTGTGAAAAATCGAATTTCTAATAAATGATTCATTTTTTTGGGAAAATTTGAATATTTAGTGAAAATTTGAATTTTTTTTATGAAAATTTGAATTTTTGGTGAAAATCGCAGCAAAAACTTTGCTTTCCTGGTAAGCTAGCAGGTATAATTGGAAACAAAAATAAACTACTTATTTTTTGCCTGAATAACTAGTTATTTTTGTTCGACTTGTCCACAAAATCATGTAGTTATTTTTTGACTCTAGGGGTACTTAAAAATATGTACCTAAACGAAAACAAAAATAAAAAAAAAAACAAAAAAAAAACTTTGCCGTCAGTGAGACTCGAACTTGGACACACACTAACCATTCATTTTTACTGACTAACGTCTTACCCAATACACCATCTCGCACTTAGCATCCCAAGCGACAAAAACTCTATTTAGTTTAAAATATCTTTTTAGACATTTTGTTATGAAAAACTAACAGCTTCAGAATGGGTTTGAACCAACAACCTCATCCACGTGGTTGCAGTATTACTGCGCTATTATGCTATTGAGTACTTATTAATGTAATACAGAGTAGGCAAATAATAATGACGCCTCATTATCAAGAAACTACTTTAATAAGTAGTTGTTATTACCGAAAACCAAAAAGCTTTTGCTGGGAGCTTAGTTAAAATTTCTATACATTACAAAATGTAAGCATCAAATAAAAATATATAAAATAAATACTTTGCTTTAAAATATATGAAGAACTTTTTTAAAAAGTTTAAAAAATATTCAACAACTTTTTGGGTTTTATTGTAATAAAATGGTATTTAAAATTTTGTGTATAAACATGTGTAGTTTTAAAGAAAAAATCCAAAAATTGATAATCATTCAAATATTTAAAAATTTAGAAAAAGAGGGAAAATAAATTTAAAAATGTTTAATAAATCATTACTAATTTGGAGTGTATAATAAAGATGTTAATATAGTTAAAAAGGCATATTTTTATGCTTTTTAAGTCTATTTAAAAATCTTAAATTCTTTAAAAATTTAGGGGGCTACAATATCTTTAGAGCAGAAACCACCCTAAAAACATTTTTTTCGCAATGTTTTTGAAAATGGTTTTTTGATGTCCTCAAGATGATCTATAGCCCACATTAGATTGCTTTTCAAGTCAAAATAAAAATGTCATTTTGCAGCTTCATCCCTTAATTAAAAGTTGTTTCTTAAAATAATTGCATCAATAAAATTTAACTTAAAAATCATAAGTTTTGTTGAGTTTTTTAAAAAATATACAGTCTCTTGATAGAAATATTAACTTCTGCAAAAAAAAGGTTAATCGGTTTTTTCAGAATTTAAAAAAATTTAAATATTTTTTCAAAATTCCAACTATTCGAATTATTCGAAACCCGGTTTCCCCAAAAAGTCGAATAATCGATCTCCCTACTATATATATTTTGATTTGATAACAAGTTTTAATGACGGCTAATGTTGATAGATGGTATAGACTTTTACCCTTAAATTTTTTTTTTTTTTTAATGATAATTCGTTTTTTGGTAACAAAAAATATCATACTTCTTAATTAATGTTATTCTTCATTTAATAATCCCTATATATTTTCATCAATTAAATATTTATTCTATTTTTAACTACCTATCAATTAAATACATATTCTATTTTCTATTTTCTCAAATATGTTAAAATTAAACTTAAACTTCCAAATTAAAAACTTATTTACACTTTCTTTTTTCCTCATTTCCACTTTAATCTTTATTTTAATTGAGATTCTTCAACAATAACATTTTCAACAAGATCACTGAACTTGACATGATTTTCATCATTATGATTATGACACTTCATACAATCTTTAGTATTATCAGAACCATGAGAACATTCTGCAGAGATTTGTTGTTGACCATTCCCATTAGTAGCAGTAGACAGTGTTGAAGTCTTTGTATTACATTTAGTATTATTCAGTGTGGGTTTATAACAAAAGCGCCAGATAATAAAAACTGAATAATAAAAAGAATTGAAATTTATAGAGTAATAAATAAAAATGTAAAATATTATGATTATAAAGAAAATTATAAATACAAAAATACTACTTACTTAAGGCAGAACTACTGATCAAAGAAAGCATAATAGTAGCAATTAAATAACAAATATTGGAGTTATCTTGTAAGGTCGATCGCAAGGCAGCCTCCTGATAAGATTCCATATTCACTATATTGTTGTCAGGATTTTTAACAAGGATTTGTCTGAAATTTATGAAAAGTTTAATAAAATTATTAATTTAGGTTTATTTATTTATCATTTTAAATTACTCTTGCAATTCTTCGTAAGTTACTAGCTGATCTTTGTGATAACCATAAATCCAGGCCTTGCAGCTTAGTGTTTGATTATTTGAAGATCTCGTTTGCACATTTTGAGGCACATAAGACATTTTTAAAATATTTATATTAAAACCAGTTTTTTGTTTTAAATCATATTCCAATTCCTTTCTACTCTTAGTGGAATTTTCTTTCAAAGTTATTAAACAATAATAATCAGAAGTCAAAGCTTTTACCACCACAACTGTACCGGATATTAAACCTTCACCATTTTGATCTATAGCCAAAACAATTAATTCAGTTTGTTCATCTTTTTTGAGAACATTTCCTTTGGGATATATTTTACCCGTTTCTGGTTCAATATCAAAATAAGGATTATCCCTCATGCTAAATTTTATTTTAGCATTAAAACCTAAATCTTTATCAAAAGCCTCTATTTTTATTAGATATTCCGGATAGATATCTAATAGTGCATTGCCAGCTGGATAACCTAAATAGAGAGGAGTTTCATATAATTTAAATTCTGGTGGATTATCGTTGATATCATCGATTTTTATATAGAGCCACATAATATCGGGAGAATATGGTATATCTTCATTTAGGATTAATTGAGTGCTACGTTTTTCGACGGGATTTGATATGTCTATAGTGAGATTACGTTGTCCATCTTCTTTGCTACATTTTAAGCGGAGTTTAACTATTATTTGTGGTTCAGATATATTTTGAAAAATCTCATCTTCTCGATCTATAGCTATAGCATCGAGCATATTGAAAATGTAGTTTACATGAACATATTCTGTAGAAAAATGGGAGAGAATTATAAAAAGTTTGTGAAATAAAAAAATCAACTTTTAAACTGAGAATAATCTCCAGACTAAGGAAAAATTATACCGGTCGGCAAAAAAAAAATCATCCACCTTCAAAAAACATCTGCTTTAATTTTTTTTCCATCAGGTTGTAATTTTTTGGGCATGTCTAATATTACCAATAAACGGGTTGTCCGATTTACACAATTGGAACACTAAAAGATGCATACGCAAATTATATTTAAGTCATTTTAACATTATTATTTATCTGCCCACCAGTTTCGGAGTTATTCAGAAATTAAAATATCCATGTATACCTACAATTACAATTACGGTGGACAAAAAAAAAAAAAAAAAAAAAAACAATTTCTTTTCTTGTTTAAACAAAAAAAAAGGTGGAATTTGACGTACTGAACTCAAAACTGCCAACAGGTTTTTTCTATCAGATCTTGATTTTTTTTATTTTACTATAAATCGAGAACGGGTTGTCCGATTTAGAGAATTGAAACACAAAAAGATGCAAACGAAAATTCTATTCAAGTCATTTTAACATTATTAATACGCTCAATATTTTCGGAGTTATTTGAAAATTAGTGGCGAAAAAATATAAACTTTTCATGAAAAATTTTAAGAATTTTGCTCCTTAACTTGACAATATTGACCGGATTAAAAATAAGGAAGATTTTAGTCGGCACCTATAGGAGTTGTATCTATCTAAATTTGACAAACCGTATTTTATTATATTAGTTATGCCAATAAAAAAATCAGTACGTGCAAGATAACTCATATTGTAGCAGGCAGTACAAATTTCTATTGTCTATTAGGTCGATATTTTTCTGAAGAAGGGTCGGAAAAGTATCATCCGGTCCTGCCGATTTAACAGAGAAAAATATTAACCGGATATTTAACCATTTGTGTTGTAATGAGTATGTTCGCTTTGGCGTTGCACTGCTCCTATTTGAAAGTGTGGCTTTGATAATATCCCTAGTACCTCCTCCATAGTCTCTGCCCTTTTCCCATTGTGATCAATAAGAGCTTGGGGTTGGGTATGGGTTTTCGATAGGAATTATTTAGTTTTCGAAACGTCATTTACAGTGTCAACCTGTTCGCAAAATGGTCTCCAGGATTTCCATATGGATCTGTTATATATTCTGAGTTTGTTGCAAACTGCTTGTTTGTTTCTGTGGGCTCTATTAAAGAGTCTTCTTGTTTCTCTCCTAAGATTCAGACAGTGGAACTGTCATTCAGGGTTTTTCTCTCGGAAATCTTCTATTTCAGAGTGGACAGTACTTCTCAACTGTTTCACGTATATCGGTGCCCAGTCATTCCACTTCCGATTGAATCATTTCTAAACTACTATTTGGCCGTGTGCCTGAACATTATTGGGGGTGGGTAGACTAGAGTCATAAAAATGTAGCGATGTTTTGAATTACACACTTGTATACGTGAACTTAGATACATACAAATCGCATTTTCATTTTGGTGATTTGTTTGGGTATCACCTACTTTTCATTTGGTCCGCGAGGAGTTCTTAAAACCCATAGGAAAAAAAGTAATATGCAAAATTTAAATTTTGATATTTTTCAAAAATTTGTAATTATACATTTTAATTATATTAGGCTTAGAAACTAGCTGAGTTTAATTTGGCGTGTCTCTAAATAAATGAGATATATTCGAGGGATCGGTCTCCATTAAAAAAGTAAAAGCTAATTCTTATTTATCTCATTAAATTCCATTTGACATTTATTGTCCTCATCTTTTGGTGTATCATTTATAAAAATCGTACACACCGTTGTTGAGTTATAGTAAAATATACTCGTGTAATGACCTTATTATGGATGAAATATTAGGCGAAACAAATATAAATAAACCAAATGGAAAATAACTGAAAGCAGATTCATGTTTAGCACATCAAAATCCATATAGTCCAACTACCTGCACAGAAAAAATATTGTTACAACATGCTCACGACAACAATATTATGTTCTTATAGATATTTTTCATAGATTTTAATAATACTGTGTTCATGATAAAAATGTTTCTGCTTAAATTTAATGGTTGGCAACAAAAATATTATATTTGGAGAATTTATAACACGCAATAGTTTAATTATTTCTATAATCATTAAATGTTGCCAATATTTTTATTTGTTTTATACAACTGTTAATTTTTTTTATTAGAAATGTTATGTTTTCCTCTGTTTTTGACCATGTTTTGTTTTTCACAATTATAGAGTGTTTGCTTTTAAAACATATATTTTTTCTCCACAACTATTGGATACACATTTTTGTGTATCAATTCAGACGTCTATCAGTAAGCAATCAAATTATTTGTGAAGAGTAAATATTTATTTACTTATTAAATGTTAAATGTTCTACTAATTCCATTTGCATTCAAATCTCTTTATATTCACTTTAAGGTTTTAAATACACTATCAATAAATCAAGAAGAATACGAGGATGTTTATTTTTCCAAATAAAAAATAAAAATACTGAACTAAATACCTATGTAAACATATTTATATAAGTAATTATAATAATATGCAAAAATTAATATTTATTTCTAATAAATAATTTTCTCTATTTTTTCCCTTTTGTAAAATGTGTAATGGGCTTAATACAAAATTAATAAAAATAATAATTTATTTATGTGTTTTATTTTAATAAATTTAGTAGAGGATACTTATAATTCTTGGTATGATAAAATGGGATTATATTATGATAGAACTAAATTATAATAAAAAATGGGATTATAATATGATAAAATGAAAACATGACATGATTTAAGGGAATTATAATATGATAAAATTGACTAACAATATGATAAAATCGTATTATAACACGACAAAAAACTGTTATATTATAAAATCGGATACAATATGATAAAATAAGTTCATAATATAATAAAACCGAATTATTAAATAATAAAATCGGACAAAAATATGATTAAATGGAATTATAATAATTATTATTTATAATCATTTTAAATTTTAATTGTAATCATATGTTGCTCTTAGATTATAGTCACCACAGTCATATTTTTTCTCTGCGTATATTCGTTTTTAGGTGAGGATTTTTTTTTGCCGACCAGTGTTGTTAAAGAAATTTTGTATTAAAAACACTTCAAAAATATTAAAAAATGGGGGGCGTGTTTCTGAATAAAACCCTAATTGTTAGTATGCCTCTGTTCATTCAATCCGTCTGTAAGTAATCTCGATAATTTCAATTGTCCTAAACAGTTTAGTATTAAAAATCAGCAAAATTAGTTACACAAAAGATAGCTTTGAGCAGTCAAGTTAAAGAGCCAAAAAATTTTATAACAAACAACATAAACTTCCTGTTCTACAAACTTTCAGAATCGACCTTAAATTTTTTTTAATAAAAAGATTTTCTAAAAATTATATGTATAATTTTTATCCAATTTTTCTTAATACTCACCCTTATCATTTGGCCACATATCCACAATATGGAAAGTACAATTGTCATTAAATTTCAGATCCAATAAACCATAAAAAGGTTTCTCTTCTTCCACATGACGTATCATCAAAGTTTTTTCTACTGCTTTGCCCTCAAATAATTTACATTCTTCTTTTTGTTGAACTTTTAAGAGAGCTCTAACGACAGCTCTCTGATGCGTCTCTACATTCTCGGCGGTTATATTAAAGAGATAATTACCCTCTTCAATGATGCCATATAGACTTAACTCCCCTGTAAAGGGATTTATAGAAAGACGTTGGGCCAATACATCTAGAAGGGAATAATTTCGGAAATGATGTTTTGCTGAATTAAGAGAATGAAAGTGTGTTTACCATTTTGCACTTCTAAGATATAATGCAATGTAACATTTTTGCCTTTAGTATAGGCATTCACTACTCCCAAAATACCCGTTTGATTAGTATAAATGGTAAAGATGTAATTGCTGCTAGAAAACTTGGGTGGATCGTACAGAGGCTCCAAGGATTTGGGACATTCTGGAATTATAACAAAATTAATTTATTGCAATATCTT
The DNA here is from genome assembly GCA_932274085.1 of Protocalliphora azurea. NCBI lineage: Eukaryota > Metazoa > Arthropoda > Insecta > Diptera > Calliphoridae > Protocalliphora > Protocalliphora azurea. Next base: position 133,173,480 of record OW026522.1, on the reverse strand, counting down.
CTAACTAAAGTGGAAAACATTAAGTGGGAGAAATTAATGTTCCTATTTGCTGGTGTCTAATTATAGTACACAAACTATGCTTTGGTATCGCCAAATAGAGTAAGGGCAATTAACGATTGCGACTCGTTTCTGATCCTTTGAAACTGAACTTTGGAAAGTTTGGTTCTCACAACTGCTCCCAAAGACTAGCGCTGCAAATTAAGCTTCTCAAAATTTAATAGGCTCCTTAAAATTTCAATCAACCAATATCTAATTTTAGTCCACGAAATATGCTTAGGTACCGCTAATTTGGCAGACCAATTGTTTTGTATCTTGTTTATGAACATTAGATACGAGTATTTTGGAACCTAAATAGAGTAGAAATTTAAAATTTCTTGCTTACCTTTCATAGGCAACTCAATTAAAACCATTAAAGTATCGTTAAATCCATCTGTTTCCAAAGGTAAAGCTTGCAGAGACAAATTTAGAAAGTGTTTGCTTTCCAAAATATTTGAAGATAAATGAGTTTTAAGCACAATATCGAGAGTCTCATTTAAAATATTTTTCTTAATATCAAAATGCAAAGAATAATCTGAAGAAAATAAATCTTATTAAAAAAAATAAATATGAAAGAATTAAAAATACCTCCTCTTAAACGAAATTTAAAATCCTTTAAGTTTTTCCCAAACTTTTTGGACACATGAATAGTTTCTAACAAAAGGTTTTGTGTTGAATTATATATCATAATACTACCCTTTACCAAAGGCGTTAAAAAGAGCTTCCTATTCTCGTCTTTATCAACATTACGATTATTTATCACTAAACTTGTAAAAGTTTTAAGATCTCCATATTTCGCTTCCAATACCAACAAATAAGTTTTATGAAATATAATATCCTGCTTAGACATAAGATTAAAAATCGTTTTAATTTCTATATCATATTCATTTTGTATCATATAAAATTGTTGACTGTCATTGCCCATCAAATTATATTCAATTTCTTTCGTATTATTGACATCTGTTTGTAAATTAATTGTTTCCAATTCCAAGTCATATGTTTCATTTAGTTGACCTACATATAGAGGTTTTTCAAATTGAAACAGCTGTTGTGGAATTTCTTGTTTAATTTGCGGTAATTTTATGACTATATGCGTTTTAGCATTTAAAGTTTCCCATGAAGCTTGCACTGTTAATTTTAAATAGCTGATATCATCTATAACTTGCCAAGTAAAGTTTTCACTTAATTGTAATTGTAGTGTAAAGTTTTGTATTGATAGATGAAAAAAATCATGTGAACTTTGGAGAGTAAATTTCATGTCTGTTTGATAAGTGAAGGTATTGAATATGATGGGTGTAATGTGTAATTCACCAATTTCATCTATATCGCCTTCGTAGTAGGAACTCATGAAATGGAAGTTATCTGTAATGGGTATAAGAAGAAGTTTAATAAGAGATTCTATTAAGTATAGGAAATATTTCAGTTAGAAAAAACTGTAATATATAAATTTAAATAAAATATTGGTAATAAGTGATGAGTAGGATAAGCGCCTGGAAAGTCTAATAAATACTTAGTTTTATTTGTTATTATAAGCTCAAAATACAAGTTATATTTTAAAATATGGTAACTTGTGTGGAACGATTTTCTATAGGTTTTGGTATATCAAATGTTATGTATCGTTATTTATCTTCTTTTCCGAATGTAATCAAATGTTTATCATAATTTGTGGTGATTTTTATATATAATCTATATAACCATCATCTGCAAATTTTTGTACCACCTTAATAATTTCACCTTATATGGAAGGTGGACGATGAAGTGGATTACATCCATTTTTGGTTGTACATGCTTTTTTAGAAGATAAATTGGCGGATACAGACGGGGTTATTCGTGAAAATCTAAGATGATCTATAGATGTCCGTCCGCATGTCTGCTCAAAGCAGGATAGGGCTCGGGGCGGACATCCTAGGGGACGCAATTTGTAGCAAATATTTATCTTATATAAGATTTGGTACTGAAAATGATCAAAATCGGTTCATAAACAAAAAAGCTTACGAAAAAAATGGGCGTGATCCGCTCACCTACCATATAAGGTGAAACATCAACTAAATTTAGTAAAAATAGTTCAAGGACAAATGTAAACTCGGAAACAAAAAATGGGCGTGGTCCGCCCACTATACCTCCCACCTTCCGTATATTTTTAAAAAGACCTAATTTTTAAGAAAATAATTTTCAAAAAAGTACTAATTAAATACATATATATATATATATATATAATTTTTAAGAAAGTACCATTTTTGTTTAAAGAAAAGAAAATAATTTTCAAATATATATATATATATATATATATATATATAATTTGTACTTTTTTGAAAATTCTTTTCTTTAAAAAAATGGTACTTTCTTAAAAATTAGGTCTTTTTAAAAATTGGAAATAAGTAGTACAACTTGAAAATTATTTTTGTTTAGAGAAAATTTTTTTAAATATTATATTTTTGAAAAATTTCCTAAGAAAGGGTAATTTTTTAGAAAATTGTTTTAACTAAATTTTATTTGTGAAATGGTACTTTTTGAAAATTATTATTATTTTTTTGCAAAATTGCACTTTTCTCTTTTCTAGTTTTTTTTTTTTTTTTTAAATGTGGTACTTTTTTTACATCTTCAGAAATTAAAAGGAAACAGATTTTGTAAATAAATTATTCATTAGCAAAATTGTATTTTTTAAAATTGGTACTTTTTAAGGATATTTATTTTTAATAATTATGATTGGCATTTTTCTGAAAATTTTTACGTTTTTTAAATTTGGTTCTTTTTTTGAATAAGATTACTTTTTGGAAATTAGTACATTCTTAAAATTTTATCCTTGTTTGAAAATTGATATTTTTTTAATTGCTACGTTTTTTTGACTATAATTTGAGTATTTCTTAACAATTATTACTTATTTGAAATTTGGTACTTTTTGAAAACTTTTTGAAAATTAGTATTTTTTAGAAATTTAAAAATTGATGTCTACTTTTTAATGATTTGGTACTTTTTTAGAAATTTCGTGCTTTTTTAAAAATTAATACTAGCCAATTTCTCAGAAAAATGATCACTTTAAAAAAAAAAAATTAAATTAGTACTTTTTTGGAAAATAGATTCTATGAAAATTCGTATCTGCTGAAGTTTTTTGCCAAGGAATACTTTTTTGGAAGCAAGGAAAATGATTATTTTTTATTAATGTGTACCTTTTTAAAAATGTAGTTGTTTTTATCGTTCTGTTTTGAAAATTTAACTCTTCTAATATTGGTCCTTTTTTTCAAAATAAGTACTTTGCTTGAAAATTTTTATTTTTTAAAAAAGGGTATTTTTCAAAAATATTTTTCCAAATATGTACGTTCCTTGAGCCGTGCAAACATTTTTGGCTATATTTAGGTTCTAGCAGATGAACCTTTTTAAAAAACTTCTTCTTGAAGATAAAAAACAAACAGATATGTGAAAGCACCATGTCGTTAGCTTATATGCAGTTTTTCACAACTCTGCAATTAATGAACTAGTTTTATTGAATTTCAATAGCAAAAATTTCGAACGCTATAGATTGTGATATCACAAAAGTTCGAACATTAAATAGGATCATCGTAATGTTAATTTCTGCACACAGATGGACAACGTTATTTCTTTATTAACATCTCAGATAAATATAGTAAATAATAAAAAAATATTACTTTAACTTACTTTTGAAATCCGCCAATTCTACTACAATATTTGCTATACCCGGTTCCGCTAGATTTTTATGTTCTGCCTTCAAATCCAATTCCCAAGTTTTGTGTTTGAGTATTTCGCTTCTATTTAGTTTCATGGGATTCCATATTACATCTAATAAACCATTTTTATGATCTTGTAAATTAAATCCCTCTATGTGCGCACCATTTAAAGAAAATTCTACTTCTGAAGAATAAGAGCCATTTGACAGTTGTATTTTTATGGGTTCCATGGTAAGGTCAAAATTTATTAAACCTTTATACAAAACTTGAGCAAATTTAGGTTTAGCTGGTAATGTGCGTTGAGGATCTGAACGAATTATCACGGAAGCTTGAGAACTTAAGGGAGGATTTCCATTGTCCTTAATAATAAAGAGAAATATGATTAAATCTTAATATATATATATATATTTTTTTTTTTCATTAAGGTGCACTGATGCACCTAAAACGAGCTGATGTAAAATTAAATAAGTAAAAAAAAATATTCAACTCACTGTTGCAATAATATCAAACTCAATAGATTGTGGCAATTCCAATAAAATCTTTTCCAACGTTAAATTAGCAAAATAGGTCTTCTTATCAGCACTTGTTACATTCTTGGTGCCAACACTAATGTAATGTTGCAATGAATCATTTGATGTAAAAACAATTTGATTGTGTGTTAGATCATCATCTTTGGCCGTTATCTCTAAAAATGCGGTCAAATCAAAACCAGCAAAAATGGGTGTGGGTATAATCAATTCATAAGTCAATTGAGAAAATAAAGGACTAAAATAGTTGCCCTCTTTCAAGGGTTGAAAGAAAATCTATAGATAGAAAATAAAAAAATAATTTCAAGTTTTAAATTTCAAAAGATTGTGCAATTTGTGAAATTTACTTACCACCACCCTCTCCTTGCCCATTCCACAGCCTAAATTAATCTTCAAAGAAATTCTTGCAGCCGTTTGTTCTTTGGCATAATTTTCAAAGTGTTCAGTAGTAAAAAGTATTAAATTTTTCGTTTCATTTGTTTTTGAAATCTCCAAACGGGCATCAATATAATTAAGTTCAAATTCATTATTAGTGGTGGATAGAATTTCATTTATAGTAACATTTTCATAGATTTTTATTATGCCACGCAATGTCAAATCAATGGGATCATTAAATATCGAAGTGACTAATTCCTCATTAGAACAATCTACTGGAAAAAAAAACATAAATCCAAATAAATTTTTGAGATTTGATTAGGATTATTTACTTACCTATATTTTCCGTGTTTTGTTCCCAACTTTGTGAAATTAAAGTCATGCCATATAGTATTCTTAAAATTAGTTTAATATTTTTCATTTTTTACAAAAAATTCTACTCTATTTCAAATTTAATTATATGACTTCTTTTCCTAATAACATCCAAATTAGTTATGATTTTTTCTTCTCTGAGGTGAACTTATTTTCTTATTTTATTATTTAATTGAGATGAAATTGAGAAAATTGATATTTTTATCTTAAAATTAAAAAAACACTGATAACATTTTGTTTTTTTTTTTATTGTATTCTTTTGTTTGATATAAAAAATTATCAAGTTTATATATATTTATTTGATAAATATTGCAAACATATATATTTGAAATAAATATTTAGTTCATATTTTAAATTTAGAAAGTATTACACATATCAAGTTTTTTAAAATTTAATTAATAATTGTAAAATATTACAAATTTGATATTAGCTTAACGTGTTTAAAAGTTTTAATGTTACTAAACCGGATAGGAGAAATGAAAAATAATGTACAGCCAAGTCCAAAATTTCATGTATAGTGTGTGGACTACTTTTGAATAATTTTTAGAAGGGTCTGATGTGTAGAAATAAGTATAGTAATATTTTGTTTGATTTTCTTCTAAATCTTTTTTGAACTGTCTGCAGTAATTGGTTATATAGGATAGCTATTATTCACAGTAGATAATGAAATACTAGTTCTTCATATATTTGGTAGTGGATCGAAAGTCCAATTTAGTTGGCCTCTAGCTGCATTTTTATCACGAGTAAAAGGCATGAAGAACTACTGAAGCTCATGGTCCAAATTGTGTTCGTTATACAATAATACGATTTAATCACATAACCTCAGCTCTTTTTTATTCTTGGCTCTCTTTATTAAAAAAGAGATATAAGTGTTCCAATATTCCAGCTAAATCTTTAGCTGAAGTAATGGGGAAGAGTTTTTCAAACAAGACGGATATTTTGTATGAATCACAATCTAAAATTGATGTCATAAGTTATATGAGATCATAACCATCTTGGTAACTAGAAAAGCTTGTGCCAAAAAGGCATTAATCTATAAAAATCTATATAGGACCCATTGTCGATAATTTTTACCCTGGCTGAAACAAACTTCAATCTTTAATAAGTTTTGTGGTAATAATATTTTAAATAAACGGGATACTGATCTGAACTCACAAGACCTTAAACTAATAGAGTGGAAAATTTTAGCACCATAGGTTTTATTTTATAATCATGATTGTTGCTCAGGGCTTAAAATTACCTAACTTTTTCCCATTCTTCTACACTTTTTATTCGCGCGTTTTTGGGACTGTGCGTACCTCAACGGAATATAAATTTTGAAACAGAGATTGATACTTGTTGTAATTATGCGTATTTTGTGCTATGTCTAGTTGATGTACCCTAAATAGTCAATGCAGTATATAGTCTCAAAGTTTGGAAAGTAAGAGCAAAAATTAAAAAAAAAACAGTTTTTCGCGAGACACCTTCACAGTTTCTGACCAAATTGCATTGATTACTGTGTGAACTTAGTTTATTATAATTTACTCAATGAAATCGAAGGAATATAAAAAAAGATATGAACTTTTAGAAAATTATGCAAAAATTTCATTTTTTGTTTTTGTATTTTTATATAGCAAATTCCAATTTTCACAATTCTTGGATATATAGATATAAGAACGGCGATAAATGTCGTTGATAGTTGAAAACGGTAAACTTTTATCAAAACAGATTTTGCTAAGCCACATCGCATGGACAGCACGAAATTGACAATAATTGGCACAATTAAGTGGTGTTTATAATGATTAACAGATAAGAAGAGGCGCATCAAAAAATTTCGAAATATACAAATTTTATGGACCAAAAAAATTTACTTGGTTTAAAAAAGGATCACAATATTAAATAGTATATATTTGTAATAAACTCTAATAAAATATATTTTCGTATAGGAAGAAAATAAAAATTTTCGAATAAGAAAACGCTATTTTTGATCAGCTACCTTCGATTTTGATAAAATTTGGTATACATACTCATTACGTCAATGCAAAATTTGAAGTTCTTCAAAATTTTTAATTTTTTTGCAATTTAGTTTTTATCGCGGTTCAAAATTCACTTTTTTCAGAAATTATTTTAAAATACATGAAATTTAAATCCATATATTTTCGGACTCATTTGTCCGATTTAAACAAACTTTGACTCAAACTGATGCTACATAAATCTAGTTTTTAGTTATTTTCGTAAAAACATCATTATTGAAAAGAAAATGAATCAATATTTATTATTGTTTCAAGGATATTTAGAATATCATATCTTTCATTTTTATAATTTTTCGTATGTGGTCAACAATGAAAATCGACACCAAAGCATAATACCTATGGTGGCAAGGTTTTTCTTGGGGTTATGTTAAGGCCCCAACAGCGGACGACTACGATGGCGGTTTATTGGACATCGACATGGAGCCCCTCATATAAATGTGAAACCACCCTCCCCCTCCCCGGTCGCTATGTCATTCCCACTACTGTGAAAGTTGATCAATAAAATTAACAGATAATCGTTTATGTACTGTCAATCTGATTGTGAAAAGTTTACATACACAGCAACCGTTAACAACAAACAAAAGGAGAAAATTTACCCTTTTCTTAAATAAATGCTCGTTTATAACGTTAACAAAACTTACTTGGATTTTATTCATCTTACCCTTTGTAAACAGTAAGTGTTGACCTAAATTCTGGTTGTCCTTTGCATTCTCTTGTTGAGTCGAGGGAAAAACAGCAGCAACAAATCTCTGGCTGGGCGTCAGAAATTTGTTCAGATTAAAAACGTGTCATCTATTGTGAACCAAGTGAGACGATTACGGGAGACCTGTACCGAACATAATTGAACTGATTGAAGAGAGCATTGAATGAAAAACTAGCAGAATATGCTGCCATACACGAGTCCATAATTCTACATTATGACAATGAATGGTCTCATGTTACGCGACCGGTTAAATAGAGGGCAATTTTGGATTTATTTTTTATTTCATCAATGTTTCAACATTGTTAGCCTTACATGTGTCCACCAAACCGTTTTACCGATTTGTTTAGAAGTTATAAAAATATGTATTAGTTATATATGAAATGTTCTAACAAAATGATAACTTTTATTGGGAAAAATGTTTTTTTTTTTTGCAAGTTTTCTTTAAATTTTTTGTAAAAAATTTATTAGAATATAAAACCATTCATACAAAATTTCTTGAACTAAAAAAAGGTAACGTTAAACTAAAAAAAAATGTATTTAAAGATTTTATAAAAGGGTTATTCCATATCAAAACGGACAGAAAACAGCCATTTTCGGCTTTGACATCTCCGATTTCAATGAAATTCACTACACACATCGGCTATTGGAAGTTTTCTTTAAACATAAACTTTTAAACTCAGGGCTCTTTCTGGTCCAAAAATATGACGTTCAGAAAATAGAAAAAATGTTAAGTTTTACTTATTTAACTGTTAATAACTTCTAAAATATAGATTGTAGACCTCTGGTTTGAGGTTCATATTATAGACAAAGCTATTGCCTTTACAACGATATTTATAAAGTTTAGTTTTATCGAAAGTTCAAAGGTAAAAGTTGGACATATAAACATTATTTATTTTGTAAAATTTCAAGATAGACACTCACTTAGTTTAGAAGTTATGGACCAAAATTTAATCTAACTACAATAAAAAAGATCAACCACAATAAGTATCGTAATCATAGATTAATATAGATATGAAACTCAAAAAAAAAAAAAAAACTCAATTGAAAAAAATTACTCAAAAACCTAACGTACTAGAATTGTTTTTATTTTCAATGAAATTTTTTTCTAATATATTCTTAAACTTAGATTTTTTAGACAACCGACTTACGTTTTTCACAACAGAGTTTCATATCTATATTAATCTATGATGGTAATACTACGTAATTGTCAATTCAATAACACGTAGTAAAAGTTTTGGAATAAGAAAAGAAAGAAAATATAGTAATGAACAAGGTAAAATATCCACACAGAAAAAATTAAATTTCGTATTCTATTACTAAATTTATAAACTCAAATATTTTTTTTTACTGAAATCGGACCTATCACGAAATTAGTAAAACCAAACATTAAAATTCGTAAATGAGTTACTGAAAAAGTAATAAATTTTTTCTTATTAAAATATTTTACTATTTATTAAACATGTTATTTGAAAATTATAAAAAATTCAAAATATTTTTTTATAAAAACAGTAAACAAAATTTTTGAGCTTGAATAAATATTAAAATAAAATTATTTTAAAATCAATAAAGTCAATATTAAAAAACATATTTTAAAATAAATGTTTTTTATTTATTTATTTTTTTTTACAAATACAAGTTTATGTATGTTTATCTGTAATGTATATGTACATCTTTGGGCTTTATACGAGGGCGGATTAATTGTCCGTGACTTTTCGAACTTCCCTCGTGGTTATATGAAATACAACACTATTCCCATCAAGTACCACCTGCTAATAGACTACTGTCAAATTCCGAGCAGGTGTCGTCATTTACTTTAAAAAATAGGATTTTTCGAAGTCCTTAAAATAGACATTTGTTTGGTCAATGATTTCATCGTTGGAGCTGAATCTCTTTCCACCGAGCCATTTCTTTAGGTTTGGAAACACATAGTAGTCACTAGGGGCTAAATCCGGAGAATATGGTGTATGAGGTACCAATTCGTAGCCCAATTCATAGAGTTTTGCCATTAAGACTGCACACGTGTGCACCCGTGCATTATCTTGATGAAAAAGAACTTTTTTCTTGGTCATATTGCGTTGTTTTCTTTTTAAATCCTCATTAAATCGGTCTAATAAGTTGGCATTCGCCGTTTATTGTTTTTCCCTTTTGAAGGTAATCGATGTGGATTATCGCGCGTGTATCACAAAAAACTGTTGCCATCACCTTATTGGCCGACAAATTTACCTTGGTCTTCTTCGGAGCAGGTTCACCCGGAGAAACCCACTGTTTAGACTGCTGCTTGGTCTCCGGAGTACAGTATTGGATCCATGTTTCATCCACAGTTACAAAACGCCACAAAAACTCATTCGGATTGCGGTTAAACAACTCCAAACAATCCTTTGAAGTTGTCACACGTTTACGTTTATGGTCAATTAAGAGCAAACGCGGCACCCATCTTGCAGACAACTTTCTTAAACCCTGCTGATCATTTAAAATCGAAACCACATGAAATCGAAACCATATGAAATGCCTATGGCATCAACAATATCACGCACTTTTACTCTTCGGTCGGCCAACACCATATCATGGATTTTTTCGACATTTTCGGGTGTACTGACCTCAATTGGCCATCCAGAACGTTCAGCGTCATTTATACTTGTGCGACCACAACGGAAGTCAGTAAACCACTTTTTTACCATTGAAATCGATGGTGCAGAGTCCCCATAGTATTTATTGTGCTTCTCTTTAGTTTGATTGACGGTTTTTTTTCGCAAAAAATAATGTTTAATGAGCACTCGAAATTCACTTTTTTTAATTTTTAGAAAAATACACGAGGTTGTATGTTTTGAACAGTTGTTAAGCGCAAAGTAAATGACGACACTTGCTTAAAATTTGATAGTAGTTTATTAACAGATGGTACTTGATGGGAATAGTGTTGCATTTCATATAACTACGAGGGAAGTTCTAAAAATCGCGGACTTATTGATCCGCCCTCGTATAGTCCAACTTGATCTTAATTTTAAAAGTCCAATTTTATATTAAACCAGAGGATCGATGTAATCTCACAGATGATCAATGTAATAAAACAATTTAGCTTTAACGATAAAAAATATATATTTTTTTAATATAAATTAAAATATTTAAAACTTTTACTTATGTATATATTGTGCTTATATCCTAAAGAGTATTTGCTAAACCAATATTAAGAGTTTAATGACCAGATCAATGTGCAGCTACTGTTGTGGAAGTTCCACTTCCACCATTATCTTATTTTAATGAAAAAATATCGGAAGACTAAAATTGTGATCAAGCCAGTTTCGAAGTTATGTATGTGTATTGATGTGATATAACTAGTATTTAGATATCAAAATATTTCCAAAAATTATTTGCAAAATTGTTACTGCATCTTCTAAATTTAATCTTACTTACATCCCGGAGTCTTTAAATTATGTGGACATCTTCCTATTTCCTTTTGTTTTTTTGTGTTTTTTTTTTTTTTTTTTTTTTTGTTATTTCTAAAAATTTTTAATGAAAATCATAATTATTGAAGCTGCCACTTTTTCTTTTTTTTTGCATTTCTTTTATTTATTTCTTTATTTTGGTTTCTATGTCGATTTCAAAATTATTTTACCTAATAAAACAAAGTATTCAAATAAAACATTTTTTAATAAAATTTTTTCAAAAGTCAAATAACGATTTAATAAAAAACATATTTGTCATAATTTTTTCTGTGCAGACGACTGGAGAGTATTACCACAAAAAATAAATAAAAAGATCCTCAAAGTTAAATTGTGTGAAGCAAAATCCATAATAGAGGAATCAAAATTCAACAATTTACGTTCTTAAAAAGTTATATGTATAAATAAATTTAAATTTTCATGCATTTTATGAAAATTTAATTCACTAACTTATTCACTTTATTTAACTTATTTTATTTTTTATATTTTATATTTATATATAAACAAAAAACAACATTTTTTCGAAATAAATAGGATTAAATAAACCATATAACAATCGACTTTTATGCAAAAATTTACATTTCAGCTGATTATCCTTACAACATACTTAACTTATTCTTCTAGTTTATACTTATTAATATTAAGGACATTATTAAAGAAAACATAACAGTTGGAAGAAAAAATTAATTCTTAAGAATTCATATCTACGTGGAATAAGTTATTTCTTGAAAACTTTATAAAATTTTCAAACAGTTATGAGTAAAAATATTCTGAATTAAAAAAAAAAAAAATAATTTTATTAAAAATGTTCCAGCAAAATGAGTTATTGTGTAGTGTTTTGAATGATTTTATTGTTGTGCACTTGTATCTAATCATACCGATTTTTGTTTACGTAATATCTATAGTAATTGTACGAGGGCGGATCAATAAGTCCGTGACTTTTCGAACTTCCCTCGTAGTTATATGAAATGCAACACTATCATATTTTGAGCAAATGTCGTCATTTACTTTGCGTTTAACAGCTGTTCAAAAAAACCGTCAATGAAACCAAGGAAAAGCTCGATAAATACTATGGGGACTCTGCACCATCGATTTCAATGGTAAAAAGGTGGTTTACTGACTTTCGTTGTAGTCGCACAAGTACAAATGACGCTGAACGTTCTGGATGGCCAATTGAGGACAGTTGATGCCATAGGCATTTCATATGGCAGTGTGGTTTCGATTTTAAGAAAGTTGTCTGCAAGATGGGTACCGCGTTTGCTCTTAATTGACCATAAACGTAAACGTGTGACAATTTCAAAGGATTGTTTGGAGTTGTTTGACCGCAATCCGAATGAGTTTTTGCGGCGTTTTGTTTATACTAGGCTGCTAGTAAAGATGGATGAAACATGGATCCACTACTGTACTCCAGAGACCAAGCAGCAGTCTAAACAATGGGTTTCTCCAGGTGAACCTGCTCCGAAGAAGGCCAAGGTAAGTTTGTCGGCCAATAAGGTGATGGAAACAGTTTTTTGGAATGCACCTGGAATAATCCACATCGATTACCTTCAAAAGGGAAAAACAATAAACGGCGAATATTATTCCAACTTATTAGACCGATTTAATGAGGATTTAAAAAGAAAACGACCCCATATGGCCAAGAAAAAAGTTATTTTTCATCAAGATAATGCACGGATGCATTATGAATTGGGCTACGAATTGGTACCTCTTCCGCCATATTCTCCGGATTTAGCTCCTAGTGACTACTTCCTATTTCCAAACCTAAAGAAATGTCTCGGTGGAAAGAGATTTAGCTCCAACGATGAAATTATTGACCAAACAAATGCCTATTTTAAGGACCTATTTTTTGGAAGGAATACAAAAACTGGAGAAACGTTGGACTAAGTATATAGAGTTAAAAGGAGATTATGTTGAAAAATAAATTTTTGTTTTGCAAAAAAAAAACTGTTTTTCATTCAAAAAGTCACGGACTTATTGATCAGCCCTCGCATAAAGTTTTTTTTTATACCTTTCTAAAAGATGTCTTTATGATCATCATAAATCATTTATTTTTCATTCTAAAAAAGGTACGTCCAATTTTCTAACAGGGTCCAATCTAGATCCTTTGGTATTTAAATTTAAATTTTGTTTTGAGTCATTATGTTCTAAAATTCCAAAGCTGGGATTAACTAAATGTTCTAAATTTAATAAATAAAAATTAAGTTTCCTTTTGCTATTTTTTCCCCCTAAGATAAATTTCACACATTTGATACAATTTCCATTTAAAGTGACAACATTTACATATAAAATATTTTCCTAAAATTAAAATGCATTTCAGCGCTGACAGTTTAGAACGTTATTGACATTCAAAACTGTTTTCTAAATTAAAGCACCTACCTCAATTGTCTGTCACATAAAAGGGTCATTAACCTTAATTTTGCATTTGATAATAAAAAGAAAACAAATTTAAAAATATAACACACAATATACATACTATTAGTTTAAATTTTTCTTAAAATTTCATTATTCTTCTACTTCAGTCTTGAACTACATATCGAAATAATAAACTAAATGCTTTTAATTTAAAAAAATCTACTCAGAAAAAATTAACATAATAAATAAATCATACAATAATCTTTACTAGCAGCCTAGTATAAATACAACATTCTAAGATATAAATCAAATTAGTAGATTTTCTAAAATTCAACTCAATTCAATAATATTTAAACGGTGGAAAATAAGAAAAAAATACAGTAAATTTCAAAATAAAATAAATAAAACGCAATATGTTTTCTTTAAATGGTGTAGTGTTCGTAATAGTTTTTCTTATTGTGCTACATCCCGGCAAAGGATTACAATCTTTATTAACACAAAATTTTGATCCTTTAGAGAAATTTCGTCAACAAATTGTATTGCCTGTAGCTGAGACTACTAATTGTACTTTAAATGCTTGTCATGCTTTAAAATTGGTTTCTCAATTGTTGGTGCTACTACAAACAACACTAACAACAAATCACGTACAAAAACAACCAGAAAGTACCACAGCGAGTAGCGATAAGGATGAACGTTATGATCAATTACACACAATGGTACATCAAATTGAAAGTCGTTTACGTTCCGTGGAACAGCCAGTTTGGCGTTTGGCTTTAGGTAATCGTATGGAATGGAATCATTGTACATCGGGTGGTTGTCGTTGTAATCCAGATACGAAAACTTTTACGTGTTGGAATTCAAATCTAAAATCGGTGCCAGTTACACAAGTTATACCTATGAATATGGTGTCCATGTATGTATGTGTTTGAATTATAACGTTAATCATTAGTTAATTGTTCTGTTTGTTTTTAAAGTGATCTATCACGCAATGCTTTATCTACTTTGCATAGAGATACATTTCGTGGCCTAACTTCATTGAAGGTATTGGATTTATCTAGAAATCAATTGGATTTTTTACCATATGATATATTTCATGATTTGGATAGTTTGACTCAGCTGTAAGTGAAATATTATAAAACTATTTAAATTTAATTTCAATTTTCTGCGGTTCTTCTGGTTAATTCGAAATTTATTAAAACTTTAGTTGGTTTTGAAAAGCCCGTGTTTTAAAACATAAATAAATTTATAAAATTTTTGAAATTAACCCAAAAAACTGTTGTCCTTCTAATAAAATAAAATTCTCTTTACAGTCGCATTCAAGGCAATTTTCTCGATGAATTGGACTATCGCATTTTTCGAAAATTGCGCCAGCTAAGCGTTTTGGATTTGAGCAAAAATCATTTAAACCATCTCAATGAGCAGCTCTTTAATCATTGTCAACATTTAACCCTCATCAATTTAGCTGATAATAAAATCCGAACATTGCCACTGAATCTCTTGCATAATCAGCAAATTTTAGAAGAGCTCGATATGTCGCGCAATGAGTTGCAAATATTAAGGACAGGAAGTTTTTTAAAATTAGAAAAATTAATTGTTTTGGATTTTTCATCGAATGCAATTGGTAAGGTATTAAAAAAAAATTTTAAAAAATCACCAAAGTTAAATCCGTCCTAAATTCTCAAAAATGCATTTAACATGAAAAAGACGTTATTTTGCAATCACTATTTATTATTCACTACAGAAAGCGATTTTTTTACGAAAATTTTAAATCGGCTGTAACTTGGCTAAAACGTATATAAATTGACGCATATAAATAGCGTTACTTTGTGATCACTCAATTTTCGTTCCAAAAATCAATTTTTTATGAAAATCCTAACTCGTCTGTAACTTGGCTAAAACACATTTAAATTGGAAAAAGACGTTATTTTATGATCACTCAACTTTTCTTCAAAAAATCGATTTTTTTATGAAAATCTTAAATTGGCTGTAACTTGTCTAAAACTCATTTAAATTTAAAAAGGACGTTATTTTGTGATCACTCAATTTTTGGTAAAGAAAAATTTAAATTAAAAAAAGAACGTTATTTTGTGATCACTCAATTTTTCTTCAAAAAATAAATTTTTTTTATGAAAATCTTAAATCGGCTGTAACTTTTCTAAAACGTATATAAATTGACGCTATAAATAACCTTATTTTGTGATCACTTAATTTTCGTTTCAAAAATCAATTTTTTTTATGAAAATCTTCAATCGTCCGTAACTTGGCTAAAACATATTTAAATTGGAAAAAGACGTTATTTTATGATCACTCAATTTTCCCTCCAAAAATTGATTTTTTATGAAGATCTTATTTTGTGATCATTTAATTTTCCCTCCAAAAATCGTCTGTAACTTTTATGAAAATCTTAAATCGTCTGCAACTTAAATTAAAAAAGGACGTTATTTTGTGATCACTCAATTTTTGGTAAAAAAATTTAAATTGAAAAAAGAACGTTATTTTATGATCACCCAATTTTTCTTCAAAAAATCAATTTTTTTTATGAAAATCTTAAATCGGCTGTAACTTTTCTAAAACGCATTTAAATTGAAAAAGAAGATTATTTTTTTATGATCATTAAATTTCAAGGTTGGAAACCGAAACGAATAACGGTATCGATAACGGTATCGGTATTCAATTTATTTTTATTTCGGTAACGGTATCGGTAACGGTATTTTAAATTATATCGTTATCGGTATACCGGTACCGAAACTAAAATACCGGTATATACCGTTATTGTTAAAGACAGAGCAAAGACATTAAAGAGTTAAATCTTCTATTTATTTTCAATTAAATTTCATTAAATAAAACTTTGAATTGAATATTTTTATATTATATAACACTTTAAGACATGAATATTTTTTGCAGTTTGATTTTTGTGGCGGTTCAAAGTATACATTTTTTTGATATTTTAAATACATGAAATTTAACACCATATATCTTCGGACCTAGTTTCAATTCAAATAAACTCAACAAAATTTTATAATTTTTGCCTAAGAGTTTAAATGGCGTAACTATCTGCTAACATATTGCCAGGTCGTTCATTCCAGAAGAAGATTCCTTCGCAAATCATCCACTCGATCAATATCTTTGTATAGACGGCTAAAGTTTCCCGAGTAATGTTAAAATCGATTGCATGTGACAAATGTAAAAGCCTCGACAAACTGTAACACAGCTGAATTTAAGACATAATTGACTTGTTCCCCAACCCAGATCGACTTTACGACTCATATCATGAACGTATAAGAATTACACTATAAAAGAACGTGTAGATTAGATTAGTAGATTAAAATATAAATTTAAATTTATAAAAGAGGGATAAGAATGGGCAGAATTTTTTGTTAACATTTTAGAGACCCCACGTCCAGGGAAAATTACAGAAAATTACCGCCCACATTTAAAGGATATTTAAATGCATTGTCCTGGCTGTAACTTTCCGAACAAAACGTTTCATTCTCTTAGAGAATTCTAAGAAAAGAACCAAATCTAAACGATATAGGAAAAGAAGCCAGAATAACGTAATAGTTTTTAAGCCTAATATAAGTAGTTAAAATTTATGCGTAAAAGTTGTTAAAAATAGATCAAAATTAAGGGTCGTTGTCTCAAAAAACGGAGACGTTATGGAAAATTTTTATTTCTCTATATACTCGAGAGTATTTACAAATTTACGCTCCCAAATCGTAGAAAGTTCTCAAAAGCTGGGGAACGCAAAAAAAATGAATAAATAAATAAATTGTGACCCAAAAACATTCCAGAATGAGGTCTTTCTATTTTGAGCGCGTTTGGATAACTTTGGGTAACTTAGGCAAATTCGTCGAACTCACCTACCATATCTAGCACACAGGATATGAATTACGTAAAATTATTTGCCACTTTTGCCACTCTACCACTTTATTGACTTGTGTTAAGAATTTTTAGAAATCTATATACAAAAAAAAACCTTAACATATTTTAGACGAAATAAAGTAAAGAACTGAAGATATATTTTTTTAATATTCTTCATGTACGAATCGTTTTAGGAATTCTATTGAAACAAAGATATAAATAATGAAAGTACCTTAAAAACAAGATTCAAAAAATATTACTTTAAATAATTTCTTATTATTAAAATTAATTTCATCTTTCTTAAAGCAAGTAAATTTATATGAGAAATAATTTTACAAAACATATTTCATAGAAAATAGTATATTTTGAAATACCGAAACTAAAATACCGGTATATACCGGTATTGAGGGAAACGGTATTTGAATACCGGTATTTTTAGAAAATAATAATTTCGGTAACGGTATCGGTTACGGTAACTCATTTTAAACGGTATTTAATCGGTATCTATAACGGTATCGGTTTCCAACCTTGTTAAATTTTCATAAAAAATCGATTTTTTATGAAAATCTTAAATCGGCTGTAACTTGGCTAGAACACAATTTAATTCAAAAAGGACGTTATTTCCTGATCACTCAATTTCCCTTGAAAATCCTTTTTTTATGAAAATCTTAAATCGGCTATATCTTGGCTAAAATGCATTTAAATTGAAAAAGGACTTTATTTTTGATCGGACAATTTTCCTTTCAAGATTTTTTTATGAAAATCCTAAGTCAATTTTAACTTGGCTGAAAGACGTTGTAATTTTTACTAGTTTTATTTTTAATTCTTTAATTTTTGTAAATATTTGTTTTCTTTCAGCTTCTATATCTGAGGACTTTTTTTCGGGACTTATAAGTTTAAGAACATTAATATTGAACAATAATCAAATCACTAATATATCCGGTACGATTTTTAAAAATTTAAATAAATTAATAACATTGGACTTAAGCATGAATCGCATTACGAAAGTAAGTTAATTAAAATTAAAAATTTGTTATTACTTTTTTACCAACAAATTAATAATATTTACATTATCCCTTTTCGCTAATCCTAGATTTATAGTGGAGCTTTTGAAAAGTTGGTAAATTTAAAAGAATTATTTCTAGGACAAAATGATTTGTCCACCATACCGGATGGCATGTTTTTAAATTTAAAATCTCTTATACGCCTTACAGTCTTCTCCAATAATCTCACCACTTTAGAATCGGCCGACTTTGAGGGTCTTACAAATGTTAGAAATCTAATGTTAAATAATAATAATTTAAAATATATAAATTCCAAAGTATTTGCACCTTTTAAAAATTTAGAAAAATTGTAAGTTTCCCAACATATTTTCCTGTAAATGTATCTTTATTTATACTTTAATTTTTTTTTTAATTCTAGACGCATTGATTCCAACAAATTACAATACTTACCCCATGGTTCTTTTGCCCATCTACATAAACTTATTTCAGTTAAGCTGGACAAAAATCCTTGGCATTGTGATTGTCGTGCCCTGTATTTGGCCCGCTGGATAAGAGAACATAGTTCAAAATTGTGGGAAAGTGCTCCTATGTGTCATGGTCCCAATGATTTGGATAACCGTGAGGTGGGTTTGTTACGTTACGATGATCTCTGTGGGGGCCAATGGGCTAGTATGTTGGCATTATCACCACGTTTACCTGTACGCAAAAATCGTTTTTCTGCGCCCATGAATTATACTGATTATTTTAATTTATACTTAAAACATATATACACATCCTCACCCGATCTACAGGATAAGGTGGATACATATCGAACAACCGAACGTAGTAGTAGTGGTAGTGTGGGAAGAAGAGTCTAATATAATTAATAATTGTAGAGATGATAATTGTACAAAAGGAAATGGAAACTAAATGTTGGTAAGAGGAAATTTTGTAAAGAAAATGTAAGTAAAGAATCTTGCTATTTTTCAAATGAATTTATTTATTTTCTTTTAGACTTTTCTTAAATGTTAAAGGATAGTATCTATTGATACAAATACTATTTATGATTATTTTTTAAGATTATTGGTTTTAAAAATTTTATTTAGATTACTAAATAATTTGTTTAAATAGAAGTATTATATTAAATACAAATATTATTTAATACAATTTGAATTTAACCAAAAGTTTATAAAAAAAAGTTTGTTTAATAATTAGTCTGTTAGGGTTATTTATATAATGGTAAGTATTTGTAATTTGCATTGCAACAATGAAAAAAAAAATTATGATCAAAAATATCTTGTCTAGAAATCTTCTTATAATTCCCAAAAAACAAATGCACTTTATATTACAACAATATCTTTCAAATAATTTTTCACCTGGTCACCCTAACTAGAATGCAACAAATTTCTGAAATTTCAAAATCGCACTAAAATTCCAAGCGAGCAAAATTTAATAATCATCATATTTAAAATTTTTTCCAATTTAAACTAACCCCTAAAGTATGCTACAAAAATCAATTTTACTTATTTTACATACAATCGGGTGCTACATATATTTGCAAACTAATTTAATAAAAGCCTTAAAGTATGCTTTAGTTTTTCGTGAAAAAAATAAAAATTAAGAAAAATCATACCTGCTATACGATTTTGGGTACCTGTTATTTTAGTGAAATTTTAAGTTTAACAAATTCGAGCATTCTGACTAAGGTGACCAGGTGGTATGAATTTTTATGATTTTTTCAGATTAAACAAACAAAACGTTTTATGAAATTAATTAATATTATTTGCGATTTTTATAGAAATTAAAGCAAAAAAAATCTGCTTTCTATGGAATTACGAATGATTTCAAAGAAAAGTAATTGTATTTTTTTGTATGATATTACATTTATTTGTGTATTTTTTTAATATAATTTTTAAAACAATTTTAATAGTTATTAACTATACATTAAAAAGAAGACAAAAAAGTTCATTTCAATATAATAAAACAAAGTTTTTTAATAAAAAATAAAATAATAATAATGATAATAAATACAACAGCAATTAAATTATGTATTTCTTTGTCCGCTTTAAAACATGTTTTGTTAAAAAATATAGCAGTTTTATAAAAAATCTTGATTGTATTATAAAAAAATGTTTCGTATATAGTAATAAATACTTAGTAAGTAATAAATACCGTTGGGAATTTAACCTACAAATACATTTTTCTATTTTTTCGTAATACAAGATGAAATACATGGATTCAGCTTTTCATTAACAATAGACATTAAAAAAACTCTTAAAATTACCAACAAAAATTAAAAAAAGAAAAGTTAAAAACTAAAAACTAAACATTAAAACAATATAAGAACATGAGAAGTTTTATTTTTAAGGATTTAAGAAGCGTATGTATATCTTAGGAAAAAATATATTAAATTAATCTACTTCTAATTTTCTAAAACTACCCACTACACCAGCATCAATGTCGCCTATATCATTGCCAGCAAAGTTGGCGGCATCTTTTGTTACTTCAATTTGCATATCATCCAAAGCCAAAATGGCAGCACGTTTTTGTTGCAATTTCAATTTGAATTCTTTAATCATATCGGCCAAAGGAACAGTGCCACCATATTCTTTAGGTAAAATGGCGGGATCAATTTTGGTTTTCAAAGCTTCAACATTTTTGTGAACCTAATAATAGAAAAAAAAAAAACAGTTAAGAAACTATTTAAAAAATATTTTTCTATATACTTACAATAATACGCTTCTTTAACTTATCGCTCAACATGGAAACCGCTAATTCAATAACTCTATTAGCATAATGGGGTATATTAATGAAATGTGTTTCCTTATGTCTCATAGGTGTCGAGTTCTGTATACACTTAATAATACTTCTCAAATCTGTCAATGACCACAAACTTACAAAACCCATATTCATACCACTTTCATCATTTACATATACATAACCAGCTACTTGTGATTCTTCGTCATCCAATAAAGCTTCACAGATCAGTGAATGTATACGAGCCATTTGAACCGATGTAAATTTGTAAGGATCAAATTTAGCTGCTACTGAAAATATTACTTGCCGGCCATGTTCATCACGCTGTGGTAAAGGTACCAAATAACCATTTTCGAAAATTTCATTTATAGCAGGATCTTCAATATCGAGTTTTTTAAACCATTGTGGAAAGAGTTGTCTAATGGTTAAGTAACGTTCTAACATTTCACATGCTGCCGGTACAGAGAATTTTTTTGTACGCAAAAATCTTAAAAGGAAAATTGAATCGGTACGACATTTTTTAATGTGTGGATGTTTGGCAATCCATTCACGAAATTGTGCCAAAGCTTGTTTGCGTATGTTTTCATCTTCATGTAACTCCTCTTTGGCTACTTTCTTAAGGTCAGCTGGTAGGGAGCAGACATAAGGATCGAAATCATCACCATTGGTGGGACCGTTTAAGTTTGGCTGTTGCATAACTTCGGTTTCTAACACTGAAAGAATAAAATAAATAAAAAGGATATAAGTTTAAGATGTAGGTTAAATTAAAGTACAGACATCAAATAATGATGGGTATAATAATTTCAATAATATGTTGATTGTTGTTTGTTATTTTGTATACTCGTTTTAGACCCGAAAACATATACATTCTGGATCCTAAATAATTGGAGGATTAAACTAACGATGTCCGTATTTCCGTCCGTATCATTTAATAAAATAAATAAAATATGTAAAAACGTATAAATTATTACGATTATGATAGTTTCCAAAATCGTATATTTTAGAGGGTTAATATGTTAATATATTTTTTGTTACTTTTTATTCTCATTTTAGACGCAAAAAAATATACATTCTGGATCCTAAATAATTGGAGGATTAAACTAACGATGTCCGTCGTTCCGTCCGCACCATTTAATAAAATAAGTAAAATATTTAAAAACGTATAAATTATTACAATTTTGGTAGTTTCCAAAATCGTATATTTTAGAGAGTTAATATGTTAATATTTTTTTGTTACTTTTTATTCTCATTTTAGACCTAAAAACATATACATTCTGGATCCTATATAATTGGAGGATTAAACTAAAGATGTCCGTCTTTCCGTCCACATAATTTAATAAAATAAGTAAAATATTTAAAAACGTATAAATTATTACAATTTTGGTAGTTTCCAAAATCGTATATTTTAGAGAGTTAATATGTTAATATATTTTTTGTTACTTTTTATTCTCATTTTAGACCCAAAAACATATACATTCTGGATCCTAAATAATTGGACGATTAAACTGACGATGTCCGTCTTTCCATCCGTACCATTTAATAAAATAAATAAAATATGTAAAAACGTATAAATTATTACGATTATGATAGTTTCCAAAATCGTATATTTTAGAGGGTTAATATGTCAGTATTATTATGTTGCTTTATATTCTCATCCTAAATGATTATAGGATTAAAACTATCATAACAATGTCCGTCTTTAATAAAGCAAGTAAAAAATTTAAAAAAGTATAAATTATTACAAGTTTGGTCGTTTTCAAAATCGTATCTTTTAGAGGGTTAATATATGTATTTTTTGTTACTTTTTAATCTCATTTTAGAGCCAAAAATATATACATTCTCGATCCTTAATAGTTAGAGGATTAAAACTAACGATGTCCGTCTTTCCGTCCATAACATTTAATAAAACAAGTAAAACATTTAAAAAAGTATAAATTATTACAAGCTTATATGTGGGTTTATATGTTAATATATTTTTTGTTACTTTTTATTCTCGTTTTAAACCCAAATACATAAACGTTCTGGATCCTTAATAATTAGAGGATTGAAGCTAACGATGTCCGTTTTTCCGTCCGCAACAATTAATAAAAAAATAAAACATTTAAAAAAGTATAAATTATTACAAGTTTGACAGAGTTTTCAAAATCATTCCTTTTAGAGAGTTAATATATATATTATAATTTTTGTTACTTTTTATACCCGCTTTAGACACAAAAAAATATACATTCTGGATCCTTAATAATTAGGGGATTCCAACTAAAAATGACTGTCCTTCCGTCCGTACGATTTAAAAAAACAAGTAAAACATTTAAAAAAGTATAAATTATTACTTTAGTTTACAATTCCGCAAACGATGAAGCAGATTAAAATTAAAAAAAAATACTTTTTTAATCGACCTATTCATAATACTTGGTGTGTGGGTTTTTATTTAAAAATCAAAGCATCCGCTTTTTTCGACCGGTATATTTTTTAATTAAAATATTGTATATTGTTTATTATTAGAGTGATCGACCGGTTTTTTCGGTTTAAATACTGTCGGTTTTTTTAAAAGGTTATTTTTTCGAATGTCAAATAAAACAGTTTTTTTTTTTTTAACAAAAAACCCTGTTTGAAAAAAATATATGTATTAAATACAAATATTTGAAGGAAAATTAAGGAAAATTTGTCAACTGATTAATATTCGTACAGTTGTTCTCTTGTTATGTTTTATAGATATAGTTTAATGTTAAATTTAAATTAATTGTGGTTTGTATAAGTTTCAAGAAATATTAAAATAATAATTATCTAAAGCTATTTTCACATTTGGAAAATATTTGATCAAAATTTCGTGACCACTAGTTTTGCAAAAATATTATTTGTCATTGTTTAATCTTGAAAATGTTTAATCTTGAAAACAGCGTCAAACAAAATTCGATAAAGTGTCAGCTATGATTAGTGACAAGTAAAAAATGTATTCCCATTAAACAACAAAAATTAGGAAATATTTTATATAGTGGTTACGTCATTTTGGTCAAATATTTGACTAGTGTGAACGTACCTTTAGTTTTTTCTCTTGTAACAGCTGTTACATTCTTACAAACAATTTAAATATTTTAGGTTTTTTTTTATTATTTGTACTAATATATTATTTCTTTTTTTAAAGCAGTAGTATTTCAAAGAGGTCTACCAGCAAAATACATTTCGAAAGAATTTAGACATGATTTTTCCATATTAAGTCATAGTTTCTGTACATATTATATAAAACAATCTCATTTTTGATGATTATTTTCTTGCCTTAATTAAAATTTGCTTCTTAAAATTATTATATATAAACAAATTTAACCTCAATATTATAAGATTTGTTGTTTTTTTTAGGGAAATATAGTCTTTTAATAAAAATATTTACTTCTGCAAAAAAAAAAATGCTCGAACTATTCCAAAACCGCTTTCTCCAAAGAGTCGAATAATTATATTTTTAATTATAAATCCGGGTCAAATGATAATTTTCAGCATACGATTTAAAAACAAAAAAAAAAAAAAAAAAAAGATGTTTGTCCTATTTTAGTCTTTTATTTTTTGCTTTGTATTATGTCATACACATTAAAAAATTTTGGAATTTAGCAGTTGGTTACTAATTTAAATTATTCATTATGTTATATTTCAAATCGAGTTTTTTTTTTTTTTTTGTAGCAAATTTTAAAAGTGAAACAAATTGTTTTTATATAGCAGTACCAAAAGAGAAAAGATGAAAACGAAATTAAAATTAGACCATTCACCTCCTCTAAGTTTTATCTATGATTATTTCTTTAAACATAAACTTTAAAACCCAAAATTTTAATTTAATGCAGCAAACGGAAACTACAACTTCTCATATTTGTGTATAGCTTCTAAAAGAACCCAATCTCAAGTTTTAAATTCAATTCAATAACATCTTAGGAATTGTCAATTTTATATTAGAAAACCTATAATAGGTTTGTTTTCGTACTTTTTTTTTGGGTAAAGTGAGAAAAAGCTCCCACAAAAATACAACAACGTACAAAAGTACGGGAACACAAAAATCCAAATTCTTTATTCAGAAATAATTTTATTTTTCATCATATTTGAATGTTTTTAATTTTTTTTTTAAATGCAACTTTCCTGTTAGTAACAAAAAACAAATATTTTTTTTTCGTTTTCGTTCAAATTTTTTATCGTATATTTTTATTTTCTTATTATTTAACAATTTACATAATCTACCCGAATAAATATTCTGGGTTGCTTTGTGCAAAAAGAGGAAGAACATTATTCTCTCAAAATAGCTCTCATTTGTCAAATTTTCTAGTACGGGAACGCTTTTCGGTAACATTGGGATCCCACGTGCTCCCAATTTAGAGTATGGGAATAAAGCTAATATGTACACATTTATTAAAAATTTTGTGTAATTTCAAACAAAACGCCATATAGTTCATTAGCTTAGCTATTAAACCGGATTTTTTTGATTTAAACTAAAACTTCTTCTATTTTGTTTTTATACCCTACACCACCATAAGTGGTTAGGGTATTATGCTTTTATGCTAATGTTTGTAACGCATAGAAAAAGTTATCCAACACCCACCTTAAAGTATACCAATCGATTCAGAATCACTTTTTAAATCGATCTAACAATGTCCGTCCGTCCGCCTGGCTGGCTGGATGTACATGTAAACCTGGTGCACAAAGTACGGGTCGCAATTTTAAAGATAATTTAATGAAATTTGGCACATGGGACTTTTATGACACAAGGAAGAAGCCTATTGAAATTGTTTGTGATCAGTCCATTATTTCACCCAGCCTCCATACAAAGGTCCCTCCGGAATAGAGTTTAAACACTCAAAAATGCCTTGAAAATAAGAATATTTTAGTGAAATTTAGTACAAAGAAGTTCTGTATAAGTATCAATCTTTGTACGAAATTTTATGAACAGCGGTCCGTAATTGACCACAGCTCCCATATGAATCCCTCTTCCGAAAATCACTTCAGTGTGCATAAAGTTAATATTCGACACAAATAAGTTTTACGTAAGTAGAAACAACATTGCCAATTTTAAGAGAATTGGTCCATAATATACCATATAAACCCTCTTCCTGGAATTGCCCTAGAGTGCATAAAATCATCTAGATGTTAGTATCAACGCATTATTCTGTATTTGTATATTTTGTTTTACATTTTGTAAAATTTGCCACAGGTGTAATATAAGTCCCCTTACCTAATATTTATGCTCGCACACAATGGTGTAGGGAATCATATAATCGTTATTGACCGACTATATCTTTTTTTCTCGTTGATTTTAAAGAAGTTTACAATCAACTTAGCTTAGGCAGCACATGCATACATACATACTTACATACATATATACATACATATGGTAATCAAATGGTCAATAAACTTTATTATCTTCAAATTTGATGGTGGGATTTTCAATAAGTTAAATTTTAATATACTGATTTAATTCATATTAACGTCTAATATAAAAATTACAAGTTCAATGTCAATGAAAAAGAAAAGATGTTGGAAATCTATTTGGAAAAAAACATGATTTGAAAATTTACGGCATTTGACATGTTAAAGAGAGTTTCTCAGCAGTTTTATAAAACAAAGCGTGATTCAGCAAAATTAATGTTAATTAAAAAAAAATTTACAGCATTTATAAACTACGACTTTGTACACTACAAATCTTGGGTTAGAAAAACAAAAACTAAACTTTTTGAAAATACACAAAGTCAACCATTTAGAGTGTATTAATTTAACATTTCAAAGAGATAACTGTTTGTATATATGTATGTATGCATTTGGAAAGGCATATGCGCCTTCAAGGTGTAATTTTTTTGTTGTATCATTTTCTTAATTTCTACAGTCAGTATAACCTTATTATAAAAATTTTTTAAATGAGTTTATTGATTTAGAAAACAAAAACAGTTTAAAGAAATTATGAAAATAAAAACGAAAGTTATAAGAGATTCCGAGAGTCTTCAAGTACATTTTAAAATGTATCAAATATATGAATAGCATTTTACTTTTAAGCAATAAAACAAACAAATAAATTAACGAATTTAATTTTCTTTAGGTCATATACAGATTCCTAAAAGCAATTTTAACATATGTAAATATACAAGTTTAGTTCTCTTTTGGACGGATCCAGAATCTTGCTTTTAATAGAAAATAATCTAACAATTATTATTTAGTCCATCTAATTCTTCACAATTAAAAACATTTTAAAAAGTTATTAAATTATTATCCCAACAAAAGAAGAACACCAAAGAAGTCAAAAAGATCCTGAACTTTTGATGCAGAAGTAGTGCAAATTCGGATTGGAAGATGTTCTCTTTTTTGATACCTATTCACTGAGTAGGAAGTCATTTTCACGATGTCATATAAAATTGATTTTTTATGTACTTTTTGTATCAATTCAAGGAAATTACTTTAAACTTTTATATAAACATAATATTTTTTATTAAAAGAAGATGCAAAATAATATTTTTCATTGGATTAAAATAGTTATTATTAAGTTACAAGTATTTAAAAATTTTCAACGTTTTATATCAGAAAAATTTATCTGAATCGCTTTTTAAAAACATCTTTGGATGATGTTTATATAACTTCTTAAGCACAAGAAACCATACATTTACTGAAACTTTGGAAGTAATGAAAAAGTACTTCCTAAAAATGACTTTTTTTTGCTGGGTATAAATAAATTATTCTGTTTTTAATATAATGAAGCTAAATTCTCGTAGCAAACGTGCTTATTATATGGTTTTCGGTGCATTTTTCTATGTCTGGAATTAGTTTTGGTGTCTTTTCGGACATAGAATAAGTTAAGAGATTTGTTATGTTATCTCGGGGAGAAAGATCCCAAAGATTGTGACTGATAGACAAGAATGAATTTCGAATACTAAAGCGATAAATTATACTTTTGCGGCAAAGAAAACCTAACTTAAACAAAAATAAATGGACTAGATGGAATTTCACGTACTGAACATGAGTTTGCGAATATCTAACTTTATGATAAAACATTTAACTTGTTAATAACTTTTAATGAGCCCAATTTTTTCAATTCTGCATGAAAAGTGGAATAACTCCAAAACTATTGAACTGATAAAAAAGGGCCAAATATTAGACATGCCCATAAAAAATCAAAACCTGAAAGAAAAAAACTGAAAACATTTTTTTTGCCGACCAGTGTTACTGGACGTTGTGATTTTGGATATCACAGAAAATATTAAACCAAACAGTTCAGCTTTTTCTTAATACAAAATGAAACATTTGACCATGTGATGTGTGATTGCATTGGAGAACATATTTATCTGAGTAATTGTAAGTATGTATTAGTTATATTTTTAGGTCCTGAATAATTTGTTGACATTTTGAATTCGGGACTGATTTCGAACACAGACAGGTTAACAGAATTGTTATGATATCTCGACAAGAAAGATTACTAAGCTGCTACTGATCGACAAGTGTTAACTTAGAATAATAAAAAGATAATTTAACGGAACTTGTGATCTTAAATACCATAAATACATAAATATATCACAGGAAATGTTAAAACCCGCAAGCTTAACTTATCCCTAATGTACGACGAAGCAACTGAACTCTGTAATTGCTTCGTCTTGGGGTCTGTCTTAAAAGGCTTGTTTTCTCACCAATCAAATTAATCTCTGTTACTATCGATGATCGATTATTCAGATAAAAAGTTTTTTTTTTTTGGAATTTTATAGTTTTTCGAAAAACATATATTTCTTAACAAAAACTTAATAAATCTTATAACAATCAAGTTAAAATTTATTAAATAATTTATTAGGAAAACAATTTGTAATTAAGGTAAAAAAAAAAAAAATAATCATCAAAACTGAGACCAAGTTTTATATATTTCTAGATTATTCCGGTGCACTTCGCTACCCCTTTGGATACGATAACTAATATTTTCTTTATGTGCGCTACTATTGCCCTTAGACCTGTCCGAAATTTAATTAAATAGATCTATTCGTTCATTTTCATTTTATCAATGCAATATGATAAGAAAGTAGTTTCCACAAAGTTTGAGGGCTGTAAGTGTAATAGTTTTTTAGATAAATCATTATGAATATCTGCACCACTCCCCCTGCATGTCACTAACGTAACAATTTGTAAAAAAAAATACACTTTACGCGCTTCGAAATAAGCCTTACTACGATGAACTAAACGAATAAGTTCGCAATATTAAGGAAGAAAATAACAATACGTGAAACTAATCTAGGTGTTTATTATAAATAAAACATTTGCTTCTTTTTCAGCAATTATGTTAGAAATGTATTGCTTTCAACTGGGAACTGGCCAAAAAAAATTAATGCAATTCGTAAGGGAATGTGGAAGCGCTATTTTACTTTTCTCCTTATAAACTTGCATCGTTCGACGCTCGACTTTTTTACTGGAAACTTAGAGAATTAATTTCAATTTAACTTTAAACTGTATTCACAAAACATAACAAGAAATTAGACTTTATGAATATTAATCAGTTAAAACATTATTAGTAAATTTTCATTTAAATATTAGTTTTTAGTACATATGCTTCTATATAATAAAATTTTTATTTTTAGAATCTGTTTTTTGTGTTTAAAGAAAACCTTCTATTCTCCATTCGAAAAATGAACATGTTGAAAAAACCGACGGTACTTAAACCGAAAAACTCGGTTGAAAACCGAGTCGCTCACCTTAGCTGTTACCTATACCCTAAGTTTGCGATAGTGACACTTTTATTTAACGAAATAGAAATTTTTATATATTATCAACTATCTCAGTAACAAAACGATATTTTAACGATATCGAAACGATACCATCTAGGAGATAAAAATTATCGTATATGATAAACGTTTTCGAATCTAAAACTATTGCTTTTGCGGACTAAAGTACCTTTCCTTATAATATCGCTTTTACATAAAATTCGTTTTCGGTATCGTAATTTTCAAAAATACCGATAATAAAATCGTCATGGACCTCATTTTATCCGAATGCTATTTAATACTAAATTTTTTTTTCAATTAAATGCTAATGTAAAATATAATTATAAAGAAACATAAATTGCTAAATAAGAAAAAATCCTAAATAAATATAAAATATATTAAAATCATAATACATGACACATATGTACATATTTTCATGCAAATACCATCAATTATAATATTTATTAGTTATTCCACAGGTTCAAATTTTTATAATTACGTCCCCAAAAAATTTGGTTGGACCATTAAAAATCAGTTAACTACTGATTTTGTATTACCATTTATTCTCAGTTTGTGTATATTGTTGAATTTTTTTAATTTTAATATTTTTATTTTGAAATTTTTTTCCAAATGTTTATTTTTTATTTTATTTTATTGGAAACAAAATTTTCAAATTTTTCATAATATCGTTTTCTGCAATACAATATGATATTATAATCCTAAAATGTTATCATTTTCGCTATCATATAGGGCATTCAGACCGACGCGAAATTACGTACTTTCGTGATTTCGGCCGAAATCAAGTTGAAATTACGTCATTTCATTTTGTGTAATTTCGGCGAAATTACATTGAAATTACGATGCCTATTTCCGTGCAACTCTGTACATGGTTAGAAAAAATACTTTTTTTTTCAACTATGTACTGCATGTTTCAACCGTGAGAAAAAAAAACAATTCACAGCTGATCTTAACCTAGTGTCTACATTAGGCAAATTTATATCAAAACAAACGTCAAAATCAGTGCGAATATGTACAAGGTAACCTTAGTTAAACAGTTGATTATTATTTTGGTTGTTACAGTTGTCAAACTGCATATATAAAAACAATAATGAATACGCCATATTGTTGTTTTTGTGCAACTGTTGCCACCTTCCACAAATTCGCGTTAAGTTTGACATTTGTCTTGATAAAAAAATCTCTAATGTAGATACTATGTAAATTTAAACACAAATCTTTAAATTAATTATTAAAGTGATTTTGCAAAATGAAACTTATCCTTTTTACATTATTAATTGTTGCAAATTAATAATTTCCAATTTTGTAAGTAATTGTTTCTTATTTGTTTCCATTACAAAATACTTTATTTACCCCTATAACAATTTAAAATGTAAACAATAAGTATCAGCTGTTCACGAAATTACATCAAATGTCATCTAGCCAGTATGAACGCTCTAGATTTCATTCGTAATTTCGGAATGAAATTTCGTAATTTCGCGCCGGTCTGAACAAGGCTATATATACAGTTTGTATGGCTTATTGTTTATTGGGATACAACCTTTGGTGGCTTCATTCGCATTGATTGTTTAAGTTAAACTTATTAGATTTTTTTAAGGTGTTTTCTTATGACGGCTGTTCGTACTTTTCTTCGCGGACCCTTTCAGTAATTTTCTTTGCTAATATTTTCATTCCTTAATATGTAATAATATTACAAATGCAAAAGGAGTAAAACAAGATCGCCAAGAGAAACAAACCATACAACATTTAAACTATGATGAGAGCTGTGTTCACAGATTGGTAAACAAGCTAGTAGACTCGGTCTCCTATTTAAAAGACACTGTGTTAGCAGAGAAGATCCCTGAAAGAAGGAACAGTTCTTTCCTTTGTATACATCCTGACCGCAACTAGACACAAATTTCTCTGGAAACACTTATAAAGTATTTATTATTTCTCGGATTTCTTAAAATGCTTCTGCTCGAGAAATTAGAAATCTAAATTCATAATGGAAATCTAGAGGCGCATCAAAAAATTTCAATTATTTTATGAACCAAAAAAAAAAACAAAAAAAAAATACTTGAGTTAAAAAAGGGTCACAATATTAAATACCATTTCTTTGTAATAAACTCTAATAAAATATATTTTCTATGGAGAAATCGCGATTTTTAATATAAATATTTTTTTGTAATTTAATTAGGAAATTCTAACTAAGTACGTTTTGATAATGCGAGTAATTTTTACGAAAATTATACATAAACTTCTAGTTTGTAGAAATTTTTATATCTTAAACTTAAAAATGCAATAACTAGAGTCACTTTATATTTATACAAATGGATATTAATGTACCATCAAAAAAAGTTAAGGCCTAAAATCAAAAATTTTTAATAATATCTCATATATCTCACTTCCAACTTTTTCATTCAGATACTGTTACTACTAATTACTAGACTCGTTACCTGGAATGAGACGTCATTATTTTTCTCATTTCTTTGAGTAGTGGAGTAACTAGTTAGCAGTAAATAACAAGTTCATTTAGTTCTGCAATAGCTCAGTTCACTAGAGCGACTGCGTAGCACTCAGAAGGTTGTCGGTTCCACCCCAAACTAAAGCCAAATTTTTTAGGAAATTATTAGAATTTCTATTGGCATGTCAAAACTATTAACAACGCACACAAGTTTAACTTAGGGCCTGATTCAGTATGACAATCAAATTGTTTGAAAATAAAATTTGTATGAAAACCACTCAAAAAACATTTGAAAAAATGAGTAATTTTCATACAAATTTTATTTTCAAACAATTTGATTGTCGTACTGAATCAGGCCATTATACATGGCGTAGTGAGTAAGACAATAGTCTTTAAAACATGAAGGAAAGTTTTTGCCTAGTTTCAAATATCAGTTGAGCCAACTTTTTGCTTTTATTTTCTTACCAATTTTGTAGTTTTGTAGTATTTGATTAACTACTTATTTAATTGTTCAAAATAAGTACTTTAGTAATGGGGAGCCATGAATTCGTAGACATCGCCATTTAAAGGTAATGAGTTTTTCACCCGAATTATAAATAGTTACCATCTTTTGGCAATGTAATATGTTGGCTTACCGGGTAAGTAAGTTTTCGCTGGGAATAAACAAATTGGTGTCAATTGCAACTATTTCGCAAGAAATTAAACATTGTTATAAATATGAGATGTTAAGTTTTTTTTGTAAGTTTTTTATTAAACAAAATAATAATACCTTTCGTTACGGCTACATATACAAACTTTATTGGTCAGAAATTAGCTCAACTTTAAGGACAGAAAAATAATAATTTTAATATTTAAAGAAATTATGAGATTTTTGATACCGCGAAAAAAAATTCACTAGAATACTAATTAATTGTATAACAAAATTAATTGCCTTATTTTCAAATAACTCATATTAATTAAAGAAAGAAATCTCTTAAAAAAAATCTTGACAAAAAAAAAAATCGCACAATATTTATGTTTTTATAATTTTCTGATAAAAAAAGCACACTTTTTCATACACCAAGTATTTGACATTTATCTTTACCATCACAGTGAATCTATTAATTAACATATTTTATTTAAACAAAGTTTTACACAGAGAGAAAAAACCGAGGTTAATCAATGTAAAAAAACCAGCCCATTTTAAATAACTCATACTTAGTTAACATAACCAAATACATCATTAAATTTAACATATATTTTGGTATACATTTTATGCTAAAAGTCAACAATTTTCAACAATAAAAGAAAAAATAATAAAAAATCCGAAAATAAATAAAACCTCAAGCGATCATGATTATTAGTAACTGAGTAAGTAAGATACCAAAAGTAAAGAAGAAGGAAACAAATAATAAAGAAGACGATACGAAAGTAAATGTTTAAACATTTATTTAATATTCTGTAATTTCCTGACCTTCACACAATTTTTATTTTAAATTTTGGTATACGATTGGTTAACTATTTTTTTTTTTATATAAATTTGGTGGTTTTACTTATTTAGGTTATAACACCAGGTAAATTTTGTTTTTAATCTTCTACAAAAACAATACAATAAAGGAAGAAAAAAATGTAAAGTAGCGCAAAAATAAAAAACACATGTTAACTTGATTATTATATTTTCAAGCCAATTTAAGTTAAACAATACACAATAAGAGAAATACAGAAATAAAGAAAAAAAAAATAATAATAATAATAATAAAATAACATGTTACATCATTTTCAGTGAGTCTTAAAAATTGGCTAAAAGTTTTAAAAAGCACCATTAAATAAGAAACGCATTATATGTGTTTGTGTGTAAGTTTGTAATATTTGCGATTATATTGTTTTCAATTATTCGGTTAATGATGTAAACGAAATAAAATAATATAAAAACCATTACAAAATTGTGCTATAACATTTTATTATTTTATTTAATGTTATAATAGTTAATGACTAAAATTTAAGGAATAATTGTATGAAGAAAACTAAATAGACTTAAGTTTTGTTTTCAAAAATAAAGATTATTAATTGAAAAACTTGAGAAATATATAGCATGCTTCAAATAATAAGTTTATATTTCAATTAATTATAAAATTAAAAAAATATATAATAAATTACACTCTGTTACAAAATGACACTTTTGTTTACTAGGAAAACTAACTAATGTGGAGTTATTACATAACAATTTTCCAAAATTCAGAAACACACTCTATATTTTGAAAGAATAAAAAAAAAAAAATCATTTCTAGATTTTCAAATTGATTTACATATCATGAGAACGTAGTTTTTAAATGTATTAAAATATTTCGTATATTTTCGAAATAGGTATTTAAGATTTTTAATTTTATTTCCTTTAAAAAAAAATCGACTTTGATGTCATTTTTTAACCCTTTTCTTTAAAACTCCATATATATCTATAGCTTTAAATGCTATTTTGTTTAGACATATATCAATGTTTACAATTAGTTAAAAACTCAGAAAGTTATTAAACATTTTCTAATGTTTATCAGTAAATTCTTTATATATTTTAAGACAAAGTATTTTAAATTTGTGTTTTATTTGGAGCATACTTTCAGGGGCAAAAATTAAAAAAAGTATGGAAAGTTCAAATTGATTTAAAATACATTATACTATTTTGTATATGATGTATATTATAACATATTCAAGATTTATTTTTTTTAATTTTATTTTTTGTACTTTTTTAACTTTTTTTCTCTAAAGCTGAATCTATTTATATAAATAGTAAAATAAAAATAAAATGAGATATTAATCTTTAGAATCGGTTAAAAACTAAACATTTTATTAAATATTTTCTAAAGTTGCTTTATATATCTTAAGACAAAATATTTTAATTGATATTTTATTTGAAGCATACTTTCAGGGGCAAATTAGTTTTTATTAATCCATTAGAAGTAACGAATTTATTTAGCAGGATATTTTTGATATTTGTCATCAATATATCTACCATTTTTTTCGTTACTATAAATTAGTATATGTTACTTATTTAAATGAGAATGAAAAAAAAAATATTGTCCTCTATTCTCTTGAAAAACAGCAGATAATTCAGCTATACTCAATTGAGTACGATAACTTCTAATGGGTTAATTTTAGAATAAAGAGAGATATTAATCTACAAAATCGGTTAAAAACTAAAAAAGTTATTAAACATTTTCTAAAGTTTATCAATAAATTCTTTATTTATATTAAAACAATTTATATTTTATTTTTGAAACATACAAAAAGTTAAAAAGAAAAAAATTATGGAAAGTTTAAACTAATTCTTAGAGATAAAATGCAATAAACTCTTTAGTTTTTGTACAACTTAAAAAATTTAAATCTTGTTATATTAACAAGAAATATTTTTATATAAAAAAATACAATAAATTGTAGACAAAATTAAAAAAAAAAATTATTTACCTACACATAATTAAATTTATACAGTTAAAAAAAAACTATTTCTTCTACTTCCTAAAACAGTTTAGAGTTAAATACACATTAATAAAGGAATCTAACCAAATACAGTAAAAAATTTGAGGATCTATTGGAAATCTTTAAAACCAATTTATGAAGTCTTCAAGAAGGCAATATGTAATGTTTTACTGATTTTTTTATTTTAACACAGTGTAGATCATTATTTCTAAAAACAGTTGCTTGAATATGGCGAAAGTCCCAAAAAGACAATTCAAGTTATTAATACAGACTTTAATTTAGAAAAAAACATTTATTTTAGGAAGGATGAAAGTAAGTTTAAATTTTAAACAAATAGCAATTGCTTTTATTCTCAAACAGAGGCAGTTTTTTGTTTGTACTTCGAACATGGCATCCTCAGCTTTTACGCCACATTCCCTAACTTGAACAAACGAATGGTATATATTCCATTCTGTCGGAGTCTAATTATAGTCCACAAACTCTACCTTGGTACCGTCAAATATAGGTAAAGGTGACACTTGTTAATGGTCCTTAGAACCGGCTCAGTCTGTTTCCGTTTAATTTTTTCCAGTTACCTATCAATGTGTTAGTTTATCATTCTTAATTACTTTTTAAAATTTATGACAAAATTCAATATTTCTAAATTTAAACAGTTATTTTATCCCTTAACAATTTAATCGAATAAGTTACACGTTTTTCTTTTTGTTTTCTTTTTAAGATTCAATAGATATTATACTCATAAACGCAATTTATTATTTATATCTCTAAATGTTTTTTTTTCACCCAACAATTTTCTTCTCAAGCTCTACACACCACATAACAGGGATGGAAAATGAAAATATTTTTGGGTATCAAAATAAATTTCAAATAGTTCCTTTTTAACCTCAAAGTACTAAAATTACAATTTTTAATAATTATTTATTTTTTATTTAGTGCAAAACTCAAATAACGTAATTTGTATATATTTAAAACGAAGGATTAAATACGATACCAAATCTTTAAATGATTTTATTCAGATTAATTATTACAGTTATTAAAATAAACTTTAAGGAGAACAAAGTCCAAGATCAATTCCTTAAAATCAAGCTTTAGTTTTGTTAAAATATAATTCATTACCTGATGTCTTTAAAATTTGGAACATTCTCACTTCAAATTCATTTACAGAGTAAAAAACTTGTAGTTTTTTTTTTTAGTAATGGTTGTACATTTGAGAGTTTACAATTTTATAAATTTAACCTACAGCTCAAAGACCCAGCATTTAGTCAAAGATAATGGTCATTACAATTTCTTTATTACTTCTGAAAATTTATTGTAAATATGTATAAATCAAACGTGTTAAAAAAAACTTCGATTTCTATTCGAAAATTATATATCTTCAAAATATATTATCATTTAAAAATTTATTTTTAATTCGAATTATGGAATATCCAGCTAATCGAGGGAGTACTTCGGTACTTTTGAATGCTAAATAGTATCAAAAAAGTACTATAGTATTAAGTTTTCCATCTTTGCCACATAATAAAAAAAAATCGGTTGCTGGCACCAATTTTGTAGCATAAATTTTACAATACGAAACTAGTTTTAAATATTTATCTCTTTTTCGCTGTTATTTACTTAAATCATGAGAGCTGGAAACTACTATAAACGTCACAAGTAAACAATAAGTTTTTAAAATAAATATTATTAAATATTTATTTTAAAAATATTTAAAATTTAAATTTATTATGATTATGAGGATAGTATAAATCTTAAAAGAATTTATTTACATAATGATTTATAATAGAATGGAAAGGGATTTATTTTTATTTAATAATACAAAATCTGTAAATTGAAAAAATAATAGAAATTTAAAAATGAAGATTTAATAAAAACAGTATAATTACAACAGTATCTACAAATTTAACTATCTAAATAAATTTATTAAAAAATACAATTGGACAAAAACTAATGAACATATTCGTTTTTATCTCTAATAACTAAAACATTCGATACATTTTTAATTTTGCCCCAAAGAGTATGCTCCAAATAAAACATAATATAAAATACTATGCAAGAAAAGAAAAAATATTGCCAGTTGTTTATCAAAGATTAAAAATTGTTTCAATTACTTTTTTAATCGTATCAATTAATCGAATCTCCAAAATTTAAATTTTCTATTATTTTTATTAAAAATAAATTTTTTCATTTTTTTGGTAAACCTAAATATAATTTTCCAACTTGTCATTAACCTGAAGCTTGTGAAAATAATTTTATTGTAAATCGAAGTAAAAATTTTTAAAGTTCAACGCAAAATCAGCTGTTGCATAACATTTGCAAACTTTGCTGAATATCTCTAATATATTTTTATTTAATATTAATAACTTTTTAAAATTGTTTCTTTAATTTATTTATTATAAACAAAACCATTTGTTGCGCATCACCTACTTTTACAAATAAAAAGTAATTGTAACAATTATATTTTGATTAGCTTTAAATTAAACTTTATACTGAAATCGTAATGGAGATTTAAATGGTTAAAAAACAAAACAATTATGTGAAAATTCCATTTAAATTATTGAACAAATAATAAATTATTATATAATGGCAAAGAGTAAAAGCAAAGTCTATTTAAATGGTTATTCTAGCTAAGTAAAATTGAACTATAAGTGGTAAAAATGTGGGTTAATAATGCAATTAACAAATACATATTTTAAATAAATGTTTTGTTGTCATGAGTACCCTTTAATTTACAAAAAACAAAAAAAAAAAAAAACTATTTATAGCTTTTAATTTAAATTCTTAATCTTTACTGTTGAACTTTAACATTTATTTTACAACCTTATTTGTTTATTAACTATTAACTATTATCATTATATAATAAAATCTTTCGGTTTTAACCTTAAACTTGAATTTTAATAAACCTATACCTACAACAACAATAAAATTTATGTCAACAAATTTCAAACAAATATTTCAACATCTTCCGTATATTACACGGATATTATTGTTATTATTTATTTTAAATTTTTAAACAGCTCAAGTACGCCTTAACTAAATAAAGATCATCTATTCAAAACTAAAGCACGTTTTCTTAAAACAAATAAAAAAAAAACTAGAAACGTTTGAACCTTAAAAAAAATAATTAAATGCAACACAATACATTTGTATCGTAACTGTAGTTTTTTTTAAGGTTTAATCAAATAAATAAATTTTTGTTATTTTTTTATTTTGACAAACCTCATCAAGTCTCGTTTGTTTTTTAAAAACGTATTACTTATGTAAAAAAAAAAACATGTAAATTTTAATATTTGTGTTGTTAATGTTTTCAGTTTGCCAGAAAAAAATTAATTTAAATATCAATATTTTATTGAAAAGAAAAAAATTTTGAAAAAATACGTAAATAAATATAAAAACTCGTCACGTTCAGGGTAAAAACAATTTTTGTCTAAGAATCTCTAAAAAAGTGAACAAAAAAATTAATACAATTTTAAACTTGTTATAAAATTCAAAATGTATTTTGTTTATTAAGTGAGCCAATGCAAATGCTCGTAAATAATATGCCCCATTCCAGAGAATAAAAAGTCTTTAACATAAGAATTTAAATTGGACTTAAGTTTTGTTATTAATCAAAGTGTTTTTGTTTTCATAATTAATTGTGATTTTAATTTATTTTAGAAATGACTTTTAATGTATTTTCTTATTTTAAAGTCTATTTATTGCATATTTTGCATTAAAAGCATATTTCGTCATATATTGCCAATTTGATATTTATTTAAGTATATTTTAAATTTTTCCCCAACTTTAAATGAGCAAAAAATTTTAATTATTGTTATGAGTATGAAACTCTATGGCAACATCGTAATTAGGCGCTTTGAAAGACAATTATTGTTGGTTTTCGTTGTACTCTAAAGGTACTTTATAACGTAAATGTTATATATTATTTAATTACTATACTGTACTACAGGAAAAAATAACTGGAAAAATTATATAGTGTTATAGGTTTCCTAGAGGACACCTTAAATCATAATTAAACATTTCCAATACATCCTCAAAATTTTGAGTTATACTCAAAACACTGTTTCAGTTAGGTCCGTCATTGTTTTTTTGATTCTTTTATTTTATAAACTCTCTAAGAAAGTAAAAGAATTGGGCTTTTTAATTGTATAAATTTAATTATTAAAAAAATTTAAAAAATTAATTTTTTTATATAAAGAAGCAAAGTTTTTAAAGAGATTTTTGTTGTAAATATAATAATGTCATTTTTTTTTTTTTTAATTGGACAACATAATAATGTCTTAAACATTAACACATTTTTACATTTTTTGGAATGAATCAAAAATCAAGAAGACTTAAAATAAATTGTTTAAATTTTCATATATATTTTCAATTTGTAAAAAAATTT
The DNA here is from genome assembly GCA_932274085.1 of Protocalliphora azurea. NCBI lineage: Eukaryota > Metazoa > Arthropoda > Insecta > Diptera > Calliphoridae > Protocalliphora > Protocalliphora azurea. The sequence goes on along the minus strand of OW026522.1, from coordinate 133,133,403 downwards.
TTGAAATTTTCTTCGGAAAATTGTAGATTTTTAATGATTTTTAGTTACATTATGGGAACAGAAGCGCTTTCTATATTCATTTACCATTTGCAACCAAATCTAATAAAACTAAACCAAAGATTTAACAAAACTTTTGCAAAGTTATTAAAATTTTCATTATGAACAATTTAATAATATCTATGAACAAAATTTTATTTTTTATGAAAAAAGTTTGGGAAAAAAAAGTCATGTTCGATTTATAATATTTTTCAAATATATGAATTCTTTTTCTCTATGTAATAACTTAAACATTCGATACATTTTTCATTTTTGCCCCAAAGAGTATGGTCCAAATAAAACATGATATAAAATACTATGCAAGAAAAGAAAAAATATTGCCAGTACTTGATCAAAGATTAAAAATTGTTTCAATTACTTTTTTAATCGTATCAATTAATCGAATCCTCAAAATTTAAATTTTCTATTATTTTTATTAAAAATAAAATTTTTCAAAAATTTTTTTTAAATTTTATTTATTAATTGGATAATAAAAATCAAAGATTTTAATGTTTTTTAATTGATAACTTAAGTAATTCAAAATACAATTTTTTTAATTTCAATTAATAAATTAATTGAATTTGTATTTTTCATAACTGAATTTAATATATTAAATACTTCGTTTTTGAGTAATATATACAATTAGAAAAGAATTCAAACCATTTTTTTTTATTTCTTAAACACATAAACTATTTATTGATAAGTTTTTGAGTTTTTTACTGATTTTTAAGATTGATGTTTCGTTTTTTGTTTTTAATAAAATCGGAGTTAGAACTATATATGGAAATATGTTGTTTTTAAGAAAACAATTAAAAAAAAAAATGACATTAAATCTGAAATTTTGGAAAAAGAAAAATACAACAATTTTATAAATGTTGAATAATTCATCATTCATATATTTTGCATACTTATAAAATATATCAATATAGTTAGAAATCTACGTTTCTGCTCTTACTAAATCAATTAAAAAATCTAAAATTTGCTTAAAATATAGGAAGCTATGAGTTTCTTAGTAGAGGAACTAACCTCAAAATTTGTTTTTCGAAATATATTAAAATTTAGAGGTAATTTTGTAGCAAAGTGTTACTATATAAATTATTTAAAACTATTATTACAATTCTTAATAATAAATTACAGTGACAATTTGAGAGATCAGAAGTGACTTGCAAAACAAGCTAAAGTTCTGCTAATTAACTTTTTAAAATTTTGTTTAGAAAGAAAAAAATTTCCCTAATTTATCATTTTAATAGAATAACAAGAAAAATAAACAAAAATAGAAAACAAAACAACAAAGAAACGATATTTATATATTTTAAGAGACATTTGCCTCAAGACAACGAATTCATATTTAAATGGGTATTTGCATATATACATATTTGTTAGAGTTTTTTTTATTTATACTTATAGAAAAAAAAAACAGACAGATATTGTTAAATAATTTCTCAAAATATTGCAAAAATAAAATATTGAGTAAATAATTATTTATTTTTTTTTTTTTAATATGTTTTATTTTTATTATTTTTTAGTTTTGTATCTCTTTTGCTATTTTGCCATATACTAGTTGTTATTTTGTATTTCAATATCTTAACCTTGATTATGTTACGTATGAGTAAAATATTTATAAACTTATAAAGTTGTATTGCGATTGTTTGGTTTAATTTTTTATTTTACATGCCCAAAGAAAACAAATATAAAATAATATAAAAGAAGTCAATATTAAATTAAAAAAATAAAAATAAAAAAATAACAAAACAATAATTTTGTTGCACCATTTTGTTTCACTTGGCATATTAATGAAGTCTTGTTTAAAGTTTTCAATACATCAAATTGTAAATTTGGTTATTCAAGTAAAATATCAAGTGTTATTATTTGTTGTTGCTGTTATTTTATACTTAAGAAAAGGGTAACGTTTATATTTTTTTTTATTTTTATTTGTAAATGATAAAGAATTGTTATTTATAAAACATGATTTTTGTTAAAGAATTTATTGAAATTTAGTTGATAGTTGTCAGGGTCTTGATTGAATTGAAAAATAAAATTAAAATTCTTTAAGAAAATGGCCTCCAAAAAATGTCGTCTATTGAAGGTTTCTTTTATAATGTTTAAATGAAGAACTTTAAAAATATAAACTATGTTACATAATAAAAATCAAAAAATGTAATCAAAATTTGAACTACGTAACGTTATTTATTTTTAAATTAATTTAAAGGTTGATTCTGTAAAAAATGTTCTGCTACAAAATAACACTTTTTTATTTTTACTCGAAAAACGATCTAATGTGGTTCGGAAACACCTTCTGTTTATTGAGATATTTTAGGTTTTCAAACTGATTTAGAAAGCTAAAGAACGTAGTTTGTACATAAATATAAAAATTTACTTTCATTGATTTCAGCTCATAATACTTAAGCATAATTTCTTAAGCATTAAAACTTTTTTTATATTTTTTCAAATGAATCAAAAGTCATGAAGATTGAAAAAAAGCATTTTAAATTTTCAGTTATATTTTCAATTTGTAAAAAAAAAAAAAAAAATTGGAAAATTGTATGTTTTTTATGATTTTTAGTTACATTTTGGAAACAGAACAGAAGCGCTTTTTGTCAAAATGTTGTGCTGCAGAAAGCGAGCAAAATTATGCAAATTTCTAAAAATTATTTTTTTAACAGATTTCTCTTGGATTTTTGCCATTTTAGGGCATTTTTTATTCATATTTTCATGTATAACTATTTTCATTTAAAATCAAATCTAATAAAACTAAATCAAAGATTTAACAAAATTTTTGCAAAATTTCAAACATTTTCATTAGGAATAATTTAATAATATCTATAAACAAAATTTTATTTTTTATGAAAAAAGTTGGAAAAAATCATGTTCGATTTATAATATTTATAAAAAAATTTTCAAAATTATAAATTTTTTTCTATGTGCTTATATTAATATATTTTATATACATTTATTCAAAGTAATGAATAATTCAACATATTTAAATTTATTTCCTTTATTTTTTCAAAATTTCGACTTTGTGCAAATTTTGTAGATTTTTTCTTTAAGTAAATATATAGTTTTAAATGTTATTTTGTTTAGAGCAAAAAACATAACATTTTAAAATCGGTTAAAAACTCGAAAATTTATTAAACATTATCTATAATTTGTCAATAAATTATTCATATAAATTTAAGATAAAGAAATTTAAATTATTTTTTATGTAAAGCGTATTTCCAGGCAGTGATGCCAACTATTACCAACGTAAACGCGTAGAAATGTTTGGAAAAAAGTGCTAAAAAGGGATAAATTTAAAAAGACAACAGTTTTGTGGTACAATCACGACAAGTTTTGTGGAAAAGCACAAAAATGGTAATTAAAATTTATTTTGAAAAGTAAAATGAAACAATCATTTGGAACGTACATCTCATAATATTAATAGCAAACTGGGTAAATTAAAATGCTGGTTATGGAGATTTTATTATTATGAACCTCGATCCAAAATTGTTCAGTTCTTTCAACACTTTTCCATTCAAACAATATTAATTGTTGAAGGCAGTTTTTTTTAATAATAAAGTTTCTTTATGAATTGTTAAGATCTCTGTATAAATTTGTCTTCTCCCTTGTCTTTTCACAAATATAGGGAGAACTTAGTACAAGAATTGTCAAATAAAAGTAACAATTTTAAAAAATGAACGTTAATGCATTAAAATGATTTTCAATTTTTGAGAAAAGTAAATAAGACCAAAAATGGCTAAAAGAAAATTGTTAAAAGTGCTAAATTTGCGCGTATTTTAGCTTCGGACTAAAAAATATATTTCGCGTTTTGGACTACTAAAAATGGTCTAAATCTAGCCCGGGCTAAGTTGGCATCACTGCTTCCAGGGCAAACATCAATAATGCATTGTGAGTTTATGTAAGAAAGAGAGAGAATACATAATTCGTTTCGATAGTATTAATTAAAATTTACCTTAATTCTGTTAAATCAAAATTATTAATTTAAAATTATTCGCTTTCATTTTCATAATCTCATTCCCAAAATAATTATACGATAGGAAAGGCTTTTAATTTAATAAAACATAGATTAACACCTTTATTATTTTCTGACATCTGAGTTAAAAAAAGTTTCATATCTGTGTGTTTAAGAAATAAAATTATTTATTAAAGTTTTCGTAAATTTAACTATATTTTAGAATGTATTTTATTAAATTTATCAACATTTCCATTTTGACTTTTGTTTTTGAACAAATTAAAAACATTTTATTATAGACTTGAGTTCATTTTTAATAGATATGTATCAAAGAAAATTTTATTGATTTAATAAAAATCTTATTTAAATCAAATTAAAAATCTTTTTTTTTTTACTTTTTAGTTAAACTTTTAATTGAATGTTTAATAAAAAATCTAAAATCAATGAGATACAAACCTAGTATAATTTTTGAAACTATAGCTTCTAATCAAATATTGTGAGCTTTAAGTTCTCATTTAGTTAAGGAGGAAAACCCTTTCTTTCCGGAGTGAAACTAACAATATTAACATTAAATATTTTCAAACCTTCTATATCGAAAAATACAACGTTTAAAATTATGCAAAAAGGGAATTTTTTAAACATAAACGTTTAGTTAAAAATTGTTTTTTGACATGCAGCTGCACCAATTATTTAATCTATTTCTAAAGGCAATTATCCATGTAACAGAAAAATAAAAATAGGTTGGCAATAAGTGACGTATAAACGCAGTAATAGAAATATTGAGTTTTGAAATAGCAAATAACAAACTTGTTTTATACATTAAATGAATTTAAAATTATATTATAAATAAGGCTTTTGTACTGTAACACTTTGCATTAACGAACTAGTTTTTAACTATTTTTATGGTTACTATACATACATACTAATCCTTTTAAGAACAATAAAACTTTCCGGTCTAATAAACAAATTTTTGAAATAGTACACAGTTGTATCGATATTAAATAAAAAATCAATGCTTGATTTCAATATTTTTTTATAATCATTTTCTTAATGACCACAAAAGATAGAATCAATTATTTTAAATTATATTAATAACAGCAGCAAATTGCCTTCAAAAATAAATAACAAAAAAGTTGTTAAAATAAAAAACCTTTAAAATTAAATAATGACTCACATCTTTGAAAATTTATGTTTTAAGTCTTTTTTTGTATTTGCATTCTAAGGCCTTAAAACTGGGTTAACATTGCAGCAGATATTATAACATTAGTGTTAATTATAGTTATTGAAAATGTCGAAAATATTTAAATATTTTAACATGAAATTGTTTTGGCAAATACTTCAAGGATTTTTTGAAATAAATATTAATATATAACAATAATTATAACTTCATCATATCTTTAGTTTTTCACAGATTCTTAAAAATATATCTAATATTCAAAGTTCTTGAACTACTTCTTTTATAAAGACATTTTCATTACTTTAATAATTTAAGTAAATGCCTATTTTGTTGTTTCTTAGAATATGACTTTATAACCTAAGAAAAAAGGGGCTTCAAAAGTAATGCTCTAAAAAGTGTTTTGTGCGCATAAAAATGTTCTTAAAATCAGAAAATATGCCCTTAAAATTAAAAAAAAAATCATGCTCTTAAAATATTTTTTTTTTTTTTAGCTAAATTTTAAATTATCTACTATTCTGATAAAAAAAACTTAATTTTTATTATCAATTGCTTAAAATATGTTCTTTTTGCACTTAAAAACATTCAAAGCTAATATATTGTGCGAGGAAATTACAAATATTCCACCAATTTTTTAAAATGAACAATATTAAGAAATCAGATTTGGAAAACATATGAAACATTAAAAGCAAAATTTCACTAATGAAAAATTATGTAAAAAATTCTATTGGGTACCAAAGATGCAAAAATTTTTCAAAATATACAAAATTATGCTTTTTAGTAAAATATATGAAAACTTTTCCCTTAAGTAAAAAATATGTAAATTAAATTGCTAAAATATGCTCTAAAATAAGGATTTTTCTATGTGCAAAAATATGCGATTAGAATCAAAATATGCAGTAACAAATGGATGCCAAAATTCTTTAAATTTTTTGAAACGAATAAACAGTTTGGTTCATTTGAAGTAAAAGGAAAAATATGATTTTTCCATATTTTTGGTTGCACTAGTAATGACTTCACAATTTTTTCATTAGAAGGAACTTCTTAATGCTAAAAAACTGAGGAAACAATAAACCTACGATTTTTTGAAGTACAATAACTTCTAAAAATTTCGATTTCTTTCTCATCTTTTTATTGAGAACTTAAATAAAATTATTTTCTATTATAATGTCATTTATTTTTTTAAAAAAAAAAAAAAAAAAAAAAAACCAACAAAATCTGTTATTGTTAAATTCAACACTAAGCGTTGCACAGTGCTTTGTCAAAAATTAAAATAAAAACATTTTTCAAATTGTGTTCAAATATACGTTTTTCGAAAGGTAACAATATAATAGCTCATATAATTTAAAAAGTTTTTTTTTTGGAAATAATTACTTTTGTGGCTACGAGAGTGCCACAGGGTCAGAGAATTTAAAGCAAATATTAATGAACATAAAAGCTGGTTTTAAAATGTTTTAGGAAAAAAATTTTCAAAAGTTAATCTTTTGATAAAATGCGTGAGAGTTTTTTTTTTAATACACACACAAATTTCACAAATTTTGGAGAAATTTTGACCAGTGTTCGCTTTTTAATTTCAGAATAGATTAAGACTAGACGTGAACTTGCTCCGATTGAAAAATAAATGAGCAGACTTTAAGCAATCTATGCCACAAATTTTGGTAAAGTTAAGACCAGTATTTTAAAAAAATTAGTTTTTTTTTAATTTCAGGATACATGGGAGGTAGGGGTATCCTTGCACAGATTTTTTAAAAACTTCGTATTTATTTTAAGCCTAAAAGAATATGCTTACGAAATTTCAATTTTCTATGAAAACTCCTTCTATTTTTGTCCTATCGTTGCATGGGAACAAAGCACTGCATATTGGAGTCGCTCTGAACAAAACTTGGCATTAACTAAATTAGCAAATTTAAGTATTAGTTTTTGGTATCGTTGAAAAGTCTTTGATTAATAAAAATGAAGTTTACGCCTAATGCAATTCTTTTTTTTTTTTTTTTTTGTTTTGCAAATTTGAAAAACAATATATTTTATAATGTATGAATTACTACACCATAAGAGGTTGGGGTAATATGAATTTATGCTAATGTTTATAGCGCATAAATAAATTGGTGCAACAAAATGTTACATTTAACATAAAATCGCTTCCGTCTGGCTGGCTATCAATGTAAACCTTGTATAATCCCAAGCTTTTAAAATATCGTAATAAAATTTGGCACGTTTATTTACTTTGTTGTAAGGACGTATTGGTATGAAATTTGTTAGGATCGGTTCACTATTTCCCTATCCACCTTACAAATGCCCTTCCGAAATGTGATTTTAAGCTCTTAAATGGCTTAAATTAATCATGATTTAAATAAAATTCAGCGAAACTAAGTTTTTTTATAAGCGTAATTAAGTATGCTAAATTTCATGGAGATCGGTCCATAATTTAGTCGAAAGCCTATTGATAAATTTAATGATGATAGGTCTTTAACTGACCAACGCTTTCATGTAATAACTCCATCTGAGAGTCTCAATAACGTACATATGATAGTAGCATTTATATAGACAGATGCTACTATCATAATAATTTTATGTATACAAATTTGAAAAAATCACAAAAAATAGCACGAAAATTTTACATTGTTAAATAGAGTATTAGATATACAAGTGGGGCAAAAAGAGGCAAAACATATAAAAGCGCTTAGAATATTCCAGAGCTGAAGCAATTAATGAAGTCATTGATGCAGTTGTTTATATCTTCCTCACACTCCAAATATGGATCTGTGTGGATATGACTACTGATATATCTTTTATATTTCAATCAAGTGCTATTAGGAAATGTCGATATATTAGTCCTTCCATAATATATTACTATTATTGGAAAATGGTCAGAAGTTAAGTCATATTAAATTTATGTAATTATCGAATTTCGATTAATATTTTTAGAATTTTTTTTGGATCAGCCGGCCAGTATGTTGGCTGTCCAGGAGACACAAAATCCAATCTCTTAAGTAATTCCTTGAAAACTGGGCAACCGCGTTAATTAGCCGAATGATCGCCACCGCAGTTACGACATTTTCTCTTGAGACCTTTCTTTAAAATATCACATTGTGAAGAAGCACGAAGGTCTCCGCATGCAGCACATACTGTACGCAAAGTACAATAATTTTTAGTGTATCCAAACTCTTGGAAATAACCACATTAGACAGGACGATTTCTTTTAAGAAGTTCCTCTATAGTGACTCTACGATTCAATAAGTATCACAAGAAGTATATAGAATGTGTTACGTTTCTCTTTACTTTATTTTCACCCGGCTTAAACTCAAGGATAAACTTTGACTGGGGTACTTTATCTTTATTAAAAATATTGACAATAACTCTTACTTGGTGTCCAGGGTCTCCTTTATTTGTATTGGCTTACCACTGGATTCTTTACCTTTAATAACCACAATCAACCCTTTGCTGCTTTTAAGTTGATAGGTATAAAAGTTTTTCTCACTATCGTTTAGATAATGATGTTAAATAAAAAAAATACAAACAAAATATAACAAACAAAAATTCTTTACTTTGATACACACGCACACGGGTCAGTTGAACATAAACTAAAAAAGTAATTATGGAATTATGGAGATAAAAGTCGTAGCTTTCTAGTCATGTTAATTTTTTCCAAAAAAAAAAAAAAAATATAATTTTTCAATATTAACTTTTTGCAAGTTTTAATAAAGGAGACCACTCTCTGTACTCTGCGCTGTGATCAAATTGACAATTTACGGTATCGGTTTTTGATACCGTTCGTTTTAAAATTTTAAATATAAAAAATAATGTAATTTAATAATTCGATTATAATACGGTATCAATTTTCGTTAGTGATTTAAATACACTGCGTATGAATTGAATTTGAAAACATTGGAGACAGATTCACTATTGATTCCGAATGGTATCGTTTTTTATACGTATGCAGTCGATTTTTCTCTGGGTGAAAAAATTTCAAATCGTATCTTCGTTTTTTTTCATTAAGTCAGGGATAATATCTGTGTACTTTTGACAAAACAACTTAACTCAAATTTTTCAGTAGAATGTTAATATTTTATCAGCTATATTTCCAAATGTAATGGTCGTAGGATAATTAAATTAATTAAAATTAATTAGTGTAAACGACGCATCTTTAACATGTTAATTAGATTCGCATATATAATTTTATATTAATCAAGAGCAGTTTGAGTCCCTAAAATAAAATCTGGATTTATGGTCCAAATAACTGTTTTACTTTCATAAGAGATATTAAAATGACTATATCACTTTATATTTATTTTATTTAAATCAAATACAATAAAAGAAATTGTTACTCAAGTAGAAAACAAATGTTTCTTTTTCTTTGTTTTAACAAAATCTTCAACCAATATTAAGCCAATACTTTCATTTCATGACACTTAAAAAAGGAAAAAAGATTTGTTTATTGGAAAAGCCATCATTAATGAAATGAAGCGGAAAATGAGTGGGAGGGTATCTTTTGATTTCATGTTGCAACCAACAAAAATAAAAACAAAAAATTCCAAACAAGTTAAAAAAAATACAACGATGAAGAAGGAAAAAATAAACGTATTTAAATTTTGCAATTCAGTGACTCAAAGAAAGAAGAAAAGTGGTAGACTTGAGATTTCCTGTTTAAACAAAAAGCAACAAAAAATTACAACTTAACACACAAAAGTCCAAAGAAAATTTAACAAAAAAAGTGAAAGTAAAGATGAAAAGCGCCAACTTTAGTAACAAACATTTTGTATTTTTCACACTAAATTTTGTTCTTCATTTTATTTTTTAGCAAGTAAATTTGAAAAAAATGTTCAAAAATAATAAGTATTTTTTTTATTTATTTTATTATTTAACATTTCTTTAATATTATGCTTAATATTAACACCAAAACTCACTTTTATTATATTTTATGTAACTTTTATATTTTTTCTATGTACGTTTATTACTACAACACTTAATGTGTTAATTGTATTATTTTGTATATTTTTTTTTTGGCGTAACTCTTTTTTAAAAAACTTGAGTTACTTTTTTTTGTTTTTTGCTTAACCTATTCCAATAAGCAATATTTATTAATATTTTATTTCAACCACTTTTATTTTAAAGCTTGTTAATTTGTTGAAGTTTCTAGCCAAACTAAATGATTTTAGTTAAATGAATAAATATTTAAAAATATCTACTTCAACTCAACCAACAAAACATAAACACTCTTCAGCGTCAGTGCCACACTAAAATACGGGCTTAAAGCAGAAAAAAATACACACTGTTAACAACACTCATGTATTTTTACAGTGTCCAGAAATTATATAAAAAAGCACTCAAAATTACCTGTTATACTTATGTATGTATGTATGCTTGAGTATGTGCGAGAATGACTGTTAACTTGAAATTTAAACAAAAAGAGTACTTCTGGGTTAACAGAGAGTGCTCATCATTCAAGTAAGTTAAGTTGATTAAATAATATGGTTGTAATTTAAAAATAATTTTTATTAAACAAAATTTATATTTAGTATTCTAAAGGAATTAAATTTATAAATATAAAGTACGTAGTAGTTTTTTTTATAACTTTTTAATTTTAGGTCCCTAATGACGGTCGAGGGTTTTATTAATTTGGTTAATGGTGTACAGTGGAACAAATTGCATGTCAGTTGTATTTAATAAAAAGTATAACAAAACAACAAGGAAAATGATATTTCAAGATGTTATACTTAGGAATTATAAAAGTTAAATTTTATAAAACACAGATTAATTGCAGTAGAAAAATAGGAGAGGCCCAAAACACAGTGACCTAAAAAATCCTTTCTGCTACCCTTATGTATGTTACAACAAGTTCAGGATTAAATTAAAAACGAATATCTTAGTTTGATCTATTACGGTCTCTGTGTGATACCATGGTGGGACAATCACATAGTATGCATTTAGATATCTCATAAATAGTCATAAAGAATTTACACTGTCCAGTATGTTGATCGTCTTTTCTTTGTCTTGCTTAATACAATTCAGAAATATTCAATTACGAATTTAAAATATGTTTATATTAGTAACTGTAACTATATGTTCCGATATGTTTCTCACTCTCGAGGTGGTCAACTTCGGGCCACTGTAGCGCCGTCCGTGCTTCAGTTACACACTTCAGCCAACACTATTCTAAAAACCTAACTCTCCCTCTATCGATGTTCCAAGTTTCATCAAGATCGGTCCAGCAGTTAAAAAGATTTATTACCATTTATTTTGCACTGTGCACACAGAGAAAAAATATGGTTGTGGCAAACATAATCGAAGAGCAACATATTATGATAAGATTATATGGTTGCTTTTAAAATTTCTGTGGTCATAAATAATAATTAATATGAACATTTTAATCATAAAATAATATAACTTTTCATATTATGATCCGAGTGTTTGCATTTTGTATACCAATATTTTATAACGGTATGATCCGGTTTTATTACATTATTTACCATAATAAAATTTAAAACATGTTCAAAATTACTTATAACATGTTTTATGTTAATTTTATTGTGATAAATTATTAATCATTAGTTCATTTTAATATATTTTATGTACTGAGCAAGATAATACTAAGACATTTTTTATTAACTAAACTATTTTACAGTAATTAATAAATATTCATATTTTTTGATTCACCTCGAATATAACCAAACCTTGCCTATTTACATATATTTATTCATATATTAACTAAATGAGAATTACAATGAAGTTGAAGAACAAACATTAAAAAGAAAATATATTTGTAAAAAGAATACGTATTATATTTATTTGTAATATTAATATGGTTTAAATACTAGATATGGTTTAAAAACAAGGGAAAAAAATTGTTAATATTTAATGGTTATAGAAATAATGATATTTTTCATATTAACAAAATTTTGTTTCAGGTAAAAATACTCAAAATCACAAGATTTTTGGCTATATTAAAATTTTTATTGAATATAAACATTAAATAATAAAACAAAAATATTGTTATCATGAACACAGTGTTATTAAAATTAATGAAAATTAATAGTTAGAATATAATATTGTTGTAGTGACAATGCCGCAACCATTTTTTTCTGCATGTGTGATATAATTTAATCTGAAGTTGCAATTTTCGATCACTTCTTAAGGCATTTAGAAACTTACAAATGTAGTCTTCAATCATCTCTGTCCTTTCAGTGCACAGTGGGGTAGAACCGCCCAAAAATGCTGCTTAATTCAGGAAAGGTGTAAAGTGCTTTGTTTATAATTTTGTTGCAACATAATTTCTGCTAATCTGTAGGTCGCAGTATTAAATGTAACTTTATGAAATTTGGTACTTGAGTCTATTTTGGACTAATAACGTAACATAACAAAATTGGTTAAAATGTAAACATTATTTCACTCAGCCCCCATATTAAAATTTTCCCAAAAATAGGTCAAATTCTCAAAAATATCTTAAATATATCCGTATTTAAATAAACTTCATCATAGTTGAGTCCTGTCTAAGCAAAAATCATACTAATTTCATGAAAATCGGCCCAAATTTTTTTTCATAATTCCTATATTAAATTTAGTAAAATAAGTAAAAAAATTTAGTAAAAATAAATCTCAGTTAGGATTAATCTTACAGCTAAATTTCAGAAGGATCGGTCCATAAAGCACCATAGCTTCCATATAAGACCCTGTCACGGTAATTCACAATTACGTTTGCCCAGTAAAGTAACCTAATATGGCAAAACTTGTTTCTACTGTTACTTTTCTACTTTTTTTAATATTTTCTGAAAATTCTATATAGTTCTTTTCTTAAATAATGCAAATAATTAAGATAATAAAATTTTTAATTTAAATTCTTATTAACTTGATTTTGTTTAGTTTTTGTTAAGAAAACAGGCACATTTACCTTGAAAATTTTTTAAAAATATTTTTGTTCTTCAAAGCCGGATATACAAATACTAAACTTTTATTTTTACCCAAGTTCGTCTAAAAGCTTTTTGAATTTCAATACAAAAATAAAAAATGACCGTTTTTAGACCGATTAAAAAAAAATATATATTAAAAATATTTGTACAACATTAAGTTTAACAAAAAATACTTAAATATGTTTCTAAATAGCTATACTTAACAACTCTATTGTAAAAAAACTACGTTTTATTAATTAAAGCATGGAAATATAAACTTAAAAAAGTTAAATTTTCAGTTTTTAACACTGTGATTAAAAAAAACTGTGACTTGTAGAGTGAAAAAATTAAAGATTTTTTTTTAACAAATAATGATGCTTCATTTTATCTCTTTTTACCTAGAATCAATTACTTTTTCAAAATATTATTTTAAATTTTCAATTAATCGCCATATTTCTCAATTTCACTCCTCTGTGTGGCGTACACTATCAACTTGAATACTATTGAATCGCACGATATTGGATCATTTGCGCAATTTTTTTTAACTAGAGCTACAACAAGGTGATTTAATTTAGAAAAATGAATCATTATTGAATGTAATAATATCTCAAAATTAGATTATGAAATAAAGGAGCAGTGTCTTTGGGCAATAGATTAAAATTTACCTAATTTACAGATTATAGAATTTTTCCATAATGTGTTGTTGTATGATCACATAGAATTTTTTCATAATGTGTTGTTGTATGATCACATAACCAATAGACAACAGGTGGATGCGCTCTTCAAGAAGATCGTATGTTACGTTTAAATAAACTGATATTGAAAACGGATTCCCTGATATCATCGTAAATATTCTATTATAGTAACGATACAACAATGAAACGCATAACCCTAACATCACCGGTAATCAGCTTTTCGGTTGACTTAGCGGCCGATATTTAAGCGTTATATTTCATTTTCCGTCGGATATATGCAGGTAGTATGCATAGTAATAATATCTTTTACACCATTTTAAAAATCCGAGGTACTTAAATTCTTCGTTTAACTCTTGAAAAATATGTTTAATCCAACTGAAATATCATGCCAGAACATTAAGGGTTTCGATTACATAATATTTTTATTAACAACTACGCCAAATCTGAATGTTTTCTCTCTTGAACTGAGGATTTATCTAACATTTATTTCTCGTTTAATCGTTATTTTCTTTAGAACAATAAAGCATAATTACATTTTTGGACTACTTTTGGCAGATTAAAATTGAATGTTTTATAATTTATGAAATTAAGTAGGCAAAAATGATACGGTGATCCGAGTTTCTGATGTGTCCAAGACACATCCTTCATACTTGTCACGCTATAAAGTGAGAAAAAGATCGAGAATGTTTTTTTTTTTTGTTTTCCTACAAAACATGAAATATTAGTAGGTTCATTCACCAATGACGCAATGTATTTTTTCGCGGCAAACAATTCAACTTAAAAAATCTCGATTTTTGGATATACGTAAACTATTTACTTGTATTGAATTTCTTTTAATATAAAAATCATGTAGGACGTTTAATTTGTAATTTGGTATAACTAAAGACGAATTGTTTTTTTCAGCATCCGGTTTGAAGGACCATATACAAGTTACAATCGTAATTGCACTTGTTGGTTCTGTTTGGCGGTAAGGAAATAACATTTACTGACTCTAATTAAACACAAGTGGAATGGAATACGTAACAATACGCATCATGCACATATTCTACACTAAGGTTTCAGCGACCACTTTTATTGGCCAAAATTCAATATTTGTCACATTTTATTTCTGTGATTTTGTTATTGTAATTTAATAGTCAAACACTTTAAAACTCCAGAAAATAAATTTTGTTTGTATTATTTGACATTTGGCATTATAATAAAACAGATCTAAATTGAGTTTTTAAAGCCAATTTAAAATACGTATAAAAAACATGTCATTTTTCAATACTTTACTTTTTTTAAAAAAGTTTATATAAAAATGGTAGGATCTAGTTAGTATCGCGGGGGAAAAATCTGTGTTTCAGCAACCTAGGAAAAAATTTGATTCATAAGAAATTTTAATTTTTAATAGGCCTGCAAGTTTTCGATGAAAGTTGATAATAAAAAAATCAATTGAAATAAATGTACTGATATCAGTGCCATATTTTCCCTTTTGTCTGGTTTTGCGATTTTTGTTCCGAATAAGCAATTGTTATCTTTTCCAAAGGTCATACCAAAACATAAAAATATAAATATAGAAATTAAACTAACAATTGAAATATGTGCTAATTTCCTTTAGAATGAAATTAAAAAAAAAAAAAAAAAACATTACTTATGGCGCAGAAAAAGTTCAAAAATGAAATAAATTGTTATGACACAAAATAAATGCATTAACTTGCTTTGATTTCCATCCAAACCGTATTTCAAACTATAAAATGTTTTTTTCATTTTGATAATATTGGCCAAGAAAAGTGGTCAACGAAACCATAGTGGATTGGTGGAAACCGTTTCAACTGAAATGCCCTTACCGTTAAAAAGACCCATTCAACTTGACTACCGTTACCCTTAAAATACCGTTACTGAAATAATTTGAAATACCATTACCGCTGAAGTACCTTTACCGAAATAACTCAAAATACCATTACCGTTAAAATACCGATACCGAAATAAATCAAAACACCTTAACCGCTTAAATACCGTTACCGAAATAAAACGAACTCTCATTAACGCTAAAATACCATTACCTTTACTACACAGTTTGAAAAAAAAATATTTTTAATAAAATTAAAATAAATTTTGTATGAATGTTACGGTTATCTAAGCCTGACCTTTTAATACTTGACTCCACTTTTATTTCATTTCGAAATTTTTGAAAAAAAACCCTTAAATACCACTACTAAAATACCTCGAATACCGATTACGCTAAAATACCGTTACCGAAATAAAACGAACAATCGTTATCGTTAAAATACCATTACTGTTACTACACAGTTTGTAAAAAATTTATTTTTAATAAAATTAAAATAAATTTTGTACGAATGTTACGGTTATCTAGTCCGACCTTTTAATACTTGACTCTATTTTTATTTCATAGTTGTGAACCAATTACTTCGAAATTTCGGGAAAAAAACCGTTACCCTTAAAATACCATTACCAAAATACCACGAAATATCGATAACGCCAAAATACCGCTACCGAAATAGCTCGAAATACCGATAACGCTAAAAATCGGTTACCGAAATACCTGTTATCGTTACCCTTATCGCAATACCTTTTTGAATCGGTTGCCTTCCTTGCAATCTAAATGGAAATATTGAAAAAGTTCGATTGTGGTACTTCAAAAGAACTAGGCTTAAAAAAATCAAGGATCAATACATTTGACTGTATAGACCTAATAATTTAGAATAGTATAATTAGTAGTTTACCGGATTTCCATTTCCGCAATACGTCTTAAACAAGGGAAGAATTGGTTTTACTAAAATTTTATATTATGAAATAATTTATTTTTTCAATTCTGGAGATGTTCTATCTTACACTATTACTTATTGAATCCGCAGAAGTCTCTATTAACCGAAACATCTAAGACTAAATTATCATTCCATTAATAATTAACGGGATGCTAGGACTTTTTCATTTAAAGGAACTAATTGGACAAAGAACCTATAATACTTATAAAAAGTATGTCTATGAAACGGACATTTTTTTCACATTTTGAGGATTAGACTAATGTATGATATTATTTCCAACCTAATTGACAAGATATCAAATAGATTAAAGATATTTCTTCACATTTTCTTATGACGGTATTTAACATTTTACTCCACTGTATAACTTTTTATATATAATTTTAACTGTTTGAGGTTTTTATTTAATATCATGTATGTGTATGAGACCATAATTTTGGGGTCAACTACTAGTGTTTGTCTGGCCCACGTAACTTCCCTACAACGTCATTTTTATTTTAAATTTTTTTCTCTAGTATACTTTGAACCCTCTTGGTAAAAAAATTATTGTACACTACATAAAGTGGCAGCAACAGCAACAGCAACACCACAATTTAGTGATTCACGCCAATTTTAAATGAATATGTTTGTTTAAGAAACTAATGCTGTTATCGTTCGTACATAGTGGTAAAGTATAAGTATTATTAGCCTTTGGGAATTACAACATTTGTTCAGTCGGTTGGATTGACAGTTTTAAATTTTTGTCTTTTATTTAAATTTTTTTTATATTTTTGTTTTGTTGACTTGTAATTATTTAACATTATTTTGGTAAAAATAGCTTAAATATAGCAGTAGTTTAATTTTTTCTTCTTTGCATGTAATATTGAAAAATACATACATGCACTAAACATATTTGTGATTATGATTGGTAGAGTTGTGCCGGTATTAACAATTTTTATAATGTATTTTATATTTAATGAGTGAATGTGGGAAGGGAAAACAGTGTCGCAATTGCAATTATACTTTCGTATTTCGTTTCGTTTCATTTTATTTATTTTTTATTTTTTTAAGGGAGATACATATTTTTTTAATTTAAAAATATTTTACATAGAAAATCCATTTAAATTTTATATAATTTAATACTTATTTCTTAAATTTTTTTAAACTAAAAATGCTATTAACAATTTTTATAGCCTTCAGCATGGGTGTAAAGGGTATATATAAGTTTCTTATTCCGTTTGTAATTTCTACAATATTTATCTTAGACCCCAAAAAGTATATATATTCTGGATCCTTATTGATAGGGAAGTCGATATAACGATGTTAGTCTGTCTGTTGAAATCAGATTTTAGAAAGCCCCAGATATCGGATATATATGTAGGAAATGAGGGGAATTAGTGGGTTGGGTTTAAGACGAACGGAACATGACGGAATCGGGACAGGAATATAAAAGACCGACTTTACGAACAGATAATCAATCAATTGTGAACATCAATTGTCAAAGAGATCAAGTGACAAAGGATCATCAAGTGTCTTACAGTTTGGTTTAACTTCTTATTTTGAAAGTATTAAGTTTAAGTTATTAAATGTGTCAATAGTGTAAATAGTTTCTTAATATATAAATAAATATTATAATGAATTGAGAGCGCAGCTGTGTTTTAAATTGAAGATCAAAGCAACAAAAATTAGAAGTAGCTAAAGTGTTATCAAAAATACTTTAAAACTACAATTGGGCGCTCGTCCGGGAAGATCTCACTGAGACAGGGTATTCATCAAAATACCCCTCACAATACTACATATATGTTTTATACATCAATTTACAGAGAATTTCCTTTAGATTAACAAAAATCAGCAAAATCGCCAAAAAATCAAAGATACTTTTGAAAAACATATTTGTGTTCGACTTTTCTAAGCCCCTTTATAAGCTAAAGACTTCATTTTTCACAGGAACTTCGGATTTTTTTCGGAATTTGAAGAAGTGAACACAATCGTTGCGTTAGTATCAGAGATATAGGTCAAAATTCATTTTTAAACTTTTTGAAGCCCCTTTATAAGCTACGCACTGCGTTCTTGCACAGATGTGTCACAAATGTTCTTCTCGAATTTCGAATTTTTAAGTCAATTTAATCGGTCCATAAATTTTTAAAATTGATGTTGTCTTATTTTTTTTTTTTTAATTAATGTCATTTGATATTGTTGTTGTTTCATTAACTAAAATATATAAATTTTTTATATAATATCCTAACACAGGTGAAGTGTATATAAGATTCGGCACAGCCGATTATAGCACTCTAACTTGTTTTAAATTTAAAATGTAATTACTGTTAGATTTCATAAATTTAGTTAATATAATCAATATTTAAATGGGTTATTTTTTATTTTCAATAATTATAATTATTAAACAGTTCAGTGATTAGCTTTGTTCTATGGTCATTAAAATTTTCCGCTTTTAAAAAAATACGTATATATAGGAGAATCATCTCATATTAACATGAGGGTGAAAGTTTCATTTAAAAGAATACTTTTAAAGCATTTTTTTAAATACATTAATACCGCGTTAAAATGTTAATGTAGCTTTTTATGAATTTAAACATCATTGATCTTGGGATCTAAAGTAATAATTTTTATTATTACTTTAATTATTTTTAGTTTAATTATAATATTAGAAATTCAAATTTAATAGAAAAGTAACAGGTATGACTCAATTTAGCATTAAAAATCTAAAAAAAAATTAAAGTAAGAAGAGAACACGACCTATGATTTTTTGCACTAGATCTGCATTCATCTTTTTTGTAAACATATTCCACTAGAAACGAACTTCATTTAACGATTTAACATGGAGTCCAATGATAATAAATCACTTTTTTTGAATTGATTCTAGTTGTCGAGATAAAACATTATATAGAAAATTAAGGAGGTTGCACAACATATTGCATTATTTCTCGAGAATGATTAGTCAGATTTCATTTAATAAAATACCAAAAAATTATTATTCAAATAACTTCCACGTTATATCTATATAATTTTTTAATCTGTTTAATAGTTTCACAAAATTTAAACATTTTTGTTTTTCAAAAAATCGTAAAAATCCAAAACGACCGAAATTTACAACAGTTATATATGTTACAAATGAAAATACCCATATTTCATTAAGATCGATACATAAATGAAGAAGTGAAGATATGTCATGATCGGAAGTATCTAAATTAATTAAGAAATCCCGTGCAGTACAATTAGATGGATTGTGTTTCTTTAAAGACGTAATCGACGCCATATTTTTTACTCGATTCAGGAGAATATTTTACAAAGATTTATCTACATGAGACCTTTATTTTTTCCAATAAATTTCTTTATTTATATTAGAAGGACAGAATATAAAGATTACTCTTGAAACTTTAAAGAAAAAAAAAATAGATATAAAAAACGACCGCATAAAAGTGTTAAATAAAAAAATGCAACTCTTAGACCATGTTTTATCGAAATTCAGCATGATTTCTTTTAATAATATTTTTGATTTTTTTTTTTTTTTTGCTTTGAAAATAAAACTTAAAATTCATAATGTTTTATTTTCGAGCAAAAAAATAAAATCAAACTTGAAAAATATTCATTATTTGTTGAGAAAAAAAATAAAATAATTAAAAGTTAAACAAAAATATTAAATTCAAATATAATACTTATTTGTGGAGGTTTATTTTAAAACTCATAATCATTACGATCCCCGGTATTTATTAGATCGTAAGTTTTAAATTTCAAGATATTTGTATCGTTGAAAAGAGGACGATTTCAGCATATTAGAAATGTTTAAAAAATTATAAAAAACTAAAATTTTTTTGTAATAACTTGCATCATTAGTTGTGTTCGCGTACCTGATATTTTGTGATAATTATCACAAAATGTTGCTGAAAGTTGCTAAATTGCTTTTGTTTCGTTTAAAAATCTTGCAAGTGAAAGCATGAGATAGACAAAATTTGGCAGTTCATTGATAGAAAATTTGATAAAAGCTGCTGGAGGTTTCTCTTCCATCAACTTTCAACAGTAAAACATATGTTTAAAAAACATTTGATTATTTGTTTAAAAATATAAACAAATAAAATCAAAATATAAAAACTCAAATTCTGCGATAATTTAGAAGGATAAATGTAAAAAAATTTTAAGTAAACATTTAAAATTTATATTTTTTAGATTTATGTTAAAAAATTAGATAAAAATTCATTTATAAAAGTTTTTATTTGCTGCTGCAAATCATTTTAGGAGATGCCATGTTAGCGTTTTAAGTTAACGATTTTGAACTTTTTTTTTAGTAATTTGGTTAAAAATTAAATTTTAATAAAACGACTTTTAATTTAATTTTATTAACAAATAACATTTTGCTTTTATTTTGTTTTTTAATATAACCAGGGAACATTATGCAAACAAAAACCTGGAAATGTTTGAAAAATGTTGTTCGGAAACTTTTTTGAATATCAATTTTATTTTAATCAATTTTATTTTAAATTAGTTTTTACTCCCTAAAAAAAAGAAAAAAAAAACTGCTGAATAAATCTTGCTAGAAAGTACGCAAACACAGCTGTTGTAAGATGAGAAATTTTATGGCACTAAATAATTTACTAAATCGATTCAGCAGTTTTCGTCATTCCGTCCGTCCAAATGTTAATAATGTAAACTTCCTTTCCAAGGAGGACTCAAGCGAATTTGGTTGAAATCGTCATAAAAATGTTATCCCAAAATACAGTTTCTATTTAGTGTAGAAACACAACAACGCGGGCAACGGTACGCTTTGACTCCAATTGAGAAAAAAAATAAACATAATAACAACGGCAATGAGACGGCAACATGATTGCCTAAGTTTTGCGTAAACTAAAAATTATCAATTTTATTTTTTTTCCTTTTTTTATAATTATCATTTTTAATATGCAAATATTATTATATTTCATTTGCTTAATTTAATTTTATCAATACATTTCCATTTTCTCTCTGTTTAGTTTTCTTTTCTTTTTCATAATATATTTTTCATAAATGATGGCAATCTTGTTGGAAAAAAAACAAAGAATATCGTTAAGAAAATAGTATACATTTTACACGAATGGCTTGCTGTTCAACGATAATGAAAAGTCTAATTTGTGTTTAACTGCCGTTTTTAGAATACAACTAGAAGTTTATGTGAGAGACAAAAAACCTAATTCAATTGTGAAAAACCTAATTCATACAACAACAAAATACATGTAGTCACACATTTTTTGTATTTTTGTTAAAAAAAAAAATAGTAATTTATTTGAAAATTTAGTTCGAAATGCCTCTCACATAAACTTCTAGTTGTATTCTATGTTGCCGTTGACGGTTGTTTCTCTTCAATTAAGTGAAATTTTTTACACCTAATTTTGTGAATATCAGCCCAAATTTAGCTTCCATATAAGGCACCTCCATTAAAAATCACTTTTGGAAAATCATACGTGAATAAATTTTATATGGATGCTATTATCGAGATCAAATTTGGCAGTAAATTATATGAACCCTTTGCACTGTAAAAAAAATCATATAAAAATCCGGTTTAAAAACTTTCAAGAGTGCTAATTATAAAAATTTCAATGATAATTTACGCGATATTAGTGTTTTAATTGTGTTTAGCATTATTAAATAGGCTAAAATTCAAATCTAATGCGAAGAATTAACTTTATATATATATATATATATTTTCTCAGAAATATGTATACAAATTTTATAAAACAAGTTAGAACGCTTTATTCGGCTGTGCCGAATCTTTTATACCCTTCACCACTTTACTGACAAATAAAAAGAAATAAAGGCCCACTCACACTTCAGTAAAAAAATTAAAAAAGTAAAATCACAGTTAAGTTCAGTAAAGAGTACGCTATTAAATGTAATACTTTTTATTTTTAAATTCGAATTTTTTAAAATTCACGCCGGTAAATTGTTCGGCTGCCCCTTTGTGGATTGTGAGAAAACTATGAGAAACAAAAAAAATCGACAAGTATTTAAAAAATTTTCATGTCATAGTTGCGTTATTTTGAGGCCACATAACTACGCTTCTGAGGGCTATATGGAATCTTCGTTCAAAACTTTAAATAAAATACTATTCTTATACGCTAGTGTAAACGTTATAGATTTAATTCGAAAAAAAATGACATCCCTAAGGTTCTACTTAAAATACCTTTGCAAGCTTTTTAACCTCGAACTTAAATACTTTTCTGACTCTTCTGAGATTTTTTGATATTTATCTGATTAATTGTTGATATTTTAATGAATTAAGTAGTAAACATTTTTAAGCCTACGGTTTCTATTTCAAATGCAATATAATCGAGGTAATCTAACCTAAAAATCAACAGTGAAAAAAAAAATATAATCTATTCTTTTATAGTACAATTTATGTTTTAAAAAATGTAATATTTGGAGGTTAAACAAACAAAGAAGTTATCAACTTAATGACCTTACGGCAGCCCAATTAATAACTTTATATAGAATTTTTGAAAACAAGTTTATATAATAAATTAATGGATAAACAAAATATAAACAAGATTTAATAAATAAATAATGAAACCAACAAGTTTGTCATACATATAGTTACAGTTAAGTTTAAATATAGATATGTTTGTATATGTTTGTAATTATAATTTAAAAAATACAAAATTCTTTGATCTGCCAATGTGCACTATGTATAACTGAACATTATCAAACTAAATTTTACAAATCAAGAGAAATATAAAACAAAAATTAACTCAATTCATGGTATACAAAAACAAGAAATAAAGCCCAAATTAAAAATAAATAAACCTTTAGGTTTACACTCACTCACACAATTACATATTAGCTTCAAATTTTTACAAAAAGACAAAAAATAAAAAACCAACGATCATGGCCTTCAAAAAGTTTGGAAAAAAGCCGCAGACTAAGAGGTGGTTTCAATAAGAAGCCAAAAAAAAAAAAAAAAAATAAAATAAAAGTAACAGTCAATAAGAAGAAAACGAAAATTGTGCAAGTGCACATGTGCATGCGTACAAACACGCCACTGTTTTGAATCATAAAAATTCATACACTCATAGTAAAATAACAACTGAAATATTTCTTATTTTAAATTTATTTACAACTTCCAAAATAAAAACAGCAATTGAATGTTATAAACGACCTCCTAAGCGGTCACTAGTCTTTTTGTTTTCTAGTAAAAATTATTGATGTATAGTATGATATGGTGGCAGTCGTTGTTACTACCATAGTACGGTATTAATAAAGATTTATTTTATATACGTACATATACAAATAACCACAAAAAATGTTTTTTTTATGATTTTTTAAATTGTTGCAATATTACGTTTTTATTTTGTTTTTGTGAATTTGTAATTAAAAAAAAATATTACTACGTAATTATGATTTATAGTTGTCTTTTCTTTTATTTTAAAAACGTTATTACGTTAAATGTTGCGAGTTGAAACGAGAAGCTGTGGTTTTTCAATAATCAATTATTACTATTTTTTTTTTTTTATTCTAGTGGTAGAATAAACATTTGTGAAATAGTCACTATTACAGAAATATTTATGTAAGTGAATCTTAACAAAGAAAGGAATTGAAAATATTGAAATACAATTTCATGGCATAATTTCACAATATTTTTCGCCAAAGGAATTGCTAGTCAAAATGCCCAGCAAACAATTAAAATTTAAACTAGTCAAATTAGTCAATTTAGATACTACAATTTGAAGTTCTACGCCTATAAATCACCTTTTTAAATTGTGTCTTGTTTTCGAAATGAACATAGTAGTGTTGCCATTTTAGCATTTTTTCTGCTAGATTTAGCAGAATGGTTAGGCAAATTGCATATTTATTTTGAAAAATTCCGCTAAATACTTTTTAGCATAATCGATGTACTGTACGCATAATTTTCATTAGAAGGAGCTGCTTACAATAAATTTCTTATGTCAATTAACTTTTAAAATTGTGCCTTAAAATTTTCCCTTAACGAAAACTTTGTGGTAAAAAAATCATTCGAATAATTATTGAAAACCTGGATCATAGAAAGAAGTTTCGTCTAAAGGCAAAATTATCAACTAAATCACTACGCAGTGGGGTATTTTGCAAAATAAATGATAATAATTTTTAATTTGTTAGAGCTGGAGAGTATGTAACTGAAGCCCAGACGACCACATCGAGTGCGAAAAACATATCGGAGCTTGTAACTTTTACAAATATGAAACAATTTTAATTATTTTTATATTTCTGAATTTTACTAACCATGATAAAGAAAAAATTGTAATACATTTTTTCTTACTGTTTCAAAGATATTTAATTTCAAAAATTTAATTTTTCATTTTTGTGTTTGACTTTTTTGCGTTTTTGACCTATAACTTAAAAAAATCTAAAATGTTTAAAAAAAAATATAATGAAATTTACCATTTTTTAAATTAAGTGCAATTTTCAAAAATTTTTAACGTGCATCCTACATTCTTCAATCTTAAGATATATCATATGCCGGTATGGTATAATCAGTACACACACAGCATCGTTATTTTCTACCAAAACAACTGTTTTTAGATGACCTTCACAAAATTCGTTCTGGAGCCAACAGCATACCTATATGAATTCAACATACCAACGATATAAGGTGACCCTCCATATGTGGTTCATTCTCAAGAATTTGTTAAAGTTAAGCAATACATTGTCACTCAATTAATTTATATCGAAAGTTTATAATCATTACATCACAATTTTTTATTTTAAAGTTAAATTTTTTGACGAAAAGATTTTTTTAGGAAACGGAAATATATACATACGAGTATTTTATGATTCCGGTATCAGATTTAACGTAAGTTGCATAGTTTTATCATTTTGCAAAATATAAACGCTACTTTCGTAAAAACCAAAGTTACTTGATAGATCCCAATATCAATTAATTAAGATTTTTTGCGAACGTTTCCTACCTTTTTATATAAAAAACTTCTGGTTGTTAAATTTAATTTATTTCAGATCAGACATTCTTCTTTTGGGTCATTACCTCAAAAGAAGTGTACAATAATACTAACAACCTTAAAAAATATTTCAGAACTTGCAATCACCTTTTTTAACAAGTTTTTTTTTCAATGCACAAATTTGTGTACACATACGTATGAAGATAATCAATAGTTTATATTTAGTATGAATTTCATGTATAAGTAGTGGCTTGTGTTAAAAATAAGGCGATCGATTATCAACTTTTTTGAGAAACAGCTTTACGAATAGTTAGTATAATTGAAATTCCGAAAAAAAAAACTGTTAACTGATTTTTTTGTAGAAGGTAAAATTCCATCAAATTAATTTAGAACTGTAGGATTTCCTCAGTTTTTGTTAAGAAATATAGTCTTTCTTAACAAAAACTGAGGAAATCTTACAGTTTTAAAATTTATTAAATAATTTATTTCGGGAAACAACTAAAAGTAAGAAAAGTGAAAAGTTTTTTCTGCGGCACGGGATATATCAACCAATTTGGATATATGTTCTTGTGTAGACTTAACCTATAAATATATATATATTTTTTTAAATTGGCCCTGGTTCTCGCGATAAATCGATATTTGTAAAATTAACGAGGTTGCACCACATATTGAAGCATATCTCGAAAACGACTTGTCTGATTTGGTTCAGTAAAATATCAAAAAAATCGAATTAAAATTGCCTTTAAGTTATACTCAGATTATTTTTTAATACGCTAAACATTTATGGAGATATTAAGCCTGTTTTGTGAAGAAAAAAATTTGTGCAAAATTTAAAAAAAATGCACATTTTTATTCTTTGATCATAAAGATAAATTTGTTGTAAATAAAACAAGACATATTTCATCAATGCATACATTTTGATTTAATTCAATTAATTCAAATTAGTGAAGATATCTCATTTACAAATTACACAACAATATTTTAAATAATAAAATTTCTTTTGTGATTCTTGAAATTTTACTTATTTTCTGCATTGAAAAGAACGTATGGGAATGTGGAAGCTATATTTTACTTTTCTTCGTTACAAGCTCCATTTTTTACTAAGAACTTACAGAATTAATTAAAATTTAACCCTAAACTATATTTATGAAATATTACAAAAAAAAAAATTAGACTGTATGAATATTAATAATTTAACAGAATTATTTCTTAATTTCCATTCAAATATTAGATTTAGTACATATGTTTTTTGTAAAATAACTTTTTATTTTTAAAACCGTTTTTTCTATTAAAAAAGACCGGTCTATTCGACATTCGAAAAATAAACATTTTGAAAAAACCGACAGTAACCGGTTGAGAAACCGAGTCGATCACCCTAGTTACAAATGGAGTAACAAAATATATTTAATGACCATCGTACGTTGAAATTATTAAATGTATAAAATGCATATAAATAAAACAATTGATTTTTATGTCTTTTCGGAAGTTGTATACATTTGACGAGACACTTTTTTGTAGTTTTTTTTCTCTTATTACTTAAAGAATATAATAAAAGTGATAAATTTTAAAAATTTACAATACCCTTCATTAAGACATGAAACTAATGTCCTCATAAAGGGAATAAAAAGAATGAAGGTGACGTGTAAACATTTATACAGCAAGTTGTGATTACAGTTATAAAAATTATATAACAGGAAGTGATTTATTAATGTTAAAGTAATGATAGCTATAAAATGTGTTATATATATGTATGATAAATCTCTCAAAAATTGATTAAATTTTCCGCACCTTTAAATAATTGAATTAAATCACATTTCTTAAAAAAAGACTTCAATTTAATTTTAACATTAACATATGTAAAATACACTTATTTTTCCTGCCTTCTAGGCAATTTTATTAATAAATTTAAAAAAATCTCTGTGATGCTTATTTATTAAAGGAAACTTATACTCCATCTTAAAATTCAATGCTAAAAGGCCAATGTTTATGATGTTGTCCTTTAATTAAATTAAAAGGCACCAAACGTTCTCCAGTATGGAAAGTATCCATAATGGCAATATCTTTGGGAGACAATTTAAAATCAAAAACATTGAAATTCTATTCAATACGTTGGGGATTGGAGGATTTAGGAATTGGTATAAAACCAATATCGATCTGATATTAAAAAAATTATAATTAAATTCATTAAAAACAATTTTATAATAAAAAAAAAAACTACTAACCAAATAACGCAAAATAATTTGGGCTGGATGGAGTCTTTTTATATTTCTCAGCCAAAGACTTAGTTTTTTCTGAATAATAAAAGTCTGGTTTATTTCTGGCAGTTTTGGGACGTCCCAAAGGTGAATAGGCAGTTAAAGTAATACCACGTTCTTTACAGAATTGCGTTAATTTGCGTTGATTTAAAGCAGGTGAATATTCAACTTTATTAGTAACTGGCTTAATTTCACAGTTATCAAAAACATGTAATTGTTCACTATTGAATTTGGAAACACCAATGCTACGTACTAAGCGCAATTTAACCAATTTTTCCATGGCCTTATAGGTATGCAAATAATCAACATCGCTGGAAGAGTGAAGGAGGGAAGAATTTATGTTCTTTTTATTCTTATTAGGATTTTTTAAATTATCTCCTACCTCAATTGTAAAGTGCCTGCCTAATTTTTAGGCAATAAAGTTTCTTTGTTGACATATTTATAGCCCACAGGAAGATGCATTAAATACAAATCAATATAATCCAAACCCAATAATTGCAATTGTTTACGACAGGCCCCCTCCACACGTTCAGGTTCGTGGCGTATATTCCATAACTTGGTGTTTCCAGCAGTTAAATTATTAAATTGAATTTAGAC
Source organism: Protocalliphora azurea (assembly GCA_932274085.1). Lineage (NCBI taxonomy): Eukaryota > Metazoa > Arthropoda > Insecta > Diptera > Calliphoridae > Protocalliphora > Protocalliphora azurea. The sequence continues at coordinate 133,105,155 of OW026522.1, read as the reverse complement.
TTACCTTGGTCACTAAAAAGACGTCTTCTCTTTTCACCACACCATCAACTATTTTGTCTTTTTTGGTTTTACCAATTTCAGCTTCATTTTGATAAAAGTAGGCTGTGTCTATATGACGATAACCCACATCAATAGCATGCTTGACAGCAAGTTTTCCTTCATTGTTCTTGGACTGGAAATGAGAGAAATAAAAAAAGATTTTATATTTTTGAATTTAGTCAAAACAAAGTAGATCTAATGCAAATTTAAAAATTAAAATAAGATAAAAAATATGTTAGTTATACAACTAGTTCCAGAATGCATGAAAAAAGTCTGTACTCGTTCCAGTGTAGTGTTACGACCAATGATTTTTGTTCCTTCAGAACTTGTTTTGTGGAAGTGTTACCTAGCCATTTCCCATTCTATGGAACGGTTGTAAAACTGATTTTTTTTATCAAAAATGTATGTTCTAAATTTTCACATTTAGAACAAGTTCTATAGAAGCGTTAGGGAATGGTTCAAGAACCAGTTATTGAAATCAATGATTTTTTTTTCATTCTACTCAGTCATCCTAAGCGTCACTTTTTTAAATCAATTTAATTTTGTTAAAAACTTTTTTTACTTTTTTGTATTTTTTTAAGTTTTTAAACAATTTTAGGAAGTCATTACGGAACCAGTAAGTTTTTGAGAGAAGTGGTGCAGAAGTCAAAGAAAAATATTTTTTAAAACCTATTTTGAATCACAATTGGGCTCTACTTCATAAGTGCCAGAATTTGTTACGACATCAGTAGTTCTGATTAAACCATTTCCAAAATTAAAGATTATAGAATGTTTGCAGGGTTTTTTTATTTTTACTAATCTTAAAATTAAAAAAATGTTTGATTTAGAAAGAATTAGCTTTTTTTAACTTTTCTGGAAATTTTTTCCTTTTTCGAATGCACTGACGCTCCGATTTGCGTCGTTAATAGCGATCGGAGAATTGCTACGTAATCTGAAACGACGTAAATCGTATCACTATTTCCTATGTATTTGCACTGTTTTCGTAATAATTGGTTCTTGGATAAAATATTTTAACAGAAAAGAAGTTAATCTTTAATTAAAAAGGAGTATTGTTTGTAACAAGATGTGAGATTAAAATACTTATATAAATAACATTTTAATTTTCTTACCAAACACAAACAATTTAATTCATTTTTTTCATTAAAATCTTTTTTAATACCTTTACACCTCTCATAAGCAATTATGAAACTCCTTATAACTTGTTTTCTGCAAAACTTATAGTGAAAGTTTACCTTTTGAAAAATAAACTAAAGAAAATCAATTTTTCAAATAATTTAATATCCAGAGAAAAAATATGCTGTATGCTATAGGGACGCAAATCGAAATTATAGCAACGCAAATCAAAGTCGTAACGACACAAATCGAAATATTTAAATTTAAAACAGCAGCGCAAATCGAAACTACTCAAGTCAAGGCCTGAATGTAATTAGCACTTTTTTTCTTTTGAAAAAAAATTATTTTTAATAAATGGTAATTTTTGGGAACATTTGAACTTTTTTGAAACACTGTTCTGTTTTACTTTTTTAAATTTTCTGGTACTTTTTTATAGATGACGGGATAATTTGTACTTTTTTTAAATAAACTTTTTGAACATTTATTTATATTTTAGGAAAATTATAATTTTTTAAAAGATGGAAATGTTTTAAAAATTTAATCAAAATTGAAATGTATTTTTAAAAAATTTGTTTTTCTAATAAGCGTTTTTTTATTTAATACTTTTTTGAAATTTTGTATTTCTTTGAAAATTAGTGCTTTTTGAAAATTTATACTTTCTTAGTGTTGAAAAAAGGAATTTTTTTTAATTAAAAAAAAAAAAAAAAACATTGCATAAAATAGTTCTTTTAGTACAAGTACTAAAATTTGTTCTGGTTTTTTATATTTAATATTTTCTAAAAAACAAACAATTGAAAAAAATGTTTGTTTGGGAAGTAATTGGATTTTTTCGCGAAGCAAAAACAATTTTTTTTGGAGTGAACTAAAATATTTTTCTGGAAATTTTCTTTAATATTTAGTACTTTTTTTAAATGAAAATGCATTGGTACTTTTTATACCGAGATTTTTTTATAATTTATACTTTTTAAAAAAAAAATGTCTTTTTTGAAAATTGGAGCATTTGTGTTGTTTTATTTTATTTTGAAAATTGGAACTTTATTTTAAAAATTTTAGTTTTTTTTTTAATTTAATCAAAATTTAAAAACAATCTTAGCATTTTTTTAATTAGTACTTATTTTTTAAAAAATTGGTTATTTTTTAAATAAGTGTTTTCTTAATTAATAATTTTTTTTTAATTAATTAATAAATTTTTTAATTTGTTAAAAATACCTTTTGAAAATTAATTTTTTTAAAGATGAAAAAAAATACATTTTTGGGAAATCAGTTATATTTTGTAATTTGAATAAATAGTACTTTTTAACATATTTACCTCTTATTAAAAATTGGTACTTTTTTGTTGAATTCTCCATTTTTAATTAATAATAGAACTTTCTCTGAATTGAAATAGTTTATATAATTGCTACTTAAACAAAAAAGTTAATTCTGTTTTATTAAATTTTGAATATTTAAGAGTCAGCTGCTGAAGGATTAGTTCGGTCCAAATCTCTGTCAGTTGTGCAACATGCAAACTTTATTTAAAACTTCAGAAAGTCTTATTTTCAATAAAATAGTGTGTTTTACTAAAAAAATCTGCCACTTTCTTAATAATAAGTTTTTACAAAACTTTATTTAAACATTTTACACTTAAAACTAACAGTCTATTAATAAGAATTAACAAATGCATCATTCTTCATTAAAAGGCCAATATTGATGAAATTTTGCAATTTCATTGCGCCATAATCGCTTGCCCGTATCGAAATTGTTTATGACATTCATTTCTTCTGCGAAAGTTTAAAATCAAAAATGTAATATTCTCTAAAAGTCTTTGTGGTTGAGAAGATTTGGCTATGGGTACAGTGTCAATATCAAGCTAAAAAAACTAAACACATGAAAAATTAAATAACTTTAATAACTATTAAAACAAAAGAAAAAAGTACCCACTAAATATCTTAAAACAATTTGAGCTTTTGTCTTTTGATATTTTTCAGTCATTTTTCCTAAATCATCTGTTGTATAAAATTTCGGTAAAGGGTTACAGGCTTTAGGTCTAGTCAAGAGAGAAACAGCGGTAACCACAATATCATGTTGTTTAAAAAATTCTCTCATTTTTCGTTGATTTAAAGCGGGATGACATTCCACTTGATTTGTTACAGATTTTATTTGGCAATTATTCAAAATTCTTTGCATTTGTTGTGTATTAAAATTTGATAAACCCAAACTACGTACCCAGCCTAAAGAAACCAATTCCTCCATGGCTTTGTAGGTTTCAACATAATCAATATTACTGAAAAGTTATTAAAATATTTTAATACATTTTTAGTAAATTTATTTATTTCAAAAAAACTTACTTGTTTTGCAATTTATCGTCTTTATGAGTCATTAAAGCCCGATCATCTACATATTTATAGCCTATGGGTGAATACATTAAATATAAATCTATATAGTTCACTTGTAATGCTTCTATTTGTTTTTTACAGGCATATTTAACCATTTTTTATTCATGATAAATACACAATAATTTTATTTCACCTATGAGAGATTCATTGCGATATAAATAGGCTTCTCGTATAGATTTTCACATTTTTAGTTTTTAAGCTTGACTGTAACATAAAAGAGGTGTTTTGCTTAAACGAATTAATGTAATATAAGAATGTTAAATTCGATTTGATTATCTGATTTGTTAATATAAAAATGCTGATTTCACAAGAAAAACTGTTTCATATTAAAAAATTTATTCCAAGGAAATTTTAGAACTTGTTCTAAAATCATTAATTCTAGAACTGGTGTTATCAGAATCACTTCAGATTCTTTAGTAACATATTTAAACCTACCCAGCAAAAATTTAACTTATAAAAAACAGTATTAAAATCCAAAAAGGGTTTAACTCATAACTGAGGCAAATAATTTCTTTAATAAATAATATTTATTTATAATGTTATATTATATTCCTTTTTAACCCACAAAAATACTAGTCAATCGTGGTGTAGGGAGTACATCGGCATACTAACAAACATTAGCACTGTTGTGATTCGTGGATTCAAATTTCAACCAAGCCATATGTTTTTTCTTGTGCATAAAAAATTCTGCACCCAAAATAAATGTTTTGATACCCAAATAAAAACTGATGAAATTTTGAACATTACGAAAAATTTCATCATAAGAAGAAGGTCTTTTTCATATAGTTTTCGCTTACAAAACACGCTATTTAGTAGGCGAAGCTTTTGCTGGGTAGTGGCGTCGCAACGAATTCTGCTACTCATGGAGTAGAACCGTATTGTGATTCTAAATTGAGTTTAAAGAATACTTTTGAAAACTAGTTCTTAAGAACTTCCACATCATTTGCCCCAATGACTTCCTACTACAGTTTAAAAAACTTACAAAAAATTAAATCGAAAAAATTAAAAAAAGAGTAGCAATATTAAATTTATTTAAAAAGTGGGCTTTAGAAAATGGTTCATTAGAAATGAAAAATAAAATACAAAAGTTTTTGATATTAATAACTGGTTCTTGAACTATTCCATAACGCTTCTATAGAACTAGCTCTGAATGTGACAATTTCGAACAAAAATCGAACAACAGGAATGTTAACAAAGCTAAACAATTGAGTATGAATATAAAACAAAAAAATCATTTATTTGTGTTCTAGCTTTCAACAAAGCGAGATCATGTCGCATTGTTAAGCAAAAACAAAACACATTATAAAGAGCGCGAGAAAAAATTATTATTATTATTTTTTTTTTTTTTTTTTTTTTTTTTTTTTTTTGTTCTAAATAAATACATTGAAATTTGTATGTCCCTATTTCTGCTTTTCGCTAATATATATCTATCAATCTTTCTATTGTCTTAAGTAGAAAAGACGACAGCTTGATCGATCTATAATCCTTGGGCTAAACTCTCTCGACCCCCTAGGAATATATCTCAACCTGAGACATTCCCTGAGTACTTCCACGAGTAGTGAGATGGCCTATCATTGACGTTCTGTAACATGGCCAGAAAAATGCCATCCGGGCCCGGTGACTTGTATGGCCCAAATGAGTTTATCGCCCATCTTACCTAAAATCTTGCAACAGAAGTCGATTAGGACGTCGAGAAACATTTAAGAAAACAAAATATATTAAAATTTTATTAGTTGTTTCAGCACACGCTCCCAGCAACAAAAGTTGAAGTCCTTATAAAGGACAAAACAAATATTCTACGATTTTGTTATTGACATCAGTTATTAATAGAACTATGTATATCTATGTCTACATGTTTACAAAAAAGTCCAAACACCCATATAATAAATTTGGGCAAAAAAACCTTTTTTAAAACCTTTTTTCTAACCTAATATTTTCGTAAAAAAATGGTACCATTTTTTGTTGCAAATTGGTACTGAAAATTAAAATCTTTTTAATTTGATGTTTTCTTGAAAAAATTAGGTATCATTATTATTTTTTTTTTTTTAATTTTTTGCAATTTGGTTCTTTTTGCAGAATAGTACTATTTAATTTATTTTTCATAAATTATTACCTTAAAGGTGCGAAAATGCGCTTTTTAAGAAGCTAATAATAATAAGGTAATAATAAATACTACATATTCTCTTAAGTTAGTAATTTTTGGAAACTGCCTTTTTTCGCTTTTATTTTTACATCTTTGCAGATTTAACAACTCTGTTCATCAGTGGCTTTTAAACTAAATAAATAAAAGCTTTTCTGTTAAAAAAAAAACACAAGTGCTATGTTAACGTTTTTGCTGTAACATTACTGTTACCGTAAAACAAAATTGTGTACACATACGTTGAAGATAATAATCAATAGTTTATATTTAGTATGCATTTCATGTATAAGTGGTGGCTTGTGTTACAAAAAGGGTAATCGATTAACGATTTTTTGGAGAAACAGGTTTACGAATAGTTCGACTAGTTGGAATTTTGAAAAAACCGGTTACATTTTTTAAAATTCCGAAAAAACGGTTAACTGGTTTTTTTTTGTAGAAGGTAATATTTCCATCAAAAGACTATATTTCTTAACAAAAACTGAGGAAATCTTACAGTTTTAAAATTAAAATTTATTAAATAATTTATTTTGAGAAACAACTTTTAATTAAAGTAAGAAAAGTGAACAATTTTTTTGCGCCACGGGATATCTTTAACCAATTTGGATACATGTTATTGTGAAGACTAAGCCTATTAATCATTTTTTTATTATTATTTTTATGAAATGAACCTGGTTCTCGAGATATATCGATATTTGTAAAATTAACGAGGTTGCATTGAAGCATATCTCGAAAACGAATTGTCTGATTTGGTTTAAAAAAATCAAATTAAAATTGCCTTTAAGTTATATTCACATTATTTTTGAATACGCTATTATGGAGATATTAAGCCTATTTTGTAAAAAAAAAAATACAAAATTTTCAAAAAATAAAAATTTGAAAATGGCATAATTGCAATTTTTTTATTCTTTGATCATAAAGATAAATTTATTGTATATAAAAATACATATTTCTTCAATGCATACATTTTGATTTTATTCTTAAATTCGTGAAGATATTTCTTTTACAAATTACACAACAATATTTGAAATAAGAAAACTTGTTTTGTGATTCTTGAAATATCACTTCTTTTTCTGCATTGAAAATAGCGTAAGGGATGTGGTAGCTCTATTTTACTTTTCTTCGTTACAAATTTGCTTCGTTCGAAGCTCCATTTTTTACTAAAAATTTACAGAATTAATTCCAATTTAACTTTAAATTATATTTATGAAATATAACAAAAAATTATACTTTATGAATATTAATAATTTAACAAAATTATTTCTTAATTTCCATTCAAATATTAGTATTTAGTATATATGTTTTTATAAAATAAAATTTTATTTTTAAATCCGGTTTTTTGTGTTAAGAAAACGGTCTATTCGCCATTCGAAAAATTAACATTTTGAAAAAACTGAAAAAAAACCAGTTGGAAAACCGAGTCGATCACCAAAATATAAATATATATTTGAGCATCGTACGTTGAAATTATTAAATGTATAAAATGCATATAAATAAAACAATTGACACTATTTTTGTAGTTTTTTCTCTTTATGTTCATAAAATGGATATTACTTAAAGAATATAATAAAAGTGATAAATATATGACAATATTTTAAAAATTTACCCTTCATTAAGAAATTAAGCTAATGTCCCGCCTAAAGGAAAAAAAGAATGAAATATTTATACATCAAGTTGTGATTGCAGTTATAAAAATTATGTAATAGGAAGTGATATATATGTATCAATATTGATTAGTGACATGAAGCAGAGAATATTTTGGAATAATATTTATAAAATTTATATTAAATGTACCTTTAATGTGATTATTACTTCGAACTTTTTGTATATTCCAAAAATTAAAAGACTTTTGTTTTTTCACGATTTCGGTGAGTATCATCTGCAGTTTCTTCATATATAATTTTATTTTTCATTTTTGCGTACCTTTAAATAATTGTATTAAATCACATTTCTTAAAAAAAGACTTCAGTTTCATTTTAACTTTAACGTATTTAATATACATTTATTTTTTCTGCCTTCTAGGCAATTTTATTAATAAATTCAAAAATCTCTATAATCATTATTTAGTAAATGAAACATACTCCAACTCAAAATTCAATGCTAAAAGGCCAATATTTATGATTTTGTCCTTTAATTAAATTAAAAGGCACCAAACGTTCTCCAGTATGGAAAGTATCCATAATGGCAATATCTTCGGGAGACAATTTAAAATCAAAAACATTGAAATTCTCTTCAATACGTTGAGGATTGGAGGATTTAGGAATTGGTATAACACCAATATCGATCTAATATTAAGAAAATTTTAATTAATTTCATTAAAAATAATTTTATAATAACAGAAAACTACTAACCAAATAACGCAAAATAATTTGGGCAGGTGTCTTTTTATATTTCTCAGCCAAAGCCTTAGTTTTTTCTGAATAATAAAAGTCTGGTTTGTTTTCGGCAGGTTTGGGACGTCCCAAAGGTGAGTAGGCAGTTAAAGTAATACCACGTTCTTTACAGAATTGTGTTAGTTTACGTTGATTTAATGCAGGTGAACATTCAACTTGATTGGTAACTGGCTTAATTTCACAATTATCCAAAACACGTTGTAATTGTTCACTATTGAAATTGGAAACACCAATGCTACGTACTAAGCCCAATTTAACCAATTTTTCCATGGCCTTATAGGTATCCAAATAATCAACGTCGCTGGAAGAGTGAAGGAGGGAGGAATTTATCTTCTTTTTATTCTTATTAGGATTTTTTAAATTATCTCCTACCTCAATTGTAAAGTGCCTGCCTCATCTTTAGGCAGTAAAGTTTCTTCGTTGACATATTTATAGCCTACAGGAAGATGCATTAAATACAAATCAATATAATCCAAACCCAATAATTGCAATTGTTTACGACAGGCCCCCTCCACACGTTCAGGTTCGTGGTGTATATTCCATAACTTGGTGTTTCCAGCCGTTAAATTATTAGTATAGAAAAATAATTGAATTTAGACTTACCTTGGTGACTAAAAAGATGTCTTCTCTTTTCACTACACCATCAGCTATTTTGTCTTTTATGGCTTTACCAATTTCAGCTTCATTTTGATAAAAGTAGGCTGTGTCTATATGACGATAACCCACATCAATAGCATGCTTGACAGCAAGTTCGCCTTCATTGTTTTTGGACTGGAAATGAGAGAAATAAAAAAAGATTTTATATTTTTGAATTTTAGTCAAAACACAGTAGATCTAATGCAAATTTAAAAATTAAAATAAGATAAAAAATATGTTAGTTATACAACTAGTTCCAGAATATATGAAAAAAGTATGTACTCGTTCCAGTGTAGCGTTGCAACTAATGATTTTTGTAAGAAACTGTCACCTCCAGAACTAGTTCTGTGGAAGTGTTACCTAGCCAGTTCCCATTCAATGGAACGGTTGTAAAACTAGTTTTTTAATCAAAAATTATTGTTCTAAATTTTCACATTCAGAATAAGTTTTATAGAAGCGTTAGGGAATGGTTCAAGAACCAGTTATTGAAATCAATGATTTCTTTTTTCATTCTACTCATTCATCCTAGGCGTCACTTTTTTAAATCAATTTAATTTTGTTAAAAACTTTTTTTAATTTTTTGTATTTTTTTAAGTTTTTAAACAATTTTAGGAAGTCTTTTCGGAACCAGTAAGTTGTTGAGAGAAGTGGTGTAGAAGTCAAAGAAAAATATTTTTTAAAACCTATTTTGAATCACAATTAGGCTCTACTTCATAAGTGCCAAAATTCGTTACGACATCAGTAGTTCTGATTAAACCATTTCCAAAATTAAAGATTTCAGAATGTTTGCAGGGTTTTTTATTTTTACTAGTCTTAAAATTAAAAAAATGTTTGATTTAGAAAGAATTAGATTTTGTTTAACTTTTCTTGACGCGCCGATTTGCGTCATTAATAGGGACCGGATAATTGCGACGCTGAACGACGTAAATCAAATCACTATTTCCTATGTATTGTAGCATGTAACGTTGTTTAAATAATAAAAATAATTTTCATCAGTATTAGAGTAGAAATCAGCGAGTAGCATGCATCTTGTTTCCGGCTATTTTCTCGTCGGCTAAAGGGTGGATTCGTTGCTTTTTCAACTCATCTAATAAGTCATCCTACAGAAGGTAACTTTAATGTGCATGCTGAAATATCAAGGTGAATAAAAAGGCCCAAATTGTTCAAATAACAAATTGCTATGTTTCTTTAACATTACAGTTGTGATAGATGTTGCCACAACCAAAATTTCCCTCCCAACCATGATCATGCAAAAATCACAACGACATTAATGTTATACATGATCCCAAATTCTTATACCTATACTATCAATAGTCTTTCAAATCAAACTCCTTTATCCAATTATTTTTCCATTATATACATAATATTTATTGGAAATTGAAAATTAAACCGAGCATGTATTATTAAAAAAATTAACTTATTGCAAAATTATATAGAATTAACATTCTTACAGAATAACATAATTCAAAAAAAACTGGGTTTGCAAAAATCACCAAAAAAAATATGCTGAAAAAGAATTTATATAGGCATCCAATTCGGCTACCTTTATTAATAATTTAATTTTAAAATATTAAAAAAAAATTGAAATAATATATAAAATTTAATAAAAAAAAAATAAAACAAATTTTGTCCCCGCTGGGAATCGAACTCAGGCCGCACAAGAAAGAAATTATACCGAGAAATCAGTTAACCAAATTGCATTAAAAAACTTTTTTTGAGAATTTAATCAAAAAACATTAAAAATAATATTAAATTAATTAATATTATTTAATTAACAATAAAAAAAATAAAAAAAATCAAAAAAAATTTTGTTGGTCCATATAGGACTCGAACCTAGTGGTCACTGATATTATTCATTTTTTTTTTTTTGTATATGTATTTTTAATATTATTATTTTTTTAAATAAACATTTTTTTTTTTTTTTTTTTTAATTATTTAAATATTTTTTTTTCTAATTATTATTATTAATATAAAAACTTGTAATATTAAGTCGATGCAAATGAAAATAAAAAAAAGTCATAAAATGAGTTCAACAAAACAAAATGCAACATTACACTTAAGAAAACAATCTAAAAATAGAATTTGGTGTATTTGCACAATACGGCGAATTCATATAAACCAATCAAACTTTATACATTTTTAGATTGTTTTATCAATGTTAATTTATAATAAATTAATTACATTTTTTTTTTTTTTGAATATTTTCGTCAATTTTTAATATTTTGATATGAAATTTGGACTCATTTTAATCGTTTTTTTATTTCGCGTACCACTCTTTTCATATTTTTTTATTCCAATGCAAAACTACACATATATACGCAAGTATCACATTAATGTTAACATTGTCTAAAATTTTAACATCTCCCAAATGTTGTGAACAGCCAAACAAATATTTATGATTTGATGCTGCTTTCAACAATAGTGGGTATTATTAATTTTAGGAAGTGGAAACTATAAAGTTAATGTGGTAGAACTTACATTGTATATATGTATGTACGGGAACTCCAACGATGAAAGATCTTTCAGGTTGTAGTGGTGCCAGTTGAAGATTTGATGATTTAACTTTCTTTATTTTTTTAAATTTTTTTTACACTAGTTAATATTTTTTTCCCGTTTATATATTTCTTTTATTATTATTTTTTTCTTTTATTAAAAAAAATGCTTATTTAAAATATATATATATATATATATATATATATATTTTTTTTTTTATTTTTTTGTTTTTTTTCTGTAATTAAGTGTATTTTTGGTTACTGCGTTTAAACTTATGAACCGCACTATTATGTTATTTATAACTATGCTTATAATGCTTATATCTGAGCCTGGATGAAAGATTTTTTTTTTAGCGATTTTCTTTTTTTTTTTCTCGATTTTTATTTTTGGTTTTGGTACTATTATTTTATGTGATTTATTTTTATCTTTTTATGACGTTTGTTTTATTTTTTTTTCTCTATAATTTTCGCACGATTGGTGATTTTTGCAAATTCACAGCATATAATAATTAATTTAAATTCAAAATTACAACATTACGTTTTAATTTAAAGATTTTTTTTTTCATAGTAATTTTAATTAACATTAAGTTTTCAATATAATTATTTGGGTTTTTCTTTTTCAAGGTAAGCTTTTATGTATTGTCTTAGCTATTTTTTTTTTCTTGAGCAATTTATTTTTCTTCTTCTTGTTTTTATTTTTTTTTTTAGGTTTTTTTTTAGATTTCAGAAATGGGATTTCACATATAGGTAAGATTTTTTTATTTTTTTCTTTTCCTATTGAGTATTTCTTTTAACTATTTTATTTTTAATTTTCCTTTTTTTTTTATGCAAATTTTCACTGCAATCACAAAAATAACTCACTCACAACACTTTTTCCTGGCGTTCCGGGGCACCTACTCTGAATCGTGGTTTCTTCGCCGGAGGTGGTTGGGGCTCGTGGTGACGATATAAAAGAACTTCTCCTAAACTCGTCTACGAAGGAGTTTTTATACTGCTTCCTAAGCCTTTTTTTTTCTACAATAAACTTCGAATAGAAACATAAAAAAAAATGTGTCCAACTTTTCTATTTGAATAGATCCTCCGGATTTCCTTAATAATATTGCACCAGGTAAAAGAATTTAAGTTCCCTCTTGTATATTTGTTGAATAAAAAATTATTTTTTTTTAAAAAAAAAACTTTTATTTTTTTTCGATGGCAGAGTTAAAAGTTGCAGGTGATGGTATAATAGAAAAAGAAGATTCTGGACACATTCCTGGCTTTTATACCTCAGTTTTACACGAAATTCCTTGGAAAAGTCATGTTAATCCCAATACATACATACTGTAGCATAAACATTAACAGCCAACTTCACCCCAAATACTCGCTACTGTTTTATCATTAATACAAATGCATGAACAAAACACAGAGTGGTATTTATGCTTTTATGTTATGTTAATAACATAACAACATAGATGATATTAAATATAAAACATAACGATCTATACAATCATTCATTCATTCAGTTATTTTATGTATTTATTTATTTAAAACAAACTTTCAAAAAAACTGAATAAAATAAAGAAAATTTCTATTTATAAACTATCTGCTTGGTTATTTTCGGAATTAGAAAAAAAGTTAGAAAAAATTTTTTTTCAAATTTGATAAGGAAATTTATTTTTGTGAAAAGTGGTATAAGGAAAAATATGTTTCGCTACAAGCGCCCCTACATTACCCCCCTGCTAAAATCTGATTTGGGGTGTAAATACCACAAATCTGATACCGCTTGTAGCAGATGGAATACTGTGGTTTGAAACAAGAAATAAAATATAGAAATAATGAAAGTAAGGAGCATACCAATCTATTGTCGTATGTCCTTGGCGTGGTAGATACCTATTGGATGACCTGAAAGATCCTCTAGTTCGTAGTAACATGAGCCAGTTTTTTTTCTAATTCTTGCCTTTAAAAATGGTGGTGCTAATTTGGCATCAAATCCCTTCTCAAAACTACTTTGTTTAAAGTTTCTTCTGAAAACCTCTTGACCTACAATGTAATTAACTTCCTTTGATCTCAGGTTGTATGATCTTTCATTCCGTTGTTGTTGCTTCATCATATTCTTGGCTGCTCTAGTTCGAATCAAATCAAAAGAATCCTCCCGATTAAAGTTAATAGACCTATCATCTAACATTTCTAATTTACGAAGCAATTCATAAGATTTACCATTGTTAATCATATGTTGTCCAAAAGCCATATAATAAGGTGAAGTACCAATAGAAGCATGTACAGCTGAACGCAAAGCACAACTTATACTGCTGAGGTATTCATCCCAATTTGTTTGGTCATGTTTGATATACGCCCTTATCGCAGATAATACCGAACGATTGACACGTTCAGAAGCATTGGCTTGGGGCGAATATACAGCCGTATACACGTGATTTATGCCATAATTCTGTAATAATTTATTAAATTGATTCGATCTAAATTGTGAGCCATTATCAGACACAATAGTTTCTGGAGTGCCGAAAGTGTGGAAAAGTTCCTGTTCGAGATAGTTAATTACAATGTCGGTAGTAAATTTCTTAACAGATTTTAAAAAGCAAAATTTTGAAAAGTGATCTAATACTATAAAAACTCCAACATTTCCAGATTTTGAGCGTGGATAAGGACCAAGAAAATCTATATAAAGTTTCTGAAAGAATCTACAAGTTTTAGATGTTTTTCCCATAGGGGGTCGCATTACGTGATTTGGATGTTTAGTGCTTTTACATGTATCGCAAGAATTGACATAATCCCTAACATCATTTACTAGATTGGGCCAAAAATAGAATTTTCGAATTCTCTCTAGCGTTTTGTTTATACCACCATGTGCAGAAAGATGGCTATCATGAGCCTTTTGAAGAACGTCTTTTACTAACTCTTTGGGTATCCAAAGTTTCCAGGCGAGATCGTCCTGCACTTTTTCTCCGGAACAGTGCTCCGTCCTTCTGTACAAAAACCCGTCTATTATCTTTAAGTCTGGAGTGTTATCAATATTTGCCCTAACTCTGTCCAGTAATTCAGTGTAGTTTGTCCCTTGGAAATGAGTAGAATTTAGATCTACGAAAACCCCAGTGTCTTCTAAAACGGACAATTCTAATCCTAGGATTTCGGACAAATCTTCTGTGTTAGCTCTCGAAAGTGTATCTGGAACTATGTTACGACTGCCTTTACGATGTTCTATTTTAAAACTAAAGCCTTGAAGCTTTAAAGCCCATCTTGCCAACCGAGAGCTTAAATCTGTTTGGGACATGAGCCACTTCAACGAAGCATGATCGGTGATGACAGTAAACTCATGTCCTTCTACGTAAGCTCTGAACTTTTTAATGCTAAGCATCGCAGCTAAACACTCTTGTTCGGTTACAGAGTAGTTACGTTGGGCTTTGTTGAGTTTCTTTGACATGAAGGCGATTGGAACCTCTTCACCCTCCGCAGTTTTTTGAACCAATACACTTCCTATTCCAGTGTTGCTTGCATCACAATGTATATAAAATGGTTTTGTAAAGTCTGGACTATGCAACACTGGTGTGGTTGTCAAGATGGTCTTTAATTCCTCAAAAGCTTGTTGAGCCATTTCACTCCAAGCAAATTTACGATGTGTCTTTAACAAATCTGTTAAAGGTGCAGTAATTGTAGCATAATTCTTGATAAACTTACGATACCAACCGGACATACCCAAAAAACGTCTGAGTTGCTTGACAGACCTTGGCTGTGGGAAATCTAATATGGCCGAAATTTTATCAGGATCTGTACGAATTACCCCATCCCCAACTATATGACCAAGGTAGCGGACCTCCCGTACACAAAATTTTGACTTTTCTACATTTAAAGTCAGTCCTGTGGCACGAAATTGTCGGGCCACTTCTCGCAAAACGTGCAAATGCCTCTCAAATGTATCAGATACAATTAACAAATCATCCAGATAAACGAACACTTCCGTTCTCAATTCTGCTGGTACCACCTTGTCCATTAAACGCGACATTGTTTGAGGCGCATTACAAAGCCCAAAAGGCATAACCTTGAAATGATACAAGGGGCGACCAGGAACAGTAAATGCCGTCTTATCTTTCGAAGATTTGTCGAGAGGTATTTGCCAGAAGGCGTCCTTCAAATCTAGGCTAGTTATAAATTCTGCTTTCGGTAACCTAGACAAAATGCCATCTATAACGGGTAAAGGATAAGCATCCTTCAAAGTTACAGCGTTTACTTTTCTACTATCTAGACATAACCTAACCTTTCCAGGCTTACGTACTAATACTATAGGCGAAGACCAAGCACTGTCCGATTCTTCAATTATATCCATTTCCAACATACGGTCTAATTCTGCATAAATTAATTTCTCAATAGCTGGTGACACCGGAAAATGACGCTGTTTTAAAGGGGTTGCATCACCTACGTTAATAATATGGGAAATTATATTTGTCCTACCTAGACCTTCTTTAGCAAAAGATGGAAAAGTGTCTATAACGATCTGTAACTGTTGTTGTTGTGTTTTTGTTAAAAGCTTCTTCTCTAAAGAAGATTCAACTATTGTTTCTAATAAAAAGTTAGTTTTGATTTCTGAGACTAGTCCTGTTGGCAATAAGTTGAATGAATTCCAAAAATCAATACCAAGGTATAAATCCTGTGACAAATTAGGTATTATATATAAAACTATGTTCTTTGTATCACCACGAAATGTGATGGGTGTTTTCGTAAAACCTAACACATCTTGCGATTTACCATCTGCTGTTTTGACAGCAGATTTTATTCTTTTGAAATTGTTGTTCGAATCCAAAAATTCCTTAGCAGCCTGTGCACCTAAGCAGCTGATTGAGGCCCCGGTGTCCAATAATCCAGAAATTTTCCTACCAAAAAGCTGTACTTCAGCATAAGGCCTAATATCAGTCTGTTTTTCATATACTGTACTTAACAGACCACGTCGCGAATGATTAACATTCTTCCAAAAATTACGCATACGCTCCAGTGAACGTTTATGTTTTATGCTAGGTGTAGATTCATTAAATATTTGAGCTCGTCTAACATTGTACTCTTTCATTCGAACATGAAAAGGTTTTAGATATGTAGGAAGTGTAGTACTCAAAATTTTCTTATTAGAAATACTCAAATCATTAGTGGGATCTGAAGATTTTAAAGAGTTATATGGCTCAGTGTGAGATTTTGCTAAAATAGGGATTGGCTTAGATTCGGGTAAGAATTCTGTCATAGCAGGTAGGATTGAAACAGTATTGCAGTTAACAACAGGTGTTACATTTTGTGAAGAAGCAGGTGTTTGAATAGAAGTAGTTTGGTGCGGATCGTCTTGAATAGGGTTTAGTCTGTGCTGGTTGATTGATTCCGTCTGCGTGCACCGGTCAGTGCACTCGACTGGCAGTTTTTTGAAAAATTGTTACATTGGGAACATTTAGGTTTATAAACATTAGGTAAACCACAACCATAGCAAAAGACCTGTCTGTCCTCTAAACAATCCTGATATCTATGACCAGATTTGCGACAATTCCAGCATACAAGTGATATTGCCGAAATATTTTCGCCATCGGACAATGGAATACCACCGTCTTCCAATTCGTTGACATGTCGTTTGACTGATGGTAATACTTTATGACTCGGTAGTCGTCTACCAATATCTTGTAAAAAGAATTCTCTTCGTCGACAGATGTCACGAAGTTCAGAGACAGAGCTAATTTTCAGATTTAAAATTTCATGCTGTATGTCAGGTAGTAAATTCCTTCTCAAAATTTCTACCAGGATTCCCTCACTAAGCGGTTCAGCTAGCCTATCTGATATTTCAAGAATTGCTTCATAAAAGGTGTCAAAATTCTCATTGTGTCTTTGCTTTCTATCCCTTATCATTTCTATCAGATCTATATCAGTTCTCGAGTCTTTAAATTGTTTACGCAAAGCATTACATAATAGAGGCCATTTTATTGCTGTAACTGAATGGTGATAACGCCAAAACCAATCATTTGCCTTAGCGTCGAAAAGAGTGGAAATATGATCGCATAAAAGGTCAAAATTTCCATTAAGTGTTTGATTAGTCAAAGCTTCTACTCTATACAGAAAATTGTCAACAGACATACCACGAGAATCTCCAGAAAATCTAATTTTCCAGTTGTGGATTATGTGACCAATTTTGTCTGGACGAACAGAAGTCATATTTGAACCACCGTCATTATGACCTTGATTTTCCCTATTGTTATTTGGATGAGCCTGTGGTAACCCTAATAAACTCTCTAAAGTTCGCTGTTCCAGAGCTGGATTAGCATCATAAGAAACCTCTTCATTCCTCTGTTGATGTCTAACTGAATCTGTAGCCCTTGATTGGTTAGAAATTTGCATCCTGCGAAAACCTGCCTCAATATTTGTTTCAATTAGTCTTGTCAGAGTTTGACTTAAACTGGTGAGCATTTCAGCCTGCTGTGCACCAACAGCAGCAGTTACAAGATTACGTATGTGCTCACGTTGATCCTGTGGAGAACTTTCCGATACCGACATACGCTGTGAAATTGGCTGATTCTGGACCTCAATGGGAGAAGTAGACGCACTTATTGATCTATCGTTATCAAAATTTATTGTTCTTTGAGCCTGCGACCTCGTAACCATAGGAGGAGGTACATCTTTACTAGAGCTTGGGGTACTAACAATTGTTAACCTTTTATTGCAGAGCACACAATTAGGTCTAGTTTTTACATTTTTTTGATAACATGATTTATGTAGGGGATGACCACAAGGTGGTTTATATAAATAGATGTTATCACTAATAACATGACTACAAAGTACACAATTAGGCAAAATTCCACCTGAATTTACACTCATTTTATCCTCAGGATTCTGGGTAGCCATAGCGATAAAAAAAGTGTAATAAGGAAATCAAAAAAAAACTATTAAAATGTATTCACGAATAGTGAGTTTTAGATCTAATTTGATCCTATTTAAAATATAAAAAAAATCAAATAAAAAATAATGATTAAATAAATTTTCTTTCTCCAAGATAAGAAACTAAATTATAAGTAATAATTTGCGAAAGAAAATTGGAAAAAAATGTATTATAATTTGGAAATTATTTTTTTTTAAAAAAAGAAAATTCTGTAATTGAATCAAGAAATAACCAATTAAAGAAGAATGTATTTCAAAAAAAAATATACATATATTACTTTGATTCAAGTAATTTACGATCTTTTTAAAACTATGTTATAAAATAAACGTATTGTATTATGTAAAATAAAAGTATTGGTGTTCCAAAATTTAAGAAAATTTAGCAAAACTTTAACAAAAGCAAAAAGAAAAACTAAAAATATTTTTTTTTTTTTTTTTTTTTTTTTTTTTTATAAATTAAAATTTAAGATAATTTATTGTAGTTACAAACAAGAAACATCAAAATGTAATAAAGCAAAATTATAAAAAAAAAACAAAATTTAACCAAAAATTTAAATTCCTATGAACGTCTTTGTTCTTTCCAACATGTAGGGCATCGCCTGAATAAATCGAAATATTCGTCTATGCAATCCAAGTGAAAAACGTGTTTACATTTAAATAGAATTAAAATTTCTTCATGGGGATATATACAGCTATAGCAAACTGTGCAAACTTCATTTACATGTTCTGGGATTTCGTCTCCCATGATGAAACTAAAAGAAAATAGTAAACCAAATCCATTCTTAGAATAATAACTTCATAAACTATTTGTAAGTGTCTTTCAATACGCGATTTTCAATAATAAATTGAAATGAAAAAGGAAAATTAAAATTAAAATTTACTTTAAAAATTGCAAAAAGAAAAATAAATATAAAATTTTAATAAAATTTTTCCAAAAAAAAATAGAAATGTTAATAAAAATTGAGACCAATTAAATATCATAAAATTGAGTTTGATTTTTAAGCATATTGAAGTATAGGATTTAAAATAAACAAAAGAAACTAAACAATTTTAACTAAAACAATCTGGTAGAAGAAAAAAAGGAAAAGTAAGTCAAAAAGTTAGAATAGAAATAAGATATAATAGAGCTAATCTTTCAGATTGGTACTAATTCGTCCTAAGACAAATAGTCATTCCAAATCTAAAATAAAACAAAACTGTAGGGATAAAATCAATGAAAAATAATGTAATCAACGGTATGAGTCCAGTAGTTCCCAAACTTCATCAATTCCAGGAAGATACTATTAGCCAATGATTAAATCAAAAACATTAGGTTGGATATGTAAAGAACAATGTTGGTTAACAGCCAATTCGATGCGACTGTTAATTCCTAACATTTCCACACATACCCAAAGGAAATGAAAATAAGGAAAAATAATAATAAAGATATACTAGCAAAGAAAAATTTTCAGAAATAAAACTTTAAAGGAAAAAAAAAAGAGAGCCACACATACTAATTTGAAATTAATTCAAATGATGTTCGAAAGATAAAATAAAATTTAAAAGTGTGGGCCCCACGTTGGGCGCCAAAAATTATCTATCTGTAGCATGTAACGTTGTTTAAATAATAAAAATAATTTTCATCAGTATTAGAGTAGAAATCAGCGAGTAGCATGCATCTTGTTTCCGGCTATTTTCTCGTCGGCTAAAGGGTGGATTCGTTGCTTTTTCAACTCATCTAATAAGTCATCCTACAGAAGGTAACTTTAATGTGCATGCTGAAATATCAAGGTGAATAAAAAGGCCCAAATTGTTCAAATAACAAATTGCTATGTTTCTTTAACATTACAGTTGTGATAGATGTTGCCACAACCAAAATTTCCCTCCCAACCATGATCATGCAAAAATCACAACGACATTAATGTTATACATGATCCCAAATTCTTATACCTATACTATCAATAGTCTTTCAAATCAAACTCCTTTATCCAATTATTTTTCCATTATATACATAATATTTATTGGAAATTGAAAATTAAACCGAGCATGTATTATTAAAAAAATTAACTTATTGCAAAATTATATAGAATTAACATTCTTACAGAATAACATAATTCAAAAAAAACTGGGTTTGCAAAAATCACCAAAAAAAATATGCTGAAAAAGAATTTATATAGGCATCCAATTCGGCTACCTTTATTAATAATTTAATTTTAAAATATTAAAAAAAAATTGAAATAATATATAAAATTTAATAAAAAAAAAATAAAACAAATTTTGTCCCCGCTGGGAATCGAACTCAGGCCGCACAAGAAAGAAATTATACCGAGAAATCAGTTAACCAAATTGCATTAAAAAACTTTTTTTGAGAATTTAATCAAAAAACATTAAAAATAATATTAAATTAATTAATATTATTTAATTAACAATAAAAAAAATAAAAAAAATCAAAAAAAATTTTGTTGGTCCATATAGGACTCGAACCTAGTGGTCACTGATATTATTCATTTTTTTTTTTTTGTATATGTATTTTTAATATTATTATTTTTTTAAATAAACATTTTTTTTTTTTTTTTTTTAATTATTTAAATATTTTTTTTTCTAATTATTATTATTAATATAAAAACTTGTAATATTAAGTCGATGCAAATGAAAATAAAAAAAAGTCATAAAATGAGTTCAACAAAACAAAATGCAACATTACACTTAAGAAAACAATCTAAAAATAGAATTTGGTGTATTTGCACAATACGGCGAATTCATATAAACCAATCAAACTTTATACATTTTTAGATTGTTTTATCAATGTTAATTTATAATAAATTAATTACATTTTTTTTTTTTTTGAATATTTTCGTCAATTTTTAATATTTTGATATGAAATTTGGACTCATTTTAATCGTTTTTTTATTTCGCGTACCACTCTTTTCATATTTTTTTATTCCAATGCAAAACTACACATATATACGCAAGTATCACATTAATGTTAACATTGTCTAAAATTTTAACATCTCCCAAATGTTGTGAACAGCCAAACAAATATTTATGATTTGATGCTGCTTTCAACAATAGTGGGTATTATTAATTTTAGGAAGTGGAAACTATAAAGTTAATGTGGTAGAACTTACATTGTATATATGTATGTACGGGAACTCCAACGATGAAAGATCTTTCAGGTTGTAGTGGTGCCAGTTGAAGATTTGATGATTTAACTTTCTTTATTTTTTTAAATTTTTTTTACACTAGTTAATATTTTTTTCCCGTTTATATATTTCTTTTATTATTATTTTTTTCTTTTATTAAAAAAAATGCTTATTTAAAATATATATATATATATATATATATATATATATATTTTTTTTTTTATTTTTTTCTTTTTTTTCTGTAATTAAGTGTATTTTTGGTTACTGCGTTTAAACTTATGAACCGCACTATTATGTTATTTATAACTATGCTTATAATGCTTATATCTGAGCCTGGATGAAAGATTTTTTTTTTAGCGATTTTCTTTTTTTTTTTCTCGATTTTTATTTTTGTTTTGGTACTATTATTTTATGTGATTTATTTTTATCTTTTTATGACGTTTGTTTTATTTTTTTTTCTCTATAATTTTCGCACGATTGGTGATTTTTGCAAATTCACAGCATATAATAATTAATTTAAATTCAAAATTACAACATTACGTTTTAATTTAAAGATTTTTTTTTTCATAGTAATTTTAATTAACATTAAGTTTTCAATATAATTATTTGGGTTTTTCTTTTTCAAGGTAAGCTTTTATGTATTGTCTTAGCTATTTTTTTTTCTTGAGCAATTTATTTTTCTTCTTCTTGTTTTTATTTTTTTTTTTAGGTTTTTTTTTAGATTTCAGAAATGGGATTTCACATATAGGTAAGATTTTTTTATTTTTTTCTTTTCCTATTGAGTATTTCTTTTAACTATTTTATTTTTAATTTTCCTCTTTTTTTTTATGCAAATTTTCACTGCAATCACAAAAATAACTCACTCACAACACTTTTTCCTGGCGTTCCGGGGCACCTACTCTGAATCGTGGTTTCTTCGCCGGAGGTGGTTGGGGCTCGTGGTGACGATATAAAAGAACTTCTCCTAAACTCGTCTACGAAGGAGTTTTTATACTGCTTCCTAAGCCTTTTTTTTTCTACAATAAACTTCGAATAGAAACATAAAAAAAAATGTGTCCAACTTTTCTATTTGAATAGATCCTCCGGATTTCCTTAATAATATTGCACCAGGTAAAAGAATTTAAGTTCCCTCTTGTATATTTGTTGAATAAAAAATTATTTTTTTTTAAAAAAAAAACTTTTATTTTTTTTCGATGGCAGAGTTAAAAGTTGCAGGTGATGGTATAATAGAAAAAGAAGATTCTGGACACATTCCTGGCTTTTATACCTCAGTTTTACACGAAATTCCTTGGAAAAGTCATGTTAATCCCAATACATACATACTGTAGCATAAACATTAACAGCCAACTTCACCCCAAATACTCGCTACTGTTTTATCATTAATACAAATGCATGAACAAAACACAGAGTGGTATTTATGCTTTTATGTTATGTTAATAACATAACAACATAGATGATATTAAATATAAAACATAACGATCTATACAATCATTCATTCATTCAGTTATTTTATGTATTTATTTATTTAAAACAAACTTTCAAAAAAACTGAATAAAATAAAGAAAATTTCTATTTATAAACTATCTGCTTGGTTATTTTCGGAATTAGAAAAAAAGTTAGAAAAAATTTTTTTTCAAATTTGATAAGGAAATTTATTTTTGTGAAAAGTGGTATAAGGAAAAATATGTTTCGCTACAAGCGCCCCTACAGTATTAACACAGTTTTCGAAATAATTGATTCCATGATAAAAATATTTTAACAGAAAAGAATTTAATCTTTAATTGAAAAGGAGTACTGTTTGCGCCAAGATTTGAAATTAAAATACTATATAAATAACATTTTGATTTTCTTACCAAACACAAACAATTTAATTCATTTTTTTCATTAAAATCTTCTTTAATACCTTTACACCTCTCATAAGCAATTATGAAACTCCTTATAACTTGTTTTCTGCAAAACTTATAGTGAAAGTTTACCTTTTGAAAAATAAACTAAAGAAAATCAATTTTTCAAATAATTTAATATCCAGAGAAAAAATATGCTGTATACTATAGGGACGCAAATCGAAATTATAGCAACGCAAATCAAAGTCATAACGACACAAATCGAAATATTTAAATTTAAAACAGCAGCGCAAATCGAAACTACTCAAGTCAAGGCCTGAATGTAATTAGCACTTTTTTCTTTTGAAAAAAGATTATTTTTAATAAATGTTAATTTTTGGGAACATTTGAATTTTTTTGAAACACTGTTCTGTTTTACTTTTTTAAATTTTCTGGTACTTTTTTTTATAGATGACGTGATAATTTGTACTTTTTTTAAATAGATTTTTTTGGAAAATTGGAACATTTATTTATATTTTAGGAAAATTTTAATTTTTTAAAAGATGGAACTGTTTTAAAAATTTAATCAAAATTGAAATGTATTTATAAAAAAATTTGTTTTTCTAATAAGCGTTTTTTTATTTAATACTTTTTTGAAATTTTGTATTTCTTTGAAAATTAGTGCTTTTTGAAAATTTACACTTTTTTAGTATTGAAAAAAGGAAATTTTATTAAAAAAAAAGCATTGGTTCTGCTTGCATTACATAGTTCTTTTAGTACAAATTCTAAAATTTGTTCTGGTTTTTTATTTTTAATATTTTCTAAAAAACAAACAATTGAAAAAAATGTTTGTTTGGGAAGTAATTGGATTTTTTCGCGAAGCAAAAACAATTTTTTTTGGAGTGAACTAAAATATTTTTCTGG
Organism: Protocalliphora azurea; assembly: GCA_932274085.1. Lineage (NCBI taxonomy): Eukaryota > Metazoa > Arthropoda > Insecta > Diptera > Calliphoridae > Protocalliphora > Protocalliphora azurea. Next base: position 133,081,213 of record OW026522.1, on the reverse strand, counting down.
AAATTTTCTTTAATATTTAGTACTTTTTTTTAAATTCAACTTTTATGAAAAATTGGTGCAAATATTAGCATTTTTTTTTTTTTTTTAATTTTACGCTTTACGGAAAACTGGTACTTTGTACAAATTGGTACTTTTTATACCGCGATTTTTTTTTAAATTAAAATTGGAGCACTTATTCGTTGAGAATTGGTGTTTTTTATATTATTTTGAAAATTGGTACTTTTTGAAAGTTTTAATTTTTATTAGAAATTAATGCTTTTTTGAAAATTGGAACTTTATTTTCAAAATTTTAGTTTTTTTTTTTTTTAATTTAATCAAAATTTAAAAACAATCTTTGCATTTTTTTAATTAGTACTTATTTTTTAAAAAATTGGTTATTTTTTAAATAAGTGTTTTTTTATTTATACACTTAAAATTAACAGTCCTTTAATAAGAATTAACAAATAAATACATTATTCTTCATTAAAAGGCCAATATTGATGAAATTTTGCAATTTCATTGCGCCATAATCGCTTGCCCATATCAAAACTGTTTATGACATTCATTTCTTCTGCGGAAAGTTTAAAATCGAAAATGTTAATATTCTCTAAGAGTCTTTGTGGTTGAGAAGATTTGGGTATGGGTATAGTGCCAATATCGAGCTAAAAAATTAAACACATGAAAAATTAAATAACTTCAATAACTATTAAAACAAAATAAAAAAGTACCCACCAAATATCTTAAAACAATTTGAGCTTTTGTCTTCTGATATTTTTCTGCCATTTTTCCTAAATCATCTGTTGTATAAAATTTCGGTAAAGGGTTACAGGCTTTAGGTCTAGACAAGGGAGAATAAGCGGTAACCACAATATCATGTTGTTTGCAAAATTCTCTCATTTTTCGTTGATTCAAAGCAGGATGACATTCCACTTGATTTGTTACAGGTTTTATTTGACAATTATCCAAAATTCTTTGCATTTGTTGTGTATTAAAATTTGATAAACCCAAACTGCGTACCCAGCCTAAAGAGACCAATTCCTCCATGGCTTTGTAGGTTTCAACATAATCAATATTGCTTAAAAGTTATTTCAATATTTTAATATATTTTTAGTAATTTTATTTCCAGAAAACTTACTTAGTTTGCAATTTATCGTTTTCATGAGGCATTAAAGCATCATCATCTACATATTTATAGCCTATGGGTGAATGCATTAAATATAAATCTATATAGTTCACTTGTAATGCTTCTATTTGTTTTTTACATGCATATTTAACCATTTTTGGTTCATGATAAATACACCATAATTTTGTTACCAAAAATATCTCTTCACGTTTTATGGTATTTTCTTTAAATGTCTCATTTAGTATTTTACCTATGAGGGATTCATTACGATATAAATAGGCGGTATCAATATGTCGGTAACCGATATTAAGAGCTTCTCGTATGGCATTTTCACATTTTTGTTTTTTAAGCTTGAATGTAACATAAAAAAGGTGTTTTGTTTAAATGAATTAGTGTAATATAAAAATTAAATTCGATTTGATTATCTGATTTCTTAATATAAACTATTTCATATTAAAAAGTTTATTCCCAGCATATTATTGTTGTTCTAAAATCATTAGTTCTAGAACTAAATTCTAGAAATAAATTTACTAAAAAATTTTAACTTTCGGAAATACGGTACTGCTTTCAAAAGCGATATTTTTTAATTATGTTGCAGTTAATTTTTTGGTAAAAAGGGCACTTTTTTGGATTATTGTAGATGCTCTTTATGAAAATAAAAATTTTTCATTTTTTGTCTGTAATTTTGAAAATGCTGCATTTTCAAATTGGGATATTTTTGAAAAGTTGTACATAAAATAAAAAAATTAGCGCTTTTTTAATTTGGACTGCAAGAAATCCTTTTTTTAGAAATTTTTCCTTTTTTTTTCCTTAAGAAAAATTTTACCTTTTACTTAGATTAGCCACTTTTTAATAATCGGTACAAATAAATTAAATTTTTAGAAAAATAGAACATTTTTTTTTAATTTAGTACGCCATAAAAGAATTTAATTAAAAAAACTTTATTATTATTATTTTTATAAATTGGTATTCCTTCAAAAAAAAATTTACTTTTTTTTAAAAATGCTTGATATTTAAAATTGGAACTATTTTGGAAATTGGTTTATTGTTGAAAATTGCTACTATTTTTTAAAACATTTTTTTTTTTTTTTTCAATTTTAGATATTTTTGATAAAATTATTAAAAAAAAATACTGCAAATTTTCAGAAAATGTATACTTTTTGTTGTTTCTTGTTTAAAAATTAATCCTTTCCTGCCCAATCTTCTTCACATTTTTGTTTAAAAATCTGTTATTTGGAATTAGTTTTACAAAAATTTTTCTTTTATCGAATAACAGATTATTTGTACACATTGTCCCAAGAAACAAGGTTGGGTTAAAAAGTGTAGTATCTGCACGCCTCCACCCAGAGACCAGTCGGTCCATTGTGAACCCTTTAAAAGGCCAAGAAAAAAAAAAAAAAATAGTGACAGAGAAAAAAGAGATGGACTTTAATAAATAAAAATTTGGAAGGCTGTGTAACCTACAACCTAGCAATCAAGAACTCCGCATCATCGCACATCCTACAGGAGTCTGACGTGCCAGTGTCTCACTTACTAGTCATATTTCCTATTACGGAGTGACCAATAATCAAACCCACAATGACCCTTAGATTCCCCCGACTCATGCCCAGAAGATGTGTCGAATCTGCTAGTTTAAGGCTAGGCCATAGCGCTTTAGATGCCTTGCAGACTGTTCTATTCTTCCATGCCTGATTTGTTCTCCCTGAAGTCCATTCCCTTATGGCTCTAAAATATAACCCAATTGGAATCCTAACCGATACTCCTCAAAAGACCTGTCCAGCTCTGAGCCACTGCGAACAGATTCTTATCCTTTAGATATCCATTAGCCTTCTCAATTCCTTTCTGCACTCAAGCACTAATCTGGACCTAACAAAATGACTTGTCATTGCCAGTAGTTCTGCCTGACTATCCACATAGATAGTTACCTCTAAGTCCCTTTCAACGTTCTCCTCCAATAATCCTAAGGCTTTGTAAAAGCGTAGAACTTCTGCCTGAAAAACGTTGCAACTATCAGACAATCTATAAGACTGTCTGATATCCGTTCCCATAAAGTAGACACCAGCTCCTGTGCTGGTGTATACTGTCTCAATATGACATTCACAGCCAAGAGCTAAAATAATTTAAAGAAAACCCCCGTTGCGGTGTCCTAGTGTTATTAAATTCTCCTGCCAAGGTATATTCCCTATGCAACAGACCCCGTTCAATATAACTCACCACATCATTCAGAGCACTCTTAACATAACCTTTAAGATAGGCATGTTGAGCGTTCCCTGAGTTCCCATACTCCTCCTTAGATATAGATCGATCGGTCTTTCTATTGTCTTAAGTAGAAAAGACGATAGGCTGATCGGTCTATAATCCTTGGGCTTCGAATAAGTAGTCTTACCCTCTTTGGGCATAAAAATTACCGTAAAGTCTCTCCATTCCCTAGGAATATATCTCACCCTGAGACGTTCCTTGAATACTTCCACGAGTAGTGAGATGGCCCTCTCATTGAAGTTCTGTAACATGACGAGAAAAATGCTATCCGAGCCCGGTGAGTTGTATGGCCGAAATGAGTTTACCGCCCATCATACCTTGTCTCTAGTGAGCATCTCCTCTATCGTATCAATATCACTCTCGTCTTATCCGGACTGTTGGTTATCGCTGACACTACCTGCCTGCTCATCAGTTACTATATCCCTACAGCCCGGGAAGTGAGTCTCCATCTCTGAGTGACTCCGAGCCAGACTCTGTCTACTAGTTGTCCGCACGTTGTGTGTATCCAGGTCCTTGAATAATACCCGCTTGAATCTAGACAACTCGTTCACAGACTCCGTCCGTTTCGCCCGTCCTCTTATCTACGTAATAAAGCTTTCCCTATAGCTGAACCAGTCAATATCACTCCTCGTTAGCTTGACCCTAAGTACTCTGATCCACCATTTCGGCTGCTTCCGTTTAATAATAAATATAAATTTTATTGTTAGTGATTGACTGACAATAGTTTGAAAACGGGTAACTAAAAGAATGAAGTGTAACAATATTCTCTTGAAAAAGTACTTTTAGTTTTATTGAAATAAAAGCCACAAAAGCTAAATCTTGCAACAAATGCCGATTAGGACATCGAGAAACATTTAAGAAAACAAAATATAATAAAATTTTATTAGGTGCTTCAGGACACGCTCCCATCACTAAAAATTAAAGTCCTTATAAAGGACAAACCAAATTATCTACGATTTTGATATTGACATCAGTGATTATATATAACTAAATCTATTTATACATGTTTAAAAAAAGTCCAAACACCTATACAAATAATTTGGGCATCAAAGGATTAAGTCCTTTTTTTTCTAACTTAACATGTTCGTAAAAAATTGGTACCATTTTTTTTTTTTTTTTTTGCAAATTTGCACTGAAAATTAAACTTTTTAATTCGACGTTTTCTTAAAAAAAATTAGGCAACATTTTTTTGCAGAATAGCACTATTGAATTTATCTCATTTAGTTTTTTCGTAAAATATTACCTTCTTAAAAAGCGCATTTTTCTACCTTTTTGAAAATTCTACATATTTTCTTAAGTTAGTAATTTTTGGAAACTGAATTTTCAGACAAATTTTTAATGACACCGGCAACTGCCTTTTTTCGCATTTATTTTTACATCTTTGCAGATTTAACAACTCTGTTCGTCAGTGGCTTTTAAACTAAATAAATCAAAGCTTTTATGTTAAAATAACACAACTGCTATGTTGACAGTTCTTACTGTAACATTACTGTTACCATAACATTTTAATTGCCTGCTGCCGGCATTTATTAATATTCATTTTGTTTTCATCTCATATTCTTTTTAATAAACACATTTTTCTTGTCTACTTTTTAATACTTCATCAAAAAAAACTGAGGACCAAAAAAATAAAAATTTTTTTTTGCTTATCTAACACCGTAATAGTAAATAATTATTTTCATAGCTAATATAAGATAAAATGATAAAAACTACAAAAACTTACCTCATAAGTGCCCAAGCCCAATACAGGCATTTCATAGCCATTGTTTAATTTTACCGTTGGAGCCAAAATAGGTGCCATTTTATTACTAAATTTGCGACAATTTCTTTTAATTAAATCACACAATAAACTATGATTTTCAAAATCACTTTTTACTCCTGATTTCTTAATAAAATTTATAGAATATTCACGAAATTGACGACAACCGCTGTCTAGTCTTTCAATATCTGCAATAAGAGACAAATTAAAGAATACTGAAATAAAAAATTTTCTGTATTTTGCAAATGAAAATAAAACAACAACAAAAGTTTTGTTGTTGTTTTATCTTTTTTTTGACAAACTGGAAACTTACCAAATGTGCAATTTGTTGGTGTAATTATTACTTTTCTCAACTTAAGTGAGAATGAGCTTAGTTTATTTGTGGAATTTATTGATTTTAATAAACTACAAAAATGTTTAATATTTTGTTGATATGCCAGAATTTGTTGTGGTTTGTGTAGCAGGCACTGAAGTGTTTTGGGGGTTTTTATCAGGAAGTGCATTCCGTAACAATTGCTTTAGGTACTAAATTTAATTGAAAAGTTAAACGCAGTTGTTTTCTGTTTGTTTTGTGTTTAGATTCTACACTTTAGAACAATGGGAGCTTTTTAAAGTACGCTACATTGGGTGTGCTTGTTTCTTTTTAATATTTAATATATGGTTCTATAGTTGGAACAGAAGTCGATTTTTTACTTCCTTTTTGAAATTTTTAAATAATTAATTTTTCTATTTTTGAGTGGTCGACTATTTTCAAGTCTCAACCTGTAGAAGTGTATAACATAGAAATATATCCCAATAAGCATTTTTGCTTAAATTCAAGTTGAAATAAAATGTATTTCAAGCATTGAATCCAGTGTCAAGCATTGAAATAAATTTAATTCAATAGCGTTTTCCAGTAAAAAGGAAATTTAAATTCAAGCCAAATTTATTTTACTTGAAAATTTTTAATTTTTTCAATCACATATCATATTTAAAGTATTTTTATATTTGAATTCATGCCGGCTTCCAGCAAAATTTACCAAGGCTTGAATTTTTGGACTTTGTGTGCTTATTGGGATAAAATATATTGATAAATTAACAGAAAAACTATGCAATAAAGGTTCTAGTTTCATACAAAAATATGATGCTGAGATGTAAATTGTTATGAAACTGTTTTTTTTTTTTATAAAATATATTTTTCGACTAATGGACTATTTTTTATTATTTTATTTCTTTTTCTATAAAAAGTTCGATTATTCGACAGGCGTAGGTCATAAAAGCGAAAGGTTACAAAAGGACTCAATAAAAATTAAGAATATATAATCGTTGAATAAACTTTCTTTTGGAATTAAATGTGATTGGAACCGTTATCATGTAGAAATCCATCTTTTAAAATACATATTTCATTTTATCTCTCTATCTAACTAACTATCTATCTATATATATATATATATATATATATATATATGTCTATGTGAAATCAGGAATAAATGGCTTATTTTATATTGTATCATCCAACCACAAAAATAAAATGTACTTTTTCCACCATAATCGTCGAAATATATTTTAATTGCAAACATTTACATAGACTTCGACAGATTATCAACATATATATATATATTTTTTTTTAACAATTTTAGTAAAAATATTTGTTGAGTTCAGCTCGACATGGTAGAGAAATTAATTAATTCTTTCTTTTGTTATGGTAACAAATATTTTAATAGGAAGCTTTCGTTAACGAAAGTGGAATAGATAGTATTCCTAAAATAACTCCGGAAGCAAAAACTTAGTCTATTTTTCATCAGCGATGCTTTGACCAAAAATAATAAATGTTGTTCCTCCACCGTCTACTGCTCTATGCTAAATATTTATTAACTCATTTGTTTTCTTATTTTGGAAAATATTTTGCGCAGGGGGAACCATGGAAAAAGTGTTTCTCAAAATTAAATTGTTTGTTAATTTTTTTTAGAATTTTTCTTAAATTATAACTTCTTGTTATTTAAGTAGCGAGGTATTTGACAAAATGGAAAGTTTATCTTGATAGAAAAACATGCATTTTACACCATAGGTGCATTCTTTATGTATGCACTTGTTAATAAAATGGAAATGTTAACTTATAAAGACGGGTTTTAACTGCTAATTAATATTTTGGATTCAGACTAAAAACCATGGTTTTATATTAATAAAAAAAAAATGTTGCCATTTAAAAAAAAAAAAAAAATATTAAAATAAGATCATATCAAATTGTACCAATTGAGTCGTGGTTGTACTAGGGTACCAACAGATATAAAAATACACCAAAAAAGTACAATTATACCATGTTTGCGATCCGTGTGTGGTAGTTACAATCAATTATGATCTCACCCTTCAGATATTGTGATTTAAATAATTTTCGAACCGATATTTGTAAAATTTTTAACGTGATTAATACTTAAATAAAACTTACAAGTGTCAAATCTGGCTTCGCTACTAATATTTATACGGAATTTATGAGAGATGAAATAATTCATAGCAACTATGGGTTGACCATCTAAATTCGTTAGATTAGTTTACTGTAAAAATTAAAATTTAAAAACAAAATATTTTAATATTTTTTAATAATTTTCAAAACTGCAAACTGTTTACTAGGTTTAGGTGGATGGACAGACGGACGTATATTAATGAATGGAATCAGAAAGTGATTCTGAGTTAATCACTATACTTTAAGGTGGATATTTAACCACTAATTGGGTTATTACAATCATTAGAATATTAATAAAAAACTAGTTCACAAATACAAAATTTTTATTGATTCTTTCTTTATATATCTTTAGCAAACAAAAATTCTTGGAGGAAAATTTAATCTTTAGTAAAACTTTATTTTTTTATGAAATTCAATATTTAATTTTTGGTGAAAATTTGGATTTTTTAAGAATATTTTGGTTTTTATTCAAAATTGGTGTTTCGAAGAAGAAAATTTGAAAACTATTTTTTTTTTTGTATTTGCATTAATTAATCAAAATTTTGTGAAAATTTAGATTTAGTAAAACTGACTTTTTGATAAGAAATCGATCTTGAAAATTCTTTTTGCGAAAAGTCGTTTGCTTCGGTCTTACAATAAAATTTAGTTTATTCCGACCAACAGATTTCTGTAAATTATTTAGTAAATTTCTCCTTATTTAATTAAAAATTTTAATTTTAATTAATTAAGCAAATATTATTCTGTAATATTTTAACAATATAATTTATGTTTTATTTAAAATCACATCTAAAGCTGTATAACAATTTAATTTTATAAATTTTAACATAAAATAAATGATTATATATTTTTTAAATATATATTTTTATCTGATTAATATTTGTATGTAATTCCTTCACTTAATATTCAATATTAAATGGATAATGAATGCTCTTTTTGGCATGATCCATGGGTATCAAACGATCACCGGTATTGTAAGTATCCAAAATTTTATGATCCTCAGGAGACAATTTAAAATCGAAAACATTGAAATTTTCAATTAATCGGTTCTTATTGACAGATTTTGGTATAGGGACAACGCCAAGTTCAATCTGAAATTTTATAATAAATAACAGAAATAACAATATTTTCTTAAAAAAAAAAAAACTTACCAAATATCTTAAAACCACTTGGGCAGCAGATTTCTTGTACTTATCACCAATAGCCTTAACTTTGTCATCAAACAAATAAACTGGTAATTTTTTAGACGGTTCTGGTCTACCCAAAGGACAATAGCCGGTTACCACAATATCGTATTTTTTGCATAAAGCTATTAAAGGCTTTTGATTCAAACCAGCATGACATTCAATTTGATTGTGTATAGGCTTAATTTTACAATTAGCCAAGAGACGAGCCAATTGTTCGGAATTAAAATTGGAAACACCAATACTTTTAACCAAACCCTTTTCCACTAAAGCCTCCATAGCCTTCCAAGTGTCCAAATAATCAACATCACTAGAAATGAATACAAAATGTAATACTTAATAATGAAATCCCTTTTAAATATATAATAAATTATATTTAAAATACCTTAATTCAACTTCTCCCTTGGCATTGGTGGGCATCATAACATCATCGCCTCTATGGACATATGAATAAGGCCAGTGCATTAAATAACAATCAATGTAGTCGAGACCAAAGTTGGCTAAACTTTTGCGACAGGCGTATTCAACACGTTCAGGTTCATGAAAATGACACCACAACTGCAAAAATTAATTGCAAATATTTTTAACTTAAAGTTTATTTATTTTGCTTTTTTGCTGAAAAAACTTTATTGTGTTTTTTGTAAAACAGCAGCAGAAAAGTTTCCTTTTTCAAATTATTATTACCTTGCTAACGATAAAAATATCCTCGCGTTTGATAACACCCTCAGCCATTTTATCTCTTACAGCTTTTCCAACCTCCTGTTCGTTTTCATAGAAATATGCTGTATCTATATGACGATATCCTACATCAATGGCAGCACCCACAGCACGTTCACAATCACCACCCAGTGACTTTAAAGGTTTAAAATGTAAGCAGCCCAGCCATACCAGCCAGCCACACGCACGTACACGTTTAGTTAACACAGTAATTGTTGGCGAAAATTATTTAGAAATTTAGTTTTTATAAAACAAGAATTAAAAAGAAAATTGTACAAAAAGTTTAAGTGAAATAAATGCTTAAATAAACTTTTCTAATAAAAAATTATTAAATGCAAGTGCTTCTATTTATAACGTTGTAGAAATGTGTTAGAATTTGTAGTTGCTATTCAAAGGTTTAAAAAAAAATGTCATTATAAATAAAAAATAAAATAAATAAATAAAAAAAATATGAATTAAAACTTTATTACATTTCCGTAAACGAATATTGTATTAGAAAGTTAGATTAGCTGTAGTTATTTTGAAAGAACTGCCTCTCACATAAACTTCTAGTTATATTCTATGTAGAACGCTCTAATATAGAAATTTAATCAGAATATTAAATTTACTTAAATTTATTAAATATTAAATTTATAAACATTATCTAAAGTAAATAAGTAGTAAATGAAAGATTTAAAAATATACAATCTATCAAAAATTTTCTTTAAGCGAAATATAGGTTTATAGGTTTGTATTGGTTTATAGGTTTTTGTCAGAAATTTTTGAAATTAGCCAGAAAAATAAAAATAAATATTAAAATTTTATAACCCGAAATTTTTCCTATAATAATTATAATCTGAATAGTGTAAGAATAAAGCTGTTATTATCAAGAAAAAAGCTCTTACTAAAACAAATCATTTCATGAACAAGTTGTTAAATTCAGATAGTGTTAAAAATCAATTTTTGAATGGAATGTGAAGCTATTCAATAAATTTAGAAAAGTTTTGTTTTCACTATATAATATTATACTTGCTAAATGAATTTTCCGGCGTTTTTATTTATTTGTTTCTTTTTTAAAATGAAAACACAAACAGATTATATTTATTTAGAATAAAGATTCATATTCATATGATATATTATAAAAAAAATGTTGATGATAAATTTTTAGCGGAAAAAAGTACTTTTCTGCAATATTATGTATTAAATAAAAAATTATTTTTAAAGTACCTTAAGTTTAAACTGACACATAAATAATCTGGGTTTTGCATAAAATGCTTATCATTCTAATTCAATTTGTTACTCAATTGACTTACTACATTTTCAAAATATATGCACATTTTTTAGAACGGTTAGCGACTTAAATTTCTTATTTATATACAAGAATTCTAACATATTTGCTTCTCATGAAATATTTTTTTAAGTAAATCTAATCAATTTAAAAAATTTTAAGACATACATACAACACAGGTTATGAATTGGGCAATTGTTTAAAAAAACTTCATCTTTTTGAATTAATGATCGATTTTTCACCCAGGGAAATTAAATAGGTATGAATACTACAACATTTAAAATCTCAGAATCTGCTAATTGTATTTGAAATTTTGTCTATTATATTTTAAAAAACTTCTAATTTTAGTTTTCATTCATTCACAGTAATATAAAAACCTCATAAGACCAAAACAAACTTATATTACTAAAATATAATCCGGAACAATTACTAAAAATAAAAAAATAAAAATATTTCAGATAATTATACCTCAGTGTGAACCGATAAAAGTTTAAGCCGAAAAGCATTATTGGAATGAGAAAACAATCTAAGTTCTAATGGTAATTAATTCCAACATCATGCTATACTAACAATATTCGCTCAAAAGATGTATTATTTATCCGGGGGAGTACTATTTGAGGGTTCTTAGTAGAATGAGAAAAAAAATTTAGAGCAATGTTGAACAGGATTCCCCCGCTTTATATTAAGAAATTATGAAATGAACAGTCAATAAAACGCCCAAAAAAACAAGATATATGCTCACGTCCCCGAACCCCGTATGCATATCGCACAATCATATTAACAATACGATTCATCCTAGAAGTAACATAAGCCGGAGAACCTGAAAAAACCTCAAGCCCATATAAAATCTGAGGCATTAATAAAGTATGTACCAGACGCATTTTAGCACGGTGTGGTAGGTAAATATTTGTAGAATAAAGTTTTCGAAGTAACTCAGAAATTTTACTACTAATAATATGACCTTCAAAACTCAAAGGACCATCAAGAAAAATTCACAAACATTGTTAAACAAGTTTGCAATTGCAAATTGTGTTGTTGTCACTGTTTGGCAGTACTAAAGCAGAGTTTGTGGACTATAATTAGACACCAGTAGAATCTGGTATCTTATCCATTCAGGTTTCGTTGAAACATGACGCTTGCCTTGCACTGGGTGCAATTTTGAGGGACTCAATTAGAAGCGCCAGGCTTTTGGGACAAATAAGAGAGATTGAATCCAGCGTCGTAAAAGGTTTTATAGATGTGGTTACATATAGCACTGTCGTAAGCCGACATCCGGTTCGAAGAACTAAACCAAGTTTATAGACTATAATCAGACACCACCAGAATGTAGTATCTTTTGTATCCATTTAAGTTTCGTTAAAACCTAAACAATTGTTTTGTTTTTTATGCTTTATAACTTTCAAATTGTGTTTTAGAAATGCCTGTATTTCCGAACAGGGCTGACAGATATTATTGATCCTCTGTCGCCAAATTGTTAATCATCGCCAATTTAAAATTTTATTTATACTAAAAAATTAACTAAAATTTTAAGTGTCGTACAATTTTTACTACTTAAAATTTTGTGTTTAAATTTAATTATGGAAGTAGCGAAACAATTAAAAATTAGAAATAAAAGGAACATTATTTATGTAAATTAAACAATAAATCGATAGATTGAATGTGAATCTTAAAATAAGTAGTTTTAGTCCGATGTTAAATGTTTTTTTTTTATATTTTTGTTTGAAAAGTTTGAAAAATTAAAAAAAAAATGTTAACACTACTAAATTTAGCGTCGTCGATTTAGCTTAATCCAATGGGTGCCCACATTGTTAAATAATTAGTCTTATTTTTGAGCACAGTGTAATTAAATAAAAAAAAAAAAAAAAATACAAATTAAAATATACTTTTCTGACATATAGTCCCTATACTTATTATTTCTTTCTTTATTATTTATTTATTTCATTGTGATCGAAATCATTAATATCCTTAATATATTTGAAAGATGGTGGAAGACAAATTATCAAATATTTAAGTAAGTATTGTAAAATATATTTTTCGGGGATAAAATGTCGTAAAATAAGTCGAAGTTATTTACAAATTAAGTCTCTTTATTTTGCTAGATAAGCAAATAATAAAAATAGTCAATTTCTAGTAAGAAAATTTAATATTTTTTCTCCACAATTTCCTATTTAATTAAATTTAAAAAATTAGCCAAACAAATCGCCACCATGTTATATATCGCCAAAAAATTCGCCATGTCGCCAAACGGAAAATTCAGTCGCCAAAAGCAATTAAAATTCGCCAAGTTTGGCGAAAAATCGCCACATCTGACAGCAGTGATTAAACATCAATAAAACATCAGTGACTAAAAAAAGACAACTAACCAGTGATGGGATTTATGTCACAACTGCGCTATTTTTGGCACTATTGCACCGCGGCACTTTGGAAACTATTTTGGCAATTTTTATGTACTAATTTAAATTAAATTTATTGAGGACATACCTCCACCATGTTTTTCTGAATGGTGCAAGCTTACTCTGAGCAGTTATTACAATAAAATAAGACTTTACATAAGTATATCACTAATATAGGTATTATTGCAATAGCAAATTTTTTTTATTATAGGATCAAGTTTTACAAACATACGAGGCGTAACTTGCGATATATGAATATTAAAAAACTAATTCTGTTTTCGCTTGATTTTAAAATCTTGTACAGAACACCAAGACGAATTTTTTCTAAGTATGTATATTAAGATGGTCCAAAATTATAAAAGAGGACATCCTTTATAGCATCTTGGTCCAATTTCAACTTTCTACGATCAATGGAACATGATGCTACACGGCCATTTATGTTGGTATCCTCTGTCGGTAGTCCTCATAAATCTTAAATGCGCACTATTTCGTTTTTTTCATACAATGCTGGATTATGTTATATACTCTAAAATCTATACTTGTCCCTTTTCAACCCTTTTTGATCACAACTTGGTACTAAATAAAAATGTTCAAACCCCTTCACTGCAACCAACCCCACAATATAGATTCTAGATGACGTACTGTTGTATTAGTAATCTTCTCGAAGAGATAAGGCAAGGAAAAAACTCAACATTGAAAATTTTATTTCAATTAGAATATCAAATTCAAATTACTTATTAAATTACAAATGAAGCTTATTGTATGAATAAATATTAAAGACATATATACATATGTATATACAACTTTTTAAAATTCCAATTAATTACACTTACCGTGTAGGTGCCCAAACCAATTGCTTGCATTTTAGTTCCATTATTATGGGTCACGTAGGGAACTTTAACTGAGCTCATTTTTTACACAAAATCAAACTGTCAGAGTAGAAACAAATTGTAGTTTTATTTTACTTTATCGTCAATTGTTTACGTTTAGCAATAATAGTAGGAAAATTATATATTTTGCAATCACCTTTACTTTCAACCTTTTTTGTCTTCTACACTCCTTAACTTTTTGGAAAATTATCAATAAACGCCGGCAAAAGAAGTGATTCTCTTCCAAACAACTGTTGATTACTGTAGAGAATTCTAAAGATAATTTTCTATTTTGCTCGTTCTTTTAGTTCTAATTTTCTTTATTTTCTTTTGTGTTTTCTTTTCCTCAAGTTTTGTAAAAAGCTTTTTATTATTTATTTACTTTACTAAAGCTTTTAAATTGATTTCAAAATATGATTAAAAATAAGGGATTATAGCGATCCTTAAATCACTCTATGCACAGTGGTTAGAATACATTTTTTTTTGCATAAATCAAGATTACCAGCACACTTGATTTTTAAATAATTTTGATAATGATTCAGTATCATTTTTATTTGTGATTAAAGCAATGTACAAAATTTTACCCGCTCGCTCTCAGTTTACGAGTTATGGGTACTTGAAGTTATAATATAAAAATGCAATTTTCTCCTTCCTCCTGTAATGAATATGAACAATATGGGTATCATAGGAAAGGTCTTGAAGAAGCCTTTCGATTTATATATAAAATGTGTCAAATCATTATCCCATGGTGAGACAATATTATATTTTATTACTTATTATTTTGACTTTTTTTACAAAAGTACCGTTATCTCAAAAATATATCGATATAAAGATACTCTTCTTTACATCAAATTATTTAGAGAACATTTCAAGCTTTCATATGATCCCCGTGCCACACCCTTAGCCCATTAAATAACAAAAATATAGCACTTTAAAAATTAATATTTAGAAAAATTAATCGATTTTTACTAGTAATATATTTCCTCCTATAATGAATATGAACAATATGGGTATCATAGGAAAGGTCTTAAAGAGGCCTTTCGATTGATATAAAAAAAGTGCAAAATCATTAACCCTTGGCGAGACAATATGATATTATTTTCTATTTTTACTTTTTTTACAAAAGTACCGTTATCTCTAAAATATTTCGATATAACGGTACTCTCCTATACATAAAATTATTTAGAGAACAATTCAAGCTTTTATATGATTCTCATGTCACACCCATAGCCCATTAAATAACAAAAATATAGCACCTTAAAAATTAATATTTAGAAAAATTAAGCGATTTTTACTAGTAATATATTTTCTACTATAATGAATATGAACAATATGAGTATCATAGGAGAGGTCTTGAAGAGGCCTATAAAATGTACCGTTATATCGAAATATTTTTGAGATAACGGTACTTTTGTAAAAAAAGTCAAAATAAAAAGTAGTAAAATATCATATTGTCCCACCATGGGTTAATAATTTGACACATTTTATATAGCAATCGAAAGGCCTTCTCAAGATCTTTTTAATGATACCAATATTGTTCATTTTCATTAAAGGAGGAAGGAGAAAATTGCATTCTTACATCATAACTGAAAGTACCTATAACTCGAAAACTAACAAAGAGCGGAGAAAAATTTTTACGTAACTTTTTTTAACCAAAAATAGTGCCTTTGCCGAAAAAAAATTTGTTTAAAAAATCAACAGTGCCGGTAATCTTGACTTTTTATGCTAGAGTTTAGACTAGACTGTAGACTAGACACTATAAGCTTTATATAAATTCTTTGTGCTCAACAAATTAAAAGAAAAAACAAAAAAAAAAAAAAGAACAAGTTTTTCCTTTATACATGCAACTCATTTATAATTTCTTTATCACAATAAAATGTTTCACTTTGAATAATTTATTTGATGATATATAGCATAGAGTTATGAAAACGGAAATGTGTTTTAAATTAATAATGCAAAAAATAAAAAATAAATAAAAATGAGTTTCCACTGTTAAACTGTCATACCCACTTATAGTACCCACATCAGTGTGTTAAAAAGACAATATAATGCTTCAGATCACTTTTAATGTGTTGTTCTTGGCTGTCTATAATTTA
Organism: Protocalliphora azurea; assembly: GCA_932274085.1. NCBI lineage: Eukaryota > Metazoa > Arthropoda > Insecta > Diptera > Calliphoridae > Protocalliphora > Protocalliphora azurea. The sequence goes on along the minus strand of OW026522.1, from coordinate 133,065,130 downwards.
TTTATAAACTTTTATTGTTGCTGTTTTAGCAAATTACTTATTTCTAAGAACGAGCAAACTCCTCCTCAAAGTATGCAAAATATTTTATGTATATATATTCATGGTTTACGTATACACCCCATCCATTAACATTAATATTTCTTTTCGATTAACACTAACGTGTCGTTGCTCAATTTTTTTTTGTTCGTGCAATATCAAAAACATTAATTTCCGTTATGTTTACGCTATAAATCATGCCAACTACTTTTATGTCTGTGAGAGAACTTAAATATTTTTATGTGTGTTGGTGTATATGCTTTTTTCGCTGCTCTTTTATTTTTTTGTTGGCAACACAACAATTGATTTCCGTTATAGAGTCAGTAAGTACACACATGCATATTGAAAAATCCTTTAACACTTACACTAATGCACGCACATACACATAAAATATTCATACGCAAACAGCAACACATTGAATTGCAGTTTTATTTCTTTTTTTATACATATAGCGACAGTAATTTTAATTCAAAAAACTATATAAAAAGAGCTTCTCTGTGTGAATAAAGAAATGTGAGAAAAAATCGAGAACACAGAGCTCAACAAAATAATCCAAACACGTTTAAATGTATATGTGTATTTATTACAATAAACGCTTAAAGTAATAGATGCATGATGTTGTCGGTGCCTGAAACTTCAAATAAATACAAAAGCATGGAATAAAAAAATATAGCAATTTTACAATAGAAACTTTATGAGTTTGTAACAATATAACAAAGTGTTGATATTCAAACAAACTTGATGTGTAGGTATATGAATATGTAATACATGTTTGCATATATGAATATACGTGTTAGAATGTGTTTATTTACAATTGATGCGCGTGTTGGTATGTTTCTAAAATATTCCTGTTTAAAGGCATTTTTAGAAACTGGCAAATTTTATTGTTCGATATAAAAGCATATACTGTTATTTTGCAACCTGTTTCACACCGATCAATTTCTATGGAATAGTTTTAGAAATTATGTAAAGTATACCAGTCGAGACTAAGAATTAAACAGGACTATAAATAGACTATAGACAATAACCTGGACTATAGGATAGACTATAGTCTCAACTATAGGACTACTATAGTCTGAACTATAGGATTGACAACAGTCTGAACTATTGGATTGTAGACTAGATTATAGTGTGGTTAATAGACGAGACTATAGTCTGGTTAATAGACTAGACTATAGTCTGGTTAATACACTAGACTATAGTCTGGTTAATACACTAGACTATAGTCTGGTTAATAGACTAGACTATAGTCTGGTTAATACACTAGACTATAGTCTGGTTAATACACTAGACTATAGTCTGGTTAATAGACTAGACTATAGTCTGGTTAATAAACTAGACTATAGTCTGGTTAATAGACTAGACTATAGTCTGGTTAATAGACTAGACTATAGTCTGGTTAATACACTAGACTATAGTCTGGTTAATACACTAGACTATAGTCTGGTTAATACACTAGACTATAGTCTGGTTAATAGACTAGACTATAGTCTGGTTAATACACTAGACTATAGTCTGGTTAATAGACTAGACTATAGTCTGATTAATACACTAGACTATAGTCTGGTTAATACACTAGACTATAGTCTTTTTTTTTTTTTTTTTTTTTTTTTTTTGCGTTGGAGGTGTGGAATCTTCAAAAGATGTATCCAACCCGTATTGGAAAACATGCACGACTCTTACGTACTAAACCACACCCCCCTATCCCCTCAGAACCCCGCGGCACTGCCAATTGGTATTACTTCGCAGGGCTCGACAGCCACTTATGGCCTATACTCCATTTACTATTCCTGTATCACTCGGCTGCCCACTAGTGAGTGAGGCCTTGCGGAGTTTTTCAGCTTCACTAAGTTTCAAGTGGACTGCTGTGAGAAACGTGTTAAATGCATCCCAGTTTCCTTGGGATTTCAGAATTATACCAATGACATTATCCACTGTCAAGTTTTCGCCGAGGTGGATCAAAAGTCTTACTCTTATACTTTCAAACCGGGGGCAGTTAAATATTACATGTTCTGCATCTTCGATTTCCCGGGGACATTCCGGACACATAGGAGAGTTGTCGTGTCCGAATCTGTGGAGATAATTCCTATATCCTCCGTGTCCTGTGATAAATTGTGTCAGGTTGTAGTTTATCCCACCATGACGACGGTTTATCCATGTCTCTATACGTGGGATTAGTCTGTAGGTCCATCGACCTCTAGGAGAATTTTCCCATCGTCTTTGCCAGTTTTCTAGCGTCTTTTCCCTTTCAATTTTCCGAATATTACTTCTGAGGGCATTGTCATTTTGGGTAAATTGTCTGTAGACGTTTGCTAGTTCTTTGGCCAAGATGTCTATTGGAACCATTCCCGATACAACACTTGCCGCTTCCGCTGATATAGTTCTGTATCCGCAACAGACTCTTAAGCAGCTTCTTCTAAATACTGAAGACATCTCTTTCTTCGAGGAGCTTCTTAATGCCCCTTCCCAAATTGGTGCGCCATATAGCAGTACGGAGTTGGTAACTCGAGAAATCAGCAGTCTGCGACTGTGTCGTGGTCCTCCGATATTTGGCATCATTCTTGCTAATGCATTCGTAACTCCGGCTGCCTTATTGCATGCGTATTCCATTTGCCGTTTAAAGTTAAGTCGATCGTCGATCATGATGCCCAAATACTTTATGGCCTCCGACGAGGTTATTGAGATTCCACCTACCCTCACAGTTAGATACTCTCTCTTTCTCCTGCCGCTGATTAGCACTAACTCCGTCTTACGTTCCGCTAGGTTGAGGTTCATTGATGACAGCCAGATTCCTATAGTTCCAATAGCTTCGTTGGCATAAAGTTGTACTTCGTCTAAGAATCTTGCCTGGACTAGTAGCGCGATATCATCGGCAAAGCCAACCACACAGGCTTCCTCAGGAACCAGACTATAGTCTGGTTAATACACTAGACTATAGTCTGGTTAATACACTAGACTATAGTCTGGTTAATACACTAGACTATAGTCTGGTTAATACACTAGACTATAGTCTGGTTAATACACTAGACTATAGTCTGGTTAATAGACTAGACTATAGTCTGGTTAATACACTAGACTATAGTCTGGTTAATAGACTAGACTATAGTCTGGTTAATACACTAGACTATAGTCTGGTTAATACACTAGACTATAGTCTGGTTAATAGACTAGACTATAGTCTGGTTAATACACTAGACTATAGTCTGGTTAATAGACTAGACTATAGTCTGGTTAATACACTAGACTATAGTCTGGTTAATAGACTAGACTACAGTCTGGTTAATAGACTAGACTATAGTCTGGTTAATACACTAGACTACAGTCTGGTTAATAGACTAGACTATAGTCTGGTTAATAGACTAGACTATAGTCTGGTTAATAGACTAGACTATAGTCTGGTTAATAGACTAGACTATAGTCTGGTTAATAGACTAGACTATAGTCTGGTTAATAGACTAGACTATAGTCTGGTTAATAGACTAGACTATAGTCTTGCTAATAGACTAGACTATAGTCTTGTTAATAGACTAGACTATAGTCTTGTTAATAGACTAGACTATAGTCTGGTTAATAGACTAGACTATAGTCTGGTTAATAGACTAGACTATAGTCTGGTTAATAGACTAGACTATAGTCTGGTTAATAGACTAGACTATAATCTGGTTAATAGACTAGACTATAGTCTGGTTAATAGACTAGACTATAGTCTGGTTAATAGACTAGACTATAGTCTGGTTAATACACTAGACTATAGTCTGGTTAATAGACTAGACTACAGTCTGGTTAATAGACTAGACTATAGTCTGGTTAATACACTAGACTACAGTCTGGTTAATAGACTAGACTATAGTCTGGTTAATAGACTAGACTATAGTCTGGTTAATAGACTAGACTATAGTCTGGTTAATAGACTAGACTATAGTCTGGTTAATAGACTAGACTATAGTCTGGTTAATAGACTAGACTATAGTCTGGTTAATAGACTAGACTATAGTCTGGTTAATAGACTAGACTATAGTCTGGTTAATACACTAGACTATAGTCTGGTTAATAGACTAGACTATAGTCTGGTTAATACACTAGACTATAGTCTGGTTAATAGACTAGACTATAGTCTGGTTAATAGACTAGACTATAGTCTGGTTAATAGACTAGACTATAGTCTGGTTAATAGACTAGACTATAGTCTGGTTAATACACTAGACTATAGTCTGGTTAATACACTAGACTATAGTCTGGTTAATAGACTAGACTATAGTCTGGTTAATAGACTAGACTATAGTCTGGTTAATAGACTAGACTATAGTCTGGTTAATAGACTAGACTATAGTCTGGTTAATAGACTAGACTATAGTCTGGTTAATAGACTAGACTATAGTCTGGTTAATAGACTAGACTATAGTCTGGTTAATAGACTAGACTATAGTCTGGTTAATAGACTAGACTATAGTCTGGTTAATAGACTAGACTATAGTCTGGTTAATACACTAGACTATAGTCTGGTTAATAGACTAGACTATAGTCTGGTTAATAGACTAGACTATAGTCTGGTTAATAGACTAGACTATAGTCTGGTTAATAGACTAGACTATAGTCTGGTTAATAGACTAGACTATAGTCTGGTTAATAGACTAGACTATAGTCTGGTTAATAGACTAGACTATAGTCTGGTTAATAGACTAGACTATAGTCTGGTTAATAGACTAGACTATAGTCTGGTTAATAGACTAGACTATAGTCTGGTTAATAGACTAGACTATAGTCTGGTTAATAGACTAGACTATAGTCTGGTTAATAGACTAGACTATAGTCTGGTTAATAGACTAGACTATAGTCTGGTTAATAGACTAGACTATAGTCTGGTTAATAGACTAGACTATAGTCTGGTTAATAGACTAGACTATAGTCTGGTTAATAGACTAGACTATAGTCTGGTTAATAGACTAGACTATAGTCTGGTTAATACACTAGACTATAGTCTGGTTAATACACTAGACTATAGTCTGGTTAATACACTAGACTATAGTCTGGTTAATACACTAGACTATAGTCTGGTTAATACACTAGACTATAGTCTGGTTAATACACTAGACTATAGTCTGGTTAATACACTAGACTATAGTCTGGTTAATACACTAGACTATAGTCTGGTTAATACACTAGACTATAGTCTGGTTAATACACTAGACTATAGTCTGGTTAATACACTAGACTATAGTCTGGTTAATACACTAGACTATAGTCTGGTTAATACACTAGACTATAGTCTGGTTAATACACTAGACTATAGTCTGGTTAATACACTAGACTATAGTCTGGTTAATACACTAGACTATAGTCTGGTTAATACACTAGACTATAGTCTGGTTAATACACTAGACTATAGTCTGGTTAATACACTAGACTATAGTCTGGTTAATACACTAGACTATAGTCTGGTTAATACACTAGACTATAGTCTGGTTAATACACTAGACTATAGTCTGGTTAATACACTAGACTATAGTCTGGTTAATACACTAGACTATAGTCTGGTTAATACACTAGACTATAGTCTGGTTAATACACTAGACTATAGTCTGGTTAATACACTAGACTATAGTCTGGTTAATACACTAGACTATAGTCTGGTTAATACACTAGACTATAGTCTGGTTAATACACTAGACTATAGTCTGGTTAATACACTAGACTATAGTCTGGTTAATACACTAGACTATAGTCTGGTTAATACACTAGACTATAGTCTGGTTAATACACTAGACTATAGTCTGGTTAATACACTAGACTATAGTCTGGTTAATACACTAGACTATAGTCTGGTTAATACACTAGACTATAGTCTGGTTAATACACTAGACTATAGTCTGGTTAATACACTAGACTATAGTCTGGTTAATACACTAGACTATAGTATACTGCTAACAAGGCAGCAAATATTAGACTATAGTCTAGTCTATAGGCCAGACTATAATCTAGTCTATAGGCCAGACTATAATCTAGTCTATAGGCCATACTATAATCTAGTCTATAGGCCAGACTATAGTCTAACTAATGAAGTAGACTGTAGTCTGCACTACACGCTAGACAGAAAAAGTCTGTTTACAGAATAACTAATTCAATTCAAAGTTCTAATCTAGTTTTATAATTTTATGACAAACTGTAAACTTGCAATTTATTTTCTTTAGACTTTTTTATAATATGTTGCATACATATTAAAAAAATAAATTATTACAATTTCTATTGCACTTTTTAGTTATTTTTTTTTTTTATTCTTTTTTTTATTATTATGGTACTTCTCTCCTTATAATATCATATTGATAGTTTTTAAATTTGATTCCGTTTTTCTTATCATCGTGTAGCAATTTACAAACATTTTTCATAAGTCAATATACACTTACAAGCATACATTCACTATGTCTTTTGCTAAAAAGTGAAGACCAATTTTATGAACCATATTTTGGGATTTTTATATTTTTCTATTTTTACAAAAAACACATCATCACACCACACAATATTTATAAAATAGAAAAAGTAGCAAAAAATATTTATTTTCAATGTTACACATATGAAGTTCTCTGGCTAAATGTAGAAGTGTGTGTGTTACAGAAAAATTTGTTGTAACTTCCGTATGTTGGTAGTTGTTTGTATTTAAGTATAAGTGCGAGTAAGCTGTAGAACTTAAGTTCGATAAATGTATATGTATGGAGCCTGTATTTGTTTAAAGTATAAATATATTTTTTTCTTTTTTGAGATTCTTGCATTAAAAGTGAACATGTAGGGAGGGTGGTTTTAAAAGGCTTTTCTGAGATTTGTAAAAATTTAAAAAAATTAAATTCAAAACGATTAGAGATAATTCTTAAGGATTGTTATAAATAACTACTAGAGAATCACTTAATAAGTACTTGTTTTTACCTTTGAATTGAAGTCTATAATTTTTTACAGGGCATTTGTAATGGGCTGTGTTGCTTTCATCTTTCATATAGTTAATATTGGATAAAATTTTAGGTTGTATTAAAATATAATATTTACCAAGTAAGTATATTTCTTTTCAGCCCTTATCGAATATTAAAAATGTATCTTTTATTTCCTCAATGTGAAAGCAATGAAAATTCTTGTGTTTTTTTCCGCATACCATAAATGTTTTACGAGCGTATTCTACATGCTGGCTGGAACAGACAAATATACATATAGTCAGGTTGTAGGTGTTTTTTTCTTCGTAAATGTTGCAGAAGTTTTTCTATTACAATATTTCGAACATCAGTAGTAATATTTTACAATTCGATTTTTAGGTGAAGTTATGTGTTTTTTAAAATAAAATAAAATGTATACATATATTTAATTAACCGCTTATGAGGCTTGAGATCAAAAATAAAATCTATAATAAAATCTTATTCCGCTTTTAACTGCCTAAAAATATTCCGTTTATTAAAAGAAATGTGAGTAGAATTTTAAAAATATTGTTATTCCCTATAGGAAACGTAAAGGGTTAATGATTTGAGTGCATAAGATGAATTTTCTTTGGGAATATTTTTCTCAAGTTTTTTTTTTTTTTTTGTTGTTTGTTTCACAATTACATTTGTGGCAAACATACGAGTAAAATGTAATAATTTTAAGGTAAAAATACGAGAATATTTTCTAAAAAGATAAAAAATACGTTTAAAGTTATTTTAAAACTCCATTTTTTCATTCTATACCATAAGTATAACATACATTTTAAAAAAATATAAGTAAAATTACATATGTAATCATACATAAGTACATCTACATATGTGCATGTAAGTACGTATATGAAGGTGTGTTTATATTGGTTTTATGATAAGAATACGAAATGTTTTCATTTAAAAGTAAATTTTAAACTAAACACACAAATACACCTGTAATTTTGAGTAACTAAGACCATTTAGAATGTGTGTTAAGTTTAGGATGATTATGATTTATAAATTTTCTAAATGTTACCATTAAATTAACAAGATGAAGTCAGTAAAAGTTAAAAGTTGAAATATATTAGGGCAGTTTGAAACAAAATTAATCGTAAAATGTGGGTCACTATTTAAATAAAGAACCTTAAGAATTCTAAGCAAGATAATGTCATCGTGAAATTATATATTAAAATAAAAATCTGCTGTAGAATTACAATTTTTATTTCAAAATATGATCTAATGTACGTTGTAAATCTTTATCATATGGAAATTTTCAAAAAGTCGTAAATACTCGCTAAATTTTGAGATATTAAAAAAAAGTATTTTGAGGTTAGTTCCTGCATTAATGAGAATGTAACTCCCTAAATTTTAAATCAATTTTAGATTTTCAAATTGATTAAAAAAGCAGACAAATGTAGGTTTTAACTATGTTAAAATATTTTTTATATAAGGACTGCGCACGAAAAATTCAATTATATTCATCTTATAAAAATGAAACCAATGGGTCAATCTCTTTGAAATTTTGATTTTGTTGATGGCTATTATATTGAAGTTTTAAACTTAAAACAAAAATTTATTTTTTATTCCATAAGAGGTTTTCTGTGTTTTCTAGTACTTTTTTTATTGGAATGGTTTCACTTCTTTTTAAACTCTCTTTTTATATTTTTATTTTTTTTTTCCAGCTTCAAATATTTTTCTCTATGATCCAATATATTTAAAGTTCACAGAGTTCTAGACAGTTCAGTACCCTCCTTGTTTGTATTACACAGTTACTTTTTTGTGGTAATAATGAGAAGAGAGATCAGTCCAGAAAAGCTATAACTCATTGTGTTTTCTATTGATAGGAAGAAATCTTTTTTAACGGTACTCATTTCACTGTTAAACGTGTCATTTGTTATGAATGAAGAGCTTTTTTCCCCTCATGTACAAGTGTATTGCCAGTCCAAAAGTTTATTCGACAATTTCGATCTTTTTACACGATATTTGTCCAATACATTTTTTATAACATTTATAATATGGAATTCATGACTAGGATGTTGTAAAACGTCTGCAAGTATATACTGTTTATCACCCTTTAAACAGCACTCATATTTTTGAAAAAAAAAATAATTTTCGTACTATCTTTTGCCTTCACATTTTTTTCTATCGTTTATATTAAGAACTTATTTTACTTCGTGGGTCTTCAGGCCATCACTTTTTAATTTTTCTAGTAAAAAATACAGAGCAATTTAAAGAACGACTCACAATCCATCCAGAGATGTAGAGATTTCTTTAAAAAATCGTATTATTTTGTCTGCTATCCTAAAGTCTGTAAATCCATTTTTTTCGGTTATCAATATTCTTCTCGGTGATCGTGAACTCTTTGTATTTTCCAAATCACCTACCTTCCTAGCAATTGTTTTATAAGTCCGACATGTGTTTCAATAATAAATAGTCGTATGAATCATGTGTTTAAACGAATTTTGTTAAATTTTAATTTTAAGAAAATCTACTTAGGCTATAACAACAAAATTTAGCACATAGTTACTGAGAATAGTAACAAATGTAAATAAGTTAACGGTACTAATTTTTTTCACGTAAAATAGAAAATTGTGCGCAGTCCTTATATCTATATGAAATAAGTGAAATTTTTAAATTTTTTTCTATTTAACTTTTAAAATTTTAACTTTGATGTATTTTATACCCTACACCACTATAATTGGAGAGGGTATTATGCGTTTCTGCTGATTTTTGTAACATCAAAAAGTATTAGTCTAACACCTATCTTAATGTATGCCAATCGCCTAAAACTCAGTTTCTGAGTCTGTTTGTCCATGTAAACCTTGTAATCAAACTACAGGTCATAATTTTTACAATAATTTAATTGAAATTTTTTGTCACTTATGGTCCAAGGACGGACCCTATTGAAATTAGTTATGATCCTTTCATTATTTCATCTAATCCCCATACAAATTTTTTCTCAGAATATTGATTTAAAGATCACAAATGCTTTAATTATAACAATATTTTAATGAAATTTAGCACATATACGTTTTATTTATTTAGATACAAAACTTTATATGAATTCATGAATTGACCATAGCTTACATATAAACCATATAAGGCTTACATCCGGTAATTACCTTAAAGTGCATAAATAACAATTTAATGCATACGCATGTTTTATATAAGTAGACAATACGTTTAATACAAGTATATATTAGCTCACACAGTTTACATATAGTTTAAAATGCTATTTTGTTTAGAATAAAACGAGATATCATTCTTTACAATTGGTTAACAAACAAAAAAGTTATTAAACATTTTGCTAAAGACTATCAACAACTTAAGTTTTATTTGAAGCATACTTTTTGAGGCAAAAAGAAACAATTTGTGTAAAGTTTTGGTAATTTGTGGGAGGAGTTCTACAGTTTTTGTCCAATATGAAAAATAAATCTAGTTATATTAACAAAATTGTCTTTAGATATTATGGCATAAATTGTAGTTAAACTCGAAAAATTGTGAAATTTTTTTTTATTTTTTAATTGTTAGTATTATACTGATGACATAGCGGCAAAATCTTACTTAAGTTCTTAAAATTGTTTTATGATTGAAAATTTAATTAAGCATTCTTTTTCCATCACTTATAGCGTTTTCTTTTCTTGCTAAATTGTTACCTTTATTCTGCCAGTTTCCCTGTTTTGTGTTTTATTCTGAAAAAAATGTAATAGTGTAAATGGGTTAGATGTTCTTTTCTAATATTGTTCCCATTACTTAAAAAAAAAAAATGTTACATGTTTTACCCTCAAATTGAATAGAGGGTGAATACACTGCACTTTATTAACTTTTTTAGAAGATAGTATTTAGTGTTTTAAAATTTATGTTCACCAAATTATGAAAATTTCACCAAAAATTGCAGAATTACACCAAAAATCCCAAATATTGCCAAAAATGGGAAATATATGAAAAAAAAGTTACTAAAAGAAATCAAAATTTCACCAAAATTCTAAAATTTCACCAAAAATTACAAATTTCACCAAAAATTCGAAATTTCACCAAAAGTCAAAAATGTCACTAAAAATCCAAAATTTCACAAAGAATTCTAAATTTAACCAAAAATACCAAATTTAACAAAAAATCACAAATTTCACAAAAAATTGGAAATTTCACCAAAAATCACAAATTTCGCCAAAAATCATACATTTCACCAAAAATTGGAAATTTTACCTATAATTCTAAAATTTCACCAAAAATTCCAAATTTCGCCAAAAAATTAAAAATTTCGTGAAAAAATTAAAAATTTTACTAAATTAAAAATTTCACCAAAAATTAGAAATTCCAACAAAAATAACAAATTTCACCATAAAAATTCGAAATATCACCAAAAACTTAAAATATCACCAAAAGTTTGATATTTCACCTAAAATTAAAAATTTCAGAAAAATGGAAAAAAATATTAGAAATTTCGCAAAAAAAATCACCATAAAACTTCACAAAAAATTTAAAATTTTTGCCAATAATCTGAAATTTCTGAAAATATCACTAAAAATTTATATATTTCAAATTAAAAATCTAAAAAAAAAATAAATTGAATTTCACCAAAAATCCAACAATTTCTTATAAATAAAAAAAAAAAAAAAAAATGACGCAAATCCGAATTGGTCACACATTTTTTGTTATGTTGTAATCATAAAAAGATAAAAAGGTACCATTTTATGAGGTATCATCTTTCTTCAAAAAAAAAAAAAAAAAAAAAAAAAAACTATTAAGTTTTTCCAAAGTGTAAAAATTGTTTGACGTCTTAAAAAATATTTGTTGAACATAAACAATAATAAATAAAAAAATTTATAAAATTATTTTAAATTTTAAAAAGATTTCTAAATACGCTATAAATTTATATTTTCTTTGCGGTTATATATTTTGCACCAACATCTTTTTAACTTTACAGCCCATAAGCTTAAAGTTTCTTTATTTCAAATTTGTTAAAATTGTTGGTATTTTATTAGTTTTTGGTGCAACATTAGGGTGGCATCAAAAAATATTTTGCCCAAAAAAAGTAAGTTTGATATTTATAATTATTATTGGCATTACTATAAGCAAATATTAATCTAAATTAATAGATGTTAAAAAAAATTACATAACTAGGAAAAACATTTTAGGATAAATAAAATATATCTTGACTTTTAGTTAAATAAAATTTTTTGGAAAATTATGACCACCCTGTTGTAAATGCATAAAAGCTTAAAGCTCTTTATAAACTGTAAAGTAAAACATTAATTAAGTGTGAGCTTTAACTTAAATGTTTCTTAATTCAGTTTGCACTTAAGTATTCACTAAGGGTATTGCATAAAACGAGACCTAAAAATTTGCTTTTAATATTTAACCAACAAAATATGATTAAATTCATAGAAAGCCTAAATTCATAGAAAGACAAATCAGTTTAAAAATAAGAAATCAACAAAACTATAAAGGAGTTACGAATACTATCCAAATACGGGATATAACTCATTGTTCAGATGATTTTTCATTGTAACATATACTATTTTTTTAAGTATATATTTTCATGCTAGAAATTTAAGCTTGATTAAACCCCTTTAGAAATTGATTAAATTGATTTTACGAAAAAAGTCCTTAATGAGCTTTCTAGGGTTAAAATATTTTTCTATTATCAAATATTAAACTTACTATCCGAGTATTGTATAGCTCTAACTAGCAATTTAAAAGTTCTATAATTATAACTATAGTCGACTCATTGTGCACTAGTTTCACTGATTTTAAAAAAAAGAAATTTGTAGAACAACTAAGCGATAATATTCTGCAAATCAATCAAGGTTAATGTGTTATTTTGTATAATTTTTTATATTATGTTTAAATTCAAAATAAAAAAATACTAGAAATTATTTGCGTTTTGTTTTGAAGCGTTTTAGTTTTTTCTACATCCTTCTTTTGTTGCAAGCAGTGATATAAAGTTTTAGCAGCATTTAGTTAAACCTTAAATGTCAGAAACATATAAAAAAGTATATATGTATGTCTGTACTTGCAGGGTAACCAAAAACATTATAATTTTATGCTATTATACAAATTGATATAAAAAAAACGAACATCGATCTGTTAAAGCCTATTTTAGCATATTTTGTATTTAATAACTAAATTTTTCATATTTTACTTATAAAAGTTTATTTTTGCATATTTTATCATAAAAGTATATTAAGCTATTTTAATTCCATTTCCATTTTACTGATTTTATTTTTTTTATTTATATATTTTATTTTGCTATTCTTACTGCATATTTGAACTAATTTGCTCTTTAAATAATATTTTTGAATTTTCAAATTTTTTTACTCCGTAATTTGTACCGAAAGTTTTTTTGTCGTTTTCTAAACAGTAAAATGAAATTGATTTTTTTTAAATCAGTGAATGTAACCATATGTCAAAAAGGGAAATAAATTAGTTTCTATATTAATAATTTTATATGAATTTTTTACTTCATAAATCAGTTTTTAGTTTATAACTTTGTTTCCCCTGACTTAAACATATGGAAAACTTTTAACAAAAACTTTATGTGAATGTTTGTATATGACATAATGCTGAACAATACCAACTACTATGTCTCAGAATACAATACTCAAACATACAATCATTTTACATTATAAAATAAAGACCCACAATTATCGCAACCCAATTGTTTTAAGAAGTACACAAAAATATTAAATATGTGTTTCCAAAAAAAAAAAAAAAAAAAAATAGAAATATTCATTGAAAAAAATTATGGGTTTACAAGCACAGTGTTACGACTAAAAAATAAGAGAAAATTTGATTTCAAATTACGTAACAAACTAGTTAAATCTTTAGAAGATCACAACTAGTATGTTTTGAGTTTATTTTAAAATTAATTTTTAATTTTAAATAATATTTTTTAGAAAATGATAGTACTTAATTCTTTTGAAATAAAATAAGGATTTTTTAAGAAATGATGCTTTTTAGAAAAATAGTACTCAAAGAAAAACATAATAAAATGTTAATTTTTTAAATTGAGCGTTTTTAAAAATATTGAAACATTTTTATTTTGATGGTATTTGAAATAATTTTAATATTTCTTTAGATTAGTAAATTATAGCTTTTTTTATTTTTTTAAGATGCCCCGATGGCCTAGTTGATAGTGAGCTAGTCTGTTAACCTTGGTGTTGTGGACTCGATTCCTAAAGACCAAAGACTCTGGCCTGCTTTACTAAAATGAGCAATAGTCTTCGTTACTCCGCTCGGTTAAAATTAAAATATGTAATTATTAATTTGATGTTTTTTTATATATTTTACTTTTTCGAAAATTAGTACCTTTTTAAAAAAGGATTTTTTTTTAAATAGAAAGTTTATATATCGTTAGTGCGCTGGCGAAAAGTCTTATGTGTTTTTTACTACTTTTTAGGGCTACGAAAAATTTTTCATTTTGTAAATTCGCAACCTTTTTTTCATTTTTGATTTTTGTGCTTTCCATTAAGATATTTAAAAATTTGGTGCCTTGAAAAAACAAATGATATCTTTTGACGTTAGCACGTTAGCGAGTGGCAAAAGAAATTAAAAAAACCTACACATAGGATTTTTTGTATAAGACTTTTAATTTATTTATTAATATTTTTTTGTTCTTAAAAAAGTCCCATGTGAAGTAAAAAACAAAAAAGTTTTTTTTTCTCAAGGAAATATACACATAGGACTTTTTGTAACTTCGAAACCCGTTTAGATAATGGAATACTCTTTCTTTTGCTATTCGCGAACGCCAAAAGATATAAATTTCTTTTCAAGGCAAAAAATTTTTAAATATCTTAACGGAAAATAAAAAAAATCAAAAATGAAAAAATGTTGCGAATTGACAAAATAAAACGTTTTTTTTTTGTCCTAAAAAGTTGTAAAAAAACACATAGGACTTTTCGTCACTTCTTTATTTAAATCGTACTTTGCTTTTAAATTCCATTTAATTGCTTTGAAATTAGTGGTATTTTTCCTTTGTTAAGAAATAGACCTTTTTAAAAAATTATACTTAAAAATTAAAAATGGTACTTTATTTTAAATTGAGATTTTTGAAAGATTGGTACTTTATTGTTATTTTATTTTTGAATCGGGTGAATTTTTTTTTCCTTTTGTTTTAAAAGTGATTTTTCTTTAATTGGAACTTTTTATTTTTTGAAGCTTTTTTAAAAATGTACCTTTATAAATTGGGATTTTTTAAATTTTTGTATTTTATAATATAATGTAACCATATCATAAATAATATTATTTTATATTGATACTTTTGTGTGAAACTGTTACAATTTTTAAAAATAGTATTTAATATTTATTTTGGTAAAATTTGGTACTTTGAAAATTGTCACATTTTTCAAAAATTTTGTCTCTTTCTTAACATATTGGTATTTTTTTTTTAATTATAATTTTTGTACTTTTCTTTTTAATTGGTACTTCTTGATAATAATTACACATTTTTTTTTAAGTTTTAATTTTTTTCCAAAAATTGATACTTTTCTATAAATTGAAATTTTTTAAATTGAAAATTAATACTTTTTTGATAATTGGTACTTTTTTTCGATAAGTGACAAGTTAGTTTCGTTCTAGCTTTCACCAATGCAGGTTCACGTCGCATGGTTAAGCAAAAAAAAAAAACACATAACAAAGAGCGTAAAAAAGCATTTTTTGTATGCTGGATATAACAAACACATTCGCAACAAAGGGCACGTTCACAAATAACACATTCAATTTTTTACGTCCTCTCTTTATGCCTACCGTTGCTGTATATGTATGACCATTACAACAATAAAAAGTGCCGCTCACTTTTTATACATTTCCTAAACACTGTGTCACATCTAAGATATCCGCAATAGACTCAAGCTAGTTTCAATTCATTTTTCTTATTTTTATTTCTATATCAAGAAAAATAAAAATAAGAACTGTTGCTGATATAAAAAAATCAGAATTACTTGCACATACACACGCACACTCACAAAGGAGGATAAATAAAATAAAGAACTCTAATACTAAACGTACTTTTCGAGCAAAAATCATACTTACTGCATGCATGTGTTGCTGTTATCAAACATTTGCATCCGGTTGTTCGATGGCAAGCATGTTGCATGCAACAGCAACACGAGTAGCCAACCAATAAAATAAACAACATCATTATTAAGTATTCCTTTTTTTTACAAAGGGGGAATGAATGCAAGATGATAATAATGATGCCGATAATAATGTCCGACATGGTGATGATGAAGATGTTGATGTGTATGCGATTACAAGTAAAACGACTGCAGACGAAGATGCAATCTATGAGTGAATAACTGTAAAACCCCCTCCCTCTTCCTCCAGCCTACACAGATATCTATGCAACGCGTTGAACGAACAGCAAAACATTTTTATGGAAATTCGCATGCATATGTCAGATTTATATTGTTGGTCGTCGAGAACGGTTTGAAATAACGGTGTGTTTTGTTTACAAAAAGAAGATAGAGGAATATAAAAAAATATTTATATTGCAAAACTAAATTTTAAAATAAAATTGAAAAAAAAAATATTAAAATTTTTCTAGAAAAAAAATTATAAAATAACTAAAATAAAATATTTATAACGAAGTTATTATTTTGTGATAAAATATTTAATTCTTAAAATAATAAATAAATAAAAACGCTAATTTTTTTTAAAGAAATAAATATTAATGTGCATTTTGATATCCCCCTAGTAACATAAATCGCTTTTATTATAGTTGAAGTCTAAAACTTTATTATCGTGGTATAAGAAAACAATAATAAGAACAGGAGAACCAAAAGACAAAAAAAAAAAAAATATATAATAAAAACTAAAACAAAAAATATTTTTAAACATTATATGCAGAACTTTAAAGGAATGAATTATTTGAAAGGATTTAGGAAATATTTAATAAATAAAACATAACGAGATTTATAAATAAAATGTATAAAATAATAAAACAATGAAATTAAAAATTTTTGGTAGGGTTATATGGAAATTGCTGGAAACTCTTGCGTTTCCAATTCGACTATACCGGACGTCTCTAACTATATATCGGTAATAAAGAAGACCAAGAATGATATTTATTATTATAAAATGATATAAGTTGCTTTCAAAAGGGTACATTTGAAAATGATGAAAATAAATAATTAATTCAATTAAAATCTTTTTTTTTTTTTTAATTTGCACCTCTCACCAAAATGATTACATAAATTACTAAAAACTGTAAAAAATGACAAACAGACAAAATTTTTTCAATTAAAAAATTTATCAAATCAATCAATTATATGATTTAAAAAAATAAATATTTAAGTGAGAAATAAAATTTTATTTAAATTTTATTTTTATTTTATATTTACTTGAATATATATATATAAAATTAAATTATATATATATTAAATTAAATTTAAAATACACGGTAATCATTTTTTCTGTGTAACAAACTATTGTTTAATATTATTTTAATGAAAATTTTTAAAGATTTTTCCACAAAAAAAAAAAAAAGAATTATTTCGATATATTATCATACATTTAAAATTATGATATCATTTACGATACTGTATTGTTTCTTGGTTTGTTGGGTAGAGTTATTGTTTTACAGAATGCAATTTTAAGAAACCATATCTGTAATTTTTAAACTAAATTTTGATTAGATTCCACACCGTTTTTAAACCTAATTTTGTAAAGATGTTGTTTGCAATTTTTAATTCGTTATGTTTAAGTTATTAAAATGAGTTAAACTTCGGTACCAGTGTTGCCAGGAGGCGAGAAAAAAAGAGACTAAGTTGAATTTTAAAAAAGGTCAAAAAAGCGAAATGTCCCAAAAACAAGGGCGGAAAAAATTATTTTTTTCTTTTTCAAATTCAAAAAAATTATTTTTTCTCATTTCCATAAGTTTTTGATATTTTTTAAAAATATTGTAAAAAAATTACAAATAAAATATAGACGACTCATTGAAAGATCGCTCAAAAATTTTCTATACAAATTTATGTTATATTTTATATGAAAAATGGTCCAATGTTAAGTGATTTTTTGTAATTTTTCAGCTATAATTCTTTTTTGATTAAACATTTCCAAATTTTTGACTGCTTTTTCACTGTTATAAGAAATTTTTAATATTTTATTCAAAAATAATTTCTATTATATTCATGAATAGTTTCTAATGAAGTATATTGAAAAATAATTATAATAACTGATTTAGTAAGTTCATAATATTAGTTATTTTTTTATTTGGATAATGAACCGACGCAAAAAAAATTCTGTTATACATACATATATTGTATAAGCCGCCAGAAAAATTACCCAAAGCAAAATCACCTAAATCAAATATGGAAAAATCACACAAATGAAAAGTTACCCAAAAAAAAAAAAAAAAAATTAAAAATTTCGCGAAAATAAAAAATGGAAATTTTGCTTAAAAAACGTTAAATAATGCTCAAACTCTTATCCAATTTCCATTATGACACTTTGTGATAAAAAAATTAAATACATATGATAAAATTATTGAACTAAATCAGCCATATTCAGAATGAAAACAGTATTTACTTTGGCCTGAGTAGGATTCTGGTCTGGATTAAAAAAGTTTCTTTTACAGTCAATCTTCGGCCGGATTTTCAACTCTGGCGTATTCCAAACCCTGGCTTCGCTAAATCAAATTTTTCTGAATAAGATGACTTTTTATTTTTCTTTCTCATGCATGTTGTAAAAATTAAAAAAAAAAGCGAAAAAACACCCAAAATATTGCAAAGGTGTTATTAAAAACGAATTATAGCCTAAAAATGACGAAAAATCACCGCAAAATTTTGGGTTTTTTTTCATATGAAATATGAAATATGAAATTTTATGGGAATTTTTTGGACGATTTTTATATATTTGCTTTGGCGATTTTGCTTTCAATCATTTTGCTGGCAGCCTAGTGTATAATTAATATCGATTTTTTTTTTGTGTAAATTTATACACAAAAATGTTTAAATTACTAATTCTGTAAAAATAAAATTAGTAATAGCAAATAAGAAATTATTTTCTTTGTTATTTAAATACTAAGATTTTAACCTTTTTATGTCAATTTTAAGAATCAAAAAAGGCTAGAAAAAAACTTAGAAGCTAAAATGAAAATTTTGAGGTTAAAAGCAAAATAAAAAAACTAGATTCAGCCTTAAAAAAGCAAAACTGGCAGCACTGTTCGGTACGTACATATGTATATGCATAGTACGGATAATTAGGTTATGATCAAGGCAACCGAAAATATACGCATAAAAAATGCTCTTAAATCGGAAAATTAAAAAAATATGCTCTTAAAATATTATTTTTTCTTATTAAAATTTAAATGATGAAAAAAAATAACTTGAATTTTTTATTAGCAATTGTTAAAACATAAATTCCGCTAATAATAAATTATGTAAAAAATTCTACTGAGTGAAAAATATGCAATATTTTTCTCTTAAGTGTAAAATGTGCAAAATTATTCTCTTTAGTTTAATATATGCAAAATTATTCTCTTTAAACATTTAAATTACTAAAATATTCTCTACAATAAATATTTTTTTATAAAAATATGACAAAAAATGCTGCTAAGCTCAAAATATGCAAAAATATACAGTTAGGACCAAAATATGCAAAAATATGTTTTAACAAATCGATACCAAAATTCTTAAAATTGTCTAAAATGGATAAATAACTAAGAGTTTTGCTTATTTGAAGCCCAAGAAAAAATATGATTTTGCATATTTTTGGTTGCCCTGGTTTTGAACGGATGTCACGCCCACTTTTTTGTAAATTTGTTCTATTTATTGCAGCAATTTTAAATAAACCTTTTTATTGGCATCTTTTAAATGAAAATGCTATAATATTGATTAAATTTTTTATAATGTGCAGAGGGAATTTTATTTGATTTGTTTAAAAAGTAGAGCGGGTAATTACAAAAAACCAGACCTTTTTAATTCTATTGAATCTACATATTCTACCAGGAAAAGCGCATATTTATAGACAGAATGTGGTTACGTTAAAAAATATCAAAATAGTCATTCGCAAAGACTTTCACATTTTGGTTGTGTTATATTTTTTCTTTCCATTATTGTATTTGAGTCCAGCCGGACAAAATTAAAAAAGAAAAAAATATTTTCTTTAATTTGCAACTAAATTTCTTTCAATAGCCAAAACTTTACTCTGATAAGATCTAAAATAGTTTCCAAACTGATTGTTTTGTTTTCATGTGAGAAATATTTTTTATTTATTTTATTAAGAAAATCTATGTTTAATATATTACAGTTATTTCGCTTAAAGAACTTGAAAAACATACGTTACATCTAGATAGATATTGGCATTAATTTAACAAGGAATTGAACTTCGTGTTTTTAAAGTCGTTTGAAAATGGATCTTAAATGAAGAAAATTGTAAGAATAGCTTGCATAAAAAAATAACATCGAAGTTTGTCTTATAATTACGCTTATTTTATAAAACATATATCAATGACTATCAGCCGTATTCAGAAAAAAAATTTTAATTTATATATAAAGCACAAACTAGCTAATACACAATTAAGCCCTTGAAGTCTTTATTAAGAAAATCATATTCAAATAACTGTTTGCAGTCAACATTAACTAATAAACTGTTTTTTGTTTATGTAGGAAACCCTTCTCAGTTTCTCTCTCATTTATATTGTCAGTGTTGTGAATAGTTAGAATAAATTATTCGTTAACTGTTTTTGATGATAAATAAGTTTTTAATTAAAAAATAAACCATGATTTAGCTTATAATTATGTATTAATTAAATACTTTTATTTAATTGTTATTGTAATATATGTAATTATAAGTATTTGAATAATGAATATTCTGTGATAAAATCAACATCACTATTTCATATTTGGTTTTGTTTACATTTGTTTAAATTTTGTTCAATTTAAAAGAGCTTAAATTAAACATATATGAGGAAAATATTATTCTGTCCAGGAATTCAATTCATTCGTTTTTTAATAGCTATATTTGCGCATTTATTAATTTCGGAATGAATCTTAACATCCGGAAACTTTTTTTTAAAAATTTACTCATGAATATAACAAATCTTTTTGCTTGAAATATGTATGTCGAATGTACTTTAAAATAGTTAAAGGTAACAATGGTTTACTAAAAGTACATTAAGCGAATCATCGCTTTTGAATACAACTTTAAGGAATTTTGCTTAACAATGGTTAGTAAAGCTGTATAAAGTTGAACACGGCTGTATATCTTTAAAAAGTCTCATCCCACCTCGTAGCACATTTTGTTGTATGATCAATCATGACTTACAATATTTATATTTAATAAAAAAAAAAAAAAAATATTTTGTGTTCAATGGTTTATGTATCAAGACCCTACTGTACCAATTTTTTTTTTAATTCAGAGACTTCAAATCCACATAAAAAATTTAATAAACTAATTTAGTCCATCTCTCAAAGTAGGGCTGCAGTTTTCTTATAGGATTTTAAAGATTTTCCTATTTTCTTAAAGTTCTCATTAGGGCATTTAAAAAATATGTTTACTTGTACGAATTATCTTACATAGTTATCGAGTTATTCCCCTTTGAATATTGAATGAAAATCTTGGTCAAGTTTTTTCATTATATAGGACGCATTTTTCATTCGATTTCATTAAAATTCAAACTGAAAAAATTCCAATATTTAAAAGAGACATACCATTCATTCCACGAAAGAATGGCCAAAAATGTTCCTTATGACTTCAGATTTTGTTAATATGGAGCTATTTATCCATATTTATACATTTATTTTTATTTTATTTTGTTTTATTTTATTTTATTTTTAATTTTGAATCTTGAATAACTCTCAAATTTATTCACGATTTTCATTTTTTGAAAAGTCAAATAAATCGAAAAAGTTTGTAACTTTGAACATCAATATGAATCAATATGAACGGATTTTAATGATTTACATTACATATAGATAAATATATCATCTTTAAATGTAGTTATTTAAAAACAATGTTATATATCAGCTAAAAATACATTGATAAAGCAAATGCAATTTTTAGTTTCAGAAAGAAAAGATTTTATCCTTTTTAAAAACTATATACACATTTATATTAATAGCAACACTGTGGAAGATCGGATTAGAATAGAGAAACATATGATTTTACACCAAGTTGTAAGACTCATGAAAATCTATTGTTTTACATGTATTTTGTTGTTGCCACATTTATGATGCAAAATAATGGCGACAACAAAATACACGTAAAATAATAGGATTTTATAAGTTTTACAACACACAGTGGTTCTAAAACGCTTTTCTTTGGAAATAATTATGTAACTTGTGAACCGTTAGACATATCTCAATAAAATTTCAGGTGGCCTGAGACGAAGTCTTTTCAAGTTGCATTTGAGAGGTGTTTTCTTGCCTTCTATTAATCATAAATAAAATTGCTTTAAAATAGTTTGAAATAAGTTGAGGAATAAATACAAATGCATTACTTTTTATGGGTATCTATTAGGGTGGGCCTCTTTTATATGGAGGTGTTAAAATTCTCAGTCTCACCACCTAGAAATTTGCGAATAGCCTATAAACTAAGGAATATAAAGACTGATTAAAAAGTGGATCAAAGTGAATGAAATTTTCAAAAAAGTGATTTTTGCGACCGTGAATATCTCTCGTATATGACACGTATATGATATTTAAGACACTAGGAATAATTTTTCTAAAAAATTTCAACCCTTTCAATTTTAGTCTACCTCTGATATTATAAAAATTATAATGTTTACCAAATATTGCAATATAAATTGTTCAGAGACACTGGGACACAAAATGGTCAACTATTTAAAAAAAAAAAAATAATAAATATTCCTTCCGATTTTTTCATATATATATATTTCAGGTGGCCTGAGATGAAGTGTTTTCAAGTTGCATTTGAGAGGTATTTTCTTGCCTTCTATAAATCCCATTTTTTTTATATATATATATATGTATATATATTTTTTATTTTTTGTGAGTTTATTTTTAAATTAATTTTAGTTATAAGATTTCATAATTTGTTTAATACATTTTTGCCCCAGAATAATTGCTAATGCACTGTGTAATAAACATATTTGTCTTCAATATTATCAAAAATATTTAAAATAAAAAGGGTATAAATTTCTTAAAAATGTATCTGAAAATTGCATTATTTTTGTGAGTGCATCTTTAGCAAAAACGTTATCTCTGAATTATAAAATGCCATTCACAATATTTTTATACAATAAACCTTATACTGGTTTTTAAATCAATAAAATGCGACGTATAGTTGAAGAGTTATGAACACTTAAAGTTACATCTGAATGAGAATGAATGAGAATAACCAAAAAAAAAAAAAAAATATATTAAAAAATTGTTTTAAAAAATTAAAACTGGTGGTCATTTTTCAAAAAAAAAAAAAAAAAAAAAAAAAAAAAAATAGTAGATCACTCTGTTCCAGAATAATTATTATTGATTTTTGTAGCAAAGATATTGCTTTTAAACAGATTAAAAGAAAATTAAAATCGAAGGGGTAGAAATTTGTAAAAATGCTATAGAAATGCTTTTTAAATAAACAATTTACCTTTGCATTATTGTCTTTAAAGAGAATTATTGAAACCCATCTACATCATAAAGAGGTATTAATATTTAAAGTTACGAACTTTGTTGAATTTTTTAACTTTTATAAAAATTTGAATTCTTTTGAAATTGGAAAAAATAATAATGAGAAAGGCTAAATGGCTCCATAGGTTATATGCGTACCAAATATGAACAAAATCTGATGCATAGAATACAACTAGAAGTTTATGTGAGAGGCAGTTCAAACTAAATTTTCAAAAAATTTACTAATTTTTTTCAAAAAAGCAAAAACAAAATAAATGTGACTATATATATTTTGTTGTTACATGAATTAGGTTTTTGATAATTGAATTAAGTTTTTGTATCTCACATAAACTTCTAGTTGTATTCTATGATCTATATTTTAAAAAATAGACTTTCTTTATAAATCTCTCGTGGAATGAACGATATAGTAAAATGCCTAATAATTTTCTAAATAACACTAAAGAAAAAAATTTAAATTGTCTCTATAAATAAATCGACAAAAATTATTAAAATCAAAATTTTAAAATAGGACTCAAAAATTGTTTTTTTTTTTTGGCCAAAAAGTTACTTTATTTACTTAAATTTTTTAATTTGGTAAAAACTCTGTTTTCGAAAATGGTTTAAATTAAAAAAAATAATTTGCTTATTGACGCTAAACACATCGATATTCGGACTCAAATTTATGAAATACGTTTCTCTAAACATGATTTTTTATTTTCAAACCCTATTATAGCACTATAGTATGAGTTTATACTAGTCCCAAAAATACGGGTCAACTGGTCCATCTGTCCGTACATATAAAATTTGTAATCAAACTTTAGTCGCAAATTTTAAGATAATTTTTATAATTTTGGTTCATATGCTTCTTAGGACACAAGGAAGAAGCCCATTAAAATTGATTGGAATCCTTTCTTATAATTTTTTTACTTGTAGTTTTTTAGAATTTTTGTATTCGGGCTTAAGTTCATTAAATAATTGCAGAAAAATACATTGCAAAAGTTTTATTGGACACTCGGCAGAATGGAATGCATTTTCTAAACAGCCACGACCATCATCAGCACTCTTCAGCGTCCCACCGTGGTTGTTGTCTGTAAACATTATCTATTTATTTCATAACTTTTTGGGAAATTGAATCTGTGACTTATTTCCCCTATATGTTATTAACCCAGCAAAAACTTTGCCTGGTAAGCTAGCAGGTATAATTGGAAACAAAAATAAACTACTTATTTTTTGCCTGAATAACAAGTTATTTTTGTCCGAGTTGTCCACAAATTCATGTAGTTATTTTTTGACTCTAGGGATACTCAAAAATATGTACCTAAACGAAAATAAAAATAAAATAAGAAACAAAAAAATTTTGCCATCAGTGAGATTTGAACTCGGACACAAATTAACTATACGTTTTTAATGACTAACGTCTTACTCAGTACACCATCTCGCACTTAATTTCCTAAGTGACAAAAACCTTTTTTTTAGTATAAAATATCTTTGCAGACATTTTGTTGTAAAAAACTAACAGCATCAGAATGGGGTTGAGCCAACAACCTTCTGGTTGCTAATCCAGAGCTCTAGCCAACTCATCCACGTGATTGCAATATTACTGTGCTATTATACTATTGAGTAGTTATTTATGTAATACAGAGTAGGCAAATAATAATGACAACTCATTACCGAGAAACTACTTTAATAAGTAGATGCCATTACCAAAAACCAAAAAGTTTTTGCTGGGAAGTAAGACGAATGGTTTACGATAAAGTTTTTTACAATTATTTTGTATTCTCCTTTTTCAATTATTACTGTTTATGCTTAAAACTAAGAATTAGGTAGTAAATCAAGCAATGTTTAATTATTATTGTTTAGCCACATATTAAGCAACAATGAGCAATATTGTTGTTATTTGATTTGTCCCTTGTTTCAACAATAATATAATTATAATGGGTCTATTTTATATTTTCAACATTTCAAATATATAAATTCAAGTGAAGCAACACACACAAAATTGCTAAAATTTTTACGTTTTTTTTTTCATTCAAGCAAACTAAAGAATTCATTCCTTTAAAGTTCTTCATAAGCTGATATCAAAATGTTCTACACTATATGCTTATGTTTACATTATGTGGTTTTATTATTATTATTATTTTATTTTCTTTTTCTCATTTTTATAAATATTCAAATTTTCAAATTTTTCAAAAAAGTTTAATGATTGTTCTATCCAAAAACTTAAATTTAGTTGTGGGGCATAAGTCAAACAATTCAGTTGCTTGACGCGGCGGGAACAGTTTTTAATAACAAAACTTTTATGATAAACGAAAAATTTAAAGAAAAATAAACAACAATAATAAAACCAAAAAACAAAAATATATGATACATCACAGTGGCAATAATATTAATTAAAAGTGATTTAATTTCAAGCAGAATACTTGTAGAAACGTCTAAAAAAAAGCAACAAAACTCATAAAAAACACTTGAAATAAATCAGTGTCAGAAAAAAAAATTCAACTTATTCTCGACTGTCTGTGCATAATTTTCAATTAAGCAAAAAAGTGCATGAAAACTGCATAAAGTTCAAAGCGCACACAAATTAAAATAAAAGAAAAAAACTTAAATTTTTTTAAAAGGATTTTTCTTTCATTTTTTTGGTAAAATACTAAAAAACAGACATTCACGTAAACGTGTCCGTTAAAGTTTTAACGCGAGTGCTAGGTTAAAGAAAAAATAATCCTATAGTTATTTCAACTTATTTTTTTTTCATCTGTTGAAATAGTATGTGCTAAAAGTTAGTCAACACCTTTTTTGTTGTTGATGTTGAAGTAAAACAAAAAAACCGTGGAAATTTATTTTTAAATAAAAATAAAATGACTCGTAATATTATCATGCAAGTGTTTGTTAGCCTGTGGTTGTTGTCTGTGTTGACAGCTCCCTCGTTGGCTGTATATTGCCCCACAGGTTGCAACTGTTTTCAACGTACTGTTCGCTGTTTGCGTACACATTTAACTGTCATACCAAAAGTACCACAAGATACCACAGTTCTGTAAGTATTTCTTTTCTTCTCTTCTGTGTTGTTCTTTATTTTTCATTTAACATTCATTTCTTTTCATTTTCATTTTATTTTGTTTTCAACCTTAACAGGGAATTTTTGTTTGTAAACTTTTTCTGTTTTTTTTTTGCCTTTTTTTATCTATTACTTTGAAAATATTTTAAGTTTTTTCCGTTAAGGTTCATCTTATGTTCATGTTTTTAACGTTTTTCTTTTTTTAACTTTTGTTTTAAGTTGTGGTTAGATGTTTTTTTTTTTTTATTGCGAGAAAATGTTCTTATTTTCTTAAAATTTCCTATTTAAATTTATATTATTTAAGAATTGTTAGTGTAAAAATTGCCATTATAACATCTGTTGTTAATAGTGTTAAATTTTTGTTATTTTTTTTTAGAAAAGTTTATAAAATAATGAAGTAAATATGTGGAAGAAAATGAACTTTTAAATTAAAAAAAAAAAAAAAAAATATGTTAAAGAAAAATTGTTTATAATTTGACGCTGTTTTGGAAGTTAATTATCACTGAAGTTTGAAAATTTCTTAATACTTAAAGTTTTTGGCAAACTTGGATTTCTTTTCTATTTATTTTTAATTAATTCATGTTTCCTATACAACATCGGTATTATTTATAGATTTATAAAATTCGGCTAATTTACATTTATTAAACTTTTACTTATTTTTTTTAGTTTAAAAAAAGGTTTATATTTGTGAAATATTTGCAATATTTTTAAAGTAATAAATGCATAAAACTTTTCTTAAGAATTTCAATATTAGCGTAAAGTTTTTTTTTACCCGAAACATCACTTCGTTTTATTTAAATAAAATTAAGTTTTATCTTTATTGATTTACTTACCAAAATTATTATCACTTTAATGTAAAGAATGCATCTGATTAAGACCAATTTAGTTTCCTAAAAAAAAAAAAATATATTATAATTAAAAATTTAGACAATTTAAAAAATATTGTATGAAGCAGCTGCATATTTTGTACTATTCGGGATTTTCAAATTCTTTTCAAAATAAAACAAGTAAAAATGTTACATTCGGCTTGGCCGAATCTTTCATACCCTCCATCTACTGTTTTTGTACCACCTTAATGTAAAATTTCACCTTATATCGAAGGTTGGTGTTAAAGTTGGCGGATTTTTGGTTTCCGAGTTTACATCGATTCTTGAACTATGTGTACAAAATTACGTCGGCGTAAATATTTTGTTTAAAAGATAACGGAGGAAAAGTATGAATTGGAGTTACGGCAGACACTATTTTTTTTATTTTTTTGTATTAGGCCCTTAACTTTCTTCTTTATTAACCGATTTTGCCCATTTTGCTGTTGCCATTAGTTTGCATAATAAATAATGGCAACAGCAAAATACTGTAAAATAACAGAATTTTATGAGTTTTACAACTTTGAAAGAAATTACGTTTTACAATTCTCACCCGATTTTATAAAGCGATAGCTCATTTTATTCCTAATAATCTATAATATTAGCAACAAATATGAAAAAAGTATATTTTCTAATAAAGTGTGTGTCAAAAATGGCTGTAAAGTCAAAAAAATATGAATAAAAAAAGCAAAAAATGAATTTGTGACCTTAATATCTTACAGAATTTTGCTATCTATAAATATAAATGTATATATACTTTTAAAAATGGGTAATTTCTTTTCTTTTTAATGTAGTTTAAAAAACTTAAATTGGTTAACGGTTATTCGAAATAAAAATCTTTAACGTCGAGAAGTCCGAAAAATCGCTTTTTTGGATATAATTCCCGATTTTGGGGGTATATGTAAAATGCTAAAACTAGTATAATAATCTACTCATCCATATCTATAAGCTGTGTTTTTTTTTTGCCGTAGCACCGTGTAATTTAGGTAATTTTTAAGAGTGGGTCTTATATAGCAGATATGACCAATTATAAAACTATCTGCATAAAGATTTCTTTAATAATTTGTGACGAATAAAGTCTGATTTGGGTATGAGAGCTACACAAAATAATAGACCGATTTTCATCAGTTTCAATAGTTTTTGTCCATAGTATAATTTGCCAAAATTTCATCAAGTTATTTTCAAAATTCTAGCAGTCTTCAACAAGTTCAATCGTAAATGTTTATTTGGTGTTCAATTAGTTTTAATCGTAGGTTATTATTAGCAATAATCTTAGACTAAAGGCAAGCCTTTAAGTAGTTCCAAAAGACTTTATAAAGCCTGATCTCTCTTCTCATTATAACCACAAAAAAGTAATTGAGTGGTTTCAAACAAATAGTACTGATGTATACCATGAGGAGGCTAATTTACTTAACTGCCTAGAACTCTTTTCATTTTAAATGTATTTGGTCATACTAAAATATATTTAAAGCTGATCAAAAAAATGAAATAGAGTTTAAAAAGAAGTGGACCTATTCCAACAAAAAAAAGTAATACAAAAAAGCAATAAAGAAAATATTAAATATTTTATTTTAACAAAATCAAAATTTTAAAGAGATTGACCCTGATTTAGTCCTGCGAACATCTTTGGATGTTAGTTAATTCCGGTTATATTTCAAGTGACGAATTATTATTATAACCTCAACCAGTAAATATGCCAGAACTTGTGCTTAAACACTACTTCTAGAACTGCTGTAATCAGAGCCACTTCAGATTCCTTAATAACATTCTCAGATCTAGTGGTATCGCAACCTATTATGGCACTTATAGAGTAAAACCGTATTGTGATCCTAAGTTGGTTTAAAACTAGTTCCGTATTACAAATTACTGGTTATCAAATGACTTCCTGGAACTTAAAAAAAAATAATAAAAATTTAAGAAAACGGTCACAGAACTTGAATTTAATGTTTTAAATAAAAAATAAAATCAAAGAAAAATCATTGATTTTAATAACTGATTCTTGAAATGTTCGTTAACGCCTTTACGGAACAAGTTCTGAGTGCGACAATTCCAAGCACAAATCATTGATTAAAGAACTAGTTCTGGAACCGTTCCATAAAATTGATACTGACTAGGTAACATTTTTACAAAACTAGTTCTAAGGGTGACAATTTTGAAGAAAAATCATTAGTCATAACGCCAATCTAGAACGAGTACAGACTATTTTCATACATTCGAGAACTAGTTGTAGGACTACACAGAAAAAAGTCACCAATCATCAAATATATTCAGTAAATAATTAATTTAATTAAAAACTTTTTTTAGTTTACACCCCTCAACAAAATGATTATATCAATTTCTAAAACTGTAAAAAATGAAAGACAGAAAAAATTTTCTAATTGAAAACTTGATCAAATCAATCAAGTAAATGATTGAATGAATTAAAAATTTAAATGAGAAATAAAATTTTACCTAAAATTTTATTTTTATTTTATATTTACTTGAATATATTTATTAAATTTAGATGCAAAATGAAACAACTATGCTAATTGAAAAATATACGGTAATAATATTTTCTGTATAACACATTTTTTCCTGGGAAACTACTAAATATTTGTGGTAAATATCATAACCTAACTTTTGTATTATTAAAAAAATATAATAATATTTTGATATATTTCTTTTCTTTTGATTAAAAAAAAATTCCAAGTAATATCTTGTTTAATTAAAAAAATATTTCTTTAATAATGAAAATATTATATAGATATTTCTTTAGTTACATTTTTCTACAAAAACATAAAAATTTAATTACAAATGTCAAACAAAACCAAAGTTTTTACACTTCATATAAATTTAATTACGAGTAACTTGTTTAAAAAAACAATAACTAAGAAAAATACTTAAAAATATTTTCTTTTCATTTAATAAATTAAGGAAAAATAAACTTTGAAATAATTGTTTTAAATATATATTAACATGTGTGTGTGTGTGTGAACAATTATGCTTAATTTAAAAGTGTAAATTAAGTCTATAAATAATTATTTAATAAATTTATTACAATGTTAACATTATTAACACGTTTCTTAAGAACTTTAGGAAACGATTTAAATAAATATTTATTTAATGAATATTAATTATAATTAAACGCCATTAATGTTTAAATAATAAATGTAACAGTGAATGAGAAAACTATGAATTCAAAAGAAAATTTTCCAGAAATTCGCAATACGTCTCAAATAATTGTTGTTACTAAAAATTCCTGAGAAATAATAGTAAAAATAAAAGAATTCCAAACAATTTGAAATATGTATGAAATATCCTTTGAATGATTAAATATACTAGTTCATTTGGAAAATAGTTTTAAATAATAATGAAAATAAATAGCTTAAAATATATTTATATAAATGGATAGGAGATAATATTCTTTTTAAAATATATAAATAACACAGGTCAACAAAACAAAAAAAAAAAAATCTGTCTCAAATTGATGCGTATTTTTTAAATACGACAACAATTTTTCCCTAAACGCTTTTGTTTTTGAGCTACATACTGGTGCATATTCGTATAAACGCACATAAATTTTTTTTAATCAACTTACCAAAAATGGGGCTAAAAATTAATTAAGGTGCTACAAATTTTTTTTTTTTAATTATTTACTGATCACTTAAAAATTAATAACAAAAATAACATAATCTACTTTAATTGTTTTTTTCATTGTAATTTTAGTAGTTTAATGCCATTTTATATGGCATTTTCCTATATACGCACTTAAACTAATTAACCAATTTAGCATTATTAATAATGTGTTGATGAACCTTTGTTTTGAATAACTTCAAAAATTCGGTCTGGCATTGATTCGACTAATTTTTGAAGAAAATCATTGACAATTTCTTCCCAGACTTGCTTAATTTTTAGTTTTAACTCCGTTATTGTCATTATGGTTTCATTCCAATAGTGGAATACTAAGTCCAATAGTGGAATACTAAGTTTATTAAGCTACGATTTAGATTGGTTCGAGACATGGACTGCAGCGTTATTCTGTTGGAGTACGTTATCTTCATCCATTTTTTCATCCATAAATGAGAGAAGAGCATCTTTCAACAGTTCATTATAATTTCCGCTATTCATTTTATTTGGAACAAAACATATTTTTGATTTTCCTACCTCAAAATAGGCTGTCCAAACCATAACACTCCCTCCACCGAAATTATGTTTCGACATACGAATTTCGTACGACCTCAAATCATGTGAATAGCAAGAATATGAACCGGGGCCTTTCAAATTGAATTTCTTTTCATCACAAAAGATTACTTTATTCCACTTATCTGTCCATATTTTGTTTTTTCCTGGTTTATAAG
This sequence comes from Protocalliphora azurea, assembly GCA_932274085.1. Classification (NCBI taxonomy): domain Eukaryota; kingdom Metazoa; phylum Arthropoda; class Insecta; order Diptera; family Calliphoridae; genus Protocalliphora; species Protocalliphora azurea. The sequence continues at coordinate 133,033,357 of OW026522.1, read as the reverse complement.
AAAAGTTCCTTGAGATGATTAAATTTCCCTATTAAAACAAAAATATTTTCAGTAAACAGAGATGTTGTCATTAGAAACATACCTTAAGTGAAACAAACAACTAGAACTTTTAAATTTTTTAAATATATATATTTTTTTTTTGCAATAGCTTTTTGGAAAAAATGTTGTCGACTACACTTATAGGAATATTCCACTGAAATAATCACCAATATATTATGATTGCTAAATTAAAGAAAACAACAAAAGCAATTAACAAATATTTCTTACATAAAAGAAGTATCGTAATATCGCGAGTTGTCGTAACAACACAACATTGTTTTTGGTTAAGAGAAACGAATATACCGTAAAACGAATTAAATGCGTTTATAGGAATATGCACCAGTATAACTAACTTAGATTTTCGCCTTTTATTTGACACAAAAATATATCTTGTTGTTGTTGTTTTCCATAAGCACACATCATCAAGAAGATGTTGTGTGCTTAATCCAGATTGTATTTGTTTTATTTGTGGTGAAAAGTATCGAACCTATATTGGACTTTGTGAAAACTACGTATCATCAATACTTTAAAATAAAATTATGTAATCAGAACAGGCCATGAGTTCCTCATATTCTACGGCAGAAATGTGTGGTATATCTAAGGTTATGGTCCAGTGGAAAAGGAGATGCAATAATGTTCGTAATACCCATGATTTAGCGAGAAACTAGAAACCGTCATGACCATTGCTTCTGCATTGTGAAGATAAACGAAATTAACTCTAGAAATCGAAGTAAATGGTCATATCCTAATTTACTTTCTGCTCAACGACCTGAATTATAATCATGAGAGGTACAACCCAGCACATCTAAAACTTCTGATGATCGAAATTTCTGTGAACCCGAACGAAATACATCAAGTGAGAACTCTGATCCAGACTACAAATTTAGCCTTTCAGAATCTCATCGATTTAATCAGAAAAAAATAATGACTTAGTAATAGATCTGAACTTACCGAAAGAAGCTTCGGAAATTTTAGCATCTCGTTTAAAAGGAAAAAAAATTGCTTACTTCGGAAACCAACATCACATTTTATCGTACCGAGAAAAAAAAAACCTGTTACCATATTTTTCTCAAGAGAAGGATTTAGTTTTCCGCAACTATGTTGGTGGGATTTTGCAACAGATGGGTTTAAAAAAGTACCAATCTAGTGATTGGCGTCTTTTCATAGACTGCAGCAAAAGAAGTTTAAAGTGTGTTTTGCTAAATAACTGTACCAAGTACGGATCCGCGACATTCCGCGACTTTAAAAGAAGAATACTTAAATGTTTCTAAATCTTTGTTCACATATTTCACCAAAATTGCGTGACCACTAGTTTAGAAAACAGCATCAAACAAGATTTGGTAAAATGTTAGCTACGACTAATAATATGTAAAAAATGTTTTTCTATTACGTCATTTTGGTCAAATATTTGACTAATCTGAACATACCTTAAAGTTAGAGAAAAATTAAGTATGAAGACCACAACTGAGTCATTTATGTTGATATGAAAATGGTGTTCCCTTGTTTCATTTGTCTCTGGGACAGTCTTGATAACACCATTGGTCACAAAAAGTTTTGCAAGTGCGAGAAGAGCTAAAAGTTGGTACAAAAAATGTTTAAATGTGCTTTAGTTAGCCGAGACCGCACCATACTTCAACTACTTCATATTAAACTCGGCTTGACGAATGTTTTAATTTTCTTTCACGCAAGTTTTCAGGATTAAGTACAGAATCACGATTAAGTACAGAATTGAAAGCTGATATTTTTGATGGGCCAGAGATTAGGCAAGATCCAAATTTTGTCAAATCAAGGAATTGAATCCATAGCTTAGAATTCATTTGTTCTGGTTATGGGTAATTTCCATGTCGAGCTTGTTGAGTGCATGCTAGGGTGCAATATAAGCATAATTCACTTCCTGCACTCGCATTTAGACCGATTTCCATAAAATCTGGGTGATTTTTGATTTAGATTTCATCAGGATCTTTGCACAATGGAAGAGCGTTATCAGCAAAGTTAGGACTCACATATGATAGCAGATTACTTTCGGAATTTGCAACGGGATCTATATAAAGTCGTTCATTGAATGAAATCTTATGAAAGATCATTTGATAGTTTTCGATAGAAATTTTGTTAACATATGCATTAATTTTTTTTCGAAATAATAAAACTATATATTTTAAAAAGTAAAGCTGTTAGCAATTTCCCAGTATTTTTCATTTTCATAGTCAGGGCTATAGAAATACAAAATAACAGAAAAAATAAAAAATAAAGGAAACAGGTATTGTGTGACCAGTGTAATTTTCAAAGCTTTTCTCTTATTTTTTCAAAGATATTAAAGCAATAATATTATTGATAGATTTAATCATGAAATATTCTGAGAAAATATCGAAATTGTTGTTTTAAAATTTTCATATTTTCAAGCAAATTTCCTAGAATATTTAATCACTATAGTACTAAAGTTAATTTTATTCATTGTCGCATACTTTAATACGTGTATCCATGTATATTTGTATATTAATGTATCAGTAATTTTCAAGTAACTTTAGTACGAGTAATTGGGTCAATAAACAATAAAAACAATTTTAAAACGATATAAGTACAACTTGTATAAATTTATGTATATAAAATCGTATACATATAATATACTATATATGTATAAATTTTAATCGTTAAATAATTTATAGACATGTTAAATAATTATATGAGTGGGTTTAATTAACAAGTCATTTTAAGATTTAATGGAAACTTTGAAGGGAGGGAAAGAAATTTTTGATATTATCAACATAAAGAATTAATAGGACCGCTTCTGAGGTGCTATGAAAAGCCAACATAAAAGTGTAAAAACTGAAAGATTTATTTGATGAACACTAAAAACATTTAGCTGTTGAAAATCTTGATTTGATACAATCGTTTCTCTGTTGAAATAAAGCTTCACACGGTCCTTGATAACTGAGAGAGAAGTGAAATACATTTATATATTGGGTAATATTTTCATAATTTTGTTATTAAAAATCATCAAAATCGATCTAAAACAGGCTGTTATGAGAAAAAAGTCTACTTAAGGAGTGACTTCGTAAAAATCTTTACACACGTTTTGCTTCTTAAGTTTTTTCGAAAGCAATATTTAATTGTTTTTTTTTTTATCTAGATATCTTTAAAAATATGACTGTTATTATTTTTAATGACAACCATGTTGATTTGTTGTGAGTTTGATCAAAATGAGTGAAGAAAAATAAATACGTGCTAAAATTATTACCAATTAAAAAAAAAAACTTCAAATTGATCCTACAAAAAATTGACCAAAGAATTAAAGGTCTGCCGTCAAATTGTTTCCAATAATATGAAATAGTATCAGGAGAATTTGACCATTGAGGGAATTTAGGACCCAAAAGCACACAAAATTTCCTAAAAAAAAATTCTGGTATGGCAAGGTTTATGTAATTGCGGCAAAAGAAACAAGTCATTTGTTACAGTGGGCTTTATAAATACCGAAATAAACATCAAAGAATGTTTGCAAAAAAGGCTTCTTCCTTTTATAAGAGAGCACAATGTGGCCACATAGTTTTGGCCCGATTTGGCATCATGTCACTACGGTAAGAAAGCTCTCAACAATAACATAGTTTTTGTACCAAGAGAGGTCAATCCTCCAAAATTATCCGGAGCTAAGACCAGTGGAGAGATATTGGGATCTTGTGAACAGAGAATTGAAGAGCATAAAAAAAGATGTTCCAAAATATCGGACTGTTCCAAAAAACTGACTGAAATAACTATCAAATCTCTAATGGGAGGGTTACCAAAAAATGTCCACGAATTCATAAGTAGTGGTTATAACAATAAAAATTCTATTTTTCTGTGATCTGTAGTATACAAGTAATATCAATTAAATACAAAAATAAAAACTCTAACTCTAAACGTTACCAAATTACTGAATTTTATATGTGTTAAGATTTTTTCGATCTCGTTTATTAATTTATCTGTCAGAAATTTTATCTATATTTCGAAAAATTACTAAAAAAAATTGTTTTCAGTTAAATGTCGATTATTAATTCTTCATTAGATTATTCAAAAATAAAATTACTCGGAACTAAAATGAAATATAGTCATATTTTATTTTAGTTCCAATTTTTTTTTTTTTTTTAATTTTCAATACAAATAGTTTCAATTTGTTAAAAAATTAAATTAAAGTATCAATTTTTAAATGATTTAGAAAAACACGAATTTTCAAAACATATAAAAACGTTAAAATAAAGTACCATCCCAGCCAAAACTTTGATTGCCATGTAATGAGTTAGGAAGCTAATATAATCGCTTTTCACTACACATTAGTTAAATAAGGCTCGGTATTATACTGTTTACTTAGTGGCGAAATCGTACTTAAGTTCTTAAAATTGTTTTATGATTGAAAACTTAAGTATTCTTATTCCATCCCTTAAGTTTTTCCTATGTATGAAACTTGTTTGACGTCTTAAAAAATATTTATTGAAAATAAGCAAAAATAAATAAAAATACAAAAATCTAATAAAATTATACAAAATCTTAAAAAGATTCCAAAATACGCTCTAAATTGATATATTATTTACATATATTTTGCACCAACCTTTTTAATTTTACAGCCCACAAGCTTAAGATTTCTCAACATATTTAAAGTTATTTATCTTTGGTGCCACATTAGAGTGGTATCAAAAAATGTTTTGCCCAAAAAGGAAGTTAAATATTTATAATGATTTTTGGCATTACCATAAGCTAATAGTAATACAAACTAAAGAATATTCAATAAAAAATTAACATTAGTATAAATAAAATATATCTATGATTCTTTAGTTAAAGAAAAATATTTCGAAAATTGGGACCACCCTATTGTAAATACATAAAAGCTTAAAGCTCTTTGTTTATTTTCTTGTCAACTTAGGATTTAAACTGTAAAACGAAACATTACAAAAGTGTAAGTTTTAACTTAAAAGTTTCTTAACTAAGTTTACACTTAAGTGTACACTAAGGGAACAGTATAAAACCGGGCCTAACTCATTATTTTAACACGATGATGACATTAGAGGCAACTACTTACCCTATATTAGTATTCATTTTAGAAAGTCATTACTTAAATGCCATTACAATAATTTGTTACTTCCAAGCTGTTCAATAACTCATTGATTTTAAAGCATTACTGAAGTCATTATTAGTAAAAACAATAGGAACTAGTTACATTTTAGGTTACAAATAATTATTGAAATGTCAGGATATATAAAGCAGTTTTTTTATACATTTAAAATATAACCAAAAATATAATTAAAATAAATGTAATAAAAATAACTATTTTAGATTAAAAATTAATTCATACGCAAATTTTATCCTTTCATACATTTATTGCTTCTTTAAATATATGAATTGGTAACTGAATTAAAAAATCAATAAAAAGTATTATTACAAAAAAATCTGATCATAAATAAGTAAATATATACTGAGTTATAAATCAGTAGTTACTAAACAACTTCTATAATACAGAATATATGTTGTTGTCGTTAAAAAGTAACTACATCCGTAACTACATGCCATAACCAAGTTTTTACTGGGATAATTTAAAAATAAAAAATAATTCTCAAAAAAGTATAAATTTTCAAAAAAAAAATATTTTCTAAAGAAAATTACTATTTAAATTATTTAAATTTAATTTTTTAAATTATTTAAAAAATTACCAAACAGTACTGATTTTCTAATATATATATATATATATATATATATATATATATATATATATATATTATATTTCTTTTTCGCACAAATTTTGGTTCCAAAAAAGAGGGTTTTGTGGACCAGTTTGGTTTTTTTTAAATATAAAAAGCAGAATAAAATGAAATTATGCAAAATCATATTTTTTTTTGGCTTCAAATGAATCGAACTGTTAGTTATTTATCCTTTTCAGAAAATTTTAAGAATTTTGGCGTCGATTTGTTCTTGCATATTTTTGCATATTTTAATTCAACATCTATCACTTAGAAGCATATTTTTTGTCATATTTTCATAGAAAATAATTATTTTGCAGCAATTTAAATATATATATATCAGGATTTTTTTAGAGGCCACATTTGAGAGGTATCGCAAGTTATGGTCCGATCCCTTTGAAATTTGGTTTTGCAATTTACGGTACGCTGCTTTATTTTATAACCCTATTTCGCAAAAATATTTTATTACATCAAGGTGAAATAATGCTCCGATTATAACAAAATTTAATAGGACTTTTGCAATCCCTTCATAGCAAAAATCATCAAACAGTTGCGCTCGAATTTTATTAAAAAGTTTTGGATTGTAGTTTCGGTTTTTGACTGAGAAATCAAGTTTTGGTTGATCTCTGTAAATGTCTAAAATATACAGAAAAAAAACCATAGTTTAACATAATTTTTCCGAAGAAATTATATTAAAAAGGTACTATTTTAAAAAATATATTTAAGGAAACTTCTACAAATCCCTTTTATTTCTATTTAATGCTTATTTAAATGACTTAAAAATACTACCACGTACTCTCAATATATATGCTTAGCTTCTTGATATTAATTAAAAAACAATGGTACATTATATTTCCTTTCTTTTTACTGTTTAAATAATTTATGTGACATATCATTGCCGGAACTACTTTTGTGTAAAATTTAATATAAAGTTAATAATAGTTTTAAAATCAACAACATATTAAATACAAATGAAGTTTAGTATACAATTTAATTATGAAATTATCACATGAAATGTTAGATAAGGAAGTAAAAGTTTATTCTTTCTGGAGAAATAACATAAGTAATGAAATGGATTTAAAATATAAATGCTAATCAAAATAATAGAGATCTGATAAAAAAAAAAAAAATATATATATATTATATAATCTACGCTTTTTATTAGTAAAACAAAATCTTAATTTGAAAAATCAGTTTGCAAAACAAAATTTATAGAATCAATTAAAAACTTTAATTGATTTTAGTCCTGCTGTAATTTTATACTAAATTGTGTGTGTTAAGAATTTTAATAGATTCTAAGTGTATTAAGTAAATTTTAATATTTATTAAGATAAGCGATATTAAATAAAGCTTTGAATTAGATTCATTGAATCAATTAATAATTTTCATAGAAAACATCATTTGAAATCAGTTGAAATACATAGTTAATAAGCATATTTTAATTGTAATGTTATTGCTTAAGTATATTTTAATCCATTTAAAAATGTCTAATTAAAAATAAATTTGAGCTTTCCTGTCCAATATCCTGAAAACAATTAATAATTGTCATTGAAAACACAATTCAAATCAAGTGAAATAGTTAATTAACATATTTTAATTTATAAATATATTAATTATAGGCAACTGTGGCCCCAAAAGGAATTTTATTGGGCCTATGATTCTCCTCTTCAGAAACTGTCTATTTAAAAATACAGCATTATAACAAAAAAATTAATTTAGAAACAATTATATAAAAAGGTATTTAATTGAGTTACAATTTATTTATTTATTGAGTTCATATTTTAATAAAAATTGCTATTACTTTAATTTAAGAGTCTGACAGTGACATTTCAAAAAGCCACAAACACTTTTCAAATTTAAATAAAAACGTGAGAGCTCTATGTTATATCTACTTTTTTAAGAAAAATTAAAGAGAAAATGTTTCTATTTTAATATTCCTCGTTTTGATTTTTAAAATTATTCAAACGGTAATTTTATTTTTTATTCTATCGATAATTTTGTATTAGGTGTACTATTAGAAATCTTGTTTTTTCGTTTTCATAATAAACACAAAATAATATTAAAATGAAAGTTATAAATTTAATTTAGTCAAAAATTTTTATATTCTTTGGATTTTTTTTTCAATTTTTAATTAATTTTTTTGAATTAGAATTATAAAAACAAGTTATTGGGTTTTGGATATCCAACATTACCTATTTTTAGCAAAAAATATTAAATGCTCTTAAAATCGCAAATTATGGTCTTAAAGCTAAAACAAAATAAGCTTTTTAAATTTAATTTTTTCTGGCTAAATTTAAAATTATCTACTATTTATGCTAAAAATAATTTGACTTCTGTTAGCAATTCAAAGCTAATACATTGTGTCAGGAAATAAAAAAAATTTCTATTAATTTATAAATTAAAATTGTTAAAGATTCGAATTTGAAAAACTTATGTGAAAGTAAGAAAGAAAATCTCACTAATGGCAAATTGCGTGAAAAATTATATTATGTGTAAAATATTCAAAATTTTTCTCTTAAGTGTAAAATAAGCAAAATTATGCTCTTAAATATAAAATATGCAAAAATATGTCATTTAAATTGCTAAAATAATGATTTTCTATGAAAATATGACAAAATATGCTTCTATGTACAAAATATGCAATAATATAATGTTAGGATTAAAATATGCAAAAATATGCTGGAACAATTCTATGCCAAATTTCTTAAAATTTCTAGAAATGGACAAATAACCAACAGTTTAGTTCATTTGAAGCCCAAGAAAAAATATGATTTTGCATATTTTAGGTTGCACTGATGATTAAACATTAACAAAAAATTATCGTCTATAAAACCCACTTTTTTGGAACCAAAATTTGTACGAAAAAGAATTTTTTCATATTTTCATAACGAGCACAAAATTTTTAAGTAAGCAGATTAAGAATATAGTTTCTTTTTTTTAGTAAGCCTCTAATCTAATCTGAACTTATGCATTAAGCAATTTATCAAAAGTTCCAATTAAAATTAATTTAATATTTTTTTTAGTTAAAATTATACTGATCTCTTTAATAATCATACTATAACAATAATTTTGAAATTAAAAAAAACGAGGAAGTAAAATGTATACTTTTTCAATATTATTATTATTTTTTGGATAATCTGTGAATCGGGTATTTTTCCCAAATAATACATTTTCATCCTCGTTAGATTTGTGAATTTCCAAATTTAGCCCATCCCTGGTATATGTTTTAAATATTATTAATTACATTTTTTGAGTGCCCCGATGGCCTAGTTTGTAGTGAGCTAGTCTGTCAGTCTGGGGATTGTGGGTTCGATTCCCACCAGAGACTCTGGTCTGTTTCACTACAACGAGCTATGGTCTTCGTTACTCCGCTCGGTTAGAATTAGAATATAATTTGTAATTGTATTGTAATTATAAAAATAAATAAATAATTTACATTTATATATATTTTAGTATATATGCGTTCATTAAATCAATTAAAACTATTATATAAAATTTTTAATTGCTTTAATGAACAAGAAGAATTATAGATATTTTAGAGAAAATTTCATAGATTTGTAGGCTATTATGGCGATAGATATCATAATTTTACAGCAAAAACTTTTTGGTTTTCGGTAATGACAACTACTTATTAAAGTAGGTTCTCGGTAATGAAGCGTCATTATTATTTGCCTCTGTATTACATTAATAAGTACTCAATAGTATAATAGCACAGTAATATTGCAATCACGTGGATGAGTTGGATAGAGCGCTGGATTAACAACCAGAAGGTTGTTGGTTCAACCCCATTCTAAAATTCTAAAAAGATATTTTAAACTAAAAAGAGCTTTTGTCGCTTAGGAAGCTATGTGCGAGATGATGTACTGAGTAAGACGTTAGTCATTAAAAACGAATATTTAGTTTGTGTCCAAGTTCGAGTCTCACTGACGACAAAATTTTATGTTTTTTTTTTATTTTTGTTTTCGTTTAGGCACATATTTTTGAGTATCCCTAGAGTCAAAAAATAACTATATGAATTTGTGGACAACTCGAACAAAAATAATTAGTTATTCAGGCAAAAAATAAGTAGTTTATTTTTGTTTCCAATTATACCTGCTAGCTTACCAGGAAAGCAAAGTTTTTGCTGGGTTATTATTTAAATTTATTAGTATTAAAATTCAAGTTAATATTTTTATTATTTTATATTATTTTAATATTACATTAATTTTTTCTCTTACCCAATAAAACAACTTGCTACATTTTATTATTGTAATTAATATAATGTAAATACTTATATAATACTACATCATATGTATTTAATTATGATTTCAATGCAAATATAAAGATAAATTATTATCATCAGCACCACATCATTTAATGACAAAAAAAAAAATCGACTTAAGCATATGATAATTGATATATTGTTTGTAATACAATAATTAAAAAATTTATAAAATATTTATAATAATACCAGTATTAAATACTTATTTTAATATATTTTTATATTATAACACATTTCAGTGTAAGTTATAATTCAGTATTAAATTTTATTTAAATTTAATCATAAAATAATAAATTTAATTTAATAGTGAAATAAATATATTTCGCCATTGTTGTGGTAATTATTATGATTATTACATATTTTTTTATATAATTATATAATTAATTAAAATATGTTTATAAATCAAAGTGCGTAATTGTAAAAGCGGTAAAATAATACGAACCAGGGTATTCCTTAATGCAGAATTGAATTTTTTAATTTTTATAATTAATCATATACATACATATGTAAATTGTTGCCTAACTAATTCCTAAGTAATAGGTACCGCTTCCAGTACAAGACCTAACACTTAAACATGATATCGTTCCAGAAGAAGGAAATTGAAATAAAATTTATACAAATTTTGTTAAAGAATACACATGCCGCTTCATAGTTGTTTTGGATTTTTTTTTTTTTTTTTGGAATATAAGTAACACTACGGATTAATTTTAGTTTATTTTTGATAATCTGCAAATGAATTAAAGGAGCCAACTTTAAACTTGATTTAGAATTTATGTTATTTAATGGACGCCCTTTTTAAATTATAAAAAAAGACTTTTATTTATTTAATGTATTCGTAAAATTAAATTGCATAAATGTTTGCAATTAACTTTATTCCATTATATTTATTTAAAATATATTTTTTTTTAAATACTAGTTTAACACTAGACTTAAATTTTAACCCCAAAAAAAAAACCGACAAAATTTAAATAAATATTATAAAGAAAAAAATAAAAGAAGACACAAAAGTAACATATTTAAACAAAAAAAATTTAACCACTTTAATTAAATAATAGCTTTGAACATAGCAAACTTGACTAAATTTAAAAATCTGTTTTTTTCATTTCCTTTTAAAAAGTTTTTTTAGCTTTCTTTTATTTAAATCCTACCAATACAAAATTCTATTATATATACCTCAAATTTCATTGTAAAATATACTAAAAAAATATGACCTTGCCCCCCCCCCCCCCCCTACCTTTAAATCCACCCAATTTTCACATCATATGTATGCAGCAATCATTAAATGATGTTGTCAGGATGTTGGACATGGGGGCACAACTTTATTTCATATAAGTACATTTACTTTTAATTAGTAATTTATTTTATTTAACTCTTAATTAAAAAGTTATCAAAATTTTCTTTTTGTTATTCATGCTCTAGTGAGTGTTGGTAGTAGGAGTGTGAAAAAATGTTTTTTTTTTTTTTATTAACCCTTTAGTGCGCCATGATGCATATATTGATTAACCAATTCTCACTGTTATTATACTCGTATATAAAACGAACAATATTAACTTTTCCTATAATATTAAGCTAAGTTCACACTACGCTAATGTTTAACGATTCTTGCAAATATTTGCTTTGTATACGAATACAAAATATTTTTACGATTCAAAGAAGATAACAGTTGATTTTGGACAGACAAAACTATTTGCCCTTGAGTGAGCATAGTGCGAACACAAGTTGCAAAATATTTTGATGACTTTTGCATATATTTGCATTGCATAAGAATACGAAATATTTTTACGATTCAAAGAAGATAATAGCTAATTTTGGGCAAGCAAAACTATTTGCACAAGTTGCAAATATTTGCTCTTATTTTGAGCGAATTTTCGATCTTACAAAATAAAAGTAAGATCAAATAGAAGCAAACAACAGCTGATGCGGTGGACGGCTTAAGTTGAGAAAATTGTTGTTTTTATGTACACGAACTTTAAATTGACAAAAAAGAAGTGATAAATTTATATTTTATCTATTAAAATATAGTTTTTTAAATAAAACTCTCAATATATATATATATTTTTTTTAGAAATAATACTTTTTATTTTTTTATACAGCTGAAAGTGACGTGCAAAGAGAACAGTGTTGTTTTGTGTAATAGTTCGTATTTCCTTTATTATCGAGATATTTTACTTTGTAAATTTTATAAATATTTGTATTTAAAGTAAATAGTATTTTCGCTTTACATTAAATAAAAAAGCTACAAACATTATTTGACATCCATATATTCCGAAATTCTCTCAGAAAATTGCTGTAAATTGATTCGAGAAAAAAATAATATTTTCCTATAAATTAATTTAATAATTGATGTCTAATCAAAAAATTTTCAGTAAATAATTTACATCTAATTTGAATTAGCTTAAAATATTTTCCTCTTGTATTTTATGATATTTGATAGCTGTTTCACCAAACAAGAAAGCATCAAATAAATGAGCCTCATGTGAACAAAAATTCGAGTTTGTATTTAGTCCCAAAAATTGTGGAAAAACGCAATGAAATATTTTGTGTCAAATATTTGCGTAATCTGAACTTATCTTTAGAGGCATTTTTTTTATTGTAAAGTAATATTTATTATTAAATATTTCGGCAAATATTTTCATGATTGTTATTTCGATTTGCGAATTTTTTTGCTGTGCCAAATTCAATACAATTAATAATTAAACTGTCAACCGAAGTCGCTATGCCAAAACTATCAACCTAATTTGTAGTGTCAAAACAGACGACCGAAGTCGCTGTGCCGAAACAGACAATTAAATGCTGTGCGAGGTATCCCCCTGACACTCGGATTTAAACCGAGTACCAGAGAAACAGTCACTGATTTCACAATATCTGATGTCTTAAAATAAGACAGATTTTATTATAAAAGCAGCTGCCTTGATTTTTATCAAATTCTTCTATCGCTCGAATCGCAACTACTTCATCCGACCTTAGAATACTTATATGAAAAATTCAATAAACTGAATTAGAATTATTACCTTTTTATAATTATAATGTAATTATAATGGTTTCTACATTGATGTATAATAATGTAGTTACAGACGAGTAAATGAGTGAAATGTTAATGGAATACAGACGTGTAAAAGAATGTAATGAATATAAATATTACATTTATATATAAGTCTAACTTTGTTACACATTTTCCATCGTAATTTATATTTTTTAGTTTCACAAGTAATGTTTTGGGATTTTCGGTCCATTATTGGTATAGTTAATTTTCATGTCAAATAAATGGTTAGTTAAGAAAATAAATATCATCAAAAGCATACATTTATGATTTTATTAATTTATTTATTTTATAAATACAATACAATTACAAATTATATTCTAATTCTAACCGAGCGGAGTAACGAAGACTATTGCTCGTTGTAGTGAAACAGACCAGAGTCTTTGGCGGGATTCGAACCCACAAACCACAGACTGACAGACTAGCTCACTACCAACTAGGCCATAGGGGGCCCTACATTTATGATAAAAACTATATTTTCGTGTAAAATAATGACTAAATTTAAAATATCTTTTTAATTCGATAATTATCACGGTTTCAAAGAAACTTATTATATTATTCATAAATTCATCTATACTTAAGTATAATGAACACTTAAATGTGACTCTTTTACAAAAATTGCTAATTTACCTTTTGGAACAAAATGCATAAAATTGACCTTCTTGCTGTTAAAGGGTTAATTACGTGTAATTTTTGAATAGTAGCAGGATAGAACATTCCAATGGTACATTAAAACCCAATATATGTTGAAAAATATCCGGAATATATAAAATTATATGTTTGAATAATGAAAAGTGGCATAAAAATTATTTAAATGAATATTCCAGGCCTTAATATGCCTCTATTATAATTTGAAGTTAATTTTCTTTTAACGAAAATTTTGATAATGAAATACGTGTTCATAGAGGTGTTCTGAAAATGGTCCAGCTCACGTAAATTTAAACACTCAGATGTAATATTTTGGAAATCATATAAGAACAGACCAATCTTTTTAGAGGGGTAGATTTGCAACCTTTTTTTTCGTGAGACTCTTTAAACATTATATTAGTCCATTGTTTCAAATGCTATTTATTTACAGAAATTTAATTCAAAATCTATAAATGCGATGAAAGTTTTAAATTTAACTCAGCAAATGATTACAGGCGAATGTTTGGTACAAATATATATATATATATATATATATATATATATATATCTGTAAAAAATTTAAAATTTAAAAATGTAAAATTTCCAATGTATCTTCCCGATTTAGTATATCAACAGTAATACCAAAATTATTTTATATTTTCAAATATTAAGCTACGCATTACCGAATAAATATATTAAATCATCTTTTTGCGGATATTTTTAACATAAAGATATGTTAAATTAGTGTGATTAGTTATAATATTATTAAAAATTCTATGATTCAGAAAATATGAAAAAATATTGATTTGTTTTACATTTTAGCGATAATTCTTTACAAACAAATGATTAACCATAGAATTTAAAGCCCATTATATCAACATAAATATATGAGGAAAAGCTATACGCAAATGCGCACTGATGCATATATTATGGAAAATAAAATTATTATTTCCTAAATCTCACATAACTTTTGCACTGAATAAAAACTTTTTTATTCAAAAATAAAAAATTGAGCGCTAAAGGGTTAACCTAAAAAGTTTAAATAATTAAATATTTTCCTAGAAAAAAAATTGTAAACGGATTATGTAATTTAAGTACTAAACAAATACATATTTTTTAAACTTAAATACATATTTAAATGTAAATAGAATTTTTTTACATAATTTGCCTTTAGTGAAATTTTATTTTTACTGTCATATATGTTTTTCAAACTCGATTCCCTTATAATTTTTCATCTTATTGACAGAAATTTCGTAATTTCCTGATACAATGTATTAAATAGCTTCGAATGTTTTCAAGTACAAAAAGAAAATATTTTCAATTGCAATTTCAATTGCTGATAAAAATCAAGTTGTTATAAGCATAAATAGTAAATCTTTTAAAATTTAACGAGAAAAAAAATTAATATTTTAAGAGCATATATATATATATATATATATATGCTTTTTTTTATAAATATTTGCCGATTTTAAGAGCATTTTTTCTTTAAGGAATTATGATTTTTTTAATTAATTATTAAAATATCAGATTTTGAGTTAAAAAAAGATAAAAAATCTGTTATTTTTTTTTTGGATTTTATTTGTTCTAGTAATTCAGTAACTCATAATCAATAAGGAGAACCTGGAAAAATTTTACAAAAATAGAAAAAAAAACACTTTTGAAAAGGTGTTTTTTTTTTTCTTAAGAAATTAAATTTTTTGAGTCTATTTTTTTATTTTTTTTCTAATAATATAGCAAAAATGGTTTCATATTTTTATGTGTTAAATATTACATTTAAAATATTAAATTTGTGAGTAATATTCTTATATCTTTTTTTCTGCTTAAAAAAGTCAATTTATTAATAAGTATTAATCTTTTAAAATAATAAATACTTATTATATAAAATAAATAACTTCAATTTAATTAAATAATAAATAACATTGCAATAAATTTGATATTTAAAATTTATAGAATTTAATATAAAATTTATTATAAATCAATTAATATAATTAACTGCAAAAATTTAATGCAAAACAAGTAGGAAAATTACAGTCGGCCAAGCCCGACAATATAATACCCTACACCATTGGACCTAATATGGGGCCTATGGCCATTTATGGACCGATCGTTATGAAATTGGATACTATAATTTCTGATTATATGTATTAGACATATTTGTCTCCAATATTATGTTAATATTGTTACTTAGAGGAGTTAAATTGATTTTCGAAAGTAGGCCTTATAAGGAAGATATGCCTAATTGTAGACTTATCTTCTTAAAATTTGTCATTCCAGTTTACTCTTATATAAAACTTATTTGTACTGAATTCTATTTAAATACACTGGGACACATTCCTATAAACGCACGTATATTTTTTTTAATAAACTTACCAAAAATGGTGCTACAAATTAATTTTTTTAATTATTTATTGTCTCCATTTAAAAATTAATAACTTTAAATGTACTTTAATTTTTTTTCATTGTAATTTTAGTAGTTTAATGCCATTTTTTATGGAAGTTCCTTATATATGCACTTAATAGTAATATTATTATTATTAATAATATTATTTTCGGGACAAAGGAAACTAATTATGCGCAACCATTGAAAGCATGTGGTTTATACGTTTACTTTTCCGTTTGTAATTTCTATAATAATCATTTAGGAGCCCATAAAAATGTCTAAAGGATATATATATATAGTGGTGCATATTCCTATGAACGCACATCAATTCTTTTCAATCAACTTATCAAAAATGGAGCTAAAAAATAACTAAGGTGTTACGAATTAATTTTTTAAATCATTTATTGACTTTACTTTACAAAATTTATAACAAAAAACTTAAAATGTGCATTAAAATTTTTTATTGTAATTTTAGTAGTTTAATGCCATTTTTGGCATTTTCCTATATACGCACTTAAACTAATGAATTTAGCGTTATTAATAATGTGTTGATGAACCTTTGTTTTGGATAACTTCAATAATTTGGTCTGACATTGATAAGGCTAATTTAAAAAAAAAAATCATTGTCAATTTCTTCCCAGGCTTGCTTAATTTTTAGTTTTAACTCCGTTATTGTCATTATGGTTTCTTACGTAAACTTTACGATCCATGTACCCACACAGATTCTTCATAGAATTTAAATCCGGACTGCAAGCCGGCCAGTCCAATAATGGAATACTATATTCATTAAATCACGATTTAGATTGGTTCGAGAGATGGACTGTAGCGTAATCCTGTTGGAGTATGCAATCTTCATCCATTTTTGCATCCATAAATGAAAGAAGAGCATCTTTCAAATGTTAATTATAAATTGCACTGTTCATTTTAGTTGGAATAAAATATATTTTTGATTTTTCTGCAGCAGAAAAGGCTGCCCAGACCATAACACTGCCTCCACCGAAATTGCATTTCGACATACGAATTTGGTTCGACCTCAACTCATGCTAGTAGCAAGAATGTGAATCGGGACCGTCCAAATTGAATTTCTTTTCATCAGAAAAGATTACTTTATTCCTTTTATCTGTCCATTTCATGTATTTGCGCACAAATTTTAAACGATTTTTCTTATGACAATGTTCTGACATTGGCCTACATTTTGATTTCCTCCATTTTGCGAGGGCGGATCAATAAGTCCGTGACTTTTTGAATGAAACACAGTTTTTTTTTTTGCAAAACAAAAAATTGCTTTTCAACATAATCTCCTTTTAACTCAATACACTTAGTTCAACGTTTCTCCAGTTTTCGTATCCCTTCCAAAAAATAGGATTTTTCGAGGCATTTGTTTGGTCAATAATTTCATCGTTGGAACTGAATCTCTTTCCACCGAGCCATTTCTTTAGGTTTGGAAATAGGAAGTAGTCACTAGGGTCTAAATCCGAAGAATATGGCGGATGAGGTACCAATTCGTAGCCCAATTCATAGAGTTTTGCCATTGATACTGCACCCGTGCAATATCTTGATGAAAAGAACTTTTTTTTCTTGGCCATATGGGGTCGTTTTCTTTTTAAATCCTCATTAAATCGGTCTAAAAAGTTGGCATAACATTCGCCGTTTTTTGTTAATTTTTGATTACCTTTTGTTGGTTTCCGCACTCCGTATTTCTGCCCTTTCTTAAGAAAGACTCGAATAACTTTTTCCGAGCGGTTAATTTCTCGTCCAATTTCTCTGTTAGAACAGCCACAAAAAAAATTTAAAAATTTAAATTTTTCCTGTAGAAAAGCTCATTTGGGCTTCTTTTAAGCTGATTAAATTTCCCTATTAAAACAAAAACACTTCTGGTAAACAGAGATGTGGTCATCAGAAACTTACCTTAAGTGAAACAAACAACTAAAACTATTAAAATTGTTTAATGTCTTTTTTGCAATAACTTTTTAGACAAATATTCCACTGAAATGATCACCAATATGTTCTGATTGCTAAATTAAAGAAAACAATAAAAATAGGAAACAAATATTTCTTATATAAAAAAGTAAAGTTATATTGCGAGTCATTGTAACAACACAACATTGTTTTGGTTAAGAGAAATATATTTTGGTTAAGAGAATATATAAACGAATATAGAAAAACAAAAATTTTAAATGCGATTATAGGAATATGCACCAGTGTAGTTACATGCGTTTTTATGTGTTAAAACCCTATTCCGTTGAGTTATTTGTTTGGGGTCTATTTGAAATTATGGATCATTACTAATTCAATAGGCTTTGCCGCTATGCTAAAATAAACATATTTTGTTACCTGTACTTTGTGCATAAGGTTCAGGTGGACAGAAAACCAGCTGTCCAGCCAACCGTACAGGCGGACGGACGGACGGACATCGTTAAATCGACTCAGAAAATAATTCCGAGTCGATTGATATACTTTAAGGTGGATGTTGGAATATTTTTTCTGTGCGTTACAAACATCAGAACAAATGCATAATAGCCTAACCACCTATGGTAGTATAGGGTATAAATATTATGTATTACAATTAAAGTATTTTATTTGTTAAAAAACTTGGATATGTTAAAAAAAACTCATTTAAATTTTTTAATATAATAAATGTCAAACTTAACTAATGAAAAATAAAGTATTTATTAAATTGTTTAATATATAAATACATATATTTTTTTAATATTGCAAAAAAATATTTTTAATTGTTGAGGTTTTGCAAAATAAAAATAAAATAATTTCATTAATACATAATTCTGATATTAAAAAATGATTGTAATAAATTCTAAAAAAAAAATATTATTATTGGCTTAAAGAATATTATTTTAATATTTTATAATTATTAATAAAATATTAAAATAATATTCTTTTTATTTTTATTTATTTTTCTTTTTTTCTTCCATTTAATTTACTTAAAAAAATCCTTATAATCTTTACTAATATCTGTTTAAACTGTTAATTAAATGCTTTGATGCATTTTTTATATATATCTTTTATAAACTTTTATCAAAATTGTTACATTATTGTTTTTTCCAACCCTTTTGAATTATTTACATTTTTTAATGAATTGGTCGTTTAAGTAAAAACTTGAAAAGTTATTAATATTTAATGTGTTTTTGGAAAATTTATATAAAGTTTAAATATAACAAAAAAAAAATCTCCCGAAAAATAACTAACACTGCAAATGGTAATGCAAATAAATCGAAAATAAAAAAAATGAAATGAAAAATAAAAACTAGATAATAAAGTTATTTATGGTGCAGCATAAACTGATGTCAGTAGAAATGTGTTTTTTTCTATATTTTTTTTTTTTTTTTTTTAGATTAAAAGTGTTTTCATACATAAATACTTCAAATAAAGTAAAAAGTACAATAAATTCGTTCTTTTTTGAACTTTTTTATTTTTTTGTTAAACTAAAACTATTCCCCAAACAATCATAGATTATTTAAAAAGCATATTTATATACATTTTTATATGCTTTAAAATGTTTGTAAAGTAAATGCAATAAATGCATAAATTTTCAACACAAAAAATAAAAATGAAATGAATAAAAGCCAATTTAAAGATTAATATGAAAACTAAAAGGCAAAAGAAATATAGCAACTATAATTTAGAGAAAAATATTTATAATAAATTACACTTTATTATAAGGAAAAACTATTCTAGAATTTCACAAAAAAAAAAAAATGGACTTCAATTACGAAATTCATTATATTAATTAAATAATTAATAAAATAATTAATTTTTATTTAAATTTCAATTAAGTTTTTTAATCGATTCATTAACAATTATAATCCAAATTTCATTTGTTTAAAGGTTATGTGACTTTACGTGAAAGTAATAGGACTTGACACTTTTTTTACCGTTTTGTATTTTTTATGAATTAAAAATAAAAAAATTCAATTTTTTAGACAAAAAATAGTTTTTTTTTTTTTCATACATTTATTTATAACTGCGAAACTGTTGCTTATGTAGCGAAACGTTGTATGAACAGATTAAAGGAATTGTAATTCCTAATTTTTTTAAATTTGTTTCAGGAAAATCGGACTGGTGGTTCTCGAGCTATGTCAAAAAAAAAAGACCACCAAAGGTCACAATTTCCCCTATATGATAGTTACTAACTTCAAATCGATATATCTCGATTCCTAGACGTGACCCAGCGAAACTCCAGGACACGTATAACTTCTTTTTTACCGATATAACATTTCCCGTTGGTTTCATCCCATCTCGATTTTCACTGTCGCATAGTGTTTATTGATTAACTTTAGAAAATGTTTTATAACTTTTTGAGTTTTTAAGCGATTTTAAAAGTTGATATCTCATTTTATTCTAAACAAAATGACATTAAAATTTTTATATAAAAATGTGTTTAGTTTTAAAGTAAGAGTCGAAATTTTTAAAAAAATAAGCAAAATTAATTTAAAAATATTAAATAAGTCATTATTTAATTGAAATATATTTTAATATCGATAAAAGCTTATTTGCTTTCCAAATCAATTTGAAAATATAAAATTCTTTTAAAATTTAGGGAGCTACGAATTTTTTAGTGCAGGAGTTAACATAAATTTTTTTTAATATTTCAAAACTTAGATGGTGTTTTTAGATTTTTAAAAATTATTAAGTGACGTTCTCAAGAAAATATATAGTTCACATTAGATCGTTTTTCGAGTAAAAATTAAAATTGTCATTTTGTAGCACAGTGTTATTATATCTTTATAATAACCATATATTTAAATCATCCTGTAAATATTTCATATTTAATCATATTTTTATATTTTTATTTAAATATACACTAAAATTTCCTATAAATTTTCATCTTCTTTTGATTTATTTAAATTTAAATGCTTTTATATTTATAAATAAATGATTTGTTTATTTATTTGTGGCTGCTTTTTTCTCAAAACATTTTTCGAGCTAAATTTCATTAAATGTCTTTTTAACAATTTTTAGTCAAGCAAATATTTATTTATGTGCAAATTAAGAAAAATATATTATTATTGCTTTTTCTAAAGAAATAAATAAACATTAGCAGTTTATTTTAAATATGAGCTAAAATCACAATTTGTGTGATGTTTTTCTTATTTCATTTAAATTAAATTTGATACAAAATTAAAATTGCACAACACATGGGAAACAAATGTGCTAAAAAAAAGTTTTTTGATGAAAGACAACATACAGTTAAAAAGTTTTGATTCAATTAAATGATGTCAGAGGAATATTATTATTAAATAAAATTCTAAATGAGAATTAGAAAATGTTTAAATTTTATTTTACAGTTTATTTGTAATAAAAAATTGTGCAACACTATAAAATATAAAATTAAATATTTCTTGTTTAAAATTCTTAATTAAAAAATATAATTTGTGTTCTTCAAAAAGCTTATCTTAAATTTCTTATTGTATTACTTTTTCTTCCAATCTTTTTTTTCAATCTTCTTTTTATTTATCTGACGAACTTGAAAGCAAAAAACAAAATTTCAAAGAAAATATAAACAAAAAAAAAAAAAACTTAATATAAATTATTAAATTTCATTTTCATTTTCATTTTCATCAGATTTATTTCTCATTTATCAAACAAAATAAGAAAAGAATGTGCAAATGACCAACCTTTCCACCTAACGGCCAACTACTAAATGAATGTATGTATGGGGACGTTGTGAAAATACATACATATGTGTTTTCCTTAACTACAAATATTTTTAAATTAATTTTGTATGCAGAGGCAGCCAGCAGAACATGTGGTTTTTGCAGCTTTATTATTATCATAATTATTTTAACCCCACCATCCCATCCTTAATCTATATACAGCGTCACTTGCAATCATTACATCTCATTGTCCAGATTGAATTTACTTTCAGTAGCAGAGTAAATTTTGGTGTTCATACGTTGTACAAAGGCATATGTCGGTAAAGTTATAAAGGAAAATCCCTGTAGTTTTAAAACAAATTGTAAAAGTATTTAAGTTTATTATAAACTAATATTTTTTAACTAAAAATATATAAAATAACATATTTTATTAGTTACGCCGTAGTGCAGTTGGTGGTCAATTGATCTACTTATAGTTCGTTAAGTTCCTAGAAAATAAACAAATTTTAGTTCTTGTAAGAATTATTTAATATAATTTCTTTTTTTTAATTATTTTTGTTTTTTTAATTAATATTATTATTATTATTATCATTATTTTTTTCAAAAATTAATTTTATTTTTTTTAATTTATAATAATTTTTTAAATTTAAACCTTTTTTAATAAAGTGATATTCTTTTGGATACTAATTCATTTTTAAGATTTGGTACACAGTTTTGAAAATTGCTAGTACTATTTTTGAATTATTAAGAATTTTCTCCCAAAAATCGTTAAATTTTAGAAATTATTATTACTTTTTTAAAAAATTTAACATTTTAATTTCTTTTTTATTGTTTAAAACATTTATATTTTTTTAATTATTACCTTTTGAAAATTAGCACTTTTTAGAAATTTGTTTTTTTTTTTTTTTTGCAATTTTATACTTTTTGAAAACTAATATTCTTTTTAGAAAATTACTAAGATTGAGTATTATGAATTTTCTTTCAAAAATTGCTACTTTATTTCAAAATTGTTAATTTTCTAATTTATTCATTATTTTTTTCTAGTACCTTTTAGAAAGTTGGCACTTTTTCGGAAATTGGTATTTTTTAATTTTTTATTTTGGTTTTTTTTTGAGAATTGATACTTTTTTAAGTTTATACTTTTTTGAAAATTAGTACTTTTTTCTTTTTTAAATGATACTTTTTTCTAAATTAGTATTTTTTTAGTCATAAAAATTTTATTTTATTTTTTTTTAATTTTTAGTTATTTATTTTGAAAAATGGTTCTTTTTAGAAAAATATATAAATTTTTGAGAAAATATGCGCATAATTTTTAAAAAACTGTCACAATTTTCTCTTATTTAAATAGTATTTATTTTTGTAAATAAGTACATTAAAAAAAAAAAAAATACTTTTAATTTATTTTTTTTGATTTGTTTTCGAAAATTAGGATCTTTATTTTTAAAAATTAAAGTTTTTTGAAAGTTGCTACTTTTTTTTTAAATTGATAATTTGGAAAAATAGTACTATTCTTGATGCTTTTTCTTCAGAAATTTGCCTTTTTGAAAAATTTGTGCTTTTTTCAAAATTGGTAGAATTTTCGAAAATAGATCTTTTATAACTAAAACTTTTTTTAAAAAGTTTTTTTGTTTTAAACGTTGTTGTTGTTTTTTTAACAACAGAAAATTAATATTTTTACTTCCTTTATTTGGTACTTTTTGTTGAACTATGCTAAAGTACTTATTTAAAAATCTACACTTTTCGAAAATTTTTATTTTTTTTTTATTATTATTATACTTTTTTTTGTATTTTTTTTGAAAATTAATCTGGTTTTATTTTAGAAAGTTGATACTTTAAAAAAAAATACTACTTTTGGTACTTTTTTCGAAAATTGGTAACTCTGAGAAATAGTATAATTTTTGAAAATGTATACTTTTTTGCAAAATAAAATTTTCTTTATATGGTACTTTTTAAGAAAACTAGTACTTATTTTAAAAATTTAAACTTTTCTGGAAATTTTAACTTTTTTTGGAAAATTTTTATGTTTTTTTTTTCAAATATTACTTTTTATTAAGAAGTTGTTTTGAAAACTAGATTTTATTTTATCATTATTATTATTTGTTTATTCATATTTTAAGTTGTTTTTTTTTTCTTTGTTTTTCAAAATTGGTACTTTTTTAATTGGTACTTGTTTTACTACTTTTTAAATTAATAGATTTTAAAAAATTGGTATTTTTATAAATATTAATTTAATTTTTTTTGGATTATAAAGTACTTTATTTGAAAGTTAGCATTTTTTTAATAGAAACTTTTAATGAAAAACAGTACCTTTCATTAAAATTGGAAATATTATTAAAAATAAAAAAATAACAATGAGAAAATATCTGACAGAAATTCATACACCAGAATATTAAAAAAATACAAAAGGAATGACAAACTAGTATCTATGTACTCTTGCCACAATTTGTAAAGAGCTTCACAAAAAAAGTTTTAATACTGTAGGGTTATTACTTGCCCAAAGTCACCTACACTCTCTTACAGATATACATATTCTCTACTACTCATAAACAACAATTTTAAATATTTTTTTTTTTTTTTTTTTGTTTAATTTAAATGAAATTATTTGTATACAGGAAAGTATTTTTGGCATGCCTTCAACTGTATTAACTTAAACCTACGAATATATGCAGTGACCGTTTGTGCTGGGACATTCCATATTGTAAAAGGAATTGGAGGTTTTAACAACTTAGGGTATAATTTTTCATATAAAATAATAATCTGCGTCCTCAACAAAAATATAATATTTATAAAAGTTCTTAAACATAAATACAAATAAATGCTTTTTGTTAGTATTCTTGTCAACTTTCCCTTTGCATTACTTGGTAATAAAGGGTTATTACTAATAACTAGGGCAACTAAAAGTATGCTTTAGAAAAAGTGCTTTATGTGCATGAAAAATGCTCTTAAAATCGAAAAATATGCCTTTAAATTTACAAAATATGCTCTTAAAACAATTTTTTTTTCTGGCTAAATTTTAAATTATCTAAAATTCATGCTACAAAATACCTTGATTTTTATTAGCAATTCCTAAAAAATATTTTCTTTTTGCACTTAAAAATATTCATTATATCAGGAAATTATCGATTTATAATTTTTAGGGAATCGGATTTGAAAAACAGTAAAAAGAAAGGTGGCTATTCTTGAAAACGCGTACATTTTTAAAATGGAATAAACATGAGAATTTCAAATCGTTTCTCTGTCTTTTAAAAAACGGTAAATTACATTTTAGAAATGTACGGTAAACAAAAAAAAAAAAAAAAAAAATTATTAAATTTTGTTTTTGTTTTAATGAAAATTTTCACTTCTTCGACGCGTTTTCAAGAATAGCCACCAAAAGGTCACTATCGATAAATCATGTAAAAATTCTATTGGGTGCAAAATATGCGACATTTTTCTCTTAAGTATAAAATATACAAAATTATGCTCTTTAGTGTAATATATGCCAAATTATAGTCTTAAGTATAAAATATGCAAAAATGTGTAATTTAAATTTTGCTCTAAAATAAAGACTTTCTATGAAAAAATTAAATATGCTACTAAGGTAAAAATATGCAAAAATATGCTGTAACAAATCAATGCCAAAATGTTTAAAATTATCTATAACGTATAATTAACTAATAGTTTGGTTCATTTGAAGCTCGGGAAAAGATATGATTTTGCATATTTTTGGTTGCCTTGTTAATGTCATTATGACATAATGGTATTATGACATGAAATTACTTTAAAATAAAGCATTTAAAGTTACTTCAAATATTTTTAAACCTAAAAAAATATAAAAATTTATAATTCTAATTCCACTATAATACAATTATTTATAAGGAATACATAAGTTAGCATACGTATTTCATCTCTTCAAAATTGTTTACAAATTTTAAAAATTGAATTCCTCTTCCTAAAAACAAACTATTGTTCTTTTCTAATCAATATGAAAATAAACTTTTATTCCATCATATTACTTTTTATACTATCTGTAAAATGGAAAAAAGTACCATTACCCATTACTACTACTTATTTAGTAATTATATAATTATATTGATTGAAATTTACCGACTTTTATTTTCCCATTTTTTATTACTTATTTATTTATTTTATTTGTTATTTTGTTTGCAAATAATAATAAAGCTGTAAAAATATTTCAATATTATAAACTATATTGACTATTAAATAAGTGCAAAACCATGAAATTTGTTTAAAATAAAAAAAAAAAACAATATTTAACAGTACGAGTAAAATAAACAAATTTGTATCTATGACTGTTCATTCCATAACGAAATGTTTCTTTTATGACATTTTATTAAAATTTGGAATTTGTTTTAATTAATTTCTACATTGTGCATTTTTTTTCTGTACTCTCTTAAATTTTTTGTTCTGTAGTAAATAATTACAAACTTTTTCAAATATTTAAATTTCATTTAATTATAGTTGCAATGCATTTGTATTGTAATAAAATTCCTTGGAAATTACATAATCGTATATAAATATAAAGTATGTTATTCTGAAAAGTATTCATTTGAGTTTGTTAAAAAATAACATGAGATTATTAAAAATATGTTAGGGGCTGTTTAAATTAAAAATATATTTAAATACTGACAGATTTAGTTGCAAAATATTTTTAAGCATATTTTTAATAATATTATTTTCAGGACAAAAGAAAATAATTACGCGCAACCATTGAAAGCATGTGTTTTATACGTTTATTTTTTCGTTTTTAATTTCTATAATAATCATTTAGGAGCCCATAAAAATGTCTAGAGGACATATATATATACACTGCCTGCCACTTGAATAAGGAATCGAATTTTTTTAACCTTAATTAAGTATATCTCCTAAACTAAAGTTCAGAAAAAAATATTTTTTTGCGCAACTAAATTTCAAAGTGTTGGCTTTATAGTTTCCTGCAGAAATAAAAAATATACATATTTTGTTATACTAAAATTATGCATTTATTTAAAGACATGTATTTCTGTGGTACTTTTTCGTGTGTCACTTGAATAAGGAATATTTTAAAACTAAGCAAACTGTAATTTATTTTTAAATTTTTGGTTATAAAAACGAAAGTTATTATCTTTTAGCATTTAATTAGTAATGATTACTGCCGCCATTTTTAGAAATAACCTCAAAAATGCGATTTGGCATCGACTTGTATAATGACTCTAAATAATTTAGCGAAATTGAACTCCATGCTTCCGTTATTGCATCCTTTAAGGATTCTATCATCTCAAATTGTTTTCCTCCTTCATAAACTTTTCTTGCAAGCCAACCCCAGACATTTTCCATTGGATTCAGGTCTGGTGAATATGAGAGCCAATCCAAAAGTTGAACACCTTGTTGATTAATACATTGTTTTAATGCTCTGCCGGTATGAATCAGAGCATTTTCGTGTTGGTCCTAAGAAATCATTAAATTTTGGAAATGCTTCCTTCAGAATGTTTTTGTAAGTCGTTGCACTCATTTTGTTGGATACAAAAACCAATTCTATGGTACCATAATACGAAATGGCACACCATAACATTATTCCGCCCTCTCGGCTGTGTCTGCGGCTCAAAAATAATTCCTCTTTATTTAGGTCATGGAAGTAATAGTTATACCCGTCGGGACCATCAATATTAAACTTTTTTTCATCGGAAAATACAATTTTAAACCATTTGTCGGACCATGTCATTGTATTTTTGGCAAACGGTAGACGTTGTGATTTGCGTTTTTCGTTAAGTGGTGTTTTTTTTTGCAGTTTTCGTCGCACTATGTATGGGCACGACTTTAAAATACGGTGCAATGTTCTTAGAATGGCACTGACCACTTTTTTCGCGTATTTTTGATACCGAAATGGCAGAATTTGAAGTAATTCTAAGACTGTTTCGTCCTTCTTTTGGAGTTGTTGCCATTTTCTTCTGCCCTTTTATGTTTTTTTCCATATCTTTCCACGTTATTTAAATAATTGTACACAACTTGTCTTTCCTCTATCAATGTTTTTGGCTATTTGGACCGGATTCTGACCCTGAGATTTCAAAATCAGAAGTTTTTCTTTTTCAGAGTTATTAAGAGCCTTACCTCGTCCCATTTTGAATAAAAACAATTTAAAAACTATCGAATTAAAAATTCTCTAGCCGTTTATATTGAAAGAAATTCAAATCATAGCCTTCCTGATTAATATTAAAAGAATTCCTTATTCAAGTGACACACGAAAAAGTACCGCAGAAATTCATGTCTTTAAATAAATGCATAATTTTAGAATAACAAAATATGTATATTTTTTATTTCTTCAGGAAACTAAAGCCAACACTTTGAAATTTCATTGCGCAAAAAATTATTTTTTTTAGGAGACATACTTAATTAAAGTTAAAAAAATAATATGATTCCTTATTCAAGTGGCAGGCAGTATATATATATATATACTGGTGTATATTCCCTATCAAAAATGGGGCTAAATAACTAAGTTGTTACCTCAAAAAAAAAAAAACTTTAAATGCGTTTATAGAACAAAGCTGTATACTTCTATATGTTAGTTAAATAGACAAAAAGTCTGTACATTTGTGCTTCTCTAAATCGATGCGAAAACAGTTCAACTCTAGCTATTGCAAATTTTATTAAGATATCTTTAACGGATCAAAAGTTACAGAATTATTTCGAAAAAAAGTTTTGGAACCACTGTGCATTGTTTATAACTTTTGATTTACTATACACAGACCATATACGTGTACAAAATGATACCGTTCAGTATAAATAGTGTATCAACTTTTGTATGCATACAAATTGTCATATCAGCTGTATGGTGACCTGTGTGATTTGTTGAGTGCAATCTATATAAGGTCAAAGGTTACAAATATGATTAAAATCGCATCTGACGGAAATACAGTACTGTGCAAAACAAAAGCTACAAAATTAGGGTAAACCTAAGAATTGTTTTCTTTTTTACAATATTTAATTTACAACAATGATAGTTTTACGAAATTATATACAAATTTAAGGATTAGCAAAAACACACAATTTTAAAGACCTTTTTACTTAGTCTATTAACAAAAACGGGAATAAAGCACTACAATATTTACATAAAAGTGTGCACAACAATAGCAACATATTGATATTTTGTTTAGTTTTATATTTTCTGTAAAATTAAACAGTTTTGATGCGATTAAATTGTTAATTGATTTCTCTACAACAATGTTCACTTAAATTTGTTGACTATACAACATTTTAGAATTGTGCGATTTAAGATGTACACCTTGACAGTATACGTTGGCTCAAGAATTAATCTCTTTGGCCAAAAGTGCAATTTTTTGTTAATTTTTGTTTGTAAACTTTTAATGCAATTTAATAGTAATCATATTGAAACTAAACTCGCTAAAAATTAGATCAAAATATTGGTAATTGTAGGCGTGGCATCCTTTTAAAGACAAATATTTTATGTTATTTTATAAAAAATGTGATTTTTGTAAATATGATAAGAAGTTAATATCATTACTCGCAAACTATTACCGATAATTGGCTGATTTTTTTTTTGCTATATTGGTAGGATAATAGTCTTTAAGAAATAGTATGATATGTGACTGTACTATTTGTACGTGCTGTGTTATTAAATATTTTCCTAGGTACTATATTTTAGTAAAATTTTAATTTTAGTGGAATAGAACTTTTGAGGGTTAAAAGGTGTTAACAAAATTTTACTACTGGAAGAAAGGCGAAAGTGTCCTCTTTAATCCTTATACTTTTATACCTGTCTGGATCCATCTTTAGAAGACTTTTTCCATTTGAATGAAATTACTCCCAAAATTTTTTCATGGAGCACATACTAAAAATCAGTTATAATTTGGATTTTAAATTTAAAGGAGTTAAGGAATTTAAAAAAGAAACATGTTCGTGACGAATTCCTCAATTATAGGTTGATTATAGATCAATCAAAACAAGGATCAGGCAATACGAATGATGGTAACACAGCAAGAAGGTTCTTTTCATATCCCGAAAGAGCTGTTGATATAAATCTTATTTCAAGATTAAAAAAAAATTATCGATATACTTGTGTGCAATTAACAATTTAACGCTAGAAAATTTGTTGATTATGCGAAGGAAACTGCACGAATATATACAACCAAATATATATGGCGAAATATGTCTGCAATAGTTCACAAAATCCTTTATCATGGAGAAGATATCATTAAGCATCATTTATCAGAGTAATCCTAGGAAAAAAGGAATAATGATTGCAATATCACGAAATTCTACAAATAAAGATCTATTTAATATATAACTTGCAACGTTAGATCCGCTCATCTCTAGCATTCGAAGTCAATGGAAAATAGAACATCGGGAATTAGATGAAAAAGCAAACGGGCTGCTATAGGACAGAAATAATATAGAACTAAATATGGTATATTTGCAGGATATTTTCCAACCGAATAAATAATAGTTATAATTTTTTTTTTATTGTTATTTAAGTAGAAAATAAAATAAACATTAAAAAATATTAGTTATTATATTAAATAAAAATTTTTATCCTTAATGTTATTAATATAAAAAACAAAATAAACATCAAAAAATCGTCTTTTTTTTGTCCAAAAACAACCGATTCTAGTGGAACCAGTTCTCTAAGAATCGGTTCTACTGGACCCTGTTCAAGAATTGATAGACTGGGAATTTGTCCACAAAATTATTCTGGGTATTATTAAAATGTTTTTTTTTTTTCTACTAATAATTTTTTTATAAGTAAAGTTGATTCAAAAAACAAAGAATCCGCATTTTCATACTAAATGCTATCTATTAAAATTAAAAGCTCAAATTTAGCCTTAAATTTCTCAGCAACTGCTGAACCGATTTTAATGAAATTAAAACTGGAGAAAAATTCAAGAAAATATTTCTCCATCAAAAAAAAAAAAAAAAAAAAAAAAAACAAACAAAAAATCGAATATATCTCAATCGCTTCCGAAGTTACAGAGTTTTGGACGATGAAAAACGATTCTGAGCCACTGTACGTTGCGTATCCGTGGGGATACATATAAATATTGTTTTAAATTAAATAAAATATTTTTCTTTTTTAACGTGATTAATTTTGTTGACTTCAGGAAAAAATCAATCTATTTATATATAATTATAAAATGTTTCTTTTATAAAAACAGAAGTAAAAAACTGCACCTTTATTGAATAAGCCTTTCAGTGAGCCGCACTATATATTGCATAGCCTGTAACTTCTTTAAATGTTTTTAATGGATTTTGAGCAGAGTGTATATTAAATCTTAGATACTATATACTCTATGTAGATGAATCCGTTATTATAGCATGTTTCCTTTTACATACACTGAAAAGTCATAATTTTTTTAAATTGTGCTTCCAAAATAAATTTTTTAATTAATCAAACAATATTTTATAATTTGTAGTATAAAACGAGGTCACCGTTCGTATTTTTATTCTAAGCAAAACATAAAATTTATTGCATCAAAATATATTGTCACAAATCATAATTTTTATTAAAATAGAAAACTATAAGTAAAAGAAAAAAATAATAACAAATAGGAGTATAAATAATGCTATATTCAGATATTTTTATTATAAAACTGCCATTAAATTAAAAAAAAAAATCACATAAATTTGAAAATTTTGTGTAGCTTTTTAAATGTGGAAATTTTGTTGCTTTCGATGTGCACGTTTTCATATAGAGAACATATGGTATTTTTATCGTTTTTGCAAAAAAAAAAAAAAAAAAAAAAAAAAACAAATTCACATCTGCCAAAATACAAATTTTTGTAAATACCCAAATATGTTGAAAATTTTATCAAATTAGTTTTGTTGTAAATTGAATACTTTGAAAAACAATTCAACATTTAGTTTAACCCCAATTTCGTTGCTTATGTTCTGCACAGTACTGTTTATAATCAAAAAATAAAAAAGTTGTATATAGGCTAAATGAGAAGCAAGCAAATGCCCTAAGGGGCCAATAAAAATTTAGAAAAATTAAAAAATATATATATATTTGAAACACTTTCCTTTGTTATAAAATTTTGAATAAATCTTCTTCTTACTTTTAACATGCTGTTTTAGATAATGATTCATTTAAATTTGACCCCTTTCCTGACATCACTTCTAGTTGAGCTCTTTTCTACTTGTGCTATTTATTCCATTGACAATTTACTTGATTGAAAGCATTTAGTAAGTAACTCCCGTGTTAAATAACTTTTCAATTAAAACAAATGAAATTGTATAACTTGTCTATATTTTGGTCAGAACAACACACATTTTGCATAAAATAACCAATTAAACGATTACTTTGCTTCGATAACAAAAACAAAACATGTGTGTTTTGCATGTTAAAATATTTATGTTTATAGAGAAATCCATGGGGAGAAAAGTCAATATTAAACATGTTATTTTTGGCAAAATTTTAATGGACTTTTGACACAATTGTTTGTTACTCTCTCTCTCTCTCTCTGTGCATTGTTATGACAATAACAACAAGAATAGAAAATAAACGAAACAATAGCCAATCACTGTCAGAAATCATAATATATATAGATAAAATTATGTCAACTATAAAACGTCAAAAATAATATGAAAGATGAAATAAACATGTAAATTATAATTTGATATGAAATTATTTTGAACAAGGTAGATTTAAAAAATGCTAAAGAAAATTTAAAGAAATTA
Organism: Protocalliphora azurea; assembly: GCA_932274085.1. Taxonomy (NCBI): domain Eukaryota; kingdom Metazoa; phylum Arthropoda; class Insecta; order Diptera; family Calliphoridae; genus Protocalliphora; species Protocalliphora azurea. Next base: position 133,001,031 of record OW026522.1, on the reverse strand, counting down.
AATTTGAAAATTCAGAAATAAAAATTTTAATTATGATAACTGTAATAGTTTTAGGATTTTAGACAGAATATTATTATAAGATTTTCATAAGAAATCTGTCTACTTTAGTTGTATTAAATTTTATGTAAATTTTGCTTTATAAACTGAATATTCTGCTTTATTTTCTATAGAATGGAGCAGATTTAATTAAGTCAGTGTGTTTTTTATTCAAGTAGAGATACTTTTTTTCAATAGCCTTTTTTTGACAGATCACATGTGAGTCGTGTCATGATGTCATGTTATTTTTGTTTAGTATTGTTTGGCATTTCATAATGGAAGGACTTACGCCTGAACAACGTTTACAAATCGTTCAACTATATTACGAAAATTTACGTTCTGTGAGGAATGTGTTTCGTGCACTTCGCTCAACTTATGGTCAACATAATGGGCCTACTGAGTGTACTATTCGCAACACCATCACCCATTTTGAGACCCAGCATTCGTTATTGGATAATATTCGACCGAATAGACCACGTCCAGCACGCTGTGAAGAAAATATAGCGGCCGTAGCTGAGAGTGCACACGAAGACCGTGGAGAGTCGATTCGGCGCCGTTCGCAGCAACTCGGATTGACGTATGAAACGGCTTGGTGCATTTTACATCGAGATCTTAAATTGAAAGCGTACAAAATACAGCTTGTTCAACAATTGAAGCCGCTCGACCTTCCCAAGCGACATCGCTTCGCTCTATGGACTCTTGGAAAGTTCCAAGAAGATCCGACGTTTTCGAGGCAAATTTTGTTCAGCGATGAGGCCCATTTTTGGCTCAATAGGTATGTAAACAAACAAAATTGCCGCATTTGGGACGAAAAGCAAACTGAAGAGATTCAAAAACTGCCACTTCATCCAGAAAAAACAGCGGTTTTATGTGGTTTGTGGACCGATGGAATTATCGGTCCATATTTTTTTAAAAATGATGCCGGTGCGAACGTAACCGTCAATGGCGACCATTATCATGCCATGATAACCGATTATTTGATGCCTGAAATTGAAGCTCGTGATCTCGGCGACATATGGTTTCAACAAGACGGCGCCATTTCCCACACATCGCATCAATCAATGGATTTATTGAGAGAACACTTCGGTGAGCACATAATTTCACGTTTTGGGCCGGTCGATTGGCCATCAAGATCGTGTGATATCACACCGTTGGACTTTTTCCTGAGCTTCGATTCAGGCCTTGGAGGAAAACATCACGCGTATCATTCGCCAGTTACCAGTTGAAATGCTCGAACGAGTCATCGAAAATTGGACTCAACGCATGGACCATCTGCTATGTAGCAACGGCCAACATTTGATAGACATAATCTTCAAAAAATAAATGCTAAAGAATGTTCTTTCAAATGATGATAAACATTCCCCATTAAATTTTAATTTTCTGTATTTTTTTTTTTTTTTTTCCTTTAAAAAAGTAGGGAATCACCCTTTATAAACAAATGACATTCTAGAAACTTTAGAACAACATAAGGGTAAGAAAATGTTATAAGTCAAATATGATATTGAATTTATAACACACTATATAAAGGAATTTATCCACACAGATAACATAGATAATAATAATGTAAATTTTAAATAACTATTAAAACTAAAAATTATGTTTAAAATTAAATTTTTAATAGTATGGCTTACTACAATATATACCAAACTCTCGTTATAATATAATCGAGTTATTTTAAATAAATCTATACTTTTATTATAATATTGTACCTTATAAAATATTACAATAGGAACATTGAGATCCTTATAAACCTCAAATAAGAAAATCTTATTATGACTGTAAACCAAGAAAAAAAAGAAAAAGTTTTTTTTTCCAGTTTTGTTTCATTTACTCTTGTAAGAGCATAAAAATCTATTGTTAAGTAAAAAACAATTTGTATCTTTTACTTGATTTCTTTTTTTTGCTCAAGTTTAAAAGTAATAATATAACAAAGTAATAATAGAAGAAAAAACAAACTGAAGAATATGATTGAGATAAAATATATTTTGTGCATATCATCAACATAAAAACTGCACTTCTTCTTGTACTTGACATGAACATTATAAAATAGGAATGAATAAAAGACAAAGAAAAAAAAAAGAGAAAATAGTAATAATTGTAAATTGTAGCAGTTGTAGGAGAACAAACAATATTAAGGAAATTATTAGGTAGGGAAAAAAATATTGCTTTAGATTTGAAATTAATTCAATTAAGAGTTTTGATTTCTTAGGTATTTTTTATAAAAAACTAATGTAGATTTAAAAAACAAATGTTTTTTTTTCAATTAGCACTTTTTTTGAAATTAGTACTTTTTGAAAAAATTAGATATTTTTTTTTTTGAAAAATTCAATATTTAAAAAAATTTGAAGTTTTGTGAAAAAATTGTACTTTTTTCAACAAATTTTAGTCTTTTGAAAAATAAGTATTTTTTTTAATTTGTACTTTTTTTAAAAAATCGGTACTCGTTCGAAAAATTGGTACTTAAAAAATTGTTTTTTTTTAAACAGATAAAAGTTTAGTAGTTTTTGAATTTTTTAATTGAATCTTTGTTTTATAAATTAGTACTTTTTTCAAAACTCGGTACATTTTTAAAATAGGTACATTTTTAAATTATTGCTTTTTTAAAAATTGATAATTTTTAATTGGTACTTTCTTTATAAATTAGTATTTTTTAATAAGAACTTGTTAAAAAAAAATATATATATAATATTTTAAAACAAGTTCTTATAAAAAAATACTAATTTTTTTAAATAGAAAAAAGTTTATAACTTTTTGATTTTTTTTTAATTGAATTTTTTGTAAATTAGTACTTTTTTTAAAAAATCGGTACATTTTTAAAATAAGTACATTTTTAGATTATTGCTTTTTTGAAAATTGGTAATTTTTAATTGGTACTTTCTTAATAAATTAGTACTTTTTTAATAAGAACTTGTTAAAAATATATATATGTATATATATATATACTTTTTTAGTAAAATAAAAAAAAGAAATACAGATATTAATAATAGTTTTTTAAATAGTACCTTTTTGAAGCATGGACATAGTTTGAAAAATGAGAACTTTTTGAAACAATAATACTTTTCTCAAAAATTTTACATTTTTATTGTGAAAAGTTGGTGATTTTTTTAAAAAATGTTATCTTTCTTTTGAAAAATGAGGACTTTTTAGAAGAATAAGATTCATGAAAAATGTGTCGATTTTAAACGATACTTAAAAAAATTGGACTTCAAAATATTACGTTTGAGAAAAATTTTAACTTTTTGTAAAAAATTTATGATTTTATGTTAAATTTGGTTGTTATTTTTTTGATAAAAAGGAAAATGTTGTAATATGATACTTTGTGGAAAATCGGTTCCTTTTTTCAAAAATTATGAATGCTTTTTCCTTAAATAATTATATATTTTATTATATATTCACTATAACTATATATTTTTTATTTTACTTTTTTAGAAAAAATTTAATTTTTTGAAGAATGACACTTTCATTAATATTATTTTATTTTTTTTTTTTTGTAATTATTTTTATTTTAGTACTAATGTGACTTTTTGAATTAGTACTCTTTTGAAAATAAATATATAAGAAATATTATACTTGGTACCTTTTCAAGAATATGGAATATGGTACCTTTTCTAAAAAAAGTACTTTTTTGAAACAAATATTTTTTTTAAATTGAATTTTCGTTATTTTATTTTATTATTTTTTTTAATAGTATTATTATTTTATTATTAATAGTATTATTATTTATTATTAATCATTAATAATTAATATTTTATTAATAGTATTTTTTTTTTTTTTTTTTTGCAAATATTTTAATTTTAGTACTAATGTGACTTTGAATTAGTGCTCTTTTGAAAATGAATATATAAAAAATATTATACTTGGTACCTTTTCAAGAATATGGAATATGGTACCTTTTCTAAAAAACAGTGCTTTTTGAAATCATATTTTTTTTAAATTGAATTTTCGTTTTTTTTTTTCTAAGAATAAATTAACTTTCGCTACCTTATTGGCACATAAATTGACAATTTATAAATAAAAAACTTTTCGAAATTTTGAAATTGTATTAAGCTTAATTATTAATAGTTTTTATGTCAATTTTATCTTCAGTCTTTTTTCCCTCAACCAATGTAACAAAAACGCACAAAAACTTACAAATAACACAATATAATTATAACGACAACAACATCAACAACTAACATCCCTATAGAGTTTTAATAATCATCGACAAAAAGTTCTAGTGTAAAACAATTGAAAAAAAAGATTATACATAATAAAATTTTCTGCAGAAAAAAGGTTGTAAAAAGGAAATTATTACAATAACTCTTATGAAAATATAAGGACAACATGTGTTGAATCTATCGAAACTCAAATATTAACAAATACTCAAACATAAAGGTGCCTATGAGTCTTCATGTTTTTTTACAAAATTTGACTCCTTTTTAGCATAAATGCATACAAAATATCTCTAGGTTACGTATGTGGGTAAATTTACACAAAGGAATACAATCTATTATTATATAGACTTTACACAATGGAGACAGAGAGAGAGAGAGAGAGAATTATTAAAAAAAACGTATATATAACTGTAAATAAATACAATATGATTATGTTTGTAGATTTTTACATACAAACAAATTTCTTTACAGATTTCCTTAGAAAATTCAGTATTGTTATTAACCCTTTTATTACATAGTACTAGTATTTCGTTTACTATCGTCTTAAAAGAGTTTTTAAGTACATAATTAGAGTTTACATATATATTTTTAATTTTTATTCGAAATTAAGAATTTCAGAATTATTATTAAATAAACAAAAAAAAAAAAACAAAAAAAAAATAAAAACAAGTTAGAGTGCTATAATCGGCTGTGACGAATCTTATATACCCTTCATCCATGTTGAGATGTTATATGAAAATTTAATGTTTTTAGTATTTAATTTATAATTTTAGTAATTGGATATTGAATGTATAATATAAACGAATCAACAATTTATTTGGTTCAATTACAAATGTTTTACATATATTTTTTTATAAACGCTAAAAACTTTATATAATTTATATTTTCACTAAAGTTAAAATAGAATTAAGATCTTATAAATAAATAATAAATTTCATAAAAATTTGCATATCTAAGAAAGATATAATCACTTCGGTGCAGAACAAATATATTATACATGTAAGGTAATATTAAATTTAAAAAGGATATGGGGGAAAATTTATGAACCGATTTGACTGATTTAAAAATTCGAAATTCCTAAAAATATTTGTGATTTGTGCTTTTATAGGAGATTCAAAAAGTCTAATAATGTGTTTTGGCTTATAACTCGGTTAATACTGGATCGACTTAGTTTATTTTATCCACACAAAAATTCTGAAAAAAATATCTGAATTTTCTGTGAAAGAACTGGTTGAAAAAACCAAATATGCTTTAGTTTATTGTCATGAACCGATTTAGTCGATTGAAATTAGAATAAGTCCGTAATTTATATAGGAGCTTCAAAAGAAAAATGAGTTTTGGTCGTACCGATCGGATTAATTTCTTTAGTACAAAAATTCGAGTTATAAAAAGAAAGTCCCTGGTTTATATAGGGTCTTCTGAAAATCGAAAACCGTTCCACGTTATTTAAATAATTGTATACAACTGTATTTCCTCTATTAATGTTTTTGGCTATTTGGACCGGATTCTGACCCTGAGATTTCAAAATCAGAATTTTTTCTTTTTCAGAGTTATTAAGAGCCTTACTACGTCCCATTTTGAATGAAAACTATTTAAACACTATCAAATTAAAAATTCTCTAGCCGTTTATATTGAAAGAAATTCAAATCATAGCTTTCCTGATTAATATTAAAAGAATTCCTTATTCAAGTGACACACGAAATAGTACCACATAAATACATGTCTTTGAATAAATGCATAATTTTAGTATAACAAAATATTTATATTTTTTATTTCTTCAAGAAACTAAAGCCAACACTTTGAAATTTGGTTGCACAAAAAATTATTTTTTTCTGAACTTTAGTTTAGGAGATATACTTAATTAAAGTTAAAAAAATATGATTCCTTACTTAAGTGGCAGGCAGTGTATGTATGAATAGTAAAACAGTGGATTAATCAACAAAGTGTTCAAATTTTTGATTGGTCCCCATATTCACCAGACCTGAATCCAATGGAAAATGTCTGGGGTTGGCTTGCAAGAAAAGTCTGTGAAGGACGAAATCAATTTGAGACGATAAAATCCTTAAAGGATGCAATAACGGAAGCAGAAAGTTCAATTTCGCAAATTACTTAGAGTCATTATACAAGTCGATGCCAAATCGCATTCTTGAGGTTATTTCTAAAAATGGTGGCAGTACTCATTAGTAATTAAATGCTAGAAGATAATAACTTTCATTTTTATAACCAAAAATTTAAAAATAAATTACAGTTTGCTTAGTTTTAAAATATTCCTTATTTAAGTGACACACGAAAAAGTACCACAGAAATACATGTCTTTAAATAAATACATAATTTTAGTACAACAAAATATGTATATTTTTTATTTCTTCAGGAAACTAAAGCCAACACTTTGAAATTTGTTTGCGCAAAAAATTATTTTTTTCTGAACTTTAGTTTAGGAGATATAGTTAAGTGGCAGGCAATGTATATATATATATATACATATATATATGTATATGCATATCTAAGTTATCAGGGGGATTCATAAACAACTGACGGACAGAGCGATAGACGGTTGCCATTATTTCAATATTTCTTATATAGATCAAAAAAAAAATAAAAACTTTTTACACCTGTGTTAAAGAGCATAAAAAGAGAGATTATAAAATAATTGTAAAAGTTTAAAGTAAACCATTTGTCTAATTCATTTTCCAAAAAATTGTAAGCTAAATAGATGATGTTTACAGAGAACACTACAATGGGACACTGAAGAGTAATGATGATGGTCGTGCCTGCATTCCATTCTGCCAAGTGTCCAATAAACTTTTACAGCGTATTCTTCCATAATTATTTCAACGAACTTGAGCCCGAATAATTCGCAATAATTCTAATTTAAAAAATCTAAATTGATCAAGGTAATATTCTTCCAAAAAGTATGTGGTACTTTTTCAAAAGATACTATTTTTGAAATACCAATTTTCGAAAAAAAATGTTATATTTTTCAAATGCATACATACGTTTTTTCAAAAAAGTACGCTTTCCCAAGTTTGTTGAAATTTTGTTAGAGTTCTTTATATCCTATTGGTATGTATTGGGTTAAGGTATTCTTCATGACTGACTGAAATCATAACCAAAGATAACCGATAAAAATACATCTGATTTTAATGTTAACAAAAATGTTAACTTGATACAAAGAGTTTACAAAGAAACACACAGACTAATATATATTCCAAAATACTTTTTACATATGTATGTGTAAATTTATTAAAAACTCTTTGCAAATACTAGGGAAGTACAAAAATAAGAATTTTAATTTTTTCCACAAATGTACCCTTTTAATAAGAAACATTTATAACAAAATAAAAAGAAAAAATATGATCCTGGTAGATCATTGTGCACTTCGAATCAAATAGAAAATCTTTTGAAATTGTATTTAAAATACATTGATTTTCGAAAGCGTTTTCTTGCGAATCAAATTGTACAATAATTCTGCTGAATTCAATTCAAACAGCATTCATTCAAATTTTAAATTCTAATTTATCTATAAACATAAATCTATTAAATTATCTAATTATCATAAAAATTTTATTTTTTCTAAACAATTTTGTACTAGTCTAATAATAACGCATGCATCCATTAAAAATTGAATTTCAAATTATGAATTGGTACATCAAAGCGTATGAGTTTTATTTTATGCACAAAAAAATATTCTAAAAGCAAAAGTTCAAGTATAATATTTATCATACGCATCGATGATTCAATTCGATTTTATATGGGAATTTATAATGATTTTCTTCTACATTATTCTATTGTTGTTGTAATTGTAAAGATGAGAGTTTGTAAAGTAAAATTTATATTACAGCTGAAAGTTTCTTTATGAATTTTTTAGGTTTTTAAATATTTATTGTGCAAAAACTATTTTCTATTTTACAAAAAAAAAAAAAAAAAAAAATGAAGAAAAAAAGCATTTTTTGTAGTTTTAATAAAAACGAATATTGCTTGTTATTAGAAGTCTGCAATTTAATACAGATCATTGCATTTCAATATAAATTTATAAGAAAATAAAGTGTAAGAAAAACTGTTTTGGAATTTAATTATAAATAATATACAAGTATAAACCACTTCAAGTGATAAAATATATACTTTTTTAGTTTATTTATTTATTTATTTTTTTTTTATTTGTAACTTCTACAACAAAACTTTCATCTTAAAAAGTAGAAATTTTATGATGTTATTGTTTACAGAGAAATATGGATACATTTAATACAAGAAACATTTCAGCAAAGAAACATTAAATATTAAAAAACATAAGTTATTAATTATACGAATTTTCTATTTAAAGTAATATAAATTTTGTTTTAAAGTAATGTAAAATTTGTTGGTATGTTAATAAAAGTTTAAAATAAAAATTTGTTATGAATAGTATTCGAATAATGCTGATAACTTTAAGTGATGCAGGAATATTGTTCCAAAGACGTATAGCATTAATGATGAATTTCCACTTCAATGTTAAAGTATGGTATCGAAATTGAATAAAATTTTTGTTTCTATCAAATGTATTAAATTTCAGTCGATTAAACAGTTGGTATGGCTCACGAATTGTTATAATTTTATGAAGAAATGTAAGGATTCGTATCTTCAGCAAATTCTAAATACTCTGATAATTACTATTTGCATAAATTTTTTGCAGTCATTAAAAATTACGCCAAGATGTTTTTCCCTGCTTACAATTTCAATTCGCTGATTATTGATGCATATGTTAAATGAGTCAATATTTTTCTCTTTTATCTAATCTTTATCTTTATCTAATCTTTTACGTATTGCTAAACATTTAGTTTTTGTGGGATTTAAGCTTAGCCCGTTTATATTTGAACATATTGAAACTCGTTCTAAATCCTCATTTAGAATTATTATTTTATTAAAAACGCTATAGACGTATAAATTATGTTTTAAAGATTATGTTATTAAAAATAAAAAATAAAAAAATGTATAAAATACTAAAACAAATACTTATAACTATGATATTTCTTTTTCTAAAAGAATTAAAAAAAAACATATGAGCTATTATCAAAAATTTTTAACCTGGCTAAAACTTACTTTAATCCTTAATAAGTTTTGTGGTAATACTATTTTAAACAAACGAGTTACAGATCTCAACTCTCAGGACTTGAAACTAATAAAATACATTTAATAGGTTTAATTTTGTAATCATAATTGTTGTTCAAAATTCAAAAATTTAGAAAAAGGGGCTTGAAATTACTTAACTTTTTCCAATTCTTCTACACTTTCTACACTTCACGACTTTATACTTTTTGATCTCATTCGACCTTATAAAAGCTAATAGGACTGTGTGAACAAATCCGAGACCTTCATTGTTGCAGTGCAGACTTTCAACAGTTACATACAGGGTAGTCGATTCTTGGTGACACAATTTTTTAATTTTTAATTTTTTTGCGGGGTCTGTACGTTCCTCGACAGAATACAAATTTTGAAAAAGGGATTGATACTTGTTGTAATTATGCGTATTTTGCGTTACATTTCGCTCTAGAGTCTCAAAGTTTGAGAAAGAAAAGCGGAAATTAAAAAAAACAATTTAGAGTGGTATATTCGGCTGAGCAGAATCTTATATACCCTCTGTGTTTTTTGAAAATGAGATATATTATATTGGATTTAATTACAAATATATTTATCTATACTATATCTATGTAAACACTAAAAACCTTAAATAATTTGCATTTTCATATAAAAGTTTAAATGTGAAATTTGACGCACGGTTAGTGCTTGCACTGTAGAATACTATAGGTTATGTTGGATTTTGATCGCATACCGCACCCATAAAACTCTCAAAAGGATGAACCGATTAGATTAAAAGAGATCAGGGCAGGGGGTGTGGCATCCCCATACAAAGCAAATATATCTAAGGAACTATTACAGTGAGGGCTCTCAAATTTCGTGAGAACCTTTATCCTATCATATCACATAAATGAAATGAAAATAGTATAGATAAAGGACTATTACATATTAAACTTCGAATAGGGTAAATAGGTCCAGGGGTTAGTAACTCCAATATAAAGTAAAGTAAGTGCGAAGCGCAACGGTAAAAGTTAGTAAATAACAAACGTAACACTTTGGAATTTTGCAAAAGTTCGCTTATATTTTTTTAGAAAGATTTAAGAAAGTGATTATTGGTGCAGAACAAATATTTTATAACTATAAGACAATATTAAATTAAAAATGGGTATGGAGGAAAATGTGTGGACCGGTTTGACTAATTTAAAGAATCAAAATTCGAAAAAGATATTTGTAATAGATTTATGCAAAAATGAGGTACACATAGGAGCTACAAAAAATCTAATAACACGTTTTGGTCTATAACTCGGATAATACTGGATCGACTTAGTTCATTTAGTTCAACACAAACATTTTTTTTAAAAATATCCGATTTTTCTGTGAAAGAACGAAGTCTCTAGTTTACATATTTAGATGCTTAAAAAAGTTGAAAAAACTTAATATGCTTTAGTTTATTATTGTTGTTGTTTTTCAGTACCAATGAAAACAACAAATATAAGGGAAGCAGACATTAAATAAATATGCAAAAAGAGAACAGATTTTTTAACTCGATTGTTGATGAACCGATTGTCGGTTCAAAAAATTTAAATTCTAGAAAAATATTTGTGATCAATTTATATAAGAAGAGAGAAACAAGTCGACCGGCTAAAGGTCGGCGGCGCGTCGCCGCTTAAATCAAATTTCTACTTCATCAGCCGCCGTCGATTTGGTCGGCTCACACCAGATTTAAATCAGCCACTGAAATTTTTAAATTTTCATTGAAATTCAATGAAAAAAGTAGTGAAGGCAGTAGCTCCTTCTATTATTGTTTTTAATAATTTATTTTATTTTGTTTTTTTTTTAAGAATCGGCTTCAGTCGACTTACAGCCGCCGCCGGCTATTTTTTATCCAGCCACCGCCGCCGACTATTTTTAATCGACTTGGACCTCTATACAAGAACTAAGTCCGTAGCTTATTTAGGGCTGGGATTTCGGCCAAAAATAAATTTTTGCCTATATCTCAGTAACTAATAGCTTGAGTTCATTTCTTCCAAAAAAAAAAAAAAACATTCCGATTTTTTTTTTGCAAAAATAAAATTTTTAGCTTATATAGAGGCTTCAGAAAATCGAAAAATGGCTTTTTTAATATCTCCTATTTTTTAACCGGTTTTTTCCGAGTTTTAATAGAAAAGTACTTTAAAAATTGTTGATATATATATATATATATATATATATATATATATATATATATATGTAAGTATCTATGTAATCGGAAGGCTTCACAAATGCCACTTAAACAATTCCTAAGTCAAAAAACCTCAAAAAAACCGTCTTTTTACACATATCTCCGCCATTTATGAACCGATCTTGTTGAATAAAAATAACAGAATTCTCGGAAGGATTTCCGATCGTTTGATATATATGTTATATATGGCAGTTATCGGTGGGCTTCAGACTTACATCTTCCTGTAGACATTATTTCTTATAAGGATCGAGAAAATATAAACTTTTTGCCCTCCGACGAAAATTGTGGAAATTACAAATGGAATGACAAACTTATATATACCCTTTACACCTGCAGTGAAAGTAGTTTTTCATAAGGTACATTGAAGTTTCGAATAGCCGCCGTCGAATTGAATGTATTAGCTCGTGAACTTAGTTTTATGTTATTTTACATAATAAAAACTAAGGAGCATTAAAAATAAATTTAATAAATAAATTTGAAAACTTAAAAATTACACAAAAATTGCATTTTTTACAAATCTTGGATATATAGATATAAGAACGGCGATATATTTAATTGATCGGAAAAATAAATTTAACTCAAATGTCACTAATAGTTGAAAATGGAACATTTTTGTTAAAACAGATTTTGATAAGACACATCGCATGGATAGCACTAAATTGACCATAATTGGCATTATTAGGTGGTATTTGCATAACGGAAAAGGAAAAAGAGGCTCATGAAAAAATTTCGTAAGACGAAAAATTTTATGAAGAAAAAAAAATTACTTGGATTAAAAAAGGATCGCAATATTTTATTTTATTTCATTTATTTATTTAATAGCCAAAGAAATTACAATTTCTTACAGGCTTGCATACATATTACTCTTAAAGACATTTACAATAAAATGTTTTTCATAATCATTTATAATAAAGTCTTATCATTTAACTAAGTTAAAAATACTTCTCTTAATGCAGATTGGATTTACTGAGAAGTCAATATATGGATAAAAAACTGTTGAATTGATTGCATATATGTCTCATGGGATTAAAGTTAGCATAATTGGTTTGAAAATATTTTATTTTTAAAGAAGTATAATTTCCAGTTGGACGATTTGGGTTTACGAATTCGATCTTACGAAGTGGGAACTCGGAGTTAATTGAACCGTTCACTAAATTAATTACAAATGAAATATTCTTATATTTTCTCCTACTTTCAAGAGTAGAAAGATCAATAAGCTGTAGGCGACTTTCATATGATGGTAAATTAATACTAGAATTTCATGGAAGATCACTAAGGCAAAATAAGAGAAATTGTTTCTGAACAGATTCAATTTTCTCTATATGAACTTCATATTGAGGATCCCAGATCACGAAAGCATATTCAAGAATTGGCCTTACGAGAGAGGTGAATAATTGGTTGGAAAAATAAGAATCATTAAATTCTCTTCCCCAGCGCTTGAGGAAACCTAGAACTCCTTTTGCTTTATTAACGATTTGCAAAACGTGAGAATTAAAGGATCGTTTACAATCAAGCAGCACACCCAGATCAAGATATTCATCGACTAGATCAAGTTGATATTCATTTATTGTGTATCTTCTTCTGTAGAACATCATGTGTTTATACTTTTTTAAATTCTGATCGATTAGATTCATCATACACCAATCATAAAGATTGTCAAGATCTGATTGGAGTAAAGAACATTGATAGGAATAGTTAAAGCTATGGAACAGTTCAGCATACATTAATATTTTAGAATTCTTAATGCACGTTGGTAAATCATTTATAAATATTAGGAATAATAAGGAGCCGAGATAACTACCTTGCGTAACACCAGATAAAAAAGGAATTGTTTTCAATGTACATTCTCTAAATAATACTATTCGTAAGATATGTAGAAATCCATTTGAGGAAAACGGGAGAAAATCCGAGTTTATCCAATTTAGATAATAGGAGATCGTGATTTACTTTATCGAAAGATTTACTGAAATCTGTATAAATTGTGTCTGTCTGCAATAGAATATATACAGTATTGCAGTTACAACTGAGGTTAGTTGTAGTGGAACATCCTTTTTTAAATTCATCCTAAAATGGGGAAAGATAACAAACATCTTGATGCAAAAAGATTTCAGTAACTATCTTTTCGAAGAGTTTTGGAATAACACCTAATTTAGCAATACCTCTATAATTGGAAATGTTGGATCTGCTTCCGGATTTAAACAAAGGTATAATATAAGTTTTCCTCCAAACTTCAGGACAATAACCACTAAATATTAATATGTTCAATAAGTAGGTTATTGGAGATATAAGAGAATGCAAACATTTTATAAGAACACCGTCAGGTTCCATTCATTCCGTCAGGTACCATTGATTTATCTAATGTTGGAAAATTTATTAGGGTTGCATCAGGAATTTGATATGGACAATTGGAAAGTTGACTTAATTCTTTATCAGAATAGGCAGATGAGAAGAGATATTAAATAAATTTTCTTTGTAATAAACTCTATAAAATATATTTTCCTACAACATATGGAGAAATAACTTAGATTCGAACCGCATTTTAGTATAAAGATTTTTTTTTAAGTTTTACTAGAAACCCCTAAAATATGCTACACTACCATCAAACAATTTAAATATCAGAAATTCTATTTGAATAATTCAGTAGGTTTTAATATTGTGTGTAATTTTTAATAGAATTATATATAAACTTCTAGTTTTAAAAATGTTAATATGTTCAACTTGAAACCGTAATAAATTTCGCGCCATTTTCGCGAACTGTTTCTATATGCATTCAAGTCATTTTATATTTATACAAATGGATTTTAATGTATTATCAAAAGAAAGATAATGATAATAATAAATAAGTCTTTTTAAGGCTTAAAATCAACAATATTTGATAATAGTCCATATACCTAAACCCAAAAATGCTTAAGCCTAGTGGGTAAAAAACAGAGTCCAATATCTATCGAAATTTTTATTTTGCCTTCTGTTCACGTAAACTTTGTGATTAAATTATTATTTTTTTTTTTATTATTCTAAAAAATTCTTATTTTACATTTTACTCAGCTTTTAAATAATATTTTCAATTTACTAAAATTTGTGCGTATTTAGAAATTCCTTTTCAACTCTTTTTTTTCTAGTTTTTGGTTGCTATAAGCTTTTAAATCCTTTTTCCGCTTGTTACTTACACACACACACACACACACACACCCAATAATTGTTAGTGCATTTAGGTCATCATTGTTTGTTGAGACTATTTTTTAATCCATTTTTTTTAACCGCCAACAGTCTTTTTAAGTTCCTTGTTTTTTTTTTTTTTTTTTTTTTTTTTTTTTGTTAAATGCAAAAAGCATGTAAATATCCAACATGAGCATGTGAGCATAAAACAATATTTATGTAAAGCCCAATCAAAAACCACTTAAAAAAAGTGGAAATATTAAAAAAAACTATGTATGTAAAATAAATACAATGAATTTAGAACGAAAGTATGAGAGGTTTATAATTTTGAGTTTTAATATGAAAATTATTACACTCAGTTACAGTAAAAAATCACTCGAGAAATGACATAGTATAAGTTATAGGCCTTCTTGAGAACATCGTAAATCAGTTTCAAAAATTTGTAATACACCCTCAAAATTTCGAATTATTCACAAAAAAAAGAAAAAAATAATAAATATTTTTGGGTATGTTCTACAAAAAATAAAATTTTTCGTGTTTACTGCAATTTATTAAAATTTTATCTATAAAAGCCCAGCAAAAACTTTTTGGTTTTCGGTAATAACAACTACTTATTAAAGTAGTTTCTTGGTAATGAGGCGTCATTATTATTTGCCTACTCTGTATTACATTAATAAGTACTCAATAGTATAATAGCGCAGTAATACTGCAATCACGTGGATGAGTTGGCTAGAGTGCCGGATTAACAACCAGAAGGTTGTTGGTTCAATCCAATTCTGAAGCTGTTACTTTTTTATAACAAAATGTCTAAAAAGATATTTTAAACTAAATAGAGTTTTTGTCGTTTAGGATGGTATCTGCGAGATGGTGTACTGAGTAAGACGTTGGTCAATAAAAACGAATGGTTAGTGTGTGTCCAGGTTCGAGTCTCACTGACGGCAAAATTTTTTTGTTTTTTTTATTTTTGTTTTCGTTTAGGTACATATTACATACCCCTAGAGTCAAAAAATAACTACATGAATTTGTGGACAAGTCGAACAAAAATGAATAGTTATTCAGGCAAAAAATAAGTAGTTTATTTTTGTCTCCAATTATACCTGTTAGCTTACCAGGAAAGCAAAGTTGTTGCTGGGAGTCTGTATAACGATGCATTTTTGTTGTGGACATAACCAAATTTAATATCTTTAAATTGGACAAAAACTGTAAAACTTATTCGATTTTATCTGTAATAACTTATTAAAACCTTAAATATATTTTTAATTTTATCCTCAAAAAGTAAAAACCATGCTTAATAACTTTTTGAGTTTTTAAGCAATTTTATAGAGCAATATATCGTTTTATTTCAAACAAAATAACATTTCAAACTTGGTAAACAAATATGTGTAGTATTTTGGAAAAAAAAAATCAGAAAAATTTACATCGAAATCAAGATTTAGAAAAAGAAAATTTAAATAAATTTTAAAAAGGTGAATAATTCTTAATTAAATTTTAGTGTTTATATAGTTAAAAAGCTACGTCCTTCTGCTTTCAATTGAAAAATCTTAAATTGATTTAAAAATCATGAAGCTACGATATCTATAGTGCAGAAACTACCTTAAAAACAGTTTTTTTCACAATATCGCAAAATTTAGGTGGTGTTTCGAAATTTCTATACCCTACACCATCACAGGTGGTTGGGGTAGGTTTTATACATTTCTGCTGATGTTTGTAACGTACAAAAAAAAACATCCAAAACCCACCTTAAAGTACACCAATTGACTAAAAATCGCTTTTTGAGTTGATCTAAGAATGGCTGGCTGTTCATGTAGTACAGGTTTTTAATATAATTCAATGAAATTTCATGACACAAAGACGAAGCCTATTGAAATTGGTTATGATCGATTCATTATTTCACCTAGCCCCCATACAAATGTCCTCCCGGAAAAGAATTTTAACGATCACAAATGTCTTAAATATAAATAAATAAATATCAATCTTTGTGTCAAATTTCATGAAGATTGGTCCATAATTAACCATTGCTCATCTAGATGTTAGTATCAACGCATTATTCTGTATTTGTATGTTTTATTTTACATTTAGTAAAATTTGCCACACGTGTAACCTAAGTCCCCTTCCCGAATTTTTATGCTCGTACAGAATGGTGTAAGGTAATCATATATCGGTCTTGACCGATTATATCTTTCTTTCTCATTTTAAATTATTTTGTAAGGTCTATAACTCACATTAGATCGTTTTCCGTGTTAAAATTAAAAGTGCCATTCTGTAATAGCGTGTATCACTCTATACAAAAAATTTCTTTGAACCAAAAACGAAAATCTCTAGTGGCCCTAATGAGTGTTGGGTGCAGACATGAGTAGGCGAAAGAGTGGGAGTAGCCTAGGACTAGTAGATTCCAGAAATGTATGTTCTATGTCCAGATTCCATCTGAGATCAGGGATATATCATTTTGAAAAATGTTTTGTTTTTCGTTATGAAAATATGGAAAAATGTGGAATTTTCAAGTGGCTCCAAGAAAAACGTGTTATTATGCGGCCGAACATGTTTGGCATTGCTAGGAGCAGAAAAGTTGAAAAAAAAAAATCAAATTTTATTTTGTACATTTTTCTTTGACTGCCATCTACATGCGGACAAACGATTGGATTTCAAGAATTTGATATGCTATTAAATCTGACATGTCTCTAAAAGTTATTGTAATCAAGAAAGACTTTAAAAAAATAACGGCAGTAAGAGTATATTTTGTGTTGTGTTTTATTCGAACGCACACTTTATAAAAAAATGTATTTATGATTTACATTCAAGTTATATTTTATTTTTTAATCTGTTTGTTAGTTTGACAAATATTACAAATAATATTTCTTATATTTGTTTTTTTTTCAAAAAACAGAAAATTCTAATTTTTTTCTATTTATAACAAATCTGTTATGTAAGAACATCCCATTAAAAACTGTTTCCTAACTCCTGTTGAACAGTTATAGCTTTTATAAATATTTTTTTTATTTTTGTATCATTATCATGGGTATAGGACCCTCCTGAATATATACCAATTGACTTATAATCACTTTCTGAGCCCATTTAACAATGTTCGCCTATCCGAGCGTATACGTAAATTTCGTAATTAATCTACAATTCGCAATTTTAAAAATATTTTGGTAAAATTTGGTACATAGAACATATTTGGCTCAAGCAGAAATCCTATTGAAATTGTTAAAAATCAGTCCATTATTTCCCCCAGACTTCATACATATGTCCATCCGGAATAGGAACTTAATGATTATAAATCTTTTAAATATTCTGTATATATACAGAATATATTAATCACAAATAAATATTTTATAGTGCTAATAAACCCTGCCAAATTTCATTAGTATCGTTTCATAATTAAACATAGCCCCCATACAAGAGCCCTACCTAAAATGACTTAAATGTGAATAAATCCCACACAAAAATCACACTACCACAAGATTATCATTTTATGTGATTTGGTCTATAATAGATTACAGCTTTCATATCAGGCACACTTCCAAAAATCATTTAAAAGTAATATATAGACTTAGAACTCCATAATCATATGTTTCTAAATTGAGTGAGAAATTCAGTGCCGTAGAATCATTGTTGCCTTGTGTAATTCTCTTATTTTTTCTATAACTTTTCAAAGGGATGCCTACTTAATTGTGAATTAAGTTAACATTTATCCATCAATTTTTATGAAATATAGCTCCTTTAATTTGTAATATAACCAGCTTTACGATAAAGGGAAAAATTACATCATTTTGGATATTTACGATTTTTACGAATTTTAGGAAAACACACAAATTTTTTGTATATATTTCTTAAACAATTATTTTAATAATATTTCCAAACCTATTGATCAGATATGTGGATATAATGTGTAGGCAATTCAAATTAAAATTTTTGGGTATTTTATTAAAACAAATCAGACAATTCGTTCTAGAGATATACTGCAATGTGTGATGCAACCTCTTAATTTTCTATATAGTTTATCTTGAGAACTAGAGTCAATTCAAAAAAATGATAATTATAGACTTAGAGCTTTACGATCACGTGGATCACGTCTATTTAATTTAAATGAGATTACTTTATTTAATTGCGAATAAAGTTGACTTTTTGAAAAGTAGAAATAAAAACCATTGGCCGATTTAAAAATTTATAGAGTTATAAATTGGAGGTAATTCATATTATAATTTTTGGGTAATTTATTGAAGTAAATCAGACAATTTGTTGCATCACATAAATATTTTTCTATACTATGATTTATCACGAGAGCTAGAGTCATTTAACAAAAAGCTTTTATACCTCATGATCACGTATATCAAACTATACTTATAAATCACGTGCCGCAGAATCAATGTTGTCCTGCATACTGAGAAAAAATATGGTTACGGCATTATCACTACAACAATATTATGTTCCCATTATTAATACTATGACAATAATACTGTGTTCATGATAACAATGTTTTTGTTTCAGTTTCATCACTCAATGTTTACATTTAATCAAAATTTTAATATAGTTAACTATAAAAATTTTATGTTTTTGAAAATTTTTACCGGAAACAAAATTCTATTAATATACAAAGTGTCTATTTCTATAACCATTAAATATTATCAATCTTTTTCCTTATTCTTAAACAATATTTTGATTTTAAACCATATTAAAATTATTGTTATTTCCATAACAATAAGATATTACAAATAAATAAGGTTTTTACAAATATGTTTAAAAAAAAATTCATAATTTGTTTTTTTTTAATATATATTATTTTTAACGTTTATCTTCCACTTTCATTATAATTCTCATTTAGTTTATATATGAATTAAAATAAGTAGACAAGTTTTTGTTGCATTTGCTGTGATTCAAGCTATATAAGATATTGATTAACTACTATTAAAGGGATAGTTAATAAAAAATATCTTAAATTATCTTGCACAAATATGATATGGTAAAAATAAATAAAATTAATTAATGAACAAATAATATGTAAATAATTTTTTATGATTGATAAACACTTTTATCTATTATTTTAAAACAAATGTAATGGTCTCAATAAACAATTTATAAAAATAATAATTTTGAATTAGTGTGTTTTATTTTAATATATACGATGGAATAATAATACGATAATCATAATATGATAAGATTGGATAAAAATATAATAAGTTGGGATAATAATATTGTAAAATGGAATAACAATATTATAGAATGGGAAAACAATATAATAAGATAAAATAATAGTATGATAAAATGGAGTCATAATATGATAAGATGGAATAATAATATAACAAAATGAAATTATAATCATAATATGTTGCTCTTAGATTATGGTATAGTTTTTCTTTGCGTGTGTGTAAATCTTTAAAATTGCTATAAAAATGATTTCAACACATTTTTTTCATTAAACACAAATAAACAACTTTTGTTCTCCTATTCGCTAAAAATCATTTCTCCTCACTTCACTAACAACATTGGCATTCGTCACTCTCTAAATAGATTTCCAAAAATTTGAATTTCCAAAAGAAAATTGAATCGTTGTTCAAAAAGGTTTTATTGGTAGTTAGGTCTTAACACCTGTTCTAATGAAATTTATTACTCGTAAATTCATGGAATTTACTATTCTCACGCTGCTTTTTCTGTATGTACATTTAAATGCCTATAAAAAAAAAAAAAAAAAAAAAAAAAAAACTAGGAAAAACATTTTTTTTTTTTCGTCTTTAACAAACTAACGTGGTGTGCCAACATCACCAACATTACCTCTAGCCTAACAAAAATAGCCTTGTACTCCCATTTCTCTTTAGGTATTGAATGTCTTGTTCGGTTGTATGTATAATAAATGTTTCTTTGTTAAAACATGTTGGCGCTTAAGGATTTTATGCATCAATGGAGTGGTGAGTGAGTAAAAGCATGACTGGATGGATATATGAGAGTGTGTAAATATGAATGAATGTATTAGTGTGCACTTAGGAAATTGTATACAATCAACGCTTTAAAACATTATAAAGTGTGTGTGTGTAGATATATATAACTTAGTTTACCCAATGAACATAAACCTACAAAGAAAAAGGAAAACTTTATTTTAAAAATTATTAAAAAATTGTTTGCTAGGTTACATATGTGTTGGATTACATGCGTGTGTATGTGTGTGTTCATAGTCTCCACTTCCTATTACGATTTATGCATACATAAACTAGGATTTTCCAGTTGTATGTATTTAGTACCCACTAGTGTTTGCATGTAAGTATTTATATATGTAATTCTGTAGTGTTGTTGTTATTATTACTGTTACCATGGTTGATTGTAAATGTAAAGTGTTTTAAAGAAAAAAAGAGAAATTATACACTCACATGAATATCCCGAATAAAATTTATTTACATATGAACCTTGTTATGTGCATCTATACACAGTTTAACATGTATTGTTTTTTTTCTTCTTCTTGTTATTCATAGTGTTGTTATTGTTGGTAATATTACTTCATGCATACATTTGTATGCGTGTGTGTATATGTAGAATAACAAGAGTTTATATTTATCCTTGTTTCAACTCTTTGTAAATTACCTGGCTTTTTACTACATACCCAAAAACCTCCATCCAATTAGAGTTTTTTATTATTCTTCTACTTTGTTGTATTTATGTTATTTTTTATTGTTTATGGCTTTGTTTACACTTAGTTAACTGAAACAAATGAAATATATACAATTTTTTTTAATATACTCACATACATAGTAAATCCTGGATAAACAATATGTCTGCCTGGTTAACAGCCAGTGTTTATACATCCATATAAATGCAAAGTTTTTAATGGGTCTTGTTGACAATTTAAAATGAATTTTATAATAAAATTCCTTTCGGTCAAAGAGTAAAAAAAAAATTGTGAGCTTAATCTTGATAAGCTTGGATATTACTATTACAAACTATTTATTTGTGTTGAATTTCGTAGAAATATATTCCATATTTAAAATATTAATTAACATCAAATCGCTATTACGGGAGGACATTTGTATGGGGGCTAGGTGAAATAATGAACTGACATTAACTAATTTGCTCCTTGGATCATACATATAAGGCATATTTACCAAATTTAATCAAATCGTTTTCAAAATTACTATAGTTTTGATTACAAGATTTACATGTTCGGACAGACGGACGGACACCGTTAAATCAATAAATCTATAAATTTAGACCCATATTTTTAGGTGTTACAAATATTAGCATAAATGCATAATACGCCCCACCTATGGAAGCTATAAATGTTTTATATGTAGTATGAATTTATTTAATTTAAATGAAAGGCATATACTGTTAGAATTTATTAATATTACCTATAAGACTTCATGGCCAAATTTACTACCAGACATGTTAAGACATTTTTACAAAATTC
The DNA here is from genome assembly GCA_932274085.1 of Protocalliphora azurea. Lineage (NCBI taxonomy): Eukaryota > Metazoa > Arthropoda > Insecta > Diptera > Calliphoridae > Protocalliphora > Protocalliphora azurea. Next base: position 132,979,019 of record OW026522.1, on the reverse strand, counting down.
ATTTCCGCTTTTGATTAAAAATTAACGAAACGAAAAAATAAAACTTAATAAAAGTATATTAATATTTTCTATTTTTTTTTTTTTTTATTTCAAATTTTGAAAAGGAAAACTTTCTCTATTTGTGAAAAAAAGTTGACGGGTTTTCTTTCTACTTATTCAACATATTAATCTTTAGTGGTTATTTTGCTAAAGTTTGGAGGAATCTTATATTATACCTTTGTTTAAATCTGGAAGCAGATCCAACATTTCCAATTATAGAAGTATTGCTAAATTAAGCGTTATCCCAAAACTTTTCGAAAAGCTAATTATTGAAATACTTTCGCATCAGGTTGTTTGTTATCTTTCCCCATTTCAGGATGGATTTAAAAAAGGATGTTCCACTACAACTAACCTTTTGGACTTCACAACCTCAGTTGTAACTGCATTTGATTCCGGTTTACAGACACACACAATATAAACAGATTTCAGTAAAGTTTTCGATAAAGTAAATCACGATCTCCTATTGTTCAAATTGGATAAATTCGGATTTTCTCCTAATTTCCTTAAATGGATTTCTACATATCTGAAAAATAGATATCAATGTGAACATGAAAACCAATATACATCGAAAACCAATCCAGTTTTATCCGGTGTACCGCAAAGTAGTCATATCGGCCCCTTATTATTCCTAATATTTATAAATGATTTACTAACGTGCATTAAAAATTCTAGAATATTAATGTATGCTGATGATGTAAAACTGTTCCATAACTTTAACTATTCCTATCAATGTTTCTTACTCCAATCAGATTTATACAGTCTTTATGATTGGTGTATGATGAATGTAAAGGACTTGAATTTAAGGAAGTGTAAACATATGATGTTCTACAGAAGAAGCCCATTACTCTTAGATACACAATAAATGAATATCAATTTGATCTAGTCGAAGAGCTTCTTGATCTGAGTGTGTTGCTTGATTGTAAACTATCCTTTAATTCTCACGTTTCGCAAATCGTTAATAAGGCAAAAGGAGTTTTAGATTTCCTCAAACACTGGAGTATTATGATCTTTACATTTACAAGCAATTATTCACATCTTTCGTAAGACCAATCCTGGAATATGCTTCCGTGATCTGGGATCGTCAATTTGAAGTTAATATAAAGAAAATTGAATCGTTCGTAATCTTGTCTTCGTAATCTTACATGGAATCCTAATATCAATTTGCCATCATATGAAAGTCGATTATAGCTTATTGATCTCCCTACTCTTGAAAGTAGGAGAAAATCCGCTTGATCCATTTCGAGGTTCCCTACTTTTTTAAAGAAAAAAAACACAGAAAATTCAAATTTAATAGGAAATGTTTATTATCATTTGAAAGAACATTCTTTGGCATTTATTTTTTGAAGATTATATCTTTCAAATGTTGGCCGTTGCTACGTCGCAGATGGTCCATCCGTTGAGTACAATATTCGATGACTTTAGACTTTATATATCCCCACAGGAAAAAGTCTAACGGTGTGATATCATACGATCTTGGTGGTCAATCGACCGGCCCAAAACGTGAAATTATGTGCTCACCGAAGTGTTCTCTCAATAAATCCATTAATTGGTGCGATGTGTGGGAAGTGGCGCCGTCTTGCTGAAACCAAATGTCGCCGAGATCACGAGCTTCAATTTCAGGCACCATTGACGGTTACGTTCGCACCGGAATCATTTTTAAAGAAATATGGACCGATGATTCCACCGGCCCACAAACCACACCAAACCCTTGTTTTTTCTGGGTGAAGTGGCAGTACTTGAATCTCTTCTGGTTGCTCTTCGTCCCAAATGTGGCAATTTTGTTTGTTTACGTACCAGAGGCAGAAATGAGCCTCATCGCTGAACAAAATTTGCCTCGAAAACGTCGGATCTTCTTGGAACTTTTCAAGAGCCCATAGAGCGAAGCGATGTTGCTTGGGAAGGTCGAGCGGCTTCAGTTGTAGTTCAAGCTGTATTTTTTACGCTTTCAATTTAAGATTTCGACGTAAAATGCGCCAAGTCGTTCCAAACGTCAGTCCGAGTTGCTGCGAACGGCGCCGAATTGACTCTCCACAGTCTTCGTGTACACTCTCAGCTACGACCGCTATATTTTCTTCACAGCGTGCTGGACGTGATCTATTCGGTCGAATATTATCCAATAATGCTGGGTCTCAAAATGGGTGATGGTGTTGCGAATAGTACGCTCAGTAGGCCGATTATGTTAACCATAAGTTGAGCGAAATGCACGAAACACATTCCTCACAGAACGTGAATTTTCGTAATAAAGTTGAACGATTTGTAAACGTTGTTCAGGCGTAAGTCTTTCCATTATGAAATGCCAAACAATACTAAACAAAAGTAACATGATAGCATGACAATACTCATACGTGATCTCTCAAAAAAAAGCCTATTGAAAAAAGTATCTCTACTTGAATCACCCATTATATGAATATTTCACTTGTAATTAACTTGGTAAACGGTTCAATTAATTCCGAGTTCCTGCTTCGTAAGATCGAATTCGTAAACCCAAATCGTCCAAGTAGAAATTATACTCCTTTCAGAATCAAATATTTTCGAACCACTTATGTCAACTTTGATCCTATGAGTTGTATATGCAATCAATTCAATAGTTTTTATCCATATAATGATTTCTCAGTAAATTCAATACGCATTAAAAGGTGCATTTTTAACTTAGTTAAATAATAAGACTTTATTATTGAATGATTATGAAAAACATTTTATTGTAAATAGCTTTAAGAATAATATATATGCTAGCCTGTAATTGTAATTGAATTGTAATTTCATTGGTTGGTATATAAATAAAAGAAATATTCAAATAAAAATAAAATAGAAGAAATTATGATACAATGAAATAGAGGTAGAGCTGTTCTCTCTTTTCCTCGCCATACTAGCCTTCTGACGTTTGAGCGATTTATATCAATTGATACATTAATTGAAATAAAAGAAAGAAAACATATTTTAATTTAGGGTTTATGTTCATAATAAAGATTTTTTTATACATTTTAAAATTTTTATAATCTATTACTTTATCCACAATTATATAATGTGTTTGAGTGACTAAGTAGTCATTATTTAAGTGATACTTTTCATAGCTTTATATTCCCAAATTTAAATACGAATAATAACAAAATATTAAATACCGCTACATGTTAAATACTTTTGTTTAAGGTAAGAAAAAAGGTCAAAATCACATTAATAATCCTTTAAATAATCTTTTTAACATATATTTGCTGTAATTTAAAAGGTTAGCGAAAGAAATATATTTAATTTGTTAAAATAAATTACACAATTTTAATAACAATTTCCTAAACATAACTTTCTTTTGTTATAATATGGCAACGATTTTTTCGTTTGTTTATAAAAAAAAAAAAACATATTCCAAAATATCTTTTATACTTCAAAAAAAATTCTCTCTGAGAATCCTTATATCATGGAAGAAATAGTAGAAATAAAATCCAAGTAAGATTTTTTTCTCATTTAAATTTTTAATGCATTCAATTATCTACTTTAATGATTTGATACATTTTTTAATTGGTAAAGTTTTTCTATTTTTTTTTTTTCAATATTTGCAGTTATTAGTAATTGGTACAATCATTTAGGTGATAAGTGCAAATTTAAACAATTTTTAATTGAATGAATTATTTTGGTAATTAGTGACTTTTTTCTGTGTAATTTTTCAAAGAGCAAGCTTTATTTAATTATTAATAAAGCAGATATTTATGCAGCAATTTTAACAAATTATAGATCTTTTAATTTATAACAAAATTCTCTATATGATAAAGTCGCAAAAGTGAAATTTTTTTGACAAAATAGAATTTTGACGATTTAAAAAAAAAAACTAAATTTTTTCAATTTTCTTAGAACTACAGTCAGTTAAAAAAATGTGAATTACAGACCTCTAACCAGGGCAACCAAAAATATGCTCCAAAAAAATGTTTTATTATACTCTTAAAATTAAAAGAAATATGCCCTTAAAATATAATTTTTTCTAGCCAAATTCATGCTGACAATAACTTGATTTTATTTTCTTTTTGCACTTAAAAACACTTAAATCTAATACATTTTATCAAGAAATTACAAAATTTCTATGAAATTATAAGATGAAAATTATTAGGAAATCGGATATGAAAAAGTAAAAAAGAAAATTAGTAAAAAGAAAATTTCACTAATGCCAATATTTCTTTTAAGTGTGAAATAAGCAAAATTATGCTCTCTAGTATAATTTATGTAAAATTATTCTCTAATGATTAAAATAATGTACCGTTCAAATTTGCTAAATTATGCTCTAAAATAAGAATTTTCTACGAAAATATGACAAAATATGCTGCTAAGTCCAAAAGATACAAAAATATGCTACTATGACCAAAATATGCAAAAATATGCTGTTGCAAATAGATGCTAAAATTTTTAAAATTGTTTGAAACGGATAAATAACTAACAATTTAGTTCATTTAAACCTTAGGAAAAAATATTATTTTGCATACTTTTGTTTACCCTGCTTATAACTTTACGATCACGTGTATCTAAATTGAGCCGCAGGCTCAATGTTTACTTGTGTAATTTTATAACTTTTTTGTATAATTTTTTAAAGAGATACCTTTATATAATTGTGAATAAAGTTCAAATTTATGCAGCGATTTTAATTAATTATAGCACTTTTAATTCATAACCATGTAATAACGGAGAAAAAGTAAAATTTGCTCGATTTTTGAAGATTTTATGATAAACAAACAAACATTTTTCAATTTTTAAAGAAAGTGTAATTTTTCATAAAAAATATTATACATTTTTGTAAAAATAGAACTTATTTTATTTTTTTTAAGAATATTTAATTGAAAATATTTCTTTAATATTTTTTTCATTAAAAATATGATGTGTGGCATATACAAGATTCTGCACAGTTGGCAAATAATTGACGCGATTTTAAGACAAAAATTCTCCTTTTTTTCGATAAAAATTTTTTACAATATAACTGTATATTTTAAAACAAAGAAAAAAATTTATATCTGTTTTCACGACCAGAGTATGAACAACTGAGTCATGCTTTTTTTCTTTTTTTTTTTTTTTTTGTTTATTTATTTGAAGAAGACCTTTAAACTGTCAAAATGCTCAGCTGCCTTGCCATTCCATTTGTGATTGACAGCCAAGTAAAGCGATTACTTTTTGCAGTTTTTTGAAAATATTTATTGATGAAAATAATGAAATATATGTTTTTAGTTTTGAAATATTTTATGACAGATTAATAAACATGAAATTGAAATATTAAATTTAAGTAAAACTAAGTTCTATAAAAGCACGATAAAAAAAAGGTGCTTTGAAAGCAGTTATTTTAATATAATTTTAATACTGAAAGGAAATGAAAAAGAGCTGCAGAAGTAGTGATTTTAAGCCATGGATATTATGCTTTTTCTTCACTGCTCTTGAAGTTCACTTTTTCAAGTATTTTTTAGTAAAAATATTATCTAAATAATGTTTAAAGTTAATAAAAATACTTTTAAATGTAATATTAAAAAAAAATAATTAATGTTATGTCTTGCTAAAAAATTTATTTAAACGTTTTTCCAAAAACATAAAAATTTACGTGAATGAGTATTAACGTAATTTCTGTGGGCTGATCTTGCTGTTTGTGTTTACAGCATTAAGAAGCAATTGATTGGTATCAAACAAAACTTCTTGATATGTACTCAAAGGGGACAATCCCCAAATTGTCCGGAACTCTGTTTATTTGATAGGTATTGTTCCTTAATAAAAAAACCGTTTGAAGAACACTAAAAGCTTAGCAAAAAAAAAATAAAAGTGCTTTATTCGGCTGTGCCGAATTTTATGTACACTTTTTATATACAATTCCACTAAATTTGAAATAGAATTAAGATTTTAAAAATAAATATACAGTCATAGTAATATATATATTTACACTTTTTTAAATTTTTTGAAAATTTGGAAATAAGAAGGGACCTTGTGTTACTTTTTCATTTTTCTAATAGTACTTTTTAAATTTTCTATAATATTGAACGAAGAAACACGAAATTCAAGATATATAGTCCTAATTGAATGATAATTCATAAGAGGGGATTTGTGATATTTTTTTTTTTTTTGAACCTAAAAACATAAAATTAAAGATACAAGGTCCTAAGTGAATGAGAATCCATAACAGAGGACTTTGTTGTACATTTTAGTTTTTTTTTTAATATTATTTCTTAAATTTTCTGTAATATGGAACCTATAAACATGAAATTAAAGACACTTGGTCCTATGTGGGTAATAATACAAAAGGTGGAAAAAGATAATCCACAAGAAGGGACTTTGTGGTACTTTTTTGTTCTTCTAACAATACCTTTTTAATTTCCTATTATATTCAATATAGAAGCATGGAAATAAATATGAACAGTTCTGAGAGAATAGGATCCTATATGAAGGCATTGTTTTGTTACTTGTTCATCTTTCTTCTTTTATATTAAACCTAGAAACATACACTTGAATAAATGTATGATATATATATAGTCCTTAAAAAGTGAGAGTATCAGTCCAGATTTTGTGGTACTTTTTCATTATTCTAATATTACTCTTTGAATTTTTTTGTAATAATTAACTTAGAAACATGCAATTAAAAATATATGGTCCTATGTGGGTGAAAATCCACAAGCTCTATTATTCACATTCTTCTCTACTAAAAAAATAATAATTTAATTAATTTATAGTTTTTAAATAGTCAAACATAACTGATACTTTATTGGTACCTTAGGAATATTCTAAAGCAAAAACATAGAAATATATTTAAAATAAAAACAATAAACTTTTTTAATATTTTAATTAAAAAAGTGCCAAAAAATAAAATAAATAATAGAATTTTCAAAAAGTACCAAAGACATGTTTGATATATATATATATATATATATATATATATATGTATATATATATATATCAAACATGTCATATATATATATATATATATATATATGTATATATATATATATATATATATATATGTATATATATATATATATATATATATATATATATATATATATATATATCTGTTATTAAAGGGTTACAAAGTGGTACGATATTCAACTCCCTAGATGTTCCTTTTTTAAATATTAAGCTAAAGGCATGAAATTGGAGTTATTAGAAGCTGTGATTGAGATGTTTGTTATTCATTTTATGGAAACGCCGATATTATAACTGTTCCCAAGGGAGTTAGGAGTCATAGTTTAATTTTATAAAGTTTTTCCACTTTTGGTATTACATTTTTTCTTTCTAAATAAAAAAGCTACCAAGTTTATATCTGGTCTATGTAGGAGTTCCTCAAGTCCGCTACTGCAGTACTATTAAAAGCTAATAAGTAATACATTTTTCTTTTAAATTTAAATCTTCAATATAACAATAATTAAATAAAAATAAAATCTCTAAAAAATCGCCCATTTATTTAACTACTACAAGTAGTTTTGCAAAAACAAATTTTTTTGTGCGCAAATCTTATTTTATAGCTTTTATAATTTAAATGAATTTTTGGGCAAACAAATTATTGAAAACCCTATTTTAAGTATATATTTAGTTGTTTGTTGGTTTTTTATTCATACATATGCTTTTATTTTCATTTTATTATTCATTTTAATAAAGAATATATAAAAATTCATTTTGCTAATCACCCTGTATCATACGACATCCATCCGTGTGTATGTGTCTCAAGCTTAAAACCATTTAGTTTTAAAAATGTTTTAGTAAAATTTCAAAATTAATCTTTTTAACATAAAATAGCACAAATTTAAAAGTTTCACAGCTGTCTACATAAATAAAACTAATAGCTCGAAAGTTGAGAGATATTTAAGAAGTTTAATTGACAGAATATGATTTAGGAAATCTTAGTGAATACATAAAATAAAATATTAAACATTTAAGAATTCTAATAACCGTAATTTTCAATAAAAATATGAGAAGTCCTAAAAATGTACTATTTTAAGTAAATGTTATCATCTTACAGCCACAAAATCTTGTCAAAAACAAAAATTTTAAATTTACAAAAGGCATATGTGCGCTTTATGAGTTAAAATATGTGTAACCTGATTTTTTTTAACAAAATAGTTATGTTGTTTATGTACTTCTAGTTCATTTTCTCTTTTCCTGTAAAGCGTTTCTTATTACTTTACCTTGCCTCTGGTTCTATTTTATTTAGTTAAAATATTTTATTTCTCCCTACTTTTCATTTTTTTTTTCGCAACATACAAATATTTGGAATATCTTTTTTCATAATTTTCTTCCCCCTACAAATAAACTATATAAAAGTCACTTTTCCTTGAGGCTCTGAAATGCTTAAATCAACACAAAAAGTTTTTAAAAATTTCGGCCATTTTTTGCAAAATATTGTGCAGCATATTTTTCACAATAAGAAAATAAAATTTTCTTTTTTGTAAATTCTTTGCGGCTGTGAGATGTTGCTGGCTGACTTTATTGTTGGAAAAAACAAAGAATAAAATGAGAAAAGGAAACAATGCAGGCAAAAGTTTGCATGTCTTTAAATTTTGTTGTTATTGTTCCTTCTCTCTTACATTATGATGAAAATATTCTTAAAGGAATTAAAGTAATTGTAAGGAGTTTTCAACATAAAGAACAATTTACTTAATCTTAAAATAAAAATAAATGACCAAAAATAGTGTATAGAAATTGGGTTTCATTTCATTTTAGTTAAGACTCAAGACACCAGTAAAAGGAAATTTTGTGTAAAAAATAAAGGAAGCAAAAAGATTTAAATACTTTAAGACATGTTGTAATTGTCCTGTTAAATGTTTCCTAATTACTTTAGTTTTAAATAAATAATAAAATTTTATTATTTACTTTTAAAACAAATAACGAAAATGCTTTAAACATATTTCAAAACTTATATTTAATATCTTAAAACCCACTCTTAATAAGCAAAACGGGAACAAAATAAGAGCATTTTGTTTTCGAAAGTTCGCTAAACTTTTGTATGCAAAAGCTAAAAATGAAATTACTAATATTTCTTCTTTTAAGTAAATTTAATATTTCTAAATGTCCTGCTTATAATAAATGGCATTGTTTTTGTAAAGGCTTCACTTTTAATATCTTCCGTTGCACATTTTAATCTTTTTTTCGTATTTTTTTCTCACAAAAAATCTTCAATTATCTTTATTTCAAGTAGATTTACTTCTGTATTTTGTTGTCATATTTCTGTCTATTTACATTTAAGTAGATTTGAGTTGAGTTAAGCAAAAATATTTTCAACAAATCTGCAATAGCGTTCTAGTATATCTAGACATATGTCAGAGAATAAGCAACTGGAATAGAATATACTCAAAAAAAATTTAACTAAAAATAATTTATTTAATTAAAAAAAAAAAATATATTTTTAATTATTCTACACAAACTCTAATCTTTACTCTGTGGTATGTACATACATAGTATGCTAATAAACATACTACAGCCCATTTTTGTTAGAATAAATATCTTCAAGTTCCCTATCCAAAGCTAAATGTCTCAATTAATCAACAATTCGAAATAAAAATTCTTGTAATTAGAAAATGTATCGAAAATTTACTTAAAAAAGTAAAATTGCATAAAAAGAAGAAAATTAATCAAAATTTTCCTAAAAAAAAAAATATCAAATATTTCCTAAAACGAAAGAAAATTTATCGAAAATTTCCTTAAAAAAAAGAAATTTTATCACAATTTTGCTATAAAAAATATTGAAATTTTTCTGTAGAAATGATATTCGAAAATTTTCCACAAAAATAACTTTCATAGAAAGTTTGCAATACAAAGCATATTTATCGAAGTTTTTGCCAAAAAAAAAAATTATCAAAAACTGCTCAAAAAATTTATCAAAATTTTTGCTAAAAAAAAAGATTAAAATTATTGCTAGAAATAAAATTTATCGAAAATTTTCCTATAAAACGAAAATTTATCGAAAACTTTCTATAAAACAAAAGTTTCCTATTAAACGAAAATTTCTCAAAAATTTTCTACAAAACGAAAATTTATCGAAAATTTTATATAAAACGAGAATTTATCGAAAATTTTATATAAAACGAGAATTTATCGAGAATTTTATATAAAAAATAAATTATCGAAAATTTTTTACAAAACGAAAATTATGGAAAATTTTCTATAAAACGAAAATTTATCGAAATTTTGCTACAAAACGAAAATTTATTGAAATTTTGCTACAAAAAGAAAATTTATCGAAATTTTTCTATAAAAGGAAAATTTATTGAAAATTTTCTATAAAAGGAAAATTTATCAAAATTTTTCTATAAAAGTAAAATTTATCAAATTATTTCTATAAAAGGAAAATTTATTGAAAATTTTCTATAAAAGGAAAATTTATTGAAAATTTTCTATAAAAAGAAAATTTATCAAAAATTTTCTATAAAAAGAAAATTTAAAGAAAATTTTCTATAAAAACAAAAATTTATCGGAAATTTTCTGTAAAAAAAAATCATCGAAAATCTTCCATAAAAGGAAAATTTATCGAAAATTTTCCATAAAAAGAAAATTTATCGAAATTGTTCTATAAAAAGTAAATTTATCGAAAATTTTCAATAAAAAGTAAATTTATCGAAAATTTTCTATAAATAGAAAATTTATCGAAATTTTTCTATAAAAAAAATTTATCGAAAATTTTCCATAAAAAAATGTATCGAAAATTTTCCATAAAGAAAAAAGTTATCGAAAATTTTGTGTAAAAAGAAAATTTATCGAAAATTTTGTATAAAAATAAAATTTATCGCAAATTTTCCATAAAACGAAAATTTATCGAAAATTTTCCATAAAACTAAAATTTATCGAAAATTTTCCATAAAACGAAAACTTATCGCAAATGTTATGTAAAACGAAAATTTATCGAAAATTTTTTAAAAAACGAAAATTTATCGAAATTTTTCTATAAAAAGAAAATTTATCGAAAATTCCAATTTTATGAAAATCCTTAAATGTATCCCCAATTTGAGGGCAAATCCTTTGATCTTTCATCACTGTAAGCGGGGTTCAGTTTTACACTTAATGAAATCTTCGGAAATAACTCTGCCACTTTGGAACCATTGAAGATATTGTATGGTTGACATTTTACATAAAAACTATAGAACTTATTCGAATTTGCCTGGGATAACATACATTTTGGATACATTTTTAATTTTTGCCCCAAAAAGTATGCACCAACATAAAATAAAATATTTTGTTGTAAAATATTTTTTTATAAATTTTAAAAAGAGTTTAATAAATTTGAAAGTTTTTAAACGGTTTTAAAGGGTATTAAAAACTATATATAAAAATCTAAACATATTTTTAAGGAAAAAAGTTAAAAAATATTTTAGTCGAAATTTTTTAAAAGAAAACGAAAAAATTTAAATGTTAAAAAACCCATTACTTAAAAAATATTTTGAGGAAAAACATTATTCTGATTTTAAAATTTATTTGAAAATCTTACAATTGACTTCAGGTTTAGGCCACGTACTAACATCAAAAGGAGTTATTCGAAAAAAATGTAGAGGGTGTTTCGAAATTTTTGAAAAATATTATGTACTGTCCTGAAGAAAATCTCTAACCAAAATGAGGTCGCTTTGCGAATAAAAATAAAGTGCCATTTTTTAGCAAAGTGCTATTTAAGGATATTTATTCGGTATTTCTATTAAAAATTATTATGTGAAGTCCTCAACAAAATCAGCAACAAACAATAGATAGTTTTTCAATTCTATTCAAATTTTCTATCTTAAACATTCTTAATTCACAGACTTGGAATCTGTCATAAAATAAAAATAAATGTATTATTTGAAAAAATATTTAATCAAAAACGAATTTTCATAAGAATTTTGTTTCATAAAACTTTGATGTTTTGTTTTATTTATTTATTTATTTATTTATTTTTTTTTTCATTAAGAAATAGACTCCCTTTTATAGTAAGATTATTATAACCGAAGACAATTTAAAACTGAGTTTCTAAATTATGTCTACTTTATTGCAAGAGATTTATAATAAATTAAAAAAAAATTTTATCAATAGCAATTGTTCTCGCTCTTTTCAGCAATTATAACAGCAATATTAACTAAATAAATGAAAAAAGAAACAAAGATCCTGGCTGGTACTTCATTTTATTTGAATTTATTGTCATGCAAGAATGAATAAATACCGTAAAATTTAAACTTTTTTTATAACATCAAGAAATTACCCACCTCTACTACCACTACGACATCTACAAGTACACCTTCCAATAGAGTAATGAAAAATTCCTAGTTTATAAAATTTAATTTCATTTTTCTTTTTATTTCATTTTCATTTTCTCACCAACCCATCTATATTTCTCTTGCTGGTTTTTATTATTATTTTTTGGAACCAAGAAGGAGATTCCTACTGTTTTCGAAAATGTGTATTAAAATTAAAATAAAGCAAAACAAAACATTGTGTAGTTGCTTTAAAATTTAAAAATTTTCAGAATCGGAAACTGCGAAGGAAAAAAATACGGAAATTCAACAGTGAAATAAAAACAAGAAATGAACATGAATAACAGTCCTGTGTTTTATTGTATTTTGTTTTATTTTTTGTCGAATACACGCTCAAAGTGCATAAAATAGTAGTAGGGGATCGCTAAAGGTGACTTGAACCGTTTTTAAAATAAAAATAAAAAATAAGGTTTAAGTTTTTAAAAGTGATCTTACGATGATTCGACTTTCAAATTCGTTCACAGAGAAAAAAATGCATATATTTGAATTTTTTTAAATAAATAAAGCGTGATCCATTTCGAGGTTCCCTACTTTTTTAAAGAAAAAAACACAGAAAATTCAAATTTAATGGGGAATGTTTTTTACCATTTGAAGGAACATTCTTTGGCATTTATTTTTTGAAGATTATGTCTATCAAATGTTGGCCATTGCCACGTCTCAGATGGTCCATCCGTTGAGTCCAATTTTCGATGACTCGTTCATTTAATTTCGACTGGTAATTGGCGAATGACACGCGTAATGTTTTCCTCCAAGGCCTGAATCGAAGCTGGTTTGTCCGCATAAACTTTACATATCCCCACAGGAAAAAGTCTAACGGTGTGATATCACACGATCTTGATGGCCAATCGACCGGCCAAAACGTGAAATTATGTGCTCACCGAAGTGTTCTCTCAATAAACCCATTGATTGATGCGATGTGTGGGAAGTGGCGCCGTCTTGCTGAAACCAAATGTCGCCGAGATCACGAGCTTCAATTTCAGGCGTCAAATAGTCGGTTATCATGGCACGATAACGGTTATGTTCGCACCGGCATCATTTTTAAAGAAATATGGACCGATGATTCCACCGGCCCACAAACCACATAAAACCGTTGTTTTTTCTGGATGAAGTAGCATTTTTTGAATCTCTTCAGGTTTCTCTTCGTCCCAAATGCGGAAATTTTGTTTGTTTACATAGCCATTGAGCCAGAAATGGGCCTCATAGCTGAACAAAATTTGCCTCGAAAACGTCGGATCTTCTTGGAACTTTTCAAGGGCATATGTCGCTTGGGAAGGTCGAGCGAATTCAGTTGTTGCACAAGCTGTATTTTGTACGCTTTCAACTTAAGATCTCAACGTAAAACACACCAAGTCATTCCATACGTCAGTCCGAGTTGCTGCAAACGGCGCCGAATCGACTCTCCACGGTCTTCGTATACACTCTCAGCTACGACCGCTATATTTTCTTCACAGCATGCTGGACGTGGTCTATTCGGTCGAATATTATCCAATAAGGAATTCTGGGTCTCAAAATGGGTGATGGTGTTGCGAATAGTACGTTCTGTAGGCCGATTATGTTGACCATAAGTTGAGCGAAGTGCACGAAACACATTCCTCACAAAACTTGAATTTTCGTAATAAAGTTGAACGATTTGTAAACGTTGTTCAAGCATAAGTCTTTCCATTATGAAATGCCAAACAATACTAAACAAAAGTAACATGATAGCATGACACGACTCACACATGATCTGTCAAAAAAAGGCTATTGAAAAAAGTATCTCTACTTGAATCACCCTTTATTATGAACATGACATTTTTTCCCCAAATTTTTTTCATAAAAAATAAAATTTTGTTCATAGATATTATGAAATTGTTCATAATGAAGATTTTAGAAATTTTGCAAAAAATTTTGTTAAATCTTTGATTTTGATTTGGTTTTATTAGATTTGACTGCAAATGGTAAATGAAAATAATTATACATGAAAATATTAACAATAAAATGGCAAACTTTCAAGGAAAATCTGTGAAAAAATAATATTTAGAAATTTGCATAATTTTGCTCATTCATTTTGCACATCATTTTGATAAAAAGCGCTTCTGTTCAGTTACCAAAATGTAGCTAAAAGTCATTTAAAACTTAAAACATTTTTTTTCTTTACAAATAGAAAATATAAATGAAAATTTAAAAAATTTTCTTAGTCTTCTTGACTTTTGATTCATTTGAAAAAATATAAAAAAGTTTTAATGCTTAAGAAATTATGCTTAAATATTATGAACTGAAATCAATGAAAGTAAATTTTTATATTTATGTACAAACTTTTTTCTGTGTATTTAAAATGTAAGGAGATTTTTAAGAAGCACATTTTCATTACTTCTAAACAACTTCCGAAAAAGTCGATTAAATAAGCATTCTTATTGCAAACAAATCATATTAAAAAGCTTTTTTATGATATTGTGATCACTGAATAATTTATATAATTGGAACAACAGCAATCGGACATTGGTTTCCATAACCAAATTACTTTTGCAGCAAATATAATATGTATTTATAACACTCATATATATGTATATTATGCTCCAAAAAATACCGCCCAAAGTCGCAACCGCACAGTGATTCGTTTCATATGCAAAAATAAAAAAATAAAATAAAAAAAAACAGAATAAATTGAGACTTAGTTTGTTTAAAGCTAACAACATGTATGTTAAAAAGAATTTATCAAAATTGATTTTGAGCTATTATAGACGCCACCAGTGGGCGCTAAAATCGTCATGTCATTGTAAATACTGGTTTTAGTGAGAAATTGGTTTATGAGGTTGAAAAAACCGGAAAAGGTGTTAATATTTTTTCAGATTTTGAAATCCTATTAAATTTTGTAATTTACGAATTAATAAAGAAATCTGCCAATATTTACCAAAAAATACAAAAAGCCGCTCCTTAACAAAGAAATTTGTTTGCTGAGAAATAAAGGTTTTTTATGTTAATTTTCCAAAAAAGGCAAACTTTGCGGTAAAAAAAGAAAATGTTTTAAATTTTTAAGTTTACTTAAAATTTTTTGTTATATTCGAGAAAAACGCTCATTTACTAAAGCGATTTTATGTTAGAAAATCGAGTTATTCTAAGCAAATTTTTCAATAGAGGTAAACTTTAAGCTCAGAAAAAGTGAAAAATGTGTTAAATTAAGAAAAAAAATAAGTTTGTTTTCATTATTAGGATACACCAAATGACAGTCAAAAAAGTACAGTTGTCAGTTTTTTGTTTAAGTCGAGAAAGTTGCTCTTTTGCAAAAGCGATATTTTGTTAGAAAATCTAGTTATTCTATGCTAATTTTCCAAAAGATCCAAACTTTGACATAAAAAAAGAGAAAAATATGTTAATATTTTTTTTTTTTTTATTTATTTTTAAGATTTTGTTCGACATATTGATGAACTTATTCATAACCAGAAAAGAACGCCTAACAGTTTTTTTTACAAAAGTAACGAAAATGCTCTTTTGCAAAGGTGTTGCTGCTAAAAGAATTAGTATTTTTCATTTATTTACAGAAATGAACAAATCTTAGGATTAGGAAAGAGAATAAAATTGTGTTTTTTTTTTTTTGTATTAAAGTCTTTTAAATATAGTTATGACTTATTAAAATCAGAAAAAAAGAAAATTTGCCCGAATTTTATAAAAACGGAACGTTTTTTAGAAGGATTAAATTTAATTTTATACTAATTGTTTCAAATAGACAAACATTGAGATAATAAAAATAGGAAAACGTGTTAATTTCTCTTTTTAAATTTCTTTGTTCTAGAAGTTTATTAATTTATTTAATTTATTATAAAAAAAAATAGAAATCCCACCAGAATATTTAATAATCAAATTTTATATTTTTCAAGGTGGATTGAAAAGGTAACGACATTTAAACAGCTGAGAGTCAAATTATTGTTTATATTTACAATCTTTGTTTACATTTTTTGTTTACTTTTGTATTATTGCATCTTATTACGTGTATACTAGAGAAATTTCTATCAAGACAAACGTCAAATTTCAGCCTGAAAGGCAGATAAGTTTTTATCTCTAGCAATTATAGGGGAAAACGTATATCACGATGAACCATGTAAAAAGTACCAACAAAAATCAAAATGCTGTTTTTCCTCAAGCAATTGTTTCAAAACAACGTAGAGCGCTGACAATTTTATTTTAATGCTGCAATAATATTGACAAATTCAGTCTACATTAGGCAAATTTTTATCGTGATAAACATTTTACGTTTGTCTTGATAAAAATTTCTCTAGTATAGACGACTCTAGACTAAACGTTACTTTTTTTTTATTTCGTGAAGCCTTGTACCGATTTTTTTCAAACTTTGTTTATTTTCAATTTTCATAATATATAACTGTTTATATATTCTATTTTTGCCGATTTTTATATGGGAACGAATCATTGTGCTCCCCTGATGTCCATTCGTCTCTTAAAATCAACATTCAAAGGTAACAAGAAGAAAGGGATCAAGTCCCCTTATATTCCTTTCTATATGTTTTCCCCAAATGCATACATACATATATACATACATACGTACATACTACATACATACATACATACACACACATACATACATACATACGTACATACACACACATACATACATACATACATACATACATACATACATACATACATTCATACATACATACACACATACATACGTACATATAATATGCAAGTATAATAATATGAGTGTGTGTGTATGGTTGAATAAGTATAGTGAATAAATGGAAATAAGTCTACATTACAAATGGTTGTTGGACTTTTTTTATTAACTTAATTCATCGTATGCCATTTGACCATACGATTCTCTTATATTCACTCCAAGTCTCTCTTTTCCACTAGCTACACTATTTTGTGCTATTATTTCGAATTGCAAATAAACAAAAAGTTTCAAGAGTAAAATACACAACTAACAACACTTAGGCAATGAACATTAATACATAAATTCGAATTTTTGCATCGGTAGTAGTTAGATGTCGTTGTATTGCATTTTTTTTTTTTTTTTGCACTTTTAGTACTTTTTGTTGACATTTACAAAAGCAGCACTTTGATTTTTCTGTTAGTCTATTAGTTGGTGTAAAAAATAAGTGAGTTAACTGGTGAGTGCGTACATTTTTTTTTTTTTTTTTTTTTTGTAATTTTGTAATTTTTGTAATAATACAATTTAAATTTGTAAATTTTACAAAATTTTATTGAAAACTACTTTGCAAATTTTTTCTTTATTTCTAAATTTATTTCAAAAAAATTTTCAACAAAAATTAAAACGAAGCTTTTTATTTTCACTAAAAAAGCGACATAACGAAGGTTGTAGATGTTCTTGAAGACATAACATGACAATTTTTCACTAAAGATCTCAAAACTTACTAAATTTTATATCAATTTTAGATTTTAAATTTTTTGTTTCACACATTGTTATTTGTAAATATGAAATAATAAGTTATGATTTATTCAAAATTTTTTCTTTTGTCTTATTTTTATTTTTCAAAATTTCGTAATTGTTGTAAATTTTTGTTATTTGTTTTTATTAAAGAAAAAAAGTTTTAAAACTGTCTTTAAAATCATTTAAAAATTCAAAATGTTTTTAAATGTTTTATAAACTTTATCAGTAAATTGTTCATGTATTTTAAGACAAATTATTTTATTTTATATATTAAATGATGCATACTTTTTGGGGCAAAAACTAAAAATGTATAAGAAGTTGAAGTTATTCCAGATAAAATCGAATAAGTTTTACAGTTTTTGTCCAATTTGTATAAAACGAATATTGTTATATTTAAAACAAAATTGTCTTTTATAATTAATTCATCATGTTGTAAATTTTTATAGAAAAATTTATAATAAGTTTCAATTAAACTCGAAATATTGTGGAACAATTTAATTTAAATGTTAAATGTTGTTTAACATTTTTTTTAAATATAAACTAAAGTATACGGTTGAAAGCATGATTTAAAAAAAAAATATCATCAAAAGAAAATTACTATGAATTCGAATATTTTCAAAATATAAAATTTTTTCTAACGCAGGCCTTTCCAGTCAAAGTCTTTCCAGTCTTTCAGAGCAGAATGGAATATGTATTTTCTGTGCCGCTACACACTTCATCAGCATTCTGCTGGTGTCTAATTATGGTCCAAAAACTCTGCTTTGGTATTGCTAAACAGAGACAACAAGGCAATTTACGATTGCAAACTTTTATAAAGCTACTTGCCGAAATTTGCTTCCCCCCTCAAATTCCCAGATTTTTCAAATTATTTTCCTGGACTAAAATTAACTTTTTATTTATATCGGTTATTTCGAAAAATAATAATACTTAAAATACTATAGTAGTGCTTTTGCATTGATGTTTGCTTGATGTATTATTTGATGTTTCTTTTCCTTTATATCACGTCTTTCATTCATCTTCAATTTACAGTTGATCGGAAGTAAACGTGATTAATTTTTTTCTAATACCTTCGAAAATGTTTCACTTTATATATTTTCTGTGATAACTTTCATTATTTTTGAGATTTAGTAAAGACTTTTATCAGTGTTATAATCTTGAAAGTAATGAACAAGAAAAAAATGTGAACAGTTTTTCGTGGTGCATAAAACCACTCCCGGGGAATATTCGCCAGACTCCTGATAGATCGAACTCAATTTATCTTCCAGATAATTCACAATCACCTACAAGATACATATTGACTCTCTAATGTTTACAGAATTCCAAAAAAAAAAAAAAATATTTTTATAATTTCCGCAATGCACCGTTTTTGTACCTAAAGTATTTAATTGAATTTTTTTTATTTATTTTACATGAACCTCAATTAATAACTTATGTATATTATTTTTTATTTGTTTTGTCAATTGCTGTATTAAAAATCTCCATATTTAGACAAACGATTCTGCCTTAATCACTTGCAAAATTTACCCCACGCGTTGATGTAGTTTCACCGTTTTTTGATCACTTCATAAATTCATAAAAGAAATGAACGAAACGGGGTAATAGTCAAGATCTAGAGGCCAATTTATCTAAGACTTTTGCTAATCGACTCAGAATCACTTTCAAATTCGATTTAGATGTGTCTATCCGTCCGTCCGCCTATCCATGTAAATCTTGAAATCAAACTACAAATCGTAATTTTGTAGAAAATGCGATAAAATTTAGTGCATATAAATTTCATGATTCAGTGAGCCCTAACCTTCATAATTATCATAAATTTTACTACGAAAATCAGAATAAATATTTTGTAACCTTAAAATACTTTATCAAAATTTTATAAGCCACTTACTTACTTCACTTAAGCGCGCGTCCATTGCAAACAAATTTTAATAAAATTAGAAACAAATCAAATTTTTTTTGCAAACAAATTTTAATCAAATTAAAAACAAATAAAATTTTTCGTCAATAAAAATTCAAAAATATGATTTTTCTTCACTAAATAAAAATAATTAGTTTTTATTCAACAAAAAATCATTTGTTTTATCAAAAATCTAAATTTTCACCAACAATCTATTTTTTTTTTCTACTAAAAACAATATTTCCCCAAAAATTTCATAAAAAAACAATTTTTACCAAAAGACCAACTTTTCACCACCAAATTGACCAATAATCCGACAAAATTTTTCACTAAAAAAATCGATTTTTCACCAAAATTCTTATTTTTGCACAAAAAATAAAAAAAAGAAAAATTCTTAAAAAACAATTTTACTCCAAAAATTCGATTTTTCACTTAAATTCGATTTTTCACTAAAGTTCGATATTTTGCTAAAAAAAATTTTAATAATTTTCAATGTTAAATTCAATATTTTGGTTTGAGTAATTCCTTTTGAATTTAAAAATTTTGACCTATCTGAAATTTTCTCTATACCAAGTATGCCGATAAGGCTTCCTACCAATAAAATATAAAAAAAAATTAAAGATGGACTTTTTTAGAAGCACATCACTAAACAAAATCCTTACAAAAAAAAAAAATATGAATAAAAATATTTTCAAAATTTTTATATGGCATTTTATACGTCCATCAAATTATTTTGATATCTTTTATATAACAAAAGTAAATATGTTAATCACCTTCAAAGCTATAGAGTTGCGACAGTTCTCAAAATAAAAATGAGAAAAATTCATTTTACATGAATCTGTATCCTCCTCTACACATGCACCAAATTTTATATAAATCGATAAGCGAGGGTCAAAATTTTTTTAGTTTTAAAATGGAATTACTCTTAAAAAAAAAATCACCAAAAAATGTTTTTAAAAATATCGGATGTTTTTCAATAAATCGACATTTATTTTTTTTAGAAAGTTAAAAGAATTTCTTTATATAATACTTTAACAAAAAACACAATAATGAAGCTAAAAATTCGGCAAATATTTAAATTAAACAAATTTAATCCAAAAATAAATCCAATTCGTTGTCTTATTTTATTTTATACTAAAATTGTTCGTTTTTTATTTTTTTGCGAAATTAATAATATATTAATTTATTTATTTTCAATATTTCATCAAGATTATTTCTCTTCCATAATCCAAATCAACATTTAGTTCATCGAGCCAATCCTGCACACCGAATAAAAACAACCAAATAAACTTATCCCACTTCAATTATAAATCCTTGTGATTTTATTTTGATTTTATTTAAATTTAAGAAAAAAAGGGAAATTTAATAATGTTATTCTGTCTTTAATTAAATAGCTCAAAAATGAATTGTGCTTCAACATTCCCTAAAGATCATGTATCATTCATAATTCAACCCAACATTTAATATTTTTAATCGTTTTGGAAGCATGCTCTATGGTTTTTATATTGGATATAATTTGGTCATTGGAACCGAAACTTAAAAAATTATTAGTAGTAACTTTTCGGAAAAAATTATATTTCTCTTAAAGATAATATAGTTGATTATTTGATTTGATTTAATTTGATATCCTATTTTCTCTAAAGTATTAAAAAATTACTTCAAAACTTCATTGTCAAAACATATTTAAACACCAAGCTCTTTAAATTTTTCTTAAAAGCAATAAAAAAAAATCATATTTCTAAATACGTATATTAGGGTGGTCCCGTTTGTATGGAGAGGAAATATGATATCGATATTGCCAGCTTAAATGAAAAATTACTTCTTTCTAAGATACCGTGTATTAAAATTTGCATGCTGATATTATCCTTTCATGAGCAAGATTAAAATTATAAAAGGTCCTTTTTCGGTCCAAATGAGTACGAAATTTTGCAATTTTTCGAAAAAGAAGTGGACATTTGAATTTTTTACCCATAAAAATTAAAAAAAAATAAGACCAAAACAATATAATCCCCTAGCAGTTGTAATCCTCTTGCAGTTATACCAAAACGGTTTTTTCCGTTTTTTTATTTTGTTCCGATTTTTTCAAAACATGTTTTCCTTCATATACAAATGTTTCTATATGACGAGAAATTAAATAAGTTTAACATCAAAATATGCGTATTTTTATAAGCTTTCTAATGATATATAATACTTCATACTTCTTTTAACTAGTGACTGGTAAATCGATTTCGATTATGGCCAAAAATCGATTCTCTTTGTCAAAAAACGATTATTTTGTAGCTGATTCTTACCAGCTAACGTTATACTGAAATCGACTTTTAAACTTCGAATAATCGAAAAATCGACTCTGCACAGTGAAGTCCATTTTGTAAAATTAATTGCAAGAATTGCAAAACAAAATTTTAAACTTTCTCAAAAATAAATGTTGGAACAATTTTTTAAAACATAAAAAAAATCAGTAAAAATAGAATTCAAGAAATAATTGTTAATTATAACGAAAGAACTTTGAGTACTAGTTCTAAATCTACATTTCTTCCCGCAATGTCGTACATTCACATAGAGAATGTTCCTAATAGTCAATAAAACAAGTCATCCTTTTCTCAAGTCCCTATTTGACAATTCGAACAGAGAAATATAATTATCTTTCAGTGTTTCTATTATAACCGTAGGCGACCAATTTCTTTAGCATTCATTTGCCATTTCGATCCCCGAAACAAGTGCCCCGTCTTGCAGAAAATATTTCAGACTCGGTTCCAGTTTAAGTTCTATATGTAGTATTTTATATCACTGCATATTTGATGATATGATTAAGCATTTAAATTCTATGGTGCTCAATTTAAGATATTTAGTTACGTTATTAGAGTAATCTGTGGAATTAGGTTAATAATAAATACATCGATACTTTTTATTATCTTTTGATCTTCTTCGAACAGTCATACGACTATTGTATTCAATGCATTATACCCTCAAAATGTTTGGTTCAAGTTTAGTAGTTGAACATATCGATACATATTATGTACATATTTAAATGTCATTTAAAACATAAACTAATTTAATTTTAATTAAATTTTTTTTACTAATTTTACAAATAATCTATTAATTATTATTATGGGGTTCGATTAATCGACTATAAAAATCGAAATTAACATAGTTGATTGACAAATCGAAAATCGATTATTAACTTTTCATACCATTCACTACTATTAACAAACAACGAAGTAAATTAAGTTTAAGTGAAATACTCACAAAAATTATGCTAAGAAGTGTATTAAGAAGTGTGTTTAGCATCGAAATACGCGTATTATTATAAGCTTTCTAATGATATATAATAATTTTATAATTCTATTAATAAATAACGAAATAAATTAAGTTTAAGTGAAATACTCACAAAAATTATTCTAAGAAGTGTATTTTTGTTCAAATACAAAAGCTTCTATATGAGGAGAAATTAACTAAGTTTAACACCAAAGTACGCGTATTTTCATAAGCTTTCTAATTATATATAATACTTCATACTTTTATTAATAAACGACGAAATAAATTAAGTTTAAGTGAAACATCCATTAAATTTAAGTGAAGCATCAAAATACGCGTATTTTTATTTTTCACTTAATACCCGCAAAGATGATGTGTTATATATCATTAGAAAGCTTATAAAAATACGCGTATTTTGATGCTAAATTCACTTAATTTCTTCTCATATAGAAACACTTATATATGAAGAAAAATATGTTTCGAAAAAATTCGAATAAATTCAAACAAGGTCGAATTTAAAAAAATTTAAAAAACCGTTTAGGTATAACTGCTAGAGAATTATATTTTTTTGCTTTTATTTATTTATTTTTTTCTTTTTTTTTTTTCTTTTAATATTTATGTGTTAAAAATTCAAATATCCAATTTTTTTCTTTTTTTTTTTTTTTTTTTTTTTTAAATTGCAAAATTTTAGGCTCATTTGGACCTGGACCAAATCTTTTGTTATGTCATTAAATGGGCGTCTTAACCTTCTAACGTTCGGAGCGAAAATGTAAAAAATCTATTTTCAGATTAAAAATATAATTAGAGAAAAATTTTTGGAGGCTTTAATGTCGGGTTTTTAGTTTATTATGTCCACTAATTAAACAAATAATTAGAATAAGAAAAAAAGTTAAAATATAAATTATTTTCAAAGAAATAAGAATAAGAAAAGATGCTGTGAAGAAGCGTTGACCGTTAGAGTGTTATAGGTTTTTCTTGCGATACCAAATTTTCATATTTTTTCCTTGGCTGAAATAAGAAAAAAAGTCCGGAAGACCCGAAAAAAGAAACTTTTTTAGTTTTGATCTAGCTCACGAAAGGATAATGTCAGGATAATGAGAAACGTTATTTTAGAATGAAGTAAATTTTCATTTCCTTTTTATTTTGGGATCACCCTAACGTATATGTATAAAATCTCTACAACTATTTGCCAATAAAAACTCATTAAAATTTTAAGAGTTTTTATGGATGATCTCTTTAAAACTAAATTGTTATTTTTCTATTTTACGCAGCAGCAAAAATATTTAGTTGGAGTTTATTATTTCTGTGGTCTGTATCATCGTTCGTTGTTGCCGCATAATGGTTCAACGTGTGTCATGTGTTTCTGTTTCGGTGGCTTTTTCTGTTACTCTTGTTATTGTTGCTGCTTCTATTTATGTTTTATTTTTAACAACCAACCAAGTTTTTGAGACAACATTGTATGCATCATGTTGTTAATATTGTTGCCACCGTTAGTGGCAAATAATGATGCCATTGTTGGTGTTTTGTCTTCATTCACTTGTCTTTTTGTGAGTTTTTTTTTTTTCAGTTGAACAACTACTTCGGCAACAGGAACACACAACAATTGCAGTAGAGACTTTCTACTGCTGATGGTGGGGAAAATGATAAAGTTAGTTGTCTAACGAGTTACAACAAAAGTGGTTGGTTGTGGTTGTAGATATTCTTGTTGTGCCATAATAAAAGTGTTACAAAAATAGCACACTCAAAAAAGAAGGAAAATGAGACTTGCATATATTTTAATAGTTCAGTTGCAAATAGCTATTAATGCAACAAATATTCTTACATATAAACACATGCTAAGATATACATATGTACATATATGAGGTATATCAAAAGATTTGAAAATTTTGAGTAAAAATATTTTCCAAAAAAAAAAGGTTTTTCTTCTGACACGAACGTCGATTTGTGGTTTTATTAAACAGTATTTATGCATGTAAAGTCTGATCGAGTTAATAATTTTTATCAATACGCGTAAAATTTGTGGAAATTTAAAGTTGAAACTTTCTTAAATCTTAAAAATAAAGATTTTACGTTATCGAAACCAAAACAACTCGATTTCATAAAACATCTAAAGTAAATTTTCAATATTTATCGAAGTACACTGAAAATAATAATTTTTAATTTTATTTTTTGCACAATTTCTTTAATAGCAAAAAATGTTTATTGGTTAAAAATCTCTAAAAATAACGGGTAATAATAGACATACTTTGGGTTAATTTGTTGGAAAAATCATATGAATATCGGTACTGGTTTGAAAAATATAATCGTTTAAACCTTACTACCAGGGACTGTAAATAGTGTTTATGACAAATTATTTGACCAAAAAATCGAAATGAATCAAGGACTTTAGGAACATGTTGTGGAACACTTTTATTATTACATGCCCTTTGCAAATATGAAATAAACCTCTTATTTTTGATTTTTACAAAAAAAAAAAAAAAAACAATAAATAAAAATTATTTTTGAGTTTTAGTTTTTGCTCAAATTATAATGATTATTTTTTTTTTTAATTTTATTTTTAGATTAAAAAGTAACGATTATTTTATACTTTTATTTTGTGCTCAAAATATAACGATTATTTTTGATTTCTATGTTTTGATTATAAAACATTTATTTTTTTATTTTTATTTTTTTTTTTTTTGCTTAAAAATGATGATTATTTTAAACCAAATAAGAACAAAATAATTTTTAAGAAATAAAAGAACCGTTATTTTATAATCGAAAAATAAAAGTAAAAAATAATCGTTATATTTTGAGCAAAAAAAATCAACAATAATCGTTATTAAGTGAATTGTGATTTTTATTATATTGCTCATAATCGTTACGGTCCCTGATTATTACTCATGACAATATTCCTTACAAAAAGCATAATTTTAGTTTTTTTAAGTATATTTTCGCAAAACTTTAAACATGTATTTTTTACATGGAAAGTAGCTTTTATTATTTTAAAATTCAAACTATAATGTGAAAAATAAAAGTCAATAATTTGGACAAAAAAATAAAAATTTGAAAAAAATCTTATTTTTTTAACCAAAATATGAAAATCGAAAAATATTAATTAAATTGTGATTTTTATTATATTGCTCATAATCGTTACGGTCCCTGCTTATTACTCATGGTAATATTACTTACAAAGGGAATTTAGTTTTTTTAGTTTTTTTTTAAGTACATTTTCGCAAAAATTTGAAACATGTATCTTATTTAGTGACAAGTTTTACATAGAAAATAGTTTATAATAATTAAATTGTGATTTTTATTATTTTTCTTATAATCGTTACGGTCCCTGCTTACTACTCATGATATTCTTTACAAAAAGCGTAATATTATTATTATTTTTTTAAATGAATTTTCGCCCAATTTTAAACATGTATCTTATTTAGTGATTAGTTTTACATGAAAAATAGTTTTTATTATTTTAAAATTCGAACTACAATGTAAAAAATAAAAGTCAACAAATAATCATTATAATTTGAGAAAAAAATAAAAATTTAAAAAAATTCGTATTTTTTTTAACCAAAATATAAAAATCTAAAAATATTAATTAAATTGTGATTTTTATTATATTGCTCATAATCGTTACGGTCCCTGCTTATTACTCATGGTAATATTACTTACAAAGGGAATTTAGTTTTTTTTAAGTACATTTTAGCAAAAATTTGAAACATGTATCTTATTTAGAGACAAGTTGTACATAGAAAATAGTTTATATTATTTTAAAATTCGAACTATAATGTGGAAATATGTGGAGCTGATTTTTAGAGCTGAGAACATAATATTTGGTCCATACAATTATAAGAACTCGACTCCATCTGAATTTTAGTATTAAGCAAATAAAATGCCTTCATTTGACATTAATTTCAATTTCGCGGTGATTTTCAGCAAGCGAAATGTGTTTGAAGAAGAATGCCGCTGTGGCCGCTATAATTGATGCCTCTTAATTTTTTATTTTTTTCACATTATCAATTTCAACCATTATGATGATTCTTTACAGATACTTTTCGACGATCTAAAGTTATATCTGGTCTTAAAAAAATGAGAAACAAAATTTAAAAATTTGGTGAAAATTTTATCATTTAAAAATCTGTTAAAAAAAATCTGTTTATGTGGTATTTTGGGCAATTTCTATAAAAGCGATATTTTTCAGTAGCGAAAAGCATACATTTTGCAAACATTTACGCCAATTATATGGAAGTTTGTGAAGATGGTATCCCATGCCTGATTTCCTGACTATAGAGAATCACTTTGACTTTAAAATCCTGTTCTCTTAATTTAATTTCACTAATGTGCGCAAATTTTCTAGCTAAAAAATCGCAAACTTTAAAAAATCGTCAAATTTTGGTTTAATAACTTTTAAATAGATAGTAAAACTATTAATTGTTATACAATATATAAATTTTCAAAGTGTTGTCTCTCGACTGGTTAATAGTTTCAATCTAAAAGATGTAAATTATCAATGCAAAACTGAATTAAATCAAAAAATTATCGAAAGTTTCAACGGAATGTTTTAAACTTTTTTAGGTTTAAATGGTTACATTTCCTTGAAATTTTAAGTCAGTGATCTAAAATGTTGAATTTCTTAGTTATTTTGTAAGGTGTACCCAAAACGTATCAACAGTTTTTCTGTTTTTAAAACAAACTTTAGAAATACAATACACATAAAGTCCATTTCAAGGAGTTTCAAAAATTTTTGAAATTTCTCATATATACACACACAATGTATTCGTATTGGTCATATATAGAGTTAAAAACGTAAACATTTTGCAAACTACAATGCATTGTTAAGACAAAAAATATATGATTGTGTGGCTTTGTTTCTCTATGTCAGGCTATTGTTGATGGTGTTACTGATTTTGATGTTTATGTTGTATATTCGTGTTGTTGCTGTTGTGTTGTGCATTGTGATATAAGTAATGTTTTCTTTTTTTAATATATATTACATAGTTATATGCCACATTTAAAAAACCGAAATAAAAAGTAAAAATATACTAACTTCCTTTTTAAATTATAACTTACATCGTGCTAAGATGGAAGTTTCAATAATGCTCATAACGCCCAAAAGCGAAGTTATTTAGCCAGCTTCAAGGGTTTAATTTGGCACTAAATAGTTTAATAAAGCGATTTAGCGATGTCCATCACTCCGTCCGTCCAACCGTTATTAATTTAAAGGCTCTGATCAAATTATAGTTTACAATTTGGAAGACACTTAACTTCCTTCCCAATGAGGACTCAAGTGAATTTCGTTAAAATATATACGATCCTCTAGAAATTAAAATGAAATGGGTTTCTCGGTATTTTAAAATCGAACTCATTTAAAATTTGCAAGAATTTTTCGAAACATGTGTTCACACAAAGTAATTGTTCTTGCTAAAATTTTTCATTTGAACTTTTATTTACATTCACACATAAAAATTTTAATAAAGCAATTGCCTTGATTTGTTTTTGTTTTGAAATACGAAAAAGAAAAACAAAACGAATTTGGAAGTACACGCAAGTTTGTACCGCTTCATATTCCCTCTCGCTATCTCTCACGCGTTATTAGAATTGCAGCAAAAAAAAAAGATTAGTTTGTGTGAACGCTGACATACCTTTTAATTGATTTTTAAAATTCAAAGGTCTAACAAAAGAAACAAATTTACAAAATTGAGAAAAAATTTTAAACTCACCGGAAAAAAATTTTTATTAATCAATAAAACATCTATATTAAAAAATAAAATAGAGTGCTATATTCGTCTGTGCCGAATCTTATATACCCTTCAGCCGTGTTGAAATGTTACATGAAGAACTAGTATATTTTAAAGTTGTTGAAACAACAATAAAATCAAGTGACAACATTAATTAAAAAAATAAGATAACATTAATTAAAATAAAATAATATTAATTAGAAAAAGAAAGAAAAAAGAAAAATATTTATGATATATCTGCACAAGAACGAAGTCCATAACTTATATAGGAGCTTCAAAAGTCAAAAAACTCGTTTTTACCGACATCTCGGATACTAATGGACCGGTTGAATTCATTTCTTCAGCGCAAAAATTCTGAAAAAAAATCTGAATTTTCTGTGAAAAAACTAAGGGTCTATCTAAGCTTCCATAGAGCCTTCAAAAAGTTAAAAAAAGCCAAATATGATATAGCTTATTGCTGTTTTTATTTTTCAGTGCCCATAATAACAACAACTATATGCAAATCAGACATTAAATAAATAAAAGAAAGAATTGCAAATAACTCGGTTGTTTAGAGGCCGATTTGGTGGATTCAAAAAACCGAAATTTTAGAAAAATTCTCATGATCGAGTTATATAAAAACAAAATCCATAACTTGTATAGGAGCTTCAAAAAGTGTGAAAATGCGTTTTTAACCTTACCTCTTATACTAATGGACCGATTTTGTTCAATTCTTCCGCAAAAAAATTCCAAAAATGTTTCGAATTTTCCGTGCAACAACGAAATAGCTAGCTTATAGTGGCAGGCTAATGTACGCGGCAGCGTTATTACAAGCTTAAATATCAATTATTTCTTTACAAAAGTTTACAAAGGAAAATTTGAAAATATTGTCATAAATTTAATCCGGCAATGCTGTGAGACGCGTCTTCACATCAAAGTTGAATTTATTTCAACTTTTTTTTTATACAGACCGCGTGTTCGCGTGAGGTGGAGGTATCTTAAATTTTTAGCGATTTCTCGTCTATTTATGGATCGATTTTGCTCATTTTTATTAGCGTTCATCTAAGGGAAATTCGCTGAAAATTGATGTATAAAATGTATACGTATCCGATATCTGGCGCTTTCTAAAAACTGGTTTCAACAAACAGACGGACAGACAGTCAAATATCGTTATATTGATTTCCCTATCAATAAGGATCCATAATATATATGGGCCATTATCAAATATTTTTAAACTGGCTAAAACTAACTTTAATCCTCAATAAGTTTTGTGGTAATACTGTTCTAAACAAACGTGTTACAGATCTGAACTCATAAGACTTAAAACTAATAGAGTGCAAAATTTTTAGCATCATGGGTTTCATATTATAATCATGATTCTTGTTCAAAGTCCAAAAACTTAGAAAAAGGACTAAAAATTACTTAACTTTTTTCCATTCTTCTACAATTTTTATTCGCACGCTTATACTTTTTGATCTCATTCAATCTTATATAAACTAATGCTACACCTTCTTTGTTGCTGTACAGACTTTCAACAGTTAGATAAAAAGGAAGTAAAAATTTAATGGCACAATTTTTTAATTTTTTAAATTTTTTGATTTTATGGGCAGGGTTTGTGCGCCCCTCAACGGAATAAAAATTTTGTAATAGGGATAGATACTTGTGGTAATTATACGTATTTTGCGTTACTCGTATATCTCGTTGATGTGTCCGAAATAGTCAACGCAGTAGATAATCTCAAAGTTAGAAAAAAGGGAAATTTTTTAAAAAATCTGTTTTTAGCGAGGCATATTTACAGAATAGCAATATTAGGATTACTGCGTGCTTAGTTTTTTTTTTTATTTTACACAATAAAATCGAGGGCGCATTAAAAATAAATTTAATAAAAAAAAATTTTATGAACTTTTTAAAAATTACACAAAAATTATACTTTTTGCTTTTATATAGAAAATTAAAATTTGTACAATTCTTTCATAAGGGCGAATCAATAAGTCCATGACTTTTCGAACTTGCCTCGTAGTTATATGAAATGCAACACAATTCCCATCAAGTACCACCTGTTAGTAGACTACTATCAAATTT
Organism: Protocalliphora azurea; assembly: GCA_932274085.1. NCBI lineage: Eukaryota > Metazoa > Arthropoda > Insecta > Diptera > Calliphoridae > Protocalliphora > Protocalliphora azurea. The sequence continues at coordinate 132,948,455 of OW026522.1, read as the reverse complement.
TGAGCAAGTGTCGTCATTTACTTTGCGTTTAAAAGCTGTTCAAAACATACAACCCCGTGTATTTTACTAAAAATAGAAAAAAGTGAATTTCGAGTGCTCATTAAACATTAGTTTTTGCGAAAAAAAACCCGTCAATCAAACCAAGGAAAAGCTCGATAAATACTATAGAGTCTCTGCACTATCGATTTCAATGGTAAAAAAAAGTAGTTTATTGACTTTCATTGTGGTCACACAAGTACAAATGACGCTGAACATTCTGGACGGCCAATTGAGGTCAGTACACCCGAAAATGTCGAAAAAAATCCACGAATTGGTGTTGGCCCACCGAAGAGTAAAAGTGCGTGACATTATTGATGCCATAGGCATTTCATATGGTAGCGTGGTTTCGATTTTAAATGATCAGCTGGGTTTAAGAAAGTTGTCTGCAAGATGGGTGCGGCGTTTGTTCTAAATTGACCATAAACGTAAAAGTGTGTCAACTTCAAAGGATTGTTTGGAGTTGTTTAACCGCAATCCGAATGAGTTTTTGCGGCGTTTTGTTTATACTAGGCTGCTAGTAAAGATGGATGAAACATGGATCCACTACTGTACTCCAGAGACCAAGCAGCAGTCTAAACAATGGGTTTCTCCGGGTGAACCTGCTCCGAAGAAGTCTAAGGAAAGTTTGTCGGCCAGTAAGGTGATGGCAACTGTTTTTTGGGATGCACGCGGTATAATCAACATCGATTATCTTCAAAAGGGAAAAACAATAAACGACGAATATTATGCCAACTTATTAGACCGATTTAATGAGGATTTAAAAAGAAAACGACCCCATATGACCAAGAAAAAAGTTCTTTTTTATCAAAATAATGCACGGGTGCACACGTGTGCAGTCTCAATGGCAAAATACTATATATTATGCTACGAATTGGTACCTCATCCGCCATATTCTCCGGATTTAGCCCCTAGTGGCTACTTCCTATTTCCAAACCTAAAGAAATGACTCAGTGGAAAAAGATTCAGCTCCAACGATGAAATTATTGACCAAACAAATGCCTGTTTTACGGATCTGGAAAAATCATATTTTTAACGCAAAGTAAATGACGACACTTGCTCAAAATTTGACAGTAGTCTATTAACAAGCGGTACTTGATGGAAATAGTGTTGCATTTCATATAACTACGAGGGAAGTTCAAAAGTCAAGAACTTTTTTAGATATAAGAATGGCGATAAATATAATTGGTCAAGACTATAAATTTAAGTCAAATGTGATTGATAGTTGAAAATTTACCATAATTGGCATAATAAGGTGCTATATGTAATGCAAAACGAAAATGTAGAGGCGGATGAGAAAATTTCGAAAAATAAAAATTTTATGGACCAACAAAAATTTACTTGGAAAAAAGGAAAAGGAATTTACTTGAATATAGCATTTCTTTATAATAAACTCTAATAAAATATATTTTTGTATAATATGTAGAAACATAACGCATTTTTTGCAAAATTTTTAAAAATCGTGGTTTTTAGTATAAAGAAAATTTTTTAAATTTTACTAGAAAACCCTAAACTATATCACACTAATACCATCAAAGATTGAAAATATCATAAATTTTATTTAAATTACTCTGTAGGTTTTGATATTACGCATAATTTTTATCAGAATTATACATAAACTTCTAGTTTGTAAAAATTTTTATATGTTCAACAAACTGCTATAACTTTCGCACTTCCTGCACGAAATGATTAACACGAGCTGTTTCTAAATACATTCGAGTAACTTTATGTTTATAGAAGTGGAATTTAATATGCCATCAAAGAAAAAAATAATAATAATTTTTTTCTTAAAAATCAAAAATTTTTGATAATATCCCATATACTTTTCGGCATCCTAGATGAATATTATAGAAATTACAAAGGGAATGACAAACTTATATGTATATACCCTTTACACCTGTGGTGAAGGGTATAATGAATCTGCGTTCATCAAGACCATAAATTTAAAACCATAAAATTAAATACTTTATAGACAGCTAATCCGCTGGACCGGCTTTCTTGAAAGCCCCGAAAGTTAAAAAGCTACGTTCCCCTTTATAACGCCCCCCCCCCTTAAAGATCTATATCTAAAGAGCTACTAACAGAGAAAGTATTTTTAAAAGATTTTGTGAGAATAATTTACTTATCAAGTTCCATAATTGAGATAAAGATAGGGCGTACAGGTCCCTGGAGAGTGGTAGCCCTCATACAAAGTAAATCTTAATTATCGTATATCTAAAGAACTATTGCTGTGAATGCCTTACGATTTTGTAGAAGTAATCTTCAATCAAGATTCACGATTGAGATAAAAATAAGGCGGCTAGGTCTTGGAGGTAGTCCCTATCAAAAGCAAATATTAATAATATCATATCTAAAAATTTATAACAGTGAAAGCCTTAAGATTTTGTAGGAATAATTTTCTTATCAATTTATACAATTGAGATGAAAATAGAACGGATAGGTCTAGAGGGAGTGGTAGCTACCATAAAAATCCCATATCGCATATCTAAAGAACTATTGCAGTGAAAGTCTTAAAATTTTTTAGGAATAATTTTTTTATATTTTGTAGTAGAAATGTAAATAAGGCGGGTAGACCCAGGGGAAGTAATAGCCTCCAAAGTAAATGTTAGTTATCGCAACAATATAGTTAGCGAAGGACATCGGGTGAAGCTAGTTATTTTATTAAGTAAAATAATTAAAAATAAGAATAATTAAATTTAAATAGAATACATTCTTTTAAATACATTCCTTTCCAAATACAAAAACATACAAACTTATACATATGTAGATAAATGTATGTGTTTGTAGGTAGGTATCGTGCTCCGTTGTTGTGTGTCTTGCGGATAAAATAATGTGCAACTGAATGGTTTTGTAGGGCATAAATCACAAGATACTGCTGGCTTGTTGTTGTTTTTAGTGGCTTACAATAAAGTGTTGTATTTGTTGTTGGTATTTTTGCTACTACTATTGCAATTATTGTTGTTATCCTTATTGTTGCTGCTATTCCTAGCTGGTTGGTTATTCTATTTTCTATTCTTTACCCCCCGGTTTCAAAGTATTAACATTGATGTAAAAATTGTGGCTTATGTTTCATGTTGCCTTCTTGTAAGTTGATTTCTTTTTTAGTTTTTTTTTTTTGCCATTTTTGTTTGCTTCTTTAGCAAACTTTTGTCTTCTTTCTCTTTAACTTTTCATGACCTGTTCATTCATTTGTGCATTCAGCCACTTGACTTAAAGCTTAAGATGCATAAAAGATGCTACAACATGTATTTTATCTACTAAGTATATAGGGAAACAGATTTTAAAAACAACTATATAAAGTATACAAACAAACACACACACATACACATACTTATAAACTTTTAAATATTAGAATTTACGAGTGTAAGGAAATACTTTTGAAGGTAATATAAATTTATAAAAAGAACATAAATGATTTGAAGGAAAAATAATATTTTAAAAAGGTTATTTATAATAATGATTTTTTGTTAAAATAAAAAAAGAATATTTAAAAATATAACCTAAATTTGTCATTTCCTTCAAAAACCGTTTTTAACTTAAACTCTGTCATCTAGTTTTTCTCTTACCCATTTTTATACCACTACGACGAGTCTATGAGTGCCCAGTTTATTCTGTTCTTTTATTTTGTTAAAAAGGTCCTTTTTTGCTTTTTGCATATGTAGTGTTTGTTTGTTTGTTTGTTTCCTGTTTATTTTTAGTTTTTCCTTTGCTTTTCTTACACTTGAAATTTTAATACTTAGTGTTTTGTTGCTGTTATTTTTGCATTTAGTTATTCTTTTTGTTTTTTTTTTTAAATCTGCTGTTTCTTTTTTTCGTTCTTTAGTCTTCTTTCCTTTGCTGTTAAAGGAAGCAGCTACAATTGTTGTAAAAAAGGATTATAAAAATGTTTCAATTATATAAGGAATAATAAAATGTAGGTATAATTTCTTGTTTGATTACAAAAAAATAGAAAAAATAAAATAAAACCATGTAGAACAAAGTATATATTTGCATAATGCAAGGATTCTATTTGTTAAATAGGATTTCTTTTTAAATATGTTTATGTATGTATATATGTATGTAAGTATATGCAGTGTAAATTTAATTAAAATAACAAATACAAACAACTCTATTAGGAATGCTAATTTAAGTACATTTTATTTCATTGTAAAAACAGCTTCAAAATAAATAAATGAATACAAGGCGTATAATTGTTATTTAAAGTGAAATAGTAATCATACGTTATGTAGTACTGGTTAATTTGTGAAATACACAATAGTTCTTTAAATAAATACTCATTTAGAAAAAAAACTTCGAATTGAAAGGCATTAAAGATATTGTTAAATTTTTTTTTATGTAAGAAATTTTTTCAATATCATGTTTCTAGATTTAATAAATTAAACAAAACCTATTCAATCAAGAACTAATAACTGTAACGAATATTAAAAAACGATTCCATACTTGTCGGAAATTGGGGAGATTCTTTTAATTTTCTGCTAAATATTGACAAACTCGTTGCTATAAAATTAAAATTTAGGTAGTTATAAATCTTTAGATACGAATACCGAAACAAAAAAATAAACGGGAAACAAAACTAAAATTTTAAATTATGTAGAGGGATTATTTCCGAAAAAGAACTTGATATTATTTTTCCCTTTTTCTATACCCACCCATGAAATATTACTATTCATTTTATTATTATTAAACTTTTGGTCCTTAAATGTTTCGTGAAATGATTAGAGTTGATTTAAAAGTGCATATTTTCAATAAACAAGTTTATTTAACAAACATTAAATATGGTTATTTTTATAAATATAACATGAAAAGAGAAAAAAACACAAATATAAAAAAGTAAATAAATTAAGAAATAAATAAATAAATAAACTAATTTATGTCGTATTAAATGTATGAAAATGCACACTGCAGGGTGTAGGGTGTACAATTTAAAACTTGTGTTATTTATTTAAAATTTATAGTAATATACTTTATTCAACAAAATTTTCTCGTTCCGGCGACCGCAGTCCTGTTGTTAAAGGAGCTTGAAGATTTGGATGTTGATGTCTTTATTTTTTTATATTTTTGTTAAAAACTTTAAATTATTGATATTAAGTGTTTTATAAAATTATGCTGACTATAAGTATTATTATATTTGTATGTGTTTGTGTGTATGTATATGTGAATTTATGTTTATATGTTTAATGTAAATTTACACTATTTTAAAATTATTATTAATAATTTCAATTATGTTTTAAGAAATAATTAGCAGATCAAGTTAACATATATTATTTGGTTAGAACAGGAAAATCAACTGTCAGGAAACCATCTTTGAATATTAAAATTCTCCATTAAAATTCAGTACGGTTTTTTTTCTCTTGTTTCATTCAGATTTACTTTAAATTTAGAAATTTTTTTGGTTTTATTTATAAATTTAAAAATTTTGCATATTTTAGAAGGATAGCTAAAAAATATTTAATTTTCTGTTCTTCTTTTTGAGCCGACTATAAGATTTTCTTAATTGATTGATTCAGCCAAATTTGTAAAATTAATTTATTCATGAAATTTACCAAGATTTCAAAATTTAGTGATGCTTCGAAGAATAATATATTTTCTAGCGGCACAAAAATTTTAAAATGGTATTTTCCTTTAATTTAAAGTTACTCAAAATTTGTATTTTCACTTAATAAAAATTATAAATTGTTAAAATTTTATTTCTTATTTTTTTTTTTTTTTTTTTCGGCCAAAGAAATTTTACAAAATTTTCTTTCAACTTTTTTACATTTTTTTTTTTTAACTTTCAACATTCAACTCAAAGCATATTTCTTTCGATATTATTTTTAAATTAATTTTTATGTAAAGTATTTTACACTATTGTAAATTCACATATGATTAAACATGTCCTTACATAACATGTTAATTTTTTTCTATAAATTTATTAAAAAAAAATTATAAGCATAATTTTTAAAAATGAACAAGAAGCATAAAAGAAGAATATCCTACCAATGACTTCTGTAGTTCTTTTTCAGCACTACATATTTCCTTCCAATGACAACACAATGTTAAAATCTTTTTCAGCTCTTTTTCAGTTCCTTTTTTGCTGGGTACTATTCAAAAAATTAACTTTTGCTGAAATTCTTTCATGGAACTTGGAACTTTAGATATACTTATATTCCGATTCATTATTAAATTGTGAATTTCCTTATATTTAATATATACTGAAATAATATTTTCAATTTCAATTTTATTCTACAACCTGTTTTATATTTGCATTTCATATAATTTAATTTTCCATTTTGTGGTAATTATTATGTAGGGGAGATTGGGGTAAAATGGAGCATACCTTAATCTAACTTCAATAAAATACTAACCAATAATTTTTTTTAACCCACCAATGGAACTGTTATATAGAATGGATTATTGTCTAATGATTTGCATAAAAATAATAATATTTTTTTATCTTTTGGTATTGTTTTTCGATGTTTTTTCAATTCAACTATTTTTGGAGTAAAATGGGAAATGTTAGGATATAGTAAAAATGGCAACTTTAAGTTTATTTAGTGTTTATTAACAGTTTTTAAATTATTTTTGTTTCTATGAAATCGACCGAATAATAAAATTCAGGTATGTGATGAAAAAATATAGGTAATAAGTGACAAAAGTACTTAGCAAAAAAAGAACATCCAAAGAAGTCAATAAGATCCTGAAGTTGTGATCCAGAAGTAGTGCAAATACGGATAATTTCCAATGAATTTAAAATAGGCTTGTCATTGATAGATGTTCTCTTTTTTGATGCCTATTCACTGAGTAAGAAGTGGTGTTCACGATGTTATGTAAAATTGATTTCTTTGATGCTCTTTATTATCGACGACATTTTTCATTTGATTAAAACAGTTATATTTAGTATTAAAGTAGTTTCTTGGTAATGAGGCGTCATTATTGTTTGCCTACTCTGTATTACATTAATAAGTACTCAATATTATAATAGCACAGTAATACTGCAATCACGTGGATGAGTTGGCTAGAGCGCCGGATTAATAACCAGAAGGTAGTTGGTTCAACCCCATTCTGAAGCTGTTAGTTTTTTTATAACAAAATGTCTGCAAAGATATTTTAAACTAAATAGAGTTTTTGTCGCTTGGGATGCTATGTGTGAGATGGTGTACTGTGTAAGACGTTAGTCAGTAAAAACGAATGGTTAATGTGTGTCCAAGTTCAAGCCTCAGTGACGGCAAAAGTTTTTTGTTTTTTTTATTTTTGTTTTCGTTTAGGTACATATTTTTTAGTACCCTTAGAGTCAAAAAATAACTACATGAATTTGTGGACAAGTCGAACAAAAATAACTAGTTATTCGGGCAAAAAATAAGTCGTCCAATTATACCTGCTAGCTTACCAGGAAAGCAAAGTTTTTGCTGGGAAGTACTTGTAAGTTCTCTACGTTTCATAGCAGAAAAATTTATCTGAATTGTTTTTTAATAACATCTTTGGATGGTGTTTCTATATTTTCTTAAGCACAAGAAACCGTACAATTATTGAAACATTGGAAGTAATGAAAAAGTACTTACTAACAGAATATAATATAAGTTAAACAAAATTTATAAAAAGTTATTTTTCGTGTTTGGAATATGCTAACTCAAAAATTTTCACACACTTTAAGTGCGCAGACCATTTGCATGAGTTTCATCATACCAAGTGTGTATTTTTAAAGCATCCACAATTTTCGCGATTTTTAAATTCAGATTTTCCTCCTTTAATAAGCTAATGTAAGGATACATGTTGTTTTTAGGAATTTTTAGCATTATCGCTATGGAGTTTACTGAGTTATTTCCAATTTTTCTATGTTCTATTGCTTTTACTAAGGCATCACACTTTTGATCTGCTATATTAGTTTTTGCTATATATATTCAAATTAATGAATTCAAAACTATAAGAAATACAATTATTTATTATATTTTCAGCATACTTGCAAAAAATGGGTGGAAATTTTATAAAATTATACATTCCACTTTATCCCAATATATTTTTACCACATTGTCTCAATTCTATAATTTTTATTTTAAGTACAGATCTGAAAAAGCATTATGTTTTTGGGACAAAACCTATTTGCAAATTTAATAAGTGTAATATGAAGTACTTAATTTTGTATTCACCAATTTAAAAATGCATTTGACTTGAATATTCTCCTCTGAAACTTCAGCACTTAGAAAAACTTTTGTAATATATTTTATTTGCTTGCTTTCGGATAGCAATAATTCCAGAGGTTTCATGAATGAAATATAATTTAGAAATATAATTCCATAATGACAAACATATACCAGTAGTCTTTTTTGCAAAAAAAAAAAAAAATACGCGAAAAAGGTAAACTTTTCTTCATTACGCCACAATACCCCACTTTCTCCTATGTATTTAAATTTTATTTTTTCCTCAAATTTTTCTCCATTTTACTATTACATTTATTTGCAACTTATACAAGTATACGTATCACTTTAGAGCCATTCATGTCAGTCTATATATTTATATCTAAATGTTGCATAGAGGTTTAATTCATATGAGGTTTGAGAACATAAAAAAAACCAACCAATGGGGGAAGAATTAAAAAAAAGAAATAAAATACAATTATTACATAGATGTTGTTTTTATTGTAGTTGTGCAACTAATTAGTACAAATGTTTGTTTAAAAACCGCAAATGATTTGTTTTGTGCAAAAACAAAATTCGACAACAATCTATAATAAAATAAAAGAGCAAATAGAAGCACAGTGTGCCATCCAAAAAAAAAACCTATCTGGGGCGGGTACACTGTTTCCTAAAGTTGGACACCTCGGGTATGAAAATTTTTTAAAACGATCCTAATTCGTTATATCTGAATCGATTTGAAATATTTTTATAAGAGGATTTTACTGGTCGAGATCTATAAAGGAAATTTTGTTTTCTTTTCAAATATATATAGAAATATTTATAATAGGAAAATTCATTGAAGATTTTTTGCAAAAAGATACCGAAAAGGGATTAATTTGAGTTTTTGTGCATATTATTTATTTTTAAGTATGCAATAAAATTTTTGTTAGTGGATATTTTTAAAAGAAATTTTACAACTGAGTAGATTTTTTGATATTTAATTTCATGTGTTATTCACGCAAAAATGAGATTTTTTTACTTTTGTTGCTATATCTTCCCAACCAATATCGAGGAGAAAAAATTTCTATTACCAAAAAATTAACAACATATTAGACCTTATAAAGAATATTATTTTTTTTTTTTTTTTTGATTCCAGTTTTGCGAGTTGAAAAATTAAGGCGAAAATTGGAAATTTATGGAAAAAATAGGTCTAGAGCGGGAGACCCTAGTTCACGAGAGAATAAATTTTCGTAAATTTTTTCCTTTGAAATATTTTGTATTTATTTGTCTTTTACGCAAATATGAATATAATATAAAGGTTACTTAAGAAAATTTTTAAATAACAGAGAAAAAATGTGGCCACTTTTTTGGCAAAAAAAAATCTACTTTTTCCAAAGTTCAAATTTAAATGCCTATAACTTTTGATTTCGTAAATATTTTTTGAAAATTCTTCTACACGAATTTGCTATTTGTTGTTAATAAAATAAATAAAATTAAACAAAATCGGCTATAGCGAAAAAAATTTATCAAGGTACGAGTACGTTAAAAAATAAAAATTTTTATCTTTGAAGCCCAATATCTCGTAAATTAAAAGAAATAAAATAATAATATATAAAATCATTCAAATCGGTTTAGATATAAAAAAATGTTCATACACGAAAAGTCCAAATTTTGGATACTGTGGATCAGTCTATATGGTCCAAGCTCAAAACTTAAACTCGCCTACACCTATACTATGACTATGTGAAATTTCATTCAAACCGAACCAGCTGTTCCGAAACTGCATAATTATTTCCATTTCATTCTTTGGATCGCACACGGTGAGACGGAAGCACAGACCAACAAAAAAAAAAAAAAACAAACTGTGAGATATAGTAGTATGATTTGGTTAGGTAATGAATTTAAATAGAATTTTTTAAGTTTTGTTTTTATTGTGGCTTTAACTAAGGAAAATTGAATGGACGACGTGGTGAGGTTTTATGGTGAAGCTAAAAAAAATTCAAAGTGAAGCAAGAACTTTAAAATAAATGATAGCTACAAAAGGGAGTTTACGTGTAGTATTTAAAGTATAAATTACTGTCGGTTCAAAGGATAATAACAAGAAAGCAGAAATGTCATTATGAGAGACAGGCTAGGGATTTGTTAATCCAACTATTAGACCACATTTAAAACTTATTGAAAACCAAAGAGACTGTGTAGTATCTTAATTATTTCACAAATTCATACAAAACTTTGCTATAAAGATGTTAGTGTTAGCCTTTCATTTGTTATATAATATTCTTTAATAAACTAAAGGAAGCTTTTTTACATCGGTTCTTTGCGAACATATATCTTTTTCCTTTTGTTTTATTTTATCTGACCCTTTTAGTTTCAACTAAATTCCTTTCGATTTCTTTAACTTCATTAAAATAAAAATCTCTCTTAATTAAAGAACTTCATAAATATTTATTTAACAATTGAAAATCATTTAACTAAAAGCAAAAAAGAAGGCGGCAACCTACTTTTAGCTAATAAATTTAATATAAATAAAATAATAAAGGGAAATATTGAGCAAAATACTTCCGTATTGTAATGATTTTAATATTTTTTTATTTTCAAATGCAAGAATGATTTCAAAAAGCAGTGGCAAAAAGAAAACCTCCAGCCAAGTAGTCAGCCACTAACATCAATTACTCGTAAAAAGTTTGCAAAACACCAACAGCAAAAACTACAAAACATATTAATAAACTATATAAATTTATATGTATGTATGTATGTATGTATGTATGTATATGTGTATTGTACATACGACCACTTAGATATACAAATAGCACACACAAACAGCAACAAGGAAAGAGGAATAAAAGGAATACAGGCAAAGAAAAACCGTCTTTGCCACAGGTTATTATTTCAGCATTGTGGTATTAGTAGTGGTAATGTTAAAGGCATTGTGTGTATGTGTTATACAACACACACACAATTACTCACTCAAAAACACCGCCATAAGAGGGATATTTCTTTTTAGCATTGCTAAAAGCTTATAGGCAAACGTACCTTTATAAACATATATTAGAGAGTTTTTTTAAGCTGTTAAAGGCAGCAACAAAGCCAACACCATAAGCGCTACCATTACTTTTATAGCACTATATTTTGCTATATTTTCCAGCAATCTACATATTATCCATCTAGTCGACATTTGGAACACGTTTTATGCGACTTAAGTTTATATTTTCCCTTTTTCTTTTTCTATACACGAATATTTGAGTATTTTGGTGCACGTTAAACAGATAAACACTTGCCACATTAAATGTATTAGTAGTATATTAGTGTATGTGTGTTTAAGAGTATACATTGCATTTTGCAATATAGATTGAAACAAGTGTGTAAAATTGTTTAAAGTGTTTTATAGGACAAGGGCTCTTAGCGGTTGAGACAACAACTAAAGTGCCTGTATGTGTTTCAAAAAACAAAAAAAAATTAGAAATAGAAATAGAGAGTGAAGCTGTAATTTTTAAGAAGAGCCTCCTTTAAGAAGTTAAGATCATATGCAGTAAACAATTTTAAGTCTTATAAGAACAATATAGAGAAGCAGGTGTAAAAGATATTTTAATTTACTTTGAAATTTTATTGAAAACCCAAACAATTTATGCTGGCTGGCAAAGAAATGCCAGGTACTGATAATGACTACTACATTACTACATTTATTACTTAGTAATGTATTGTTATTATTTTTTTATTATTGCCATAAAGTACTTGCTTTTAATTCGTATGATGAATTTGAGTTTAATTATACACCAGAGGCCAAACATAACTACAAAGCTTAAAGTAATATGTATGGATTTATTTATATAGAGTTCAATATATATTTGGATCAGAAAATTGAGGGCATATGAAGATATATAACCATACATATATCAATATATTTATTAATAACGGGTGATCCATTTCGAGGTTCCCTACTTTTTTAAAGAAAAAAACACAAAAAATTCAAATTTAATGGAGAATGTTTATTATCAATTGAAAGAACATTCTTTGGCATTTATTTTTTGAAGATTATGTCTATCAAATGTTGGCCAATGCTACGTCGCAGATGTTCTATCCGTTGAGTACAATTTTCGATGACTCGTTCGAGCATTTCGACTGGTAATCGAAGCGGGTTTGTTCGCATAAACTTTAGACCTTACATATCCCCACAGGAAAAAGTCTAACGGTGTGATATCACACGATCTTGATAGCCAATCGACCGACCTAAAACGTGAAATTATGTGCTCACCGAAGTGTTCTCTCAATAAAACCATTGATTGATGCGATGTGTGGGAAGTGGCGCCGTCTTTCTGAAACCAAATGTCGCCGAGATCACGAGCTTCAATTTCAGGCATCAAATAGACAGTTATCATGGCACGATAATGGTCGCCATTGACGGTTACGTTCTCACCGGCATCATTTTTAAAGAAATATGGACCGATGATTCCACCGGTCCATAAACCACATCAAACCGTTGTTTTTTCTGGATAAAGTGGCAGTTCTTGAATCTCTTTAGGTTGCTCTTCGTTCCAAATGTGGCAATTTTGTTTGTTTACATACCCATTGAGCCAAAATGGGCCTCATAGCTGAACAAAATTTGCCTCGAAAACGTCGGATCTTCTTGGAACTTTTCAAAAGCCCATAGAACGAAGCGATGTCGCTTGGGAAGGTCGAGCGGCTTCAGTTGTTGCACAAGCTGTATTTTATACGCTTTCAATTTATGATCTCGACGTAAAATACGCCAAGTCGTTCCATACGTCAGTCCGAGTTGCTGCGAATGGCGCCGAATCGACTCTCCACGGTCTTCATGTACACTCTCAGCTACGGCCGCTATATTCACAGCTTCACAGCGTGCTGGACGTGATCTATTCGGTCGAATATTATTCAATAACGAATGCTGGGTCTCAAAATGGGTGATGGTGTTGCGAATAGTACGCTCAGTAGGCCGATTATATTGACCATAAATTGAGCGAAGTGCACGAAACACATTCCTCACAGAACGTGAATTTTCGTAATAAAGTTGAACGATTTGTAAACGTTGTCCAGTCGTAAGTCTTTCCATTATAAAATGCCAAACAATACTAAACAAAAATAATATGACAGCATTGCACGACTCACACGTGATCTGTCAAAAAAAGGCTATTGAAAGAAGTATCTCTACTTGAATCACCCATTATATATCAGTAAATGTATTGTGAATTAAAATTAAAATTAAAATTAATTATCACTTTTATTTTTTTTTTTTAAGTTTGTTTGAAATATAAAAAACAACATACAATAAATGTTTTTTAAAAAACACACGTTTTAATGCAAAAACTGCAATTTAAATGTATGATCATTTTTAACTGAATATTAACATTTTTTTTCATCTTGAAAAAATTAAGAAAATAATAAGAAATATTTTTTAAGTTATTTGATAACTATTATTGTCGACAAAAAATTTTTTCTATTGCACAATAAATTTTATTTTTCAAAAATATTTTTTACGTTGCTTGACGGAGCTTTAAGAATCGCTGCAATAAGATTATACAAAAAAAAAGTTAAAAATAATCTTATTAAATGATAACATTTTATCTCTTTCAGTCGAAACAGTATAAATTTAAGAGGTTCGAATTTTCTGACTAAAGATAAAAAAATTATAAAACAAACCGTAGTCAGCTTAAAACAAATCTAACTATTGTATGGATATTTGTATTGATTAATATTCAAACTAAATTTACTTATTATGCCAAATTAAAGTCTCATTTACTTCTTTATATTGAAATTTATGAAATCAGCTTTAAAATTGTCTTAAAGTTCACTTACTTAAATTCTTAGTTAATACCTTTCAATATTTGTTTTCCTAACCACATACAACATCCTTTTTCTTGTAACAACCCGTAGTAAAACAGTTTCATTTTTAAAAGTATCTTTATTACAACCCACATCTCTTTCTTTACATCTCAACCAACCACTCACTTTCATTACAACATTCATAGATACCTACCTATCATCTAGTAGTCATCTGTTCTGTATTCGTATTTGATTTTATCATTAGTATCAGCAGTTACTTATTTGTATTAACAATTTTCTATCAACTACAATTTTTTTAATTTTTTTTTCTTTCTTTATTTCATTCTATCTATTTCTAGTGATTTTCGTTTCAATCGTTTTGAGGAAATACCAGCAAATGTATTTGATGGATTAACACAGGTGACTACATTATTTCTGAATGAAAATGAAATATCCTATATACAGGAAGGATCTTTTGATGGTTTGGTCTCATTGCGATTTTTGTATTTAAACTCTAATCGCATTAGTAAGTTGCCAAAGAATATCTTTCAAAAATTGCGACAATTGGAAGGAATGTAAGTATTTTTAGTTTAAATATGTAACTAAAATTAAATATGTAAAATAAAATTAAGTTTAAATTTTAATTTTAATTCATTTTTTTTTTTATTTTTGACATGATTTAATTTGATCTTTTTCGCATATGGGCCATTATCAAAAATTTTTGGATTTTTTGATTTAGGTCTTTAAAACAAAAACAAAAAAAATGTATTTTTTGTATAATACGAATATGATTCGAATTCGTATTGCTTAGAAGAAAAATTTTATTGCCGCAATAATCATATTCGTATTACGGAAGTTTCCCCCATCGGGATAGATTGTGAGTCACGGGCGACACACCTAAACAATAAGAAATCAATACGCCTGGAAAAAAAATAGGCAATATTGTTAGATAATCATCTAGGTGAAAAAAAAGATCTTCTGGAGTATGTAATAAATATATAGAAAAATGAGAAAGAAAGATATATTCGGTCAAAACCGACTATATGATACCCTACACCATTGTGTACGAGCATAAAAATTGGGAAAAGGGACTTATATTACATCTGTGGCCAATTTTACTAAATGTAAAATAAAATATACAATAACAGAATAATGCATTGATGCTAACATCTAGATGATTTTATGCACCTTAGGGCGATTCCTGGAAGTGGGTTTATATGGGAGATATGGTAAATTATGGATCGAATCTCATAAAATTTGCAATGTTGTTTCTACTTACATAAAACTTATTTGTCTCGAATATTAACTTGATACTAACATTCGTATGGGATTTATGCTCGTTAAAGTGATTTTCGAAAGAGGGTTTTATATGTGGGAACTATTGTCAATAGTGGTCCGATTTTCATAAAATTTGGTACAAAGATTGATATTTGTATAGAACTTCTTTGCACTGAATTTATATGGGAGCTAGGTGAAATAATGAATCGATCACAACCAATCTCAATGGGCTTCGTCCTTGTAACATAAAAGTCGCACGTGCCAAATTTCATTGAATTATCTTTAAAATTGCGACCTGTACTTTGTGCACAAAGCTTACATGAACAACCAGCCGTACAACCGGCCAGACGGATGGACGGACGGACATCGTTAGAACGATTTAAAAAGTGATTCTGAAGCACGGTGGGTGTTGGATAACTTTTTCTATACGTTACAAACATCAGCACAAACGCATAATACCCCAACCACTTATGGTGGTGTAGGGTATAATTATCACTAAACAAATATTGAAATAATATAATTAAGAAAACTTTTAAATCTTGTAAAGAATGTACATAAATCTTATAAAGCACGAAAACTAAAATAAAACTAAATAAAGACAAAAAACAATTCTTCAATATTTTTCCATTTTTGAACAATTTTTCGATAACTGAAAAATAAAAGTATTGCATTAATTTCTTTCACATGATCTCAATGGGATAATTATCTTACAAGAATAGAATTTAGTCCAAATAATAAAAAAAAGATATTTCGTAAATTTTTTCTAGGAATCTTCCAAATGTTTGTAGGAATTAAAATCCATTTGTATAAATATAAGGTGACTCGATTTTTTATCGAACCAGTTTGTATTAATCATTTCGTGCAAGAGGCACGAAAGTTATAGCGGTTTTAAGTTTAACATATACAAATTTTTACATATGTATAATTCTGGTAAAAATTACGCATAATTTCAAAATCTACTGAGTTATTTTAATAAAATTTATGATATTTTCAATGTTTGATGGTATTAGTGTAACATATTTTAAAAATGTTCATTATACTAAAAATCTCGATTTTTAAAAATTTTTGTGAAAAATGTTGATCGAATCTAAAATATTTCTTTATATATTATAGTTTATTAGATTCTTTTTGTAACTTAAGTTTTTTTTTTTTTTTTGTGGTCAATAAAATATTTCGAAATTTTTTGATGCACCTACATTACAAACTCCAACTATTTATGCGAATTATGATAAATTTCGTACTGTCCTTTCGATGTGCCTAAGTAAAACGTGTTATGACAAAAGTGTCGCGTTTTCAACTATTAATGACATTTGACTTAAATGTATGGTCCCAAATCGATTGTATTTATCCAAGATTTCTACAAATTGCAATTTGCTATATAAAAATACAAAAACAAGAAGTACAATTTTTGCGTAATAAAAGTTCTTCCATTGCATTGTGTAAAGAAAAAAAAATACTAAATCCACGCAGTGCTCCAGGCTATTCCATTAGAAACTGTAAATGAGACTATCTACTGCGTTGACTATTTCGGGCACATCAACGGGGTATAGCGAAAAATAAGCATAATTACAATAAGTACCAATCCCTATTTCAAGATGTGTATTTCATTGAGAGACGAACACACCCCGTGCAAAAAACCAAAAAAAAAAAAAAATAAAATAGTCATTAAAATTTGACTACCCTGTATGTTGAAGATCTGCACAACAAAAAAGAAGGTGTAGAATTTATCCACAAAGTGCGATTAGTTTATATAAGACCGCATTAGATCAAAAAGTATAAACGGAAAAAGATAAGTAATTTTCAGCTCTCCTTCTAAGTTTGATTATAAAATGAAACCTATGGTGCTAAAATTTTGCACTCTATTAGTTTCAAGTCTTGTGAGTAATATAGTATTACCATAAAATTTATCAAATATTAAAGTCAGTTTCAGTAGGGTTAAACATTTTTGATAGTGGCTCATATAAGTGTTGTCTTGTCTAATTGCTTGACCAAAATATTGAAAAGTGAAATGCAAATACATTTTGATTGCAAAATTTTACAGCTTCTAATAAAAGCACGTTTTCATTTCAATGATTTTTCATTATTATTGTTGTAGTTTTTGTATTTTGCCAGTAGATATTTCCTTTATCATTTAATTTCTTATGCTGTATTTTCTTTTTTTTTTTTCTTTCTTTATTTCCAAAACAATAGATACCTAGAGAACAATGATATTTGGCAAATTGATGCTGATACCTTTGCCAATCTACCACGTTTAAATCGCATGTAAGTATCGTATTACATACTAGAAGGTATGTATATTGGTATATAGACATATTGTAATAGAATACTGATGCAAAAAAAAGCAAAAAAGCAATATTGGAAATAGCATTTAAAATTTAAGATTTCAAGTTTGTTGAAGATTTTATAATTTTTTTTATTTATTTAGCTTTAAAGAATTTAAATTATTGCGAACATTTGAAATTTATTAAAAAAAAAAGAAAGTTATTTAAAATGATTTTTTCATTAGGTCCTTCGAGTCGGATCTTGCATCAAAATATAATTTTCTTGTTAGTCATTCGAACCTTAACCTATAGATCTTTATATTTTATATCTTGATTCATATAAAATTGAAATTAATTATATTTAATAGATGTTTTGACTATTTCAAAATTATTTAAAGTTAATTTAAAATATTTGGTCCTTCGAATGGTTCAAAAACATTTTGCAATAGAGGAAATAGTAATGACATTTTGGTCTTTAATTTATATTAAAATATAAACAAATTATTTGTGTTTCTTCCGGAAAGTGAGGACATATTAATAATTACAATTTACTAGCGTAAACCAGCAAAAGCTTTTTGGTTCTCGGTAATGGCAAATACTCATCAAATTAATTTCTTGGTAATGAGGCGTCATTATTATTTGCCTACTCTATATTACATAATAAATAATCAATAGTATAATAGCCAGTGATATTGCTATCAGGTGGATCAGTTCGCTAGATTAACAACCAAAAGGTTGCTGGTTTAAACCCATTCTGATGATTTTACGTTCAATTTTCTTCTCAAAACGTTTTTATCTTATTTCAGCTATATATTTTTTATTTAAATTTTTTCAGAGGCTTAAATAATAGTTATATAAATTATCAATTTTAGAATGATATTTTATTCTAAAAAAGTTTTTGTCACTTATTAAAATATGTGCGAGATGGTTTACTGAGTAAGACGTTAGTCATTAAAAACGTCTTACTCAGTAAACCATCTCGCATATAATTTTCTAAGTGACAAAAACTTTTTTGGTATAAAATATCATTCTAGATATTTTGTTAAAAAAAAACTAACAGCATCAGAATGGGGTTGAATCAGCAACCTTTTGGTTGTTAAACCAGCACTCTAGCCAACTGATCCACCTTTGTGCTCAAGTTCAAATTTCAGTGACGGCGAAATTTTTTTGTTTCTTTTCTACTTTTATTTTCGTTTAGGTACATATTTTTGAGTACCCTTAGAGTCCAAAATTAACTACATGAATTTGTGGACAACTCGAAAAAATAACTAGTTATTCAGGCAAAAAATAAGTAGTTTATTTTTGTTTCCAATTAAACCTGCTAGCTTATCAGGAAAGCAAAGTTTTTGTGGGATCATAAAAATATACATAAACAAATCTAAAAATCTTATAAAAAAATATATGAACAACATTTGGACGTTTTTGCTTTTTCTAATCGAAGTTAAACGATTTGAAGCCTTTAGAATTTGATGGGACAATAAAGTATTAAATTAATAAACTTGTGAAAACCAAAAAATAAATAAAATCTAAAATCTAAAATCCCTGAAAGCCTTGGAGAGTATTAAAACGCTTAGAAAACTATACATAAATCCGCGCATTTCCGCTCCCTGATAGAAATTTCGAAGTCTGGCTCCACTGGAATTTGTAGAACAAATAGTTTTATAAGTAAGCCGAATTTTAATTTTCTATATAGTCTGGGAGCTTTAAAAAGTCCAGGAAAGTGCAAAAATGTTTAGAAAATTATACATATATCTGCGAATTTCCACTCCCTGATAGAAATTTATAAATCTGGCTCCATTAGAATTTGTAGGACAAACAGTTTTCAGAAAGCAGTGGAAAGTACAAAAATGCTTAGAAAATTATACATTAATCCGCGTGTCTCTGCTCCCTGATAGAAATTACAAAATCTGGCTACGTTAAGGCGAAAATCATAATTTTGAAAATGTCTAAATTTGTAACAAAAAATTTTCAGAAAAAAAATTTATTTTTTACCAAAAATTTCAAATTTTTCCAAAAGAAAAAGGTTTTCAAAAAACAATAAAATTTTTACCAAAAACGGATTTTCAGCAAAACATCGAAACTTTATTAAAAATCAGAATCTAGTTAAAAAAGCACGAATTGTAACAAAAAAAAAATTAATTTTCAAAAAATCTAACTTTTACATAAATTAAAAAAATAAGTTTTCACCCAAACACAAATATTTATCAAAAATCTCACATTTTAACAAAAAAATTGGTTTTCACAAAGCAATGAAATTTTATCAAAAAACGGAATTTTGCCAAAAAAAGAAATAAAATTTTCAAAAACCAATTTTTTGCAAAAAAAAAATCTAATATTTACAAAAATCTAAATTTTGGAGAAATTAAGCAAGAAATTTCTCAAAAAAAAAAAAAAAAAAAAAATTGTAAATAACTTTACAAAAATTGGATTGGAATTGGATTAGAAAAATATCAAATTTTTGCCAAAAACTTCACCAAAATATCAAAATTTACAAATTTTTATCAAATTAACAGAATTTCAACAAAACCCTTAATTTTTACAAAAAAAAAAGTAGATTTTTTAAAACCTAGATTTTTACAAAAAAAGACGAATTTTCATCCAAAAAAACAATTGAACTTTTATCAGAAAATCATATTTTTACAAAAACACGAACCAAAGTTTTTTCCAAAAATTTCGTTTTCACCAAAAGACTAAAACAATAAAATTTCGCCAACAAAAAAAATGGATTCAAACAAAATACCGGAAGTCATCAAAAATTTGCATCAAAAATCTTTGTTTTACCAAAAAAAAAAAACGAAAATAAAATAAATTTTAATGTTAAATCAGGTTCGAAGGACCATATTCATTATAATAATTTTAAATAAGTAAAAGTAAAATAATAAGCAAAATGTTATCTTAACAAAAACAATTATTTTAACCGAATAAAAATTTCATAATATTGTAATGTCTTTAACAATTTCCTAGAAGGTTATAAAAAATATAACAAATATTCCTTTTAATATTGCCTACATACCTGTTTTAAATTATTTCTAATTAAATTTTCTTTTGTCTTATATGATATTTTTTCTCTAATTCTTGTCTTTTTTCTTTTTTTCTTCAATTATTTTTTTTTTCGTTCTACCCTGGAACAAAATCTTATAACTCCTACATTTCTTCTGCACCATTTAGTTTTCTTTTCAATAATAAACTCACTAATCTGCCACCAGATGCATTTACACGTTTACCAAGCTTGAAACGCCTACGACTCGATGGCAATCCCATCGATTGTAATTGTGGTATTTACTCACTGTGGCGCCACTATCAACAGCATCCCCAACGACAACTCATCACCATTGCCCTGACATGTGAAACGCCAGCAACATTGTATCGTCATGTATTTGCCAGTCTACAAGAATATCATTTTCATTGCAGTAAGTGATAGTATTATATATAAAACTAGAAAATAACAGTATGTTTATATGTATGACTACTTTTATCCATATTGTGTTATAATAGTTATGTACAAGTATGTTTGTAGGTATGTGGATGTATTTGTAAGTAATATATATCGTATTTAGAGTGTAAACAGTTGAAAATCCAATTTAAACTGTGGGAAATTACTGAGCAGTGACTGACTGTTTAAATGAATGAATGAATAACTATCTAGATTCTAAAATTCTTAACTGGAAAATACATAGTACTACATACAGTTATTTACCCAATTCACAAAGTATATTATTTGAATTATTGTGTTATATGTTATTTGAAATAACACATTATTTAATATTTTTTGAAAATTTATATGGAAATTTAAAACAAAATTATAACATTGTAAAACCTACACAGAAAAAAGTAAAAAATGATTTTAATTAAGAAATTGATTACTACAGTTAAAATTATAATTGATTTTGCCCCAATAATCAAAATGATTAATTGATTTTTTCTATAATTTCAAGCAAAATTTTTATTAAATTAATTACTATTATGATTGAAATTTAACCTAAAATCAATTAAAATATTTATTGGCCTAATTCACATATCAACTGAATCCACAAATTGGAAAATATTTTTACCCGATATAAAAATACATTGTTTTAATAATTAATTTTTATTTACAATTATAAAAATTATAATAACAAATACATATATTTCAAACGACCGACCGACGCAAAATTACGTACTTTCATGATTTCGGCTGAAATCAAATTGAAATTACGTAATTTCCCATACATTTTGACACTTGCGAAATTACATAATTTTGTATAATTTCGGCGAAATTACATTAAAATTACGATGCCCATTTCCGTGCAACTCTGTACATGGTTGGAAAAAATACTTTTTTTCAACTATGTACTGCATGTTTCAATCGTGAGAAAAAAAAAACAATTCACAGCCGATCTTAAATTTAAACACAAATCTTAAAATTAATTATTGAAGTGATTTTGCAAAATGAAACCTATCCTTTTTACATTTTTAATTGTTGCAAATTAATAATTTCCAATTTAGTAAGTAATTGTTTCTTATTTGTTTCCATTTCAAAATACTTCATTTACCCCTATAACAATTTAAAATGTAAACAATAAGTATCAGCTGTTCACGAAATTACATCAAATGTCATCTAGCCAGTATGAACACTGTAGATTTCATTCGTAATTTCGGCATGAAATTTCGTAATTTCGCGCCGGTCTGAACAAGGTTTTATGAGTTCATTGTGGCAAAATCTAGTCATTTTATAAAATCATATTTTTTTGGCAGGACATTTCAAAGGGTTTTCAAATTTTATTAAATCATAATATTACTTTGGAAAATTATCAAAATACTAACAATGCTGAATTACACGGTATTATTTCTTTAAAAATCTATTAAATAGGAATTCTGAGACAGCGCAATTAAAATTAAAAGCAAAATTGAACCTTAAAGCACTAGTTGTTTGATTTATATAAATTTTCTTCTCAAAACGTTTTTATTTTATTTGAATTTTATTTTTATTTGAATTTTTCAGAGACTTGTCAACTTTTTATTTTTCAATTTTTAATTTTTAAGCTCAAAAAAAGAATTATATTAATTAACAATTTTATTAAATTAAAATTTGAAACAAAATAACAAATTTATTAAAAAATTATATTTAATAATTTTTTCTGTTTAAAATTATTTGTTTAAAAATTTCAAAATTTTTCACCAAAAACTCAAATCATTACAATATTTCTTTTTTTTTTTCACTAAAAAAAACAAAAAAAAAAGATTTTTCACTAGAAATTCAATTTTCATTAAAAATTCGGATTTTCACAAAAAAAAGTCAATTTTTTAATACAAATTCTGTTTTTCACTAAAACCACGAATTTTTACTAAAAATCTGATTTTTCACTAGAAATTAGCTTTTTAAACAAAAATTAAAAAAAAATAAATTTATAAATAAAAACAAGTAAGAAAGTTATATTCGGTTAAGTCCAACAATATAATACCCTACACCATTGGGTTTGAGCCTCAAAATGATTTTCGAAAATGACCTATATAAAATTATGGACTGATCCTTATGAATCCTTGGAACTATAATTTCCGCTTATATAAAACTTCTTTGTGTCAAATATTATCTTGATACCGTTATTGATGTGGTGCTTATTAAAGTGATTTTCGATTCTTATATGGGAGTTATGCTTAATTATGAACCGATGAAATTTGGTATACTGATTCACTCTTATATAAAACTTAATTTTATTGAAATAGTGACATAAAAAAGACATTTATGAGTATTAAAACCCTACTTCGTAGGATCATATGCATGGGGGCTAGGTGAAGTAATGGTCCGATCATAAACAATTTTAATAGGCTCTGTCGCTATACCAAAATAAACATATACACTGGTGCATATTCCTATAAACGCATTTAGAATCTCTTAACCAAAAACAATGTTGTGTTGTTACAATAACTCGCAATATAACGTTACTTTCTTATATAAGAGATATTTGTTTCTTGTTTTTATTGTTTTCTTTAATTTAGCAATCAGAACATATTGGTGATCATTTAAGTGGAATATTCCTATAAACGCAGTCGAGAAAAAATTTGTCTAAAAAGTTATTGCAAAAAAGATATTAAAAAAATTTTAACAGTTTTATTTGTTTGTTTCACTTATGATGACAACATTTCTGTTTATTGGAAATATTTTTGTTTTAATTGGGAAATTACAACAGCTTAAAGGTTCCCCAAACTTTTCTTACAGGCCAGGAAAAAATTCAAATTAAATTTTTTCGTGATTAAGGCTATTCTAACAGAGAAATCGAAAGGAGTTTTTCGAGGCTTTTTAAGAAAGGATAGAAATACGGAGTACGGAAACCTACAAAAGGTAATCAAAAATCAACGAAAAGGCAATCTATTCAAATAAAAGAATAAGCCACCCGCAATAAATTAAATGCTACACAAACAAAAAATAAACTTGACATAAAATGGAAGAAACCAAAATGAATGAAAATCGTTTAAAAATTACGCGAAAATACAGATGAGTGGAAAAATTAATCTTTTGTGATGAAAAGAAATTCAATTTGGATGGTCCCGATTCATATTCTTGCTATTGGCATGATTTGAGGTGGAACGAAATACGTATGTCGAAACGCAATTTCGATGGAGACAGTGTTATAGTTTTGGCAGCTTTTTTTGCTGCAGGAAAATAAAAAATATGTTTTGTTCCAACTAAAATGAACAGTGCAAATTATAATGAACTGTTGGAAGATACTCTTCTCGCATTTATGGATGAAAAAATGGAAGAAGATTGCATATTCTAACAGGATAACGCTGCAATCTATGTCTCCAATGAATTTAAATCGTGGTTTAATGAGCATAGTATTCCACTATTGGACTGGCCGGCTTGCAGTTCGGATTTAAAACCAATGGAGAATCTGTGGAGTACATGGCCCGTAAACTTTACGCAAGAAATGCACAGAATGAAAACATAATGATAATAAGGGAGTTCAAACTAAAAACTAAGCAAAACTGGGAAGAAATTGACAGTAATTTTCTTCAAAAGTTAGTCGAATCATTGCCAAACCTAATTTTTTAAGTTGTCAAAAACAAAGGTTCATCAACACATTATTAATAATGCTAAATTAGTTCATTAGTTTAACTGTAGGAAAATGCCATAAAAATGGTATTAAACTACTAAAATTATAATGAAAAAAAATTAAATGTACATTTTAAAGTTTTTTTTTATTAATTTTTTAAGTGAAGTCCATAAATAATTAAAAAAATTAATTTGTAACATCTTAATTATTTTTTAGCTGCATTTTTGGTAAATTGATTAAAAAATTGATGTGCGTTTATAGGAATATGCACCAGTGTATTTAAAATTTCATCAAATTGTCTTTAAAGTTACTTTACTTACTTTTTGCTGAAATTTTACGTAAACAGACAACCAGCCAGCCGTCCAGACGAACGGACATCGTTAAATGAGAAAGTGATTCTTAGTCCATTGGTGTACTTTATGGAGAATGTTAGAATATAGAAAAATCCGATTTCTCAAAAAATAAGATTTTCAGCAAAAAATTTTCCATTAAACCTATTTAGAAAAAGCAAAAAAAAAATAAAATTATAATAATTTAATTCATTTCAAAATAACACACTTATTACTTTTTCAAAAGTGTTATTTTTCTTCATATTATACTTTAACAAACAAGACAATAACGAAGTTGTGAATTGGGTAATTGTTTTCTATTTTAGTTTTTTTTTCCTTTTTTTTCTCTCATTTGTTACTATCATTTATTTTTTATTTCTTTTTTAATATTAACAAAAAGTTTTAGAAGAAAATTATAGACTGTGAATTATGTTGATGTGGGAGTGGGAGAAAATGCAGAAATTTATAAAAAGGATTTAAAAGAGGAAATCATTTTGTCGGTTTTGTTAAATGCTGTTTAAATATCAGAACTGTTATTTAAGATATTTAGTTTTCTACAAAATAATTAATGTTATTTAGTTTTAAAAATTTTACCCGAGATATCTATAATCAAAGAGTTGCCTCTGATAATTTATCACGGTTGGACGAATTGAGATAATTAAAAAAGTGTCAATATATTATTTTGGAACATATTGGAAATGATAGAATACTAAAAACTATAGCTCCTCAATTCTAGAAGTTATGAGCGAAAAAACAAAATAAATGTCAAAAACAATAGTTTCTAAATTCAAATATAAATATCGTTAAACATACAATGGAACACTTTGGTTATTAGGTGTTTCTTTTATTTTTCCTCTTCAAAATCTCTACCAAAATTTAAGAATTATCGAAATTGTTCCCTATTTGTAAAAATTAGAAGTTTTTTAATATCGAGGATGTCATTTATCACCCTGTAGCTCATTCCGTATTCCAACAGGATGAATATTGGATTAACTTTCTGCACGTTTAGGTCCTTTTCTACAACTTTCATAATTTTTTTATTTTCTATCTTACCAGCAATATGGTAGATTCAATTTTGTCAAGACCACAAGATTAGTCAGATGTTATATTTAATTTTCAAACACTTATAAGGAGAGTATTAGATCCAACCTATAGCAGGAAAATGTTTCATTAGGTTACTTAGGCCAGTTTCAAATGTATCACAAAAAAGAATCGGTGCATATTCATAATTAGGAATAGACAAGATGAAAATCTGATTCTAAATTCACAATTGGGACTTTTGTGGTATCACACAAGTACAGAGCTAAAAAGCCCCAAATCTATGCCACTAACTATCTCGAACACTAAATAAAGTCCAGGATTCGCTCAACATGCAGACTATCTTACTCTCAGGGTTTCTGCCTACTCAACTTCTATTAATTTTCTAAATTGTTATTTTGCATAATGATATGGTTTTTTAGCCTCAAATCATAAAATTTTGTTTTTTAAAAACAAATATTTCTGGAATCAAAAAATCTTTTTGTATTGTGGTCGAAAACTTCATAATATTAAGGGCGGATCTATCCTTATTTCTCAAATGTAATAATAATTTGAATATAATTTAATAAATACACTGGTGCATATTCCTATAAATGCATTTAAAATTTTTGTTTTTCTTTGAGGTATATTCGTTTCTCTTAACCAAAAACAATGTTGTGTGGTTACAATAACTCGCAATATATAACTTTTTTATGTAAGAAATATTTATTTCTTGCTTTTCTTGTTTTCTATAATTTAGCAACCAGAAAATATTGGTGATCATTCCAATGGAATATTTCTATAAACGCACAGTTTTGGTTGCTTGTTTCACTTAAGATAAGTTTCTGATGACAGAGCAGGAAGAAAAATCAAATTAAATTTTTTCGTGACTAAGGCTGTTCTAACAGAGAATTCGAAAGTACCTTTTAGAGGATTTCTTTAAAAGTACAGAAATACGGAGTGCGGAAGCCAAAAAAAGATCAAAAAGGCTAATTAATTAAATAAAAGAAGAAGCCACCCGCAATAAATTAAATGCTGCGCAAATAAACTTGACCTTCCTGTCACTTCCAAACATGCTGCACACATTTTGCGAACAAAATATGGTAACATAAAATGGAAGAAACCAATGTAAAAACAGCATCATAAGGAAAATCGAAATGGACAGATGAGTGGAATAACGTAATCTTTTTTGATGAAAAAAAATTCAATTTGGACGACCCCTATTCATATAGTTGCTATTGCCATGATCTGAGGTCGAACGAAATTCGTATGTCGAAACGCAATTTCGGTGGAAGCTGTGTTATGGTTTGGGCAATCTTTTCTGTTGCAGGAAAATCAAAAATAAGTTTTTTTCCAACTAAAACGAATAGTGCAATTTATAATGAACTGTTGGAAGATGCTCTTCTCTTATATATGGATGAAAAAATTTATGAATCCATGTCTCGAACCAATCTAAACCGTGTTTTAATGAACATAGTATAACACTATTGGACTGGCCGGCTTGCAGTCCGGATTTAAGTTCTATGAAGAATCTGTGGGGGTATATAACGCAAGAAATGCACAGAATGAAACCATAATGACAATAACGGAGTTTGAACTAAAAATTAAGCAAGCCTGGGAAGAAATTGACAGTAATTTTCTTCAAAAATTAGTCGAAACAATGTCAGACTGAATTTTTGAAGTCATCCAAAACAAAGTTTCATCAACACATTATTAATAATGCTAAATTGGTTCATTAGTTTAAGTATGTATATAGGAAAATGCCATAAAAATGGTATTAAACTACTAGAATTACAATGAAAAAAAATTAAGGTATATTTTAACTTTTTTCTTATTAATATTTTAAGTGAAGTCAATAAATAATTTAAAAAATTTATTTACAGCACCTTAATTATTTTTTAGCCCCGCTTTTGGTAAGTTGAGTAAAAAAAATTGATGTGCGTTTATAGGAATATGTACCAGTGTAGAATATTACAATTAAGCATTTTTAAAGCATATATCTTCCGCTTTGTAACAAAATATTGGAAAATCGAAAGCCAAATTAAAAAATTTAGTAAATTAAACAATATAAGATGACTCTAAAAAAGTAGCCCTAATGCACCTAGAAGACAATTATTAGGAAGTAAACAGCAAGAGTAGGAAACCGCATTTTATTTTGTCCGACAGTGTAGGTGTAAATATTATACAATTTTAAATAAAAAAAAAATTTAAAACAATATTGTTATTTGTCAAAGATAACAAATACATATTGTCCATTTTAAACGAATTTGTATAACATGACATCAAAGGTTTTATTTGCAAATATGTTGTTTTTATCACACCAAAAGGCTAAAAACTTTGATATAAAAAAAGAAAAAATCTACTCAATCAAAATCCAATGTACATACGTATGTAAATATTGTTTAGAATAAATGTTTTTTTTTTTTTATTAATATTTTTGTTCCACACAATCAAACCGGACAAAAAACACATTTCAGTGGTATACAAATAAATTGTTATACGTTACACTTAATAAAACATGAGCTTTACATCAAATTGCAAAGATAAAAATTTTATTTTATAGAAACGAATCATTGATTTTTTTTACAAAATATAAAATAAACCAGTAAAAACTTTGGTAGAATTTAAATAAATGATTAAATTGTTAAAGGTATTATTAAGTAATGAAAGGTCATTACTCAATTAATTACTTTATAATTTAAAGTTTAAAATTCGTTTCGACAATTTATATGGAAAAGAACAAATAAATTTAAAAGGAATTTTTCGTTCGACATCGTGGGACTGGCAGTAAATAACAAAAATGTTTAAATATAATGTTAACTTTTTGCCCCTATTTTTTATTTAATTTATATATCTTTACATTTAAAAACAAAGACTCTACATTAAATCTCATTATTTCTTATTTATTCCAAAGTAAAACCAATAACTTCTAATATAGGCCAAAAGCATTATTCACCCCGTCTTTTTAGTAAAAAACACTTTTTCATATAAATATTTTTTTTAGTTTTTAATTTAGGTTTATGTATGCAAATACTTTACACAAAATTCTTCTATACCATTTTCCAGGAAAACCTGAAATTATCAAGGCACCACATGATATGCATTTGACAACAGGTGAAACAGTCGAAATGCCTTGTCGTATGGTGGGTGATCCAGAGCCAGAAATAATTTGGATGCAAAATACAAATGAAGTTTCAACAGACTATTCACCTAAAATGCAAATATTGCCCTCAGGCTCGCTCAAAATAAATGCGGTAGACTCAAATGATATTGGTATTTATGAGTGCATTGGACGAAATGAAGTTGGTGAGACACGTACACAACCCATTCGCATGATGGTCGAACAAAGCTCCAACGCAAATGCCAACAATAACAATCGTTTTACATCATCATATGGAGAATATAATGGTAACAATGATAATAATCAACTATGGAATGTTCATCTAAACCCAAATAATAGGCAAAACTTGGAATTAAATCGTAACATTGACAATAGCAACAGAAACAACATTTATAGTAATGGCAACAATGGAAATGCAAGGCAACAACATCTACAACATGCATCACCATACACAGCCTCACCTTTTACAACTGGCAACAGTCTATCCCTACAACCACCCAAATTTGTGTATACACCATCAGATCGTATTGTTGCCTTAAATGGGGATTCGGTACGTTTAGATTGTATGGCAACGGGTAACCCAACACCAGAAATCCAATGGTATTTCAATGGTCGGTTGGTGGCACAATCGACTGATGCACTACGCATTCAAGCAAATGGTAGTTTAGTTATTGTTCAGCCTACATTATTGTTGGCAGGTGTATATCGTTGTGAGGCCACAAATCATTTAGGTACCATACAGTCTAGCGGCAACATCGAAGTAAAAGGTAAGTCGTATTAAGCCAAAATAAATGAATGACAGTATTTCAAAAGAATGTTGTAAAAAAGGAGAGGCAATTTTCAGTGTAACTTATCTTCCTAGCACATTTATTTTAAGCTGTCAAAGCTCCATTATACTACGACTTTTCAATACTTTTTCTTTATAAGTTTCATTAAAAAGATCCATTTTTTAAAGTTCAATTTATTTTAACAATTAAATGAAAAATTATCAATATAATTTTCCATAATCTAATGTTTAAACCTCAATAAGGTAAAGTATGCGTTTGAATAAAATATAACACAAAATGTTTGTAATAACTCTTACTGCCATTAATTTTTAATATCTTTCTTGATTACAATATCTCCTAGAGACATGTCAGAATTAATAACATGTAGATGGTTGTCAAAGAAAAATGTACAAAACAAAGTTTGATTTTTTTAAACTTTTTTTAAGTTAATTGAATAAATTTTGATAAAAGTATTACGCAGAAAAAAATTATTGCCTTATATTTTTCAATTAGCACATATTACGTTTATACTCACGATTATTGCAAATAAAAATAACTTTAACAAATAAATAACTCGCTGTTTAAACACAAATTGCATAAAGAAATAAATTTCCTTATTTGTCGTGCCGGATGGGAAAAATACAACTATTATCATCGAAAATTCTATGAACGTAAAAGAAAATCCCTTAATGCCCTAACTTCCAAAACAAAATTTACGTCCCCATTTCACAAAATAAATCCCAACTTGGGGATTAATCCCACAATCCTAAAGAAAAAAATTAAAAAAACGGTATTCGATTTTCTGAAGCCCCTATATAAGTTAGGGATTTCGTTTTTGCAAAACAATGGCGGAAATTTTTTGCTAAATTTTTCCGCTTAAGAAATGAACTCAGTCGGTTCATTAATTATAGAGATATCGGCCAAAACATATCTTTTTGACCAACGTCCAAGTCCTAAATAAGCTAAGGACTTGGTTGGTATAAATTGATCAGAAATATATATATATATATATATATATTGTTACGTTTTTACCTTTTAAAAACGGTGGTTTATTTCCTTTAAATAACCCGTATACTTTGATTGCAAATAAAAGCAGTTTAGTAGTTTAAAAGTTGTAACGACTCTATATTTTATTTAAAATGTACAACAACAGTTTAAATAGTCATTTGTGTTCTAATATACACACACACTTAAGTTACGCACTTTATACAACACACTTTAATAATGTAGAAAAATATACAGCCAAGGCAGTTAATTTGTTTTTACATAACGATGCTTCCAATTAGACTCACACATTGGTGTTCTCACGGGCAATTTATATACACTGCACTGCCATCTAGATGTTTCTCGAAAGCTCTATCTCTTTCTACAATGTTCTTAACGGACAAACTAGTATATTCGAATTTTAGAGCTTTCGATGATAATGTTAGCAGTTTCAACATTTAGTGTTGCCATACTTACTATTTATTCAATGTTTTATGTTTACAACTATGTTAATCGTTGTATATATATATATATATATATATATATATATATATATATCTTTGTTTTTTTGTTGAATTTTGGTTTTTTAAATCAGTCAAATCGGATAACTGATATTTACTTTATACTACAACTACAACTCCCCATGGACCTATTCACCATATTTGAAATTTGATATGAAAAATTTAAAAAAATTTTTAAGACTTTGATTAAAGAAGATGAGAAAATTTATATTTTCTTTGTATGGGAGCTACCTTTCCCCGTGGACTTATCCGCTCTTCATTTCAGTTCATCAATGCGATATGATAGGATAAAGGTTTCCACGAAATTTGAAGGCTCTCAGTGTAATATTTCCTTAGATATGCCATAATTAATATTGATTTATATGGCTGGTACTACATCCTCTGCTCCTATCTATTTTAAACTAATCAGTTCCTCCTTTTGAGAGTTTTAAAAAAATGGACGTAAAATATAGGCGTAAAATATAAAATCCGATCAAGATGCAACATAACCTATAACATTCTAAAGTGCAAGCTCTATCTATGCGTATCAAATTTCATATAATTAGCCTCAATAATTAGGTATAAAATTTAAACAATTGATTATTTTAAAGTAGGCGTAAAATGTGGCTGTGATGTCCAATCGAAATCTAATAAAGCCTATAACCTCATCATGCACTGGTACTGTCTGTGTACCAAATTTCGTCAAAATCGGTTCAGCCGTTTAGACGTGATTGATATAAAAAAAGAGATAAACACACAAACTTACACCTCATTTTTATAATATACTAGCTGACCCGGTCCGCGTTGCTGGTCCTAAGCAAACATTAGTGTTGTATTACCACACGATTGAAATGATGTAAATATTTTGTAAATAAACCGAAAACTCGGATTTTCGAAAGTTTTAAAATTTTGATATTGGATCATTATTAACATACGTTTTTTTTAAATATCTTCGGAACTATACAACCGATTTAAGAGTTTAATATCTCGTTTTGAAAAACATGACAATGGCTTTAAAAAAATAAAACAAAAAAAAGCAAAAAAAATAAATATATGTATATGTCATTGGTGGTGCAATATGAAAATTGGATTTTGCCACGCACCCCCACCCCGCCCGCAGACTGAAAATCAAAAATCAGACTTCACAGTGTCACCCGCCTGAATATTCTGAAGATTCTCTGAAAATTTCATCAAAATCGGCCCAGCCGTTTTGGAGTCCATACGTTACATACATACACACATCCTGTTTTATATATATATAAATAGAAGATATAAGGATATAAGGATTTATGAAATCTTGATTCTATTACTACTTTATATGAAAATGCAAAATATTTAAAGTTTTTAGTGTTTACGTAGATAGAGTTTAGGTAAATATTTTTGTAATTTCATCCATTTCATTTTCATATAACACATCTCAACACAGGTGAAGGGTATATAAGATTCGGCAAAGCCAAATATAGCAATCTAACTTGTTTTTATATAAAATGATATATCAGAAAAATTTGAATAAGAATGCTACAAGTAGTTGATTTTGTTTTAATTCTTACTTATTCCGTATTTATTAAAAAAAAACAAAATATGTTATGTTTTGTTTGAATGCACACCTTATATAGCATTCAAATAAATGCATAATGCAGTTTAGTCAAAAGTTCAAATTAAATTTATTTTTAACAAATATTTTATTATTGGTGTCTATTCTTGAAAACGCGTCGAAAAAGTAAAATTGTCTATTAAAACAAAAACAAAGTTTAAAAAATTGTTTTTGTTTACCATATATTTTTAAAATGTAATAAACGTGAGAACTTTAACGCGTTTCTCTCATTTTAAAAAACGGTAAATTCCATTTTAGAAATGTACAGTAAACAAAAAAAATTTCTTAAACTTTGTTTTTGTTTTAATGGAAATTTTCACTTCTTCGACGCGTTTTCAAGAATAGATATTTAAATAAAATTTAAAATACATATATTTCTATTTAATGTATTAATTCAAAAGTTTTCTTATTTTGTTACAATTTATTTAGTATTTGTGTTTGGAAATTTACTCGTAAATTATAATTCTATAAAACCTCAAATGATATACATTCTTACGCTTTCGTATTCTCCTCCTAATGAGATTTCATTTGATATGTAGACGGACTAAAAAAGTAGTCACGATAAATACCCATAAGAAAAAGCACTATCTGTCATCAAAATTATTCCTATACATTTTTGGACTTTTTTATGGATACAGCGAGAAGGAAACTCTTCAATCGTTTAAGATGTCCAAGTGGTGCTATACCAGCTTCAATTAAAAGTAATTGCAAGTCTTGTCAGATAATTTAGTCTATCATTTCGTTACTGGCGCAGATATTGAATGTTAAAAATCTCCGGTAAAGGCTCAAAAAAATAGACTCAGGCGTTCTTTGATTTCCTAAATCTTTGCCTGAAATTATATCTATACAGGTACGAAAATTTCATACATTCTAAGAATCTTTGTATTTCTTTCTTACATCTGTGCGCAGATTTTTCTAAAAATCTTACTTATTTTCTATGGTGGATCAATAATAATGAATTCAGAGATCTTCTTGCATTAAAATCACAGATACCACAACGTAACACTTTCATAGCTGTGAAGACCACAAAAAGAAATGAACATTTTTTTAGTTTCTACGCGAATGTCCTGCCCTGAACGCAATAAGAAATAGATTCTTTGGAAAACATATTGTGCACAACCTTTTTGAGAGAGCGTACAAGATACTTAATAGCCTTATTATTTACCTTAACGCCACAGAACTATTCTATTGAAACTTGTTTTGAAGATTTTTTATTAGAATATAAAAAACATTAAATTGATATTATTGATCTTTAAATCAAACAATTTTAAAATTTGTAATATTAATCAAGTAAGTTTATATTTAGCTTATCGAATCAAAAATTATAAAAGCCACCCCATTTTTTCTTTCATTAGATATGCGGTAAATAATATTTACTTTGTATGGTGCTAATACTCCCCCTAGACCTACCTATCCTAGTTCTGTAGATATGCTATTATCAATATTTACTTTATATGGGGGCTAGGATTTAAAAATAGAAGAGTTTAGTGTACAAGTTGTTTCTTTGCTCACTGTATATCTTTTTGAAAGAAATTGCACTTATACTATTAAAGATTGAATGACGATTTCTTCGATCATTCTATTTCTGCAATTAACTTTGATTGTTACTGCATTGTCGGTATAAACGAAAATTTTACAGCCCTTGTAACCCAAAAACCTCAGGCCAATATAATGTGACAAGTTTCACCAAAAAGTCTTATTTTTTGTTGAGAAAGTAATTAATATTATGGAAGCCATATCGGTTCGACAAGAGCACCTCACTGTGGTTTACTTTTTTAAAGAATGATTAATATTAGAGGAACGTATGTGATCACATAAAAGGATATTTACTAGTCAGACTTAATAGCACAGCTATTATCACATTCAGGTTGTAATCATTAAAAGCTTTTTGGTATTCATGGCTTAAATGTTGTACTCAGCTATTAAAAGGAATTTTTGAATATTGATCACTAGCTGATAAGTAAGAAATAATGTTCTGGGCCTGAATGTGTTACTCCAAGTTCTAATAATGACTCTTTCCTAACCATCTGACTGATCATTTTGTAGTTAATATTTTATTTTGCAATAAATTCATAGATTTGAAATTTCCTTTCTTTTAATATGAATCCTAATATTCCTCCGCCTAAATATCCATTAACATTTTCCTATACATTTAAATAAAGTCATTAAAAATATTTTCAGTACTTAGTTAAAGAATATTAACCCATAAATAAACGTTTTATAAATTTGGACCCTTTTTTAAAAAAATCACTAAAATATTTTTCAAATAAAAGATCTAATAGAATTTCTAAAACACTTTCTTCTTACGCACATAATAAAAAAAATGTATACTTTAAAGGCTCTGCCTTAGGCCTTTTTAAACAAAAAAAAATTCGCAGACACAAAAAAAAGGACACCTAAAGTGTAGAAGATTATAAGCATTGAATTTTTTTATGCAATTCTATATGCATGTGTTGTGGAGTTTATGTTTGACATTCTGTCAAAAACACAAACACAATAAATAAATGATTAATGCATGACTATAATAAGGTGGCATCGGTTAAAGGTACTGCATAGAATTTGAATAAAAAAAAAAACATAGATTCTTTATTTAAAAATTTTAAAGACAAAAAAAGTAGAGAATTTTTTAAAGGATAGACCCAGTATATTTATATGAGAGACTAAGATGTTATATGAGGGATTTATAGGGATTTCTATGAAAATAGTGGATGCGTTTAAGATCGGTTTTAGGTCTAAATTAAAGCAAATCTGTCATCAAAAGAGACATAGCTGAAATCAATTAAGATCCCAAAACAATTGTCAGCTTAACTTTTTAAACTTTTTTTTAACTTATCGTTTATATAAACCAACGGTTCTGAAATGGGGGGTCCGAGAACCACAAGTGGTCCGTAGAAATATTAAAGGGGGTCGTGAACACAATTTACTTATACAAAAAATTTAAATCGACAGTGCTTTAATCACAACTTTTATATTTTTAACATGAAAGCTTAAATAAAGATATCTCTATTCCACTACTAGTCCGGTTAACAGGTTTTAGTCAGAATTTAGAGAAAATTTTGAAAAGTGTTGGAATAGAGCTTATATTTCAAAAGGGACTTTTTAGACTTAAAAATATAGATTTATAGCTCTGTTCCAGTATTAGTAAATCTGACTAATAACTTGTTCAAACCAAATTCTTGAATATATTTATTAAATTTAATACTATAACAGAGCTAATGTTACATAATTTTGAGCATATATTTACAGTTTTGATTAACAATTATTTTTGAGTAATATCATTAACAACAAATATATTCTTCATTTTATTTAAAAAAAATTTTTTTTATTAATAAGGCTCAATAAATTTAAGGTTTTATTTTCATAGGTTTACGTTTGTTTCATAGCTTCATATCAAGCACAATTTTTTTAAATTTCTCTTAAAAATTATTATTATTTTTTTTTTATAATTTAGCAAATATTCTCCTGTGCATAAAAATGTATGCATTCATTTTTAGATTTCGGAATGATTTGAAAATAACATTTAATATTATTTACAAAATATGTGTGATATCAAAAATTGAAATTATGTTTTTATTGCGCAAAAATTGTGGTGAGACATGCTCGACTTATAATGTCTCATGGGGGTCGTGAAGCGAATGCTTGTCAGAACCCCTGATATAAACAGTAGGGTGGGACGAAAAAAAAAGTGTGTCAAAAAGAATAGTTAATGAAATTTCCAAAAATGCAAAAACTATTTTTTGCCACGCCCCAAAATACTGTCTTTTTTTGTTTTTTGTGCACAGCGTCGACATTTTAAGTCCGATTGTAGAATGTAGTATGTCGTTGTTAATGATTTGATAACCGCTTAAATTTTCTCTTTGGTGATTTTTGAATCCGACATCAAATTCTTAATGTCACTTCTAGTGTCTGGGATACATCCCTCCAAATGTCCAATTAATTTCGTATGTAATGAAAGCCCTTTGTTAACCTATTATATTTAGTTTTTAAAGTTTTTCATTTTATGCATAAATAATAAAATTGCAAAGGTTTCAAAAACTGTTAAACGTTAAAGCAATTTTATTTAACAAAATTTAAAACATACTGAAGTTAAAATAGTTTAGCAAATATTTTTGATGCGACAAATGTTAATTTTTTACTTCATTATACAATTATTAGTCAAAATTAAGGCATAACCACAAATAAATAATATTTTTCATATAAAAGAAAAAAAATTAATACAACTACCATTTCAACAGTTTTGTGAAGTTTTTTAACCTTTTCAATTTTATTGTTTATGCACACACATAAAATGAAATACTTTAAAAACTAAAAATAGTAGGTTTACAAAAGACTTTCATTATATATGAAAATAATTGGACATTAGGGAGATGTATCCGAGATGCCAGAACTGACATCTAGAATTTGATGTCAGATTCAAAAATCACCAAAAAATTTTAAACAGTTGTTCAAATATTAACAACAATGTATCACATTCCACAAACGGACTTAAAATGGCTACGCTATACACAAAAAATAAAAAAAGGGCGGTTTTTTGAGAAGTGGCAAAAAATTAAATTTTGCGTTTTTGGAAACCTCATAAACTGGTCTTTCATTCTAGGGGGTGACTTGCATAACTTATTTTTTTTTTTTTTTTTTTTTTTTTTTTTGTATGGAGACCACACCGGTTTAATAAACAGCTTAACCATCAATTCAATATTTCTTCTCCCCCGATAATTGCATTTATTTTAACAATTCAGTAACAATTTTAAAATCCTTATTTTTCATAATGTCGGTTATTTGTTAACACTATAAACTTTTTCACAAAACTTTACTTTTAATTGGTTTTTTCACGCCCTTAGCTCTTTTATTTAAACCAACTAATTGAAAAATAGTTGCCATGCTATTGAGCAGACATTGCAAAATTTTTTCATGCACATATACAGATTTAAATAAATATTCATACAATCAATGTGATGGATGGATATGTTATGAATATAAATTTCATAATAAATTAAAACATATGGTAAAACTATGATGATGCCAAATGCAATTTTATTCAAATTCTCT
This sequence comes from Protocalliphora azurea, assembly GCA_932274085.1. NCBI lineage: Eukaryota > Metazoa > Arthropoda > Insecta > Diptera > Calliphoridae > Protocalliphora > Protocalliphora azurea. Next base: position 132,910,626 of record OW026522.1, on the reverse strand, counting down.
CAAAAATAAAAAAATGAAAAAACGATGCAATAGTAAACACCAAATGCTCCAGAGGGACTGAATGGCAGACAGACAAAATACCATTTGCATAAATTTATTTTAATGAAACCAACATGTTTACAGCAGTGACAGTAATAATACAGCTGAATATTTAGGAGATTAGAAAATGCATTTGTTTAAAATTAAACAAACTAAATAATCCTTAATATTGTTACTGGCTTAAAAAAGGGAAAATCGAAAATAAATTTAAACTTCAATCTAAATAAAAACAAATTAAAAGGTAAAATGTTATAATTAAAATAAGCCTTTTGAAATACATTGAAAATGTTTGTAGTACACTTCATGGCTAAATCATTTAAGCAAAAAATAATACACGTAAAATTTGTTAACAATTTGTTTTAAATTTTTGTAAATATACTCGTATTAAATAGTTTTGGTCACGATGCCTTTAATGAATAACTGAAGGAGACTAATATACGACTCTGTAATTGTTAAAATAAAAATAAAAGCATTGAAAATAATGCGTAAATTATGCATCATTTAATTGACTTGTAACAATGTTGCGGTTTTGTTGGTTTTGTTGAATTTTTGAAAATTCAATTTACAATTATTAGTTTTTTTTTTTTTTTAATTCGCCTCTGACCATGACATAAATTAATGTACTCACTCACGTTTAGAATGTTTCATTTAAATTTATCATGATTTGAATTTAATTACAAACTATTTTGACATAATGTATAATATAAATAATCCACTTCCATTTGTTAACCTTAAAGGGGAGTAGGTTTGTAACTAAAAAATTTATATTTATTTTGATAATAGATACAGAAAAACATATTGCCTATAGAAGTATAATATAGTTAACTTAGTGGTTTGTTATTTTATAAAAATAACATGATTTTTATTAAAAGCAAGTTAGAGCGTCATATTCGGCTAAGCCGAATCTTTTATACCCTTCACCACTTTACCAACAAATAAAAAGAAATAGTATGTCATAATATTTTCATATTTATACTTAAAAAATAATAATACATGCATATGCTACACAAGCAACGCTTTCTTAAACAAAAAAAAAAACACAACAATAACTTATAAGTATACATATATATAACTATTTGTGTATGTATATACAAACTGACTGCATATACAAAAAAACACCAATAATCATTATAATACTGCGGTTATTAACTAAACTGCTTGCTTATACAAAAAAGCAGCAACATTAATAGTCATTGTAATGCTTCATATAAATGTTTGTGTGTATTATACAAACGACAACCACTGCTTGCTTATACAAAAAATGACTACTAAATTTATATACATATATTTGTATGGAGATACATGCTTATACAAAAAACAACAACACTGAGTCATTTCAGTGCTTCTACTTCCACCTAAAAAACGTCCAAACATACATAAAAAATGATTGTGTGTATGTATATACAATCAAGAACTACTGCTTGCTTATACCGAAACCATCAACACTGAAAGTCATATATTTATATATATATTTATATTTTTAATATTTTTGCCTATGGACCGATATGGTTATTTCAAAAAACCGAAATTTTATAAAAAAGCGAAATCCGTAGCTCAAACAAGGACTTCAAAAAGTCAAAGATACGTTTTGCCCGATATCTTGGTTATTATTAGACCAATTTAGTTTATCTCTTCCATAAAATTCAGAAAAAAATGTCCAACTCTTTTTGGCAAAAACAAAGTCCCTAACTTATATAGAGGCTTCAGAAAATATAAAACCAGTTAAAGAAAATCGTTTTTTTTTTTTTCTGACATATCTCCGCCAATTGAAATTCAGCAGCCAATCTTGCTAAATTTCAATAACAAAATTCTCGAAAGGATTTCCGATCGTTTGAAATATAATTATATATAACAGTTATATGTGGGCTTCATACACGTCATTACAATGGACAAAAGGCTCGACATCATTTCTTACCAGGATCCAGAAAATATAAACTTTTTTTCTCTCCGATGAAAATTATGTAAATTACAAACGGAATGACAAACTTAAATATACACTTTACACTTGTGGTAAAGGTTGTAATAATTTTTGGTTGTTTAAATTAAAGAAACTCATGCAACTCGTCTACTAAGGATTTAAAGTAAAATCTGTGCAATTTCATATTAAAAATTTAATTTTTAAATGATTTGTTGACATTTTATAAATGTAGTGGCAGCATTGTTTAGCAGCATCCGGTTCGAAGGACCATAAATAAATTGCAATTAGTAATGCCTTTTGTTGTCTCTGTGTAGCGGTATTAAAGCAAAATTTATGGACTATAATTAGAAATTAGCTGAATCCACCGCAACATACTTCATTAACATTTAAGTTATCTTATCTACTTAGGTTTCCTTGAATCTTAAACAATATAGCACACCATAATTTAGTTGCCTTACTGAAATCTATCTATGTATACAAAAAACTCTTTGTGGAACTAAAAATCTCCACTTGTTTATAACTCCTGCTGTTTTTATTATCCTTTTAATTGCTCAAAATCTATGTATTTCTTTATCGTATTGTGAGTATATCTACTAAATTTACTTATTAGATTATTTGATTTTCTCCATAATAATTGTCTATTTCATAAACACTTTTTCGTTGGTGTTTAAAAGTTGACAATTAAAATGGTTTATTGTGTTTACTGCTCATTTCCGTTTGAATTAAAGTAGTTGTTGTATGATAGGGGTGTGTGTATATGTGTTTTTAAACGAATGTTAAATCTAACAATGAAATGGATGATGTTTGTCTTTAACAAACAGATTATTTCGCACAGACACTCAATGACTCAATTATACCACTAAATTCACTTAAATACAAGCATTACTTTCATAAAAAAAAACATGGCAGAATGTGTTGGAACGTGCCTTTAATAACAGGAGCTTTAAAGTAATTAATTCATTATGGGGATATATATTGATTAAAGAGTTGTTTATTTTCAACAAATAACCTTAAGGATGAAGCCAACAATGCGACTACTATGCACTTTATGAAAAACTGAGGACATTTACATTCATTGCAAATTGCACGATCTTAGTGGCAAATCACGTCGACCATACCCACCAATTCGTAATCCAATTTCAAATGCTCAGAAACCCTATTAGCGAACAAACAATGTTTTTTAAGGCCATTAACTTGGAGCTCCAAGGTCAGTTGGATCTTAGATTGATGCCAGTTCAAATCTCGAAGTCAAAATCGCAAAGTTCAAGTTTGCGAAATGTCGAGTTCTTATACTCAACAAGGAATCGATATACACAGGTTCTCCTGCATATTTTCACGGGACCCAATTCTATTGTGTATTGTAGTTAAAATTAATTTCCAAGATCAGTTCAAGTCTGCGAAATGAGGAGTTCTTGTGCCCGACAAGGAATCGGTGTCCTTACGTTCTCCTGCATACTTTCACGATATCCAATTCCAAATACTCCAAAACCCAAACATCAAACAAACGGTGTGTTTATTGATTTTGAGCTGCGAGGTTAGTTGGATTTTATACAGATGCCGGCTCAAATTCCGAAGCAAAATCGCAAAATTTAAGTCTGCAAAATGCCGAGTTCCTCGGATTCTCCTGCACAATTCCAAATACTCTGAAACCCATTTAGCGAACAAACGGCATCATTTAAGCTCCGAGGTTAGTTGGTTTTTATAAAGATGCCGGACTAAAGTCTGTGAAATTCCGAGTTTTTATACTCGAAAAGGAATCGATTTCCTCAGGTTTTCCTGCAAACTTTCACAGAATCCAATTCCAAACACTTCGAAACCCAATCAGAGAAAAAACGGTGTGGTCATTTACTTTGAGCTCCAAGGTCAGTTGGATCATGAAGCCCGACAGAATGACAGATGTTTTCATCGATCTGGCATTTTTCAACATACAGGTGTTGGCTGTCATCTCGAATTTGACCACCCAACGTACAAGAGTCGACATTGAACGGCACCCATTTTCTGATATATATGGTTGCATATTTTGACCTAATGAACACCCAATTTGTTAACAAAGTTTTTTCATTTGAACGTGTCGTTCAATCGGAGATAATAAACAACAGATTTCACAAACGCCACATAAATAGCATGACAACCAGAGACCTTTAACATCAGCCCTTTAAAACTGCTCCAATAAAAAGATGCTAGTCTTGAAACATTCCTTTTGATGTCTGTTGTTCACTCATTAAAAGTAGCAATCGCTTGTAGTCACACAAATGTGCACAAAAACGTGCACATTATTTTCATTTGTCAATTTAACACCATTAAATACATACTTAACCTCACAATTACTATATAAAAAGGTAATATTAAAAGTCTTTAAAACAAATTCTTTTATGAGTTTAAAAGTAACCTGGAAGAGCATTTGAATTGACGAATCTTTTACGACTTTCTACACTTAACTTAAAATAGATAATACGGGAAATTTCGCTTTTGATAAGATTTTCTAGATTTTTTAATTTCAAACCTTAAAAAATATCTCCAATTCCTTTTAAGGGCCTAGGACATTAAAAAAAAGTTTGTTTATTTTGAGGAATACCTAACTTTCTTGCCTGCCTTCGTATATTTACATATTACATTCATACATATTCATGTTTAATGTTTGCTTATACTTATGTATATGAAAAAGGAAATTTATACAATAAACCCATAATTGTTTACAGACGCAATTACTTTGTTTTAATGATTCTGAAAGTTTTTTCCCACCACATTTACTTTCACGCACATGTATATTTTATATGCATATAGATACTGACTGACACCCGCTTACTCACTCTAAAATAATTGTATTTTTTTTTTTTTTTTGTAATTTTTACAGAATTACCTGAAATACTGATGGCGCCACAAAATCAAACAATTAAAGTTGGTAAGAGCTTTGTATTGGAATGTGATGCGGACGGTAATCCGATACCAACCATAACGTGGCAATTTAATGGTGTAGCAATTGCGACCAACGAGCATCTGGTATTGGAAAATGAAAACACCGAATTGATAGTAAATAAAGCTCAAGAATCTGATACAGGTAAAGTAAAATATTTTATAATAGCCTATCAACCCACCCAGCCAATGTTATACAGAATGTTTAATAAGCAAACTAACAACAACAGCAGCAACAGAAATAAAATTGAAATTGAATGAGAATATTAAATGAGTAAATATCGTCCGCGATAAAAAACACACACACAATCACCAGCAGCATAAAAAATAATACAAACAAAAAAGAAACAAACTAAAATTTCTTTTCATTAAACATTTTTAAATCAAAATATTTTTTCTCTCTTTTCATTTTATTTGACTTTATATAGGCATCTACACCTGCATTGCAGAAAATGAAAATGGTCAGGTAACAGCCTCAGCTAAAATCACAGTGGAAAGAACACGTAGTGCACCACATTTGATTATTGAACCTTATGATCTAGAGGCTTTCACAGGCACTTCCATTGAGTTGCCATGTAAACCAGATGAGACGGAAGGAATACAGGTGAGTGTGATTGACATTTATTAAAAATGTCCATAAAAGGAAAGGTCAGAATAAGTAAGAAAATTGAGATTATCATTTAATTTATTTTAACGTTGTTTAATATTTTAATAGCTGATTATAATTTTTGTTTATTCTTTCTTCTTTCTCTTTAATCTTTTTTTAAAGATTATTTGGCGTAAAGATGGTCGCATGATTGATCCAAATGTCTTGCGGAATGATAAATATGAAATTATTGGTACTGGCAGTTTGTTTATTAAAAATGTAACGATTTTGGATAATGGCCGTTATGAGTGTTCAATTAAGAATGAATTTGGACGTGCTACTGCTTCAGCTCTTATTACGATAAGGTAAGGAAATACTTACAACATATATGTATATCTATATATATATATATATATATATATATATATATGTATATCTGTATATATATATATATATGTATATCTATATATATATATATATATATATATATATATATATATAAAAGAGTAACGTTACTAAATTATTGCCGATTCAACATCGCCCAGCCCAAACGGCAGAAAGTAGAGGCATGAATTTTAGACTATAAGTTTGCCTCCCACCGTAGACATCCATTAAGGACGGATTTTTCAAAACTCGAACATTAAAGGAGTGACAATTTTTAAATTTATTGGAATACAATTTGTGCTACATCCTTGGGGGAAAATATACAAAAAGGGGGTAAGAACAGGAAATTACATTTAATGCAAACTCCTTGAAACAATTTTGGCAAAATTTTAAAGATTGGTTGGTTCATTTAGTTAGACAAAATAAGCTATTGGTACGTTATTTGGAACTCAGGTGCAAAAATTTAAATAGAACAAAATTCGGATAAATAGTTATGTACTTTTTTAAAACATAGTTTTTTAAGTAATTAAAGATTAACTAATCGTATGAGTCATATTTGTGGCATGCTAATTTAAACATAGTGAGCATTTTGAAAATTTAAGTTCTAGGGTAGAAAATTGAACTTGTCACTTTTTTGCTTATAATGGCACTATTCTAATATTTTCAATAAATAAACTTACCGGCACAAAAATTACCTAACATAGTATTGAGTGAATTAAGAATCAATGAAAGTGGTGCTTAGTGATTAACTTTTTTCCTCTAATGATGCCAAAGGATGTTTAATGGTACTTTTTTATATATTTTTGAGTTAGAATCCTCAAAAGCAGGACTTACTTTCTCGCACCTATGAACTTATTAACATGAAATTAAACTTATGCGGCTCTAAGTAAATGAGAACAAATATGAAGTAAAGTTTTGGTACTTTTTCGTTCATCTAATGGCACTTTTTTAATTTCCTATTATGTTGAACCTAGAAGCATGAACATAAAGATATATGTTCCTATGTGAGTGAGAATGGTACTTTTTATAATTAACTTAGATTCAATATGGGTGAAAATTCAAAAGCAGGCACTTTGTAGTACTTTTTTATTCTTCTAATGGTACTTGAATCTTTTTTATAATAATTAACCTAGACACCTGAAATTAAAAATATATGGTCCTACTCGTATGCATGTGAGAGTTCCCAAGTAGAGACTTATTGTACTTTTTCGTGTTTCTAATTCATACTTTTTAGCTTTTTCTATAAAAATATAGAAACAGTTGAACTAAAGCCATTGTGAATGTGTGAGAATTCAATATCACGGCTTTATGGTACTTTATGAATACAAACATATTATACGCTAATGAACCTAGAATCATAAAACCTTAAAAATAAACCGTAAAGATGTTAAAATAGGATTGCTTGTTGTTAGATTGTTTGACCTTCGATTTCAGTTCAGTAATGTTATAAGATGCCTTCAGTATATTTGTGTTAAATAGTAGAGTAATTTTTATAGAAACTTTAGCCAAAGAAAGATTATTATAAGTCGGTAGTAAAATACACTACCGATTTCTAATAATTGGGAAAAATTAAAAAATACAAACAAAAACCTAAATAATCTATCAATTTCGATAATTATGCTGTTTTTAATTTACTCGTATTAATATCCCCAAATTTTTATAGTGTTGAAACAAAGGGTCTTGACGACATCCACACAGTGTAGCCAACATTGATTCTATTTGGATATTAAAGACTTCTGATTTCAGGATATGTGGGGAATATTCCTGTGCTTTTTTCTGGCGGACGATTCTTTGTATCAATCTCAGATGGTTTAATCCATAGGAGGGTAATTTAAAAAAATGTTTACCCAAAAAACAGTTATAAAAATTTTAATTTTATTAAAGTAGCCATCGTGCAATTTGGAGCGTATAAATCAGTTATATATCGTATACGGCTCATATTTTACGGGCTTTTAAAGTTGTACACCTCGAGCTTTTTTGTCGAAATGAATAGAGTTCAAGGTTAAATAACTTTTGTGTGCATTATAAGATTTTTATAAAATTGGTATCTATGGAAAGGACTGATAGGATAGGATAGATTGTCTATAGCAGTTAATTCAATTTTACTAACAAATGAATATATTTTTAAGTTTACTGTTACTTTTGTTTATTATTATTATAAAAACAAATAGGAAAGAGTAAAAACAAACAATTTTGATCAAGATCGACTATATAATACCCTTCATGCTTGTGTATAGTTGTCGAGAGAGAGTCTTATATGGGACCTATGGTCAATTGTAGAAAGATCCTTATGAAATGTATTACAATAATTTATGCGTATATGCAAATTATTTATGTACAATTTTATTTCGATATTGGCATTTATGTGAGATTTATGCATGTTTAAGTATTTTTCGTGAATGTGAATTATATGGGAGCCATGATCAATTGTGGACCGATTATGAAATTTAGTGGAGCGATCTATACCTGTACAAAACTTAGTTGTGTTAAATTTTATCTCGGTATTGGTGTTTATGTGAGATTTATGCAATTTCAACTGATTTTCGGGAATGGGAATTATATGGAAATCATGTCCTATTATGGACCAATTGTTGTGAAATTCTGTATGATGATTTATACTTATATACATCTCATATATACATATAATATTATATATTAATGTTAACATTAATATGGAATTTATAAGCGTTTAAGAAATTTTTAGGTAGTGGAACCTACATGAAAGATATGAACAATTATGTACCGTTTACAAAGCTTATATGTGCTGAAAGACACATAAATGCAACATATTTCAGACATTTATATACGTTAAACCTCTATTCCGGGGAAAAATTTGTATGGGGTATAGGTGAAATAATGGACCGAACATGATCAATTTCAGTAGATTTTGCCTTTGTAACCCCATGTATCAGATTTGAGCAAATTATCTTTAAAATCGCGATAATAATTCGGTGGATTTTGTAAAGTGGGCTATAGTGGGTAAAATTTCTGTTAATATGTTCCTCAAGCTTCTAAAATAATATTAAATTATTTTTTTCGGGATCAGGAATGATCAATATTAAATAATGATCTATTATATTAAAATTTGAATAAGTATATCAACATTCCCAAAAATCACTTAATATAGAAAATATGTTAGTTAGCAAAGAAAAAATATTGTTACTGATCCCATTTTGACACTTTTACACTACACTTTGTAAAAAAATAATAAGGATATCCCAAGGATATTTTTCATTTTAGAGGTTGTTGCGCCAGGAAGATAATTAGTTGTTATCACTTTATGATGGAGAAGAATCTCAGTCCTGGAAATGAATAAGTGATTTTTATTATTTCATTTTATCTTTTTTTCGTTTTGGCGTTTTTTTGCTGACTTTTTTTTATCTAAGCGATTTATTTATTTAGTCGCTCTAGCAATTTTTTTACTTCATCGCTTTTTCGTTTTAATGATTTTTTTTATTTTGGCGCTTTTTTATTTGACGTTTTCTCGCTTAAGTGTTTTTTTGGTTTTTTTGGTTTTTTTGGTTTTACTTGCGATTTTCTTTATTTCAGCGTTTTTTTTTTCGTTTTGACGATTTATTTGTCAATATCAATAATAATTACATTCCTCCGAGAAAACGTCAAATAAAAAAGCGGCAAAATGAAAAAAATCATTAAAACGAAAAAGCGATGAAGTAAAAAAATTGCTAGAGCGACTAAATAAATAAATCGCTTAGATAAAAAAAAGTCAGCAAAAAAACGCCAAAACGAAAAAAAGATAAAATGAAAAATCCGCCAAAAAGTAGAAAACGCTAAAAATTAAAAAAATCGCCAAAGCTCAAAAAAATTCAAGACAAAATATGCAAAATCGGTAAAAATTATGGAACGAAAATAAATCATCAAACTGTAAAATAATCAGATTAAAAAAATCACCAAAAACGGATGAGAGTTATTACAGTTACTTGGAGTTTTATTAGCCCTCTTTTCTTTAAAGAATTTTAGAAGAGAGTTTTGGTTACTTTCTTCTTCACGAATTTTGCAGTTTTTTTAGAAAAACTAAAATCTATAATATTTCAAAATTGGTAAAAAATATCTGAAAAGTGTTTATATATTTCACAGATTACAATATCAGTATTTAATTAATTATAATCGCTAAAAGTTTCTACTGATATTGTATACCAAAAATAAATTTTATTTACACTAAACTTTTTTATTTCAACACGATAAGGGTAGCGAAGCATCTTAGGTATAATTGCTCATACAAAAGTATCCATTGTGGCGCTGTATAGCACTTAGTGTCGCCCCACCGAATTCGCATTACGGTTGGCTTACGAACGTTATTTTCAAAGAAGTTTAGAACAGTAATGCAGACGACCAAAAATCCACATCAAATAGCAGGTTTTTATAAATACTTTGACACTTGGTAAGTCTCATATATAGCACTTTTGCATTTTGGTATAGCAAATCATCCAAAAATGCAGCACGAATCTAAAGATAATATAATAATAAAACGCAAGGAATATTTCGATAAGTTGACGCGAGATTTTCTGCTAATCTAACGTTCCTTAGACATATGGTCTTAACAATTAAGTTCTCCATAGGACTTTAACTTTCGCTACATAATTACTTGCTACTTAGACCTTCCGATATGGCAATTAGTTTTTAAAATATTGTAAAATCTCCCTCGTCTAACGTTTACATCATAACAAACAATTAAACTCTATTTAGTAAGCTTTAAATTATTTAAATCATTTACTTAAGCTTATTAAATATTTTATATTAAATACTTCTAAAGCACTTGTAATTAGTTTTTTTTTTTTTTTTTTTTTTTGTTATGACCTCCCCCTCCTATGCTTGGATATCGCAGGAAAACACGTGTCTAAGTGGCAACAAATACTAAATATTTCTATTTGTATTTTTTTTTTTCTTTACATAACTAAATACAACATTTTAACCTTTAAGCACTCATCATATCGCATAACTTTCCTTACCAACGTTTTGCTACACAGTTTATATTGAAAACAAAAATTAATTGCGCTTTTTAAAAAAAAGATTGAAGAGCATCCAATTAAAAATGGCAGCGAAAATTGTTGAAGTACGTACCTGAAAAGAGAGAGAGAAAATAAAAACACGTTTTAATTAATAAAAAATGAAGTTCAATATGAAAATTAAATTGATAATATACAAGTATTTAAATAAAACCAAAAATGGTTTATTATTAAAAGTAATACATACTAACTGACAACAGTTTTTTACCCAATAAAACTTTTTTTTTGTATTTTAAAGAAAAGAAAACAAGAGAGATAACAAGTGAGAACATAATTCTTACACTGGTTGTACACAAAACTTTCTTAATTAATTGTGTAAATAGTTTTTTGTACAAAAAAAAAAAAAAAACTATAACAGTTTTGCATATTAAATGTAATTTAAATGCTTTTCACATACACACACACTCAACCAAGACCGAGACCAAGATAACTAATATTGTCTTGCCTTTATCCTTTCTTTCTCTTGTTTTTTTTTTTTTTTTTTGGTAATTGCTCAAAGGCTAGAGCCATAGCCACAGTCAAGTTAACGAAATAACAAAAAGTGATAACTTTTGCCCAATTCAACTACGATGACATTCTTAAAAAACAACAAGAATAATATTTAAAATACCCAAGAATATAAAACAAAAACCACTAAACTAAGAAAAACTGCAAATTTTCCCATTTGTAGAAAATTGCAAACTAAAAAGCTTTTTGTCTACATTGCCTGTCCCTTTTTTAACATTCTATGCATCAACAAAGGAGACATGAACACAGTCGTGTAGAACGGAAAAAATTAAAGAAAATTTTAAAATTTTCCGTTTCAACAACAACAGAGAAATTATAAAATGCATGATTATGCGGTAAAAAACCCCTATCGAAATGTAAGTGTCGGTTTTGCATACATGAGATTAAAGGCAGACAAGAAATTAAAATATGTTTGTAAAAAGGTTTTAACTGTAATGTTACATAAAGCAATCATGGTTGCGTATGAGTAATATATTTAAATTAAATATCAATCATATGCACACATAGGCTTACTAATGTTCTCTTCTATTTAAAGACCACCTTAAGAAACTGCAAGCAATTTTAGTTTTTTGCAATAAAATTCGATTCATATTAAAACTCGATATTTGAGAGAAAATAATAGTGATCACAAATGAACGTCTTTTTGCCATTTGGAGGCTATTTAAAGAAATTACAGTCAATTTAAATTTTTCGTAATAAAAATCAATTATTAACAGAAAATAATATAAAGTGATTACAGATTAACGTTATTTTTCAGATTAACGTTATTTTGAACATTTAATTTTTTTTAATAAAAATCGATTTTCAATGGAAAATAATAGTAATCACGACATTTAGAGCCAATTGTAGTTTTTATCATAAAAATCGATTTTTGAAGGAAAATAAAAGTCCTTTTGCTATTTGAAACACATTTAAAGAAACTACATCCAATTTTAGTTTATTACCATAAAAATCCATTTTTGAAGAAAAACAAATAAAAGTCGATTTTTAACGGAAAATAATTTAAAGGACAACAGCCAATTTAATTTTTCTTAATTTTGATGGAAAATAAAAGAGATTACAGATTAATGTCCCTTTGCCATTTGGAGGGCATTTAAAGAGACTACTATATAATCTTTAAATGACTTTAATCTGTGATCATTTTTATTTTCCTTAAAATATCGAATTTTAATAAAAAATAGATTTTTAATTTTAGTTTTTATTTATAAAAATCGATTTTTCATAATAAAAAATAAAATCATAATAATGATCTTTTCGCCATTTGGAGCTCATTTATAGAAACAACGGCAAATTTTGTTAATTTTGATGGGAAATAAAAGTGATCATAGATTAACGTCCTTTTGCCATTTGCCATTTAAAGAAACTACAGTCAATTTTAGTTTTTCATAAGAAATTTCTTTTTGTTAGAAAATAAAAGTAATCGCATATTAACGTCCTTTTGCCATTTAAAGATTTTTCAAAATAATATTAAATTTTTGAGGGAAAATTAGACTGATTATAAATAAACATCTTTACGGCATTTGGAGCGCTAGTAATTCGTATAAAAAAATTATATATGTTTTTAAACTTTCACTTAAACTTCCTCTTAGAAACCATTACCTTATATATAAAGTTTTTAATCAGGCCATAAAGACAAAATTACAACTAAAACCCGTATTTAAAATGTTTTCATGCTATATAGATTACAGCAGCATTTTGTCGCTACGAAACAAAAAGAAATATTAATATAGAAAAAAATTTTTTTTGGGAAACAAAAGTGAAAAACAAAAGAAAAAAATTTAATTAACCGCATACGGCAAAAAGTGTTAAAATGTGGTTATTTTATGGTGGTAAAGCACAACCACAAATGCATAAGTAAATAAGAGCAGTACGTTGTATGTCAGCAGAAAAAAAATTAAAGATATTCACATACAAACATCATTACAAACACTCTAACTTACATATGCGGTATCCTAGTTTATATCGGACACATATACTAAACTCTGGAAACAGCAAAGGACTAGTAAATGTGGTTAAAACCTCAATTAATGTTGTGCTATATATTAAATACTTATATTGTATATATTCCTGCGCTTCATAAGCATAAAAGTTAATTTTTTGCTATTTTTCTAAAAATACATTATGGGTTTTATTTTTTGCTTTTTTGTGCTAATTTTTTTCTGCTCTAAAAAAAATAGGAACTTTTCTCATTACGAGTGTATGTAATGCCCTGCTTTGGTTGGTTAGGTTACTGCATAATGCACAATTGCTATATGTTGCATGATTATAAAGAATTTATACGTAAGTATATTGCTGTTTATGTGATGGCATCGAACATTTTTCCAGAAATTTTTATAAATTAGAACTGCTCGAATTAATTTTAGTTCCCAAAAATGCAGTTTTATTATGAAAAGAAAAGCTAAAACTGGCTGCAGTATCTTTAAATGGGCTCAAAATGTCGTCAATCTGTGATCACTTTTATTTTCCCTCAAAAATCGAATTTTAATATGAAAAATTGGTTTTTATTGTGAAATACCAAAATTGGCTGTAGTTTTAAATGGCACTTTTATTTTCTCTCAAAATCGTTTTTAAATATATATATATATATAAAATTGGCAGTATTTTCTTTAAACGAGCACCAAATGACAAAAGGACCTTAGTCTGTGATCACTTTCATTTTTCCTCCAAATCGATTTTTATTATGAAATGGGAGGATATTAATCTGTGATCACTTTTATTTTTCCTCAAAATTTATAACATCTTTTTTTATTATTGAAAATTATAATTGGCTATAGTTTCTTAAGCCGGGCTCCAAATGGCAAATCTGTGATCACTTTTATTTTCTCTCAAAAATTGAATTTTTATTTTGTAAATTTTTTGCAATTGTTTATTATTATGCTAAAACTATATGTATCCTTTTTCTTAAGAACTTAAGGAGTTGCAACAAAAAGTCAACGACAGTAATTTATAATTTATATTGCAAGTTTTTCATTAGCAGAGCTGTCCGTGAAGTAAAGATTTAGGGGGACAAATTTAAACATTTAGAATGTAGTCAAAAAGTTTATTATAACTGAACACTTCTCCAAACAATATCAAACAATGACCAATGAATTTTTAGCTATTCACATAGTAACATACCTCGAAATCAAAATTTTGAGGCTTAGAGTGTATGTTCACACTAGGCCATTTGTCATGAGATCTTTGGAGAGAAAAAAATCTATTAAAAGGATACAAAAACATATCAAGAATTACTGAAGAACAATTTAAGTATGTGTTCGTAAAAATAAAATATGTCGAAAGAAAAATTGTGGCGCCTGAAAGAACTGTTACTTTAACCTTACTCTGAGCAACGCCTCTGATTATAAGTTTTATTTGTAGTTTATTCTCGTAAAAAGGATGTTAGTTTATTACACTATTCTTGTAGATATAAATTATTATTTTTACTGAGTGCTAGTATAAGTTATAAAATATATTTTTGCGGTGTCTGTTAATATTGTAATAATCATAATATACTTGTAGAAAGTAGCAGCAGCAAGTAGAAGAGCAAAAGCACCAACATTTACCACCACAATAACTGCTCATATTTATGCTCGTTTATTATAATGCAGGGCGTCTTTTGTCTCTGCAATCTTGCATCCGTTTCCTTTTATTTTTTTTTTTGTAATTTTTTTTCTCATTGAGGTTTTTGTACATTTTCCTTAATTTTTTACTCTTCAACAACAAAATAAAAGTCAAGAGGGGATTTGCTGTTTCCTTATAGTGCGCATATAAGAGTATGACTTGTATAAACACAGTTGGGATTTTCCTTCATTCAGAAGTATGTATACAACAACAACATTAGAACAATTTAATACGGACATTAATTGTGTAAGGAAATTTATAACCATTAACTAAATAACAATAAAGGAAATTGTTTTAAAATTAATAAAAAAAAAAAATATTCTCTTAATTTCACTTAAGTTATAAAATTAATATTTAATATTGAAAACTTATCCGAATTTAAATGGCCACCATCTATATTTTTTATATGTATAGTAGGATAATTTACTTGCTTTCAATTTCACTAGCCAAATATACTCGTTTTAACATTTCTACATATAGTCTGGCAGACATTTATATATTTATTTCGTGTTATTCTTTAGAGATTTATATATACAAATTGTTGTTAATGTCAAACTCTGATTTATAGTGATAATGACAGTATAAAGTAAACTTAAAAAATAAAAACAACAACAAAAAACATTTATTTTTAAATATTTTTCTTTATGTTAATATCAGGCTGTTTTGTATAATTCTCATACTGATATGACAGATTTCATTTGGTTTTAACTATGGGTGGTAGTTTCCTGAACAAAGATATTGCAAAGATTTAAGGAAATAATGTCTCGTCTAGTATATAAATGTTAAAATTTACAGGCACAAATTTAGTGCACAAATATTTATTATAAATACATTAAAAGATATATAAATTAAATAACTCGAGACCACCATCACTGTTACTGAACTTAAAGTAAATGTACAGTGCTTAGCAAAAATGTTGATGAAATGTAAATTTTTCACTTCAATAAATCAAAATCAATAAATAAAATTGGATTTTTGAAGTAAAATTAAAGTGATCACCAGGGCAACCAAAAGTATGCGAAATCATATTTTTCCTGGGCTACAAATGAACCATATTGTTAATTATTTATCCATTTTAGGTAATTATAAGAATTTTGGCATTGATTTTTTACTGCATATTTTCATCCTTACAGCATATTTTTGCATATTTTGGCCTTAACAGCATATTTTGTCATATTTTTATAGAAAATGATTATATGAGATCATATTTTAGCAATTTAAATTGTATATTTTTGCATATTTTATACTTGACAGCATAATTTGGCATATATTACACTAAAGAGCATAATTATGCATATTTTACACTTAAGAGAAAAATTTTGCATATTATGCACCCAATAGAAATTTTTCATAATTTGTCATTAGCGAAATTTTATTTTTATTGTCACATACGTTTTTCAAATCCGATTCAATAATAATGGTTATATTTTCAAGTGCATATATATATATATATATATATATATATATATATATATATATGTATTGAAAATTTCTAACTAAATCAAATCATGAATAGTACATAATTTAAAATTTATACCGAAAAAATAATATTTTAAGAGCATAGTTTTTAAATTATTTTTGGATTTTAAGAACATATTTTTTTAGAACATATTTTTAATTGCTCTGGTGATCAAAAATTAACGTGCATTTGCCATTTGGAGGCCAAGTAAGAAACCACACTCAATTTTAATTTTTCAAAATAAAAATCTATCTTTTATAATAAAATTAAAAGTAATAGGCTATTGGCCTGGAAGGCTCTTTTTGTATTACAAATAAATAAATAAAATAAATTCAATTTTGAAGGAAAAAAAGTTATCACATTTAAATTAAAAGTGATTTTTAATTATAGATTTTTGAGGGGAAATAAAAGTGATTACAGATTTACGTCCTTCTGCCATTTGGAGTACGTTTAAAAAAAACAGTAGGCGGTTTTCGTTTTTCATAATAAAAAACGATTTTTCATAATAAAATTAAATTTTTTAAGAAAAGTTGAAGTGATCACAAATCATTTAGAGCCTTTTGAAAGAAACTACAGCCGATTTTAGTTTTTCATAATTAAAATCGATTTCTCATAATGAAATTAATTTTTTTAGGGAAAGTAAAAGTGATCAGAGATTAACGTCTTTTTGCTGTTTAGAGAACGTTTAGAGAAACTATAAGCATATAAAAAATCGATTTTTCATAATAAAATTTAATTTAGCCTCCAGAAATTTTGGAATGCTCACACAAACCCATGACTTCAGAACAATTCCAAGCAGAGTTGTCAGATTGTTTTTGAGCCAAATTGTTGAGGAAAATCTAAATGATTACAGATTAACGTACTTTTGCCATTCGGAGCCCGTTTAAAGAAACTACAACCGATTTTATTTTTTCATAACAAAAATCGATTTTTCTCACTAAAAATTTATTTTTGAAGGAAAAAAAGTGACCACATATTAACGTCCTTTTGCCATTCGGAACCCTTTTAAAAAAACTACATGTCTATTTCAGTACTTCATAATAAAAATCGATTTTTAAAGAAAAGTAAAAGTGATCACAGATTAACGTCCTTTTGCCATTTGGAGCCCATTTAAAGAAACTACATTAAATTTTAGTTTTTCATAATAAAAATCGATTTTCCATAATAAAATTCAATTTAGCCTCCAGAAATTTTGGCATGCTCACACAAAACCATGACTTCAGAACAATTCCAAGCAAGAGTTGTCAGATTTTTTTGAACCTCTGTCGCCAAATTGTTAATCAGAAATCGCCAAAAATCGCCAAATTAAAATTTTATTTGGTATTTTAAATACTAAAAAAATGAACTAAAATGTTAAGTGTCGTACAAAATTTAGTACTTAAAATTTCTTATAATTTGTAAATCTAAATTCAGCTTTAACTTAGCCAATGATAATTGCAATAGCTAATGATAACACTGTGTTAATTGAAAATTTTAACAAACTGGACACCCTACTGATAATATTAATTCGAGTATGTTTAATTCAACGGCGACAGCCGTTTTTCGAATTAAACGCTCGATTCGCGATATTTGTGTCTAAACTTAATTATGGAAATAGCGAATTAATTGAAAATATAATAATAGAAATAAAAGGAACATAATTTATGTATATTAAACAATAAATAAATAAATTGAATATATATTCCAACCATAAATTAAATCAGTTTTAGCCCGATTTATATTATATTTTTGTTTGACAAGTTGCTCATTGGTAACACTAGTTAGCCTGCTTAACCAACTATTATTTTGTTTATTATCATTTAAAAATACATTTGATATTAAGAATTCACACAAACCACTTTTAAATTTAAAAACAAAATTTGTATGAAAAATTTTATTTAAAAATTGTTTGTGACTACTGGGGTAAATTATTAAATTTAAGCTAAAAAACTTAATTAATTTTTTAGCCTTTCAAAATGAAATATCTCAAAAACGAGCGCTTTCAGCGTCGTCGATTTAGTTCAACCTAATGGGTGCCCACATTGTTAAAAGAATTAGGCTCATTTTCGAGCACAGTGTAATTAAATAAAAAAAACAACTTAAAGTACACTTTTCTGGTCATCAACTTTTAAAAATTATAAGATTTTATTTTATTTTTTAAAAGAATATTTCTAACATTACATAACAACATTGGTCCTATTAAACTTATAATTTGTTTCAAAGAATTTAATTTATTCATGAACGTTTATTTAAATGTGACCGAAATCATTAATATCCTTAATATATTTGAAAGATGATGGAAAACAAATTATCAAACATTTAATATTTAAATACTGTAAAATATATTTTTTGGGGATAAAATATCGTAAACTTAGTTGAAGCTACCTACAAATTAAGGTTCTTCAGATATATCTATCTGAAAAATACTAAAAATAGTCCATTTATAATAAGAACTTATTAGTTTTTCTCCACAATCAAATTTTAAAAATTAGCCAAACAAATCGCCACCATGTCGGCAAATGGAAAATTCAGTCGCCAAATGCAATTAAAAATCGCCACGTTTGGCGAAAAATCGCCACATCTGACAGCCCTGATTCCAAGTATTTCTGTAGATATATCTTCATCTAAACTTAGTCATCTAGATCAGAACACCGGGGGAGGACATTAATAGACACTGAATCTACCTGATTTTTTTTTTCAATCTAAATGAATGCCTTTTAAACTTAAATATTAAATTTTTTCTTTCTTTTAACAAAACTTTAAATGAAACATTTATCTCTTTAAACTGTTCATTGACCAATAAAATAAATTTTAATAGACAATTTTAAATTTGTGAAAACCCAACCTGATAATGGCAACTGCAGCAGATGTATTGTGTATAAAAAGTATTTAAACTATATAGACATTGTTATTGTTTAATTAAGTATAAATTAAAGTGTGGTAACTAAACTATGTATACTATCTATGTATCTATACGTTTACCAACAACAATGACTATAGTTATAGTTAACTTAAGCCTTTTTTTGTTATAGACCAACAATATTGTTTAAATTGTGGATATAAACAATGGCAGCATATAAAGAGTATATTTAAATATTTACATAAAGTTTAGCTAAATCTTTCTATTGTTATTTTCTTTGTTAAGTCAAAATTTAATTTGAATAATAAACCTTTAACATTTTATTTTTTATTTACAGAAATAATGAAAATCTAGCTCCAGGAGACCGTTATGTACGCATTGCTTTTGAGGAGGCGGCCAAGGAAATTGATATGGCTATTAATAATACCATCGATATGCTGTTCACAAATCGCAATCGTACTAAGGCAAATGGCCAAAGAGCACCACCCAATTATGGGGATTTGTTGAGAGTATTCCGTTTCCCTACGGGTGAGGCCAGACAATTGGCCAGAGCAGCAGAAATTTACGAAAGAACTTTAGTTAATATTAGGAAACATGTGTTGAAGGGCGATAATTTGACTATTGAAAGTGACCAATATAAATTTAAGGATCTTTTGTCTAGAGAACACTTACATTTAGTAGCAGAACTCTCGGGTTGTATGGAACATCGTGAAACTCCGAATTGTACAGATATGTGTTTCCATTCAAAATATCGCACTTTGGATGGTACTTGCAATAATTTATTACATCCCACTTGGGGTGCTTCATTAACTTCCTTTAGACGTATAGAGAAACCAATATATGAAAATGGTTTCAGCATGCCTATAGGTTGGACAAAGAATAAACTTTACGCTGGCTTCCCTAAACCTAGTTCACGGTTGGTTTCTACTACTTTAATTTCCACTAAAGATATTACACCAGATGATACCATTACCCATATGGTTATGCAATGGGGTCAATTTTTAGATCATGATCTAGATCATGCTATACCATCGGTCAGTTCGGAAAGTTGGGATGGTATTGATTGTAAGAAAACTTGTGAATTTGCACCTCCCTGCTATCCCATTGAAGTGCCACCAAATGATCCACGTATTAAGAACAGACGTTGCATTGATGTAGTACGTTCGAGCAGTATTTGTGGTTCTGGCATGACTTCAGTATTCTTTGACAGTATTCAACATAGAGAACAAATTAATCAATTGACTTCCTATATAGATGCTTCCCAAGTGTATGGTTTTAGTGAACAATTTGCCAACGAATTGAGAAATCTTACTACCGATGATGGTCTTTTACGTGTGGGTGTTCATTTCCCCAATCAACGTGACATGTTGCCTTTTGCTGCTCCTCAGGATGGCATGGATTGTCGTCGTAATTTGGATGAAAATCAAATGAGTTGTTTTGTGGCGGGTGATATTAGAGTTAATGAGCAAGTGGGTTTATTGGCCATGCACACTATTTGGATGCGTGAACATAATCGCATAGCTACTGAATTTAGACATGTTAATCCGCATTGGGATGGTGACACAATTTATTATGAAGCCCGTAAAATTGTAGGAGCTGAAATGCAACACATTACCTATAAACACTGGTTGCCTTTGATTGTAGGAGAGAGTGGCATGACTATGTTGGGTGAATACAAAGGTTATAATCCCAACATTAATCCCAGCATTGCTAATGAATTTGCTACTGCCGCTTTAAGATTTGGTCATACCATTATTAATCCCATATTGCATCGTCTTAACGCTTCCTTTGAACCTATACTCCAGGGTCATTTGCCCTTGCACAAGGCCTTCTTTGCTCCCTGGAGATTGGCCTATGAGGGTGGTGTAGACGCTTTAATGAGAGGCATGTTTGCTATGCCCGCCAAATTGAAAACTCCCGAACAAAATCTAAATACTGAATTAACTGAAAAACTTTTCCAAACGGCTCATGCTGTAGCGTTAGATTTGGCTGCTATAAATATACAAAGAGGTCGTGATCATGGTATTCCCGGTTATAATGTTTACCGTAAATTCTGTAATCTTACGGTAGCTAAAACCTTTGATGATTTGGCCTCAGAAATTATAAGCAAAGATGTAAGAGATAAATTAAAGGAACTTTATGGCCATCCTGACAATGTAGACGTTTGGGTAGGAGGTATTTTAGAAGAACAAGTAGAAGGTGGTAAAGTTGGTCCTCTATTCCAATGTTTGTTGGTGGAACAATTCAGACGCTTACGTGATGGTGATAGATTCTATTATGAAAATCCCAGTGCTTTCTTGCCACAACAATTGGAACAAATTAAACAAGCCAATTTGGGTCGTGTATTATGTGATAATGGTGACAAACTGGAAGAAGTTACCGATAATGTTTTCATTTTACCTAATCTGCAAGGAGGCTATAAAAAATGTGAAGATATACCTGGTATAAATCTTTACTTCTGGCAAGATTGTGGTACCTGCAATAGTTTACCTCCTCTCTTCGATACCTATGTACCACAAACCTATACACGTAGTCGTAACAAGAGGTCTCTAAATATGGAAGAACCTTTACCTGCAACAGAATCTAACAATCATTTAGAAGAACTTTGGGATATTAACGAAGAAAGAGTTGGTGGCCTAGAAGAAGTTGTTAGTAGTTTCCAAAAAGAATTGAAAAAATTACACAAGAAAATTCATAAACTAGAAGAATCCTGTGACAGTACCAGCTCTATCTCTAATACAAAACCCAATAAACGTAATCATTGTGTGGATGAAAATGGCACCACACGTTTAAACAACGAAGTATGGACACCGGACTATTGTACCAAGTGTGAATGTCGAAAGGCCCAGGTTACCTGTACAAAAGAAAAATGTGGTGAAGTTCATTGTTTGCCGGGCGTAGATCCCATAACACCACCTATGGCATGTTGTCCTCATTGTCCACCAAATTTTATTAAAAACTAAATAAAAAAATAATGATTTTATTGAGAACAAAAAGAGATTAAAACATTTTGAAAATGTTTAAAAAATGTAAACATTTTTTTAATTCTGATACACAAATAAATTTCTGAGATTAATTAATTTTATGCACAATAAATTAGTTCAAACCAATTAAACCAAAAACTAAAATTAATTTTAAGATTTAATTTTAACTCTTCTAAGAAAACCAAAAATAAAAACACAAATCAATTAAAAAAACAAAAACACAATGAATGGCCAAACTTAATTAACAACAACAAAAACAAAATGTATCGCATATATGTATACAATTATAGACAACCTTATGTAATAATTAAAATGATAATTATAATAAAAGAAATATACATATAAAATAAAAATTGAGTTTTTCTTTTCTTAGGACTTTTATTTATTAGATATTTTTAATTTATTTAACTAATATAACATTTATTTACTTAAAATCAACATATTTTGTGTGGCTACCTTTGGCAATTATAGAATTATCTTTCTTATGTTTTAGAACACACTCAAGAAATGCAAGTTTTTTACCCGCCTTTAAGAGATTTGCATCAATCAACACATCATCACCTTCTTTGGCCGCCTTAAGATAATCAACACTTATACTAACCGATACCCCCGGATGACAGGGTTTCGACATAAGCGCATAAGTAGTAATCATATCAACTAGAGTGGCGGTAAAACCACCATGTAAACCACCCATACGATTAAGATGTTCCTGACTTACAGTGAACTCAGCTGTACATTTTCCCTCACCGCCACTGGTAATTTTAACCTGTGCATAAAGAAATCGAAAGTATAAAGTAGGAAATAGTTTAAATTAAATGCCTTGGAGCAAAGAAAGCTATTGCAAATGTTAAGTGTTTAGACAAGCAATGAAAATGATGTTGGAATTAATTTTAATTGATTTAATGGAAAATGAAAATGGATTAAAACAAAAAAAATAAAATAGAATTTAAGAATAAAAGCATTTAGATTTAAATTTAAAGCAATATTTTCAAATTATAAACCTTTGTGATTAGCAAGAAATAAAGAGCTATGGAAACCTAATAAAATATTTCGTTTATTTTAGATATTAATAATTTAATTTCAAATCAGATGTTAGACAAAGGAACAACTTTTTAGGGATGTTATTTAAAGTTCTTATTATAACAAAAATGAAGAATTACTATAAATATAGAATCAAAAAGTAAGGACCCATAAATATCATTAGTTTTTACTGCCGATGCAAATCCACTGTTGCAAAGGTTGCAAATTCCTTAAATAAATAACATTGTTGCTAACGTAATGCATCAACCATTTTTATGATTAGTATTTTGTGTATATAATTGCGAATAATTTACTTTGCATTTTCGATCATCTAACTATTGTAACATTAGCGCCGCACAGTGGGTCCAATTGCAAAAACTTTGGTAATAAATTGGTATCTTTTAAATGAATTGAAATGTATGGGAAAGTTGTAGGGGAGGACTGTAATAATACAATATAAGCTACAGGGTGTTATAATTGACCAGCTCGAGTATGTAAAAGTAAATTCTACAAATCAAGTCTGCTTTCAAAAATTTTATATGTATTTCTTACCTAAGTTATCTTTTACAGTAAAAAAGATAATTATGTTTGAATTTTAGATTTTTTGCCTCGACTTTATTTCGGTTTTCGGGAATAAGTCCTGAGGTATATGAGAGAATTTTTCTTTTTAATATTCTGTAATTTCTAATACATTCCGAAATAATATATTTTTATTCGTTTAATCGTAAAAAATGTTCAAAATCAAATCTCTGAAATTAGTATGAAAAATTACTATTTTTCTTTTTTCTCAAAGTTTTGGTGATAAAAAAATTTTGTTCTATACATATTTGAAAAGAGAAGGCTTCATAAATGGATAATAAAGGAATTTTAAATTGATTTAGATTTGTACCCTACATCCAGCATTGGTCGAACATGGTGAATTTTAGAAAAAAAGTAATGTAACGATTAATAAAAAAAAAAATGTCACGCAATCTTTTTTTAAATTTATAAATGCTGTAAAATTAAAAATATATTTAGATCGATTAGGCACTTAACTGCTTTCTGCCTGACCAAAAACGAATACAGAAGCGTAGATTTTTTGAAAAAAAAAAAACAACTTAAAAAAAAACATTTTTTAAATGGCAAAAAAAGACATATTAGCATTTTATTTTTTCCATTATTTCTTATGTATTGTATAAAATAAATATCAATGTTTCACTATATATATATATATATATATATATATATATATATATATATATATATATATATATATATATATATATATATAATGTTAATCAATTAAAAAAAAGATTCGCGCGGGAATCTTTTTTTTAATTGATAAACATCAATTTTTTTCTAAAATTCTTAATTTTCGACCTATGGCGGATGAAGGGCTCAAATCTAAATCAATTTCAAATATCTTTGTTACCATTTATTCTATTGCATTAACCTTTTAAAGGTTATATAAAGAGTTGTCTCATCCTTCGCATAGCCCCAAAAGTTGCTGAAATAAACATTTAAATGGTTTACTTGCATGTTTATCGGTCATCAAAAGTCGTGTAAAAAATTGTATCAGCCTCCAAATATCCTTGATTTTAAAGGAATCTATTTTAGTTAATACTAGAGAATTTCTTTGAAAATGGACGCTGATTTCTGAACTAATCAAACAGAACACAATGGGGACAGTCGCAAAATAAATGTTAATAAATTTAGGTCTTCTATACTACTGGACCGATCTTTATTAAACTTAGAACATCGATAGAGGAGGACGTAGACTTTCATAATATTGTTTGTTAAATTTTTAATTAAAGCACATATCGGAGCTTTTACAATTTAAACCGATTTTAAAAGTTTAAAATTTCTGAATTCTTTCAAGAAAAAAATTTTCCTTGCTCTTCCATATTATCTCCTATGATTTTAAAAAATTTTGTTCAAATATTTAATTTTTTTTTTTTTTTTTTTTTGCTTCTCAAGTTTAGAAAAAAATCAAATTGGAGATAATTTTCTGAATGACGCTAAAAAATTATTGAAGTAAAAATTTTCAAATAGGTCTCATAAGTCACAAAAAAGTTAAAAAGTTCAATTTAAAAATATTCAATGTTTTTCGAGATTTCCTGAAAGGGTAGAACTTAGGAAAGCATGTAAGTGAAACTTTGTAAAATTTGTAATATACAATATATTTTTAGAATCTGCTGGAAAATTTAAAAATATGTACCTATGTATATTTTAAATAATAAAATTTTTAATCTTAAAGAATACGTAAAAAATATATAGATTTGCTTGAATTTTACGTTTCTGAATTGTTCATAAATTACTTTTGAACGTGTACAAAAATTATTTTTTGATACTTATAACCGGACACAAATATGGCAAACATTAATTAAATAATTAATTGAATAAATCAATAGACGCTGCAAAAACAACTGATTAAGAAACACGCAACCGAAAGGCTTTAAGTTAAATTTGGAAGTATTTTTTATTTACATTTATGTTAAATAAAATAATACTTTTTAAATATATAATGTTTTCAGCATACCCCTTTACTTTTAACATTATAAGCATTATAACTAAATTATAACTAAATTACGATGGGTATTAAAAGGTAAGTATTATTAATTCAGTTATTATTATTATTAATATTATTATTATTATTATTATTGTTATTATTATTATTATTATTATTATTATCATTATCATCGTTATCATCGTTATCATTATTATCATTATTATTATTAGAATTAGTATTAGTATTAGTATTAGTATTAGTATTAGTATTAGTATTAGTATTAGTATTAGTATTAGTATTAGTATTAGTATTAGTATTAGTATTAGTATTAGTATTAGTATTAGTATTAGTATTAGTATTAGTATTAGTATTAGTATTAGTATTAGTATTAGTATTAGTATTAGTATTAGTATTAGTATTAGTATTAGTATTAGTATTAGTATTAGTATTAGTATTAGTATTAGTATTAGTATTAGTATTAGTATTAGTATTAGTATTAGTATTAGTATTAGTATTAGTATTAGTATTAGTATTAGTATTAGTATTAGTATTAGTATTAGTATTAGTATTAGTATTAGTATTAGTATTAGTATTAGTATTAGTATTAGTATTAGTATTAGTATTAGTATTAGTATTAGTATTAGTATTAGTATTAGTATTAGTATTAGTATTAGTATTAGTATTAGTATTAGTATTAGTATTAGTATTAGTATTAGTATTAGTATTAGTATTAGTATTAGTATTAGTATTAGTATTAGTATTAGTATTAGTATTAGTATTAGTATTAGTATTAGTATTAGTATTAGTATTAGTATTAGTATTAGTATTAGTATTAGTATTAGTATTAGTATTAGTATTAGTATTAGTATTAGTATTAGTATTAGTATTAGTATTAGTATTAGTATTAGTATTAGTATTAGTATTAGTATTAGTATTAGTATTAGTATTAGTATTAGTATTAGTATTAGTATTAGTATTAGTATTAGTATTAGTATTAGTATTAGTATTAGTATTAGTATTAGTATTAGTATTAGTATTAGTATTAGTATTAGTATTAGTATTAGTATTAGTATTAGTATTAGTATTAGTATTAGTATTAGTATTAGTATTAGTATTAGTATTAGTATTAGTATTAGTATTAGTATTAGTATTAGTATTAGTATTAGTATTAGTATTAGTATTAGTATTAGTATTAGTATTAGTATTAGTATTAGTATTAGTATTAGTATTAGTATTAGTATTAGTATTAGTATTAGTATTAGTATTAGTATTAGTATTAGTATTAGTATTAGTATTAGTATTAGTATTAGTATTAGTATTAGTATTAGTATTAGTATTAGTATTAGTATTAGTATTAGTATTAGTATTAGTATTAGTATTAGTATTAGTATTAGTATTAGTATTAGTATTAGTATTAGTATTAGTATTAGTATTAGTATTAGTATTAGTATTAGTATTAGTATTAGTATTAGTATTAGTATTAGTATTAGTATTAGTATTAGTATTAGTATTAGTATTAGTATTAGTATTAGTATTAGTATTAGTATTAGTATTAGTATTAGTATTAGTATTAGTATTAGTATTAGTATTAGTATTAGTATTAGTATTAGTATTAGTATTAGTATTAGTATTAGTATTAGTATTAGTATTAGTATTAGTATTAGTATTAGTATTAGTATTAGTATTAGTATTAGTATTAGTATTAGTATTAGTATTAGTATTAGTATTAGTATTAGTATTAGTATTAGTATTAGTATTAGTATTAGTATTAGTATTAGTATTAGTATTAGTATTAGTATTAGTATTAGTATTAGTATTAGTATTAGTATTAGTATTAGTATTAGTATTAGTATTAGTATTAGTATTAGTATTAGTATTAGTATTAGTATTAGTATTAGTATTAGTATTAGTATTAGTATTAGTATTAGTATTAGTATTAGTATTAGTATTAGTATTAGTATTAGTATTAGTATTAGTATTAGTATTAGTATTAGTATTAGTATTAGTATTAGTATTAGTATTAGTATTAGTATTAGTATTAGTATTAGTATTAGTATTAGTATTAGTATTAGTATTAGTATTAGTATTAGTATTAGTATTAGTATTAGTATTAGTATTAGTATTAGTATTAGTATTAGTATTAGTATTAGTATTAGTATTAGTATTAGTATTAGTATTAGTATTAGTATTAGTATTAGTATTAGTATTAGTATTAGTATTAGTATTAGTATTAGTATTAGTATTAGTATTAGTATTAGTATTAGTATTAGTATTAGTATTAGTATTAGTATTAGTATTAGTATTAGTATTAGTATTAGTATTAGTATTAGTATTAGTATTAGTATTAGTATTAGTATTAGTATTAGTATTAGTATTAGTATTAGTATTAGTATTAGTATTAGTATTAGTATTAGTATTAGTATTAGTATTAGTATTAGTATTAGTATTAGTATTAGTATTAGTATTAGTATTAGTATTAGTATTAGTATTAGTATTAGTATTAGTATTAGTATTAGTATTAGTATTAGTATTAGTATTAGTATTAGTATTAGTATTAGTAATAGTATTAGTATTAGTATTAGTATTAGTATTAGTATTAGTATTAGTATTAGTATTAGTATTAGTATTAGTATTAGTATTAGTATTAGTATTAGTATTAGTATTATTATTATTATCATTATTATCATTATTATCATTATTATCATTATTATCATTATTATCATTATTATCATTATTATCATTATTATCATTATTGTCATTATTATCATTATTATCATTATTATCATTATTATCATTATTATTATTATCTTTTTTATCATTATTATCATTATTGTCATTATTATCATTATTATCAGTATTATCATTATTATCATTATTATCTTTATTATCATTATTATCATTATTATCATTATTATCATTATTATCATTATTATCATTATTATCATTATTATCATTATTATCATTATTATCATTATTATCATTATTATCATTATTATCATTATTATCATTATTATCATTATTATCATTATTATCATTATTATCATTATTATCGTTATTATCATTATTATCATTATTATCATTATTATCATTATTATCATTATTATCATTATTATCATTATTATCATTATTATCATTATTATCATTATTATCATTATTATCATTATTATCATTATTATCGTTATTATCATTATTATCATTATTATCATTATTATCATTATTATCATTATTATCATTATTATCATTATTATCATTATTATCATTATTATCATTATTATCATTATTATCATTATTATCATTATTATCATTATTATCATTATTATCATTATTATCATTATTATCATTATTATCATTATTATCATTATTATCATTATTATCATTATTATCATTATTATCATTATTATCATTATTATCATTATTATCATTATTATCATTATTATCATTATTATCATTATTATCATTATTATCATTATTATCATTATTATCATTATTATCATTATTATCATTATTATCAGTATTACCATTATTATCATTATTATCTTTATTATCATTATTATCATTATTATCATTATTATCTTTATTATCATTATTATCATTATTATCATTATTATCATTATTATCATTATTATCATTATTATCAGTATTATCAGTATTATCATTACTATCATTATCATTACTATTATTATTATTATTATTATTATCATTATTATCATTATTATTATTATTATTATTATTATTATTATTATTATTATTATTATCATTATTATCATTATTATTATTATTATTATTA
Source organism: Protocalliphora azurea (assembly GCA_932274085.1). Classification (NCBI taxonomy): domain Eukaryota; kingdom Metazoa; phylum Arthropoda; class Insecta; order Diptera; family Calliphoridae; genus Protocalliphora; species Protocalliphora azurea. The sequence goes on along the minus strand of OW026522.1, from coordinate 132,881,078 downwards.
TCATTATTATTATTATTATTATTATTATTATTATTATTATTATTATTATTATTATTATCATTATTATCATTATTATTATTATTATTATTATTATTATTATTATTATTATCATTATTATTATTATTATCATTATTATCATTATTATCATTATTATCATTATTATCATTATTATCATTATTATCATTATTATCATTATTATCATTATTATCATTATTATCATTATTATCATTATTATCATTATTATCATTATTATCATTATTATCATTATTATCATTATTATCATTATTATCATTATTATCATTATTATCATTATTATCATTATTATCATTATTATCATTATTATCATTATTACCATTATTATCTTTATTATCATTATTATCATTATTATCATTATTATCTTTATTATCATTATTATCATTATTATCATTATTATCATTATTATCATTATTATCAGTATTATCAGTATTATCATTACTATCATTATCATTACTATTATTATTATTATTATTATTATCATTATTATCATTATTATTATTATTATTATTATTATTATTATTATCATTATTATCATTATTATTATTATTATTATTATTATCATTATTATCATTATTATTATTATTATTATTATTATTATTATTATTATTATTATCATTATTATCATTATTATTATTATTATTATTATCATTATCATTATTATTATTATTATTATTATTATTATTATTATTATCATTATTATCATTATTATTATTATTATTATTATTATTATTATTATTATTATTATTATCATTATTATCATTATTATTATTATTATTATTATTATTATCATTATTATCATTATTATTAGTATTATTATTATTATTATTATTATTATTATCATTATTATCATTACTATCATTATTATCATTATTATTATTATTACTATTATAAAATTCAATATTTATTATAATTAAGAAAGGGAAAAAAATAAAATTCAGAACTAAAAAATTTTAAATAAAAATATAAAAAGTGGCTAAACAACCATGATTTGTATTTTTATATAAATTCTATAAATTATTAAAAAGTAAAATAGGCAATAATATTACCCTTAAAATGATATATGACAGGTTTAAGTTAGCAACTTGTCAAATAAATAAATAAATCTTTATTCCATTAAATCATGTTGTGATTGCTATTTTTCTGTAGTAAAAAGAGGATTTTTATTTAAAAAATTATATAAAACAAATAAAAATACTGTCCAAAGTGCTAATAACAAATCTTTTTATTAAAATATTGTAAGTATTTAACAAATTTTTTATTCCGCCAATTCCACTTTAAATATTAAAAAAGTCTTAAACGTACGCTATTTCATTTGAAATTAAATCCATTTACATTTAAAAAATAAAAACTTTCTCCTCATTTGAATCACTCTGTTCTATAAACAAAAAAAAAACAAAAGAAAAACAGCTGACTCTCCGCATGCATCTCAACCAGCTGGCAACCATTTTTTGTTGTTATGAGAAATGATTATGCTAATAAAAATTTCATGTAATTTGACTTACCTTTTCTAAATGTTTTTCAAATCCTGTTGAACTTTTTATAATATCTGTTATATGTTTTATAAATTCTGCACCTTTTTTACGCGTACCCATCACTATTTTATATAATATAAAAGAAAATTTAGGCTATTAAAATCAAAACACTTTTATTTACACTATTACGAAATCGACCGCACCGAGAGAAAGTGAATATGAAACTGAACTAGTGTTACCAGATGTAAAGATTAATTTTATTTTTGAAGGTTTTTTAGACCTTGGGAAGTTTTGAAGATTTTTAATGCAAAAATGAGTTTTTTGAAAAGTAGTTGTTAAGTAATTTTTGATCGAATTAAAATTATTTCCCTAACAAAGATACAGCTCTGAGTAAATAAACATAATTCACATCGTTCTTTTGGTCATTACATAGTGTCTATATTAGGCAATTTTTTTATCAAGACATGTCAAATCAATGCGAATTTGTGCAAGGTTAAAACAATTGCACAAAAACAACAATAAGAAGAATTCATTAATTTTTTCATATATATAGTTTGACATCATAACAGACAAAAATAGTAATCAGTAAATTTAAAAAAAAAAATCTATTGCTTTCTTGATCCACAAAAAAGAGGAATGAAAAGAACACAGGAGGCCATAAGAGATTTTTTTCGATCAGAAAGTTAAAAACAAACCTTGATTAAAAAAGTTAATCTGAGTATAGAGAAAATGTGAAAAGTGAGAAAGGAAATGAAATTTGTTTATGGAACATGTGATAAAAAATTATAATTTTTATGTAGTGGTTTAATTTTAAAATTTTTTTCTGATACAATTTTGCTTTGAAATTAAATTTTTAACCATAGAAATTATATACATATATTGTGACGAAAAGGTTTTTTCTTCCACAAATAAGATTTTTTTAAGAGCAAATGTAAGGTTTTTAAAAATAATAGATGGCAACACTGAACTGAAAACAAAATGGAGTATGTTCAAAAGAATGGTAATGCCAGATTTTTTTTTTATTGTTGAGATATACCGTTTCAAATTTTATATAAAGGGTGTGTGTAAAACAGTAGAAAGTTCTATAGTAAGAAAAATTATTATTTCGCTGTGTGAAACGAAAGCTTTGTAAATTATAGACAATATTTAAATTTTATTATTAAAAAATGTGTGAAAATTTAATATGAAGAATTTTACAGAATCTAATCAAAATAGTTGAAAATAAACACTATTCTTTTAAAAATTTTCTTCAATTGAAATTTTTCTATAAATATTAAAACGTAAAAATTTGTTTTCATTTGTCAAAATTTTTATTGGAACGATGGTCTAGTAAAATAACTATCCAAATTTTACTAACGAGCATACTTTTCTATCGTTTCACACAGGCCCATAGAAAATAAAGAAAAAAAAAGCAAAATAATTGTTCCAAAAAATTTGGATAAAAATATGTAAAATTTAAACACAAGTTTCTTTTTTTGTATTCACCCAACATCAAAAATTAATTTCATCATATAAGAAATTTAAAAACACATGGATTTAATGTATTCATGTCAATTTTCCTAACCTAGTGTCTACATTAGGCAAATTTATATCAAAACAAACGTCAAAATCAATGCGAATATATACAAGGTAACCTTAGTTAAACAGCTGATTATTATTTTGGTTGTTACAGTTGTCAAACTGCATATATAAAAAACAATAATGAATACGCCATATTGTTGTTTTTGTGCAACTTTTGCCACCTTCCACAAATTCGCTTTAAGTTTGACGTTTGTCTTGATAAAAAAAATCTCAAAATTCAACTATGTTTGTTAATTTCAAATTTTTCCAACTTAAGGCAGATAGACGTTTGTTCATTTCAAAAATCTAATTTTATAATGAAAAACTAAAATTGGCTATAGTTTCTTTAAATGAGCTCCAAATGTCTAAAGGACGTTAATCTGTGATCTTTTCTTATTTTACTTCAAAAATCTAATTTTATTATGAAAAATCAATTTTTATTATGAAAAACTAAAATTGTCTATAATTTCTTTAAACGGGTCCCAAACGACAAAAGGACGTTAATATGTGATCATTTTTATTTTCTTTCAAAAACCGAATTTTATTATGAAAAACTAAAGTTGTCTGTAGTTTCTTTAAACGGGCTCCAAATGAACAAAATACGTTAATATGTGGTCACTTTTATTTTCGTTCAAAAATCAAATTTTATTTTGAAAACTCGATTTTTATAATGAAAAATTAAAATTGGCTGTAGTTTTTTTAAATGGGCTCCAAAGAAGAAAGGTTAACGTCCCTTTCCCTTTTGGATCATTTTTATTTCCTATTAAAGCCCAAATTTTACTACATATGAAAAACTGTAATAATTGGCTATATTTTCTTTAAATGGGCTCCAAACGGCAAAAAATCGGTAATAACCTATAATAACGTTTTTTATTATGAAGCTGAAATTTTAGAAAATTCATTTATCCCTAATAAAAATAAAAATTTATCCATAGAGTTCGAAATTTCAAAATTGCTTTAGCATTTTTTTTTATGTAAAGTTTGAAAATTCAAAATTATTTAAATTTGTCTAACTAAACTCAAATAGAACGTTGTGCTTTACTGCAAAAAAAAAATTAAGAGTTCGGCTCTTGTAAAATTCAAAATTAGGAAGGTAAGATAATAAATACAAAGACAAATTTTTTATAACGTTCAGGCGAAATTAACAAATTTTTGTTAAGTAAAAAAAATCAAATGTAATTTCAAAATTTTCTAACGTAACTAAAACTTTTAAAAATCAATCATTAATTGCATTAATTTTTATTATATTTAAACGATTCAAAAAAATGTAATGTTTTGATAAATTGAAAAATAAAATTATAAAATAGTTCTTAAATTTTAAAGTAATTATCTTAGGTTTGTTATTAAAAATAAAAAATAAATAAAAGGAAAATATTTATACTTCAGTGCTTTACAATTTTATATAACATGATAAAGCAGTTCATAAAACAACACTGCCTCCTTCACATAGAAAAGCTGCGAACTGTGAAATTCAACAGAAAATACAACACTGTGCTCCTTTCAAAATTCAATTGATCGCCATTTTACCGCGTCTATTATTTGTCAAACATGTTTGTTCGAAAATAACTGATGAAGAATATACGAATTTTTTGGAGAAAAGTCTAATAAAACCACAAATTTTGAAAGCTTAAAGAAAAAATAAAGTGATTAAGCAAAATTTTAATTAAACAAAGATTATGAAATCCACGTAAGTAATACCAAAAATACAACTAAAGAGTGCAAGTTTCAAAAGAAAACAATTACAGAGCCAGGACTCCGATGAGAGCCATGAGAACGCAACACCAACAGAAAGACACACGCTTACGTACACAGCTATCGCAAGAAAATGTTAGCAATGAAAATTCCCCAACCAAACAAAAAGATCCTGTTCATGTGTTCTGTCGTGTACGACCCTTACCTTCTGACGGTGATTTATCATGTGTAAAAGTAAAAAATTCCACTACCATTGTCCTTACATCACCGGAACATGCCTTGGGCTGTAAACAGGGTACTTCAAAAGAAACTCAATACATATTCAAACATGTTTTTGAGGCAAATGCTACACAGCAAGATATTTTTTCGGGCGTAGCTCAACCCTTAGTGGAAAATTTAATACGAGGACGTAATAGTTTATTGTTTACCTATGGTGTCACTGGCAGTGGTAAAACCTATACAATGACGGGTGATACTAGACATCGTGGTATAATGCCCAGATGTTTAGATGTATTGTTTCGTACTATATCAGATTATCAGACTAAAAAATATATATTCAAACCAGATCGTTTAAATGGTTTTGAAATTTTATCAGAAACTGATGCTCTAATGGAGAGACAGCAAGAAATGAATCAACGTTTTGCTGGTAGAGGAGCATTGAGACGTAAAGATTCTGATCCTGAAATTGCATCGCAGGCGTCGTGTGATATGGCTCCTTTACAGGGTATTGATGAAGATAATATGTATGCAGTGTTCATAACTTATGTAGAAGTATACAATAATAGTGTATATGATTTACTGGAAGAGGGAGGGATTCAGAAGTAAGTAAACATAGTTGGTAATTTTAAAAAGTAAAATAATTTATTTTTGTTTAGAACTTTGCAAAGCAAAATTATTCGCGAAGATGCCAGTCATAATATGTTTGTACATGGTGTAACCGAAATTGAAATTAAATCTGTTGAAGAGGCCATCGAAGCCTTTCAAACGGGTCAAAAACGCAAACGTATGGGTCATACTGTTTTAAATGCCGAATCTAGTCGTAGTCATTCTGTCTTTAATATACGTTTGGTACAAGCACCCACCGACTGTCAAGGTGAAAATGTGGTACAAGATAAACGCACCATAACCGTGAGTCAATTGTCTCTAGTAGATTTGGCTGGCAGTGAAAGATCTTCACGCACGAAAAACACTGGAATGCGTTTAAGAGAAGCGGGAAATATTAACAATTCACTAATGACACTTCGTACTTGTTTGGAATATTTAAGAGAAAATCAACAGGGTACGAATGCTGCTTCCAAAAAGGTGCCCTATCGTGATTCGAAAATTACACATCTATTTAAGAATTATTTTGATGGTGAAGGTCAGGTATCAATGATAGTATGTATTAACCCGCGGGCGGAAGACTATGATGAAAATACGGTAAGTTTATTTATTTATTAAGATAGATTAATATTTATGGGATACAATTTTTAGCAAGTAATGAAATTTGCCGAAATGACCCAAGAAGTTCAAATAGCTCGTGCCGCACCCATGAAAACCGATTTAGGTTTAACTCCAGGTCGTCGCAAGGCCAACAAAATGTTTAAGATAGCTGTTAATAATCTTAATGATATGGGCTATAGTGATGCCAAAAAATTAGATCTTGATGTAGGTTTGGTCTATACCTTGGGACCCAACTTTCCAGAATATAAATTAGATGGCCCAGAAGCTGAATCCACTATTCAAGATTTAATGCATTATTTATTGCAACGTATAGAAAAGAGAAAGATTTTAAGTAGTGATTTGGAAACAAGATGTAAGTAGATGCATTACTTATTAGAAAATCTAAAGTTTTAAATTTACTTACGTTTTATAATTGTTTACATATTTTCCCACAGTCGATAACTTTCGTTCACATTTAATGCAAATGGAAAAAGAAAATCTCTCCTTACGCACCGAATTGGCCTCCCTTAAGGCTGTCTACAAACAAGAACGTGATCGTTCTTATGCTTTGGAAAATAAAATTCGTGTTCACGAAAGTTCCATTGATGTACTCAACAATAAATTGAATAATCGTGAGAGGCAAATTGATGATTTAACACGAAAATTAAGAGATCATCAAAATATGCTCAGCCGAAAGGAACAGGAGAAAGAAAATCAAAAGAAGAAATTTGATTCAAAACTTGCTGTAGAAGTGGAAAAACGTGATCGTTTACATGATCTAAAGCACGCTAAATTACAAGATAAAATACGTAGCAAAGATGAAAAACTAAAATTGTTATCCAATATTATACAATCTGATGAAATGGCCGTTAAAATACCAAGATCGAGAAGTTCAGAGAATTTGTCAGATAAGGTAGAGATGCCACAGCCGGCTGAATCGTTGAGAACTGTACCAACGGCCACAGCTACACCGAGGACAGATTTGTACAGTACACCAAGAGTACCAAGGGTAAGTTAAATTCGCTAATAACATGTTTTTATTTTTCACAATTTTTTGCGCTATATAAAGATTTTTGAAAAAAAGAATCTGCAAAAAATTACAAGCAAAAATGTTCTAACCATATTTATAGTAATTTTTACCTGCAACTAATTTAGGAAAATCTGAAAATGGAGAAAGTCTTGAAAGTAAACAGATGTTAAGTGCGTAAAACTACAAAAAGCACAAAATGTTGTATAAATGTCAAATCAGTGTTTTATTTATTCCTTTTTTTTAACATTTAGACAAAATTAAACTACTTTTGTAAAGTTCGAAAATTCGGGATTAATTTGAAACTGTTCTAACGTAACCAAAATGTATAAAAATATATCTTTTATTTTTATAAAATTTTTAGATAAATTAAACGAAGTTTATGTCACAAATGTTAATCTTTATAATATTTTGTCAAAATTAAAAATTGTTTGTAAGGTTCGAAAATTCGAAATTAATTTGATAAATGTATGTTTTTTTTTTTACATTAATGCTAATACACATTTTTATAACATTTAGATAAAATTAAAATATTTTTGTAAAAATTATAGAAATCAATGTTACTATCTTTTTGCATATTAGTTCGAAAATTAGTAGTAATTAACTTCGAATTTCTTTGAGTATTATAATAATTTACTCTCTACACAAGTAATAATTTAAAATCCAAATTTACTTTAACTATTTCCTCCTAGGGCATGGCTGCTGCCAACAGACGTCATCGTCGTTCCCGTTCAGCTGGTGAAAAATGGATTGAACATCGTGCTCCTAATCCCGTTCCCCTCGGTACTGTTCTACAGCCCTATCTTAAAAATCGCAAATCAGTTACAAAGCTACAGGATATGAAAGACTTAACAGGACACAGAGCCAACAAATACATACTAGTATCCCAAGATGCCGATACAGATGGCGACGTAGAAACCAAACTCTTTAAAGGCAATATTATACCAACATGTGGTGGTGGCGCACAAGTTGTTTTCGATGATGTAGAATGTTTGAAACAAAAATCTCCAGTACCTTCACCCAATCGCAAAAGGCCCAGTAATGGTGGTAATGGTGTACTAAGCAATATTGGCACTACAGTATCTGCACTTTCAGCTATAACCAGTATAAATTCTGCCAATGATATAGCCTCACGGTGTAATGTTGGCATTGAGGGACATACCGTTAAACGCACCAAAGTGTAAATGGCTAACAAGACTTATCATAAACTAACTGTCCATTTTTTCTTGACTAGAAATCTATCTCATAATAAATACTAGACTAATATTTTTTTGAAACGTATGTATTTTTTTATTAGTATTTTACTTTTAATATTGTTATTGAATTATAATTCACATTTTTATAGAAATATATATTTTTTTATTTTCCTAATATTTTTCTTCTTTTTGGCTCCCAGTGTTCTTTATTGAAGCTCTGGTCATACTTATTCACTAATGAATTAAAAATATAAATTTTAAATAATGAATTCTTTTTTATTTTAAATGGTGTCATTATCTCTTTCTTAAACTTTTGTTATTATATAGATGTGAATAATCGCTTAATCATTATTAAGGTATTGTAAGATTTACTTACTTGTGTTAAAGAAAACATCATCGTATTAAACCAATTGTTTTGATTGTAAAAGTATTAACTATATATATTTTTTAATATACATATTCAATAATTTGTTCTTAATTCTTGGGATCAGGTTAATATTTAGTAAATAGTTAACAAAGAAACTAAAACAGCTTGATTGAACTACAATTATAAAAATGTGTGTTTTTCTTGAAAGGTGTTAAAATGTGTGGAATGAATTAGGCACTACCGGTTTAAACTGCAGCTAGTTGAGACTTTGAATGACGTCAGAAGGTATTCTAAAGAAAAATAATACAAATGTTCTGTTACCCTGGGAATTGGAAAATGGCTGTTTGTTTCTAGTTCTTCCACAGCCTACAGAGTAGGTTACTAACTATAGATTTGAACATTGGCTTACGGCTTGCTCCAGTTCAACCGAAATTTCGTTTCTTTGTCATTGAAGTATGTACAATGATCAATTAACCCATTTATAGTTTCGAATATCCTAGATTTGATACTTTGTCCTTTTAAAATTTTCAACGCCACCTACTTTAAGATTTGTCTCCTTATCACGATCATGGCCGTCAATTCTGTTCTTTAAGATTCAACAGAAATTCGGTCAGAAACACTACTTTTTAAAAAGAGATAACGAAAAAATTCAACATTTCACCAAAAACCCAAAATTTTACCAAAAAGTTGAAATTTCACAAAAAAAAAAAATCCTTAATTTTGTCAAAAATCCGAAATTAACAGTAAAAATTCCATATATCCAAAAATCCGAAATTTCGACAAAGATTTAAATTTTTGCCAAAAAAATTTTTTTTTTAATTTCATCAAAAATTCAAAATTTTAATTAAAAAATCCGACATTTCATCAAAAATTTGAAATTTTACCAAAAAAAACTCGAAATTTCACTAAATATCCGTAATTTCGTAAAAAAAAAAATCGGAAATTTCACTAAACCTGTAATTTTGTCAAAAATCCGAAATTTCAAAATTCAATATTTTACTGAAAATTCGAAACCACCAAAAATCAGAAATTTTGCCACCAGAAACCCGAAATTTCACTAAAAATTCGAAACTTCACCCAAAAATTCCATTTTATCTAAAATCCAAAATGTTACCAAAAATTCGAAATTTCACCAAAGTCTTCAAATTTAGCCAACAATTCTATTTTCTTCGATTAAATTTTTTTCTCTTAAATACTTTAACAAATGACGCAATTTTGGTCACAGAAAATGCTTAGAAATTTAGAAATCGTAGAAATTTTTTAACGTTTCTCAATTTTTTATTTCTCATCAGATTTCAAAGGTGGTTTATATTCTGAGTTTTATTTTTATATTTCGTCTAAATATATAAAACATAAATAAATTATTTATGTTTTTCGAACCCTAACCAGACATGGATGAATTTTGACAGATAATGTAAATTATTCTGAAATATAGATTTTCATCAAAAAATTAATTTTGAAAATGTCGGTTAAGACATTTCGCGGTTAGGGCTCGATGTGTGTATTCCCAAATTATGCAAGAGTATCGTAAAAGAGACCACAAATTCGCAATAGCTTGTTTAACTTGATCTCTAATTAAATACTTTAGAAATCATTTAAAAATCAAAAACACTTGTAATAGATTATTTTTACAATTCCTGCAATTTTTATTTTATTTATTTATTTATTTTTTTTTGTTGTTGGTTGTTTCTTAATATGTTTGCTGTTGTTCATTATTAACTATAATTGTTGTTATTTTTATTAGGTATATATAATTAATATATTTTTTTCTTGTTAAAAAAAATTAAATTCAATAAATTTAATAAGAAGTCAAGGGAAATTAATCATATTTTCTTTAAGCTAAGATTGTTTAAATTTTCTTTCCCCTACTAATGAAAAATATAGTTATGTTTTTTATTTTTAAATTATACAAAAATTTAAAGATATTTTTAAAGAGAGAAAAAAAAATGGAATAGAAAATAAAAAAATTAATGGTACGTAAATAGATAAATTTTAGGTATTAGGTTTATTTATGTATGTTTTATTAATTATCATTTTTTATATTTTGTATTATTAAAATATATATAGATTAGTTACTAATAAATCAGTCTATAATTAAAAATGTGTTTGTTATATATAATATATATTGTTTATTTTATATTATAGTATGGTTGGTTTTAATTATATTATATTAAACTTAATTTATAATTTAATGTAATTTATTTTTGTATTTGTGTTTAATTTTTAGGTATATTTTTAAGATTTATTTTCTGAGCTGCAATTATTTTTTTCGTTTGTGGAAAGGGTTTGGGGATATAAAGTTTACGGCATTTTAGAGCATTTTTTCTGCTTATAAAACTAGTTGAAATTGTTTTCGTTTTTATTTTCTAGAGAGCTTAATTCTTTTATAATTTCCTTTTTTTAAGACAAAGGAGAAGTTTTTTAAAGTGTTTTTTCTTAATGTTAGTACATACTTATATATTTTGTACGCTTGCACTTTATGTATTTTATTAATATTTTTAATGAAAGCTATATTTATAAATGGTTTGTGGTCACTTGTTCATATTTTTTCTCCTTTATAGAAACCGAAAACAACCCATTTTAGTTTTTATGTGTCCGTTTTTCTTGCTGGTTCAGATATAAACATTTTTGATGAAAAAGAAAGACAACTTCGTTCATGCAAAAAGTTTAGCAAAAGAATAAACAATTTTCGGAAACATTCAATTTTGTTTTTTCTTACTCTGACTTATTGGATATTTCAACTTGTAAACTTAAACATAAATTATATAAACGTAAAAAAAAATCATGAGTATTTCACATTAATTCAATTTGAAATTATTTCAATTTCACTGCACATGAAGTTGTAAATTTATTAGTGAAAAAACCAAACCTGTTATTACTGTAACGAATTATAATGCAGATAGTCTCAAGTGTCTGTATTACTGAACTTGATTTGACGAAACAAAAAGAACAGATCAAAAACTAAAATTTCACTTCCCCAAGAACTTCTGAAATCACAACCGAATGATAGATCTGGATTGGCGTTTTATGTTCTAACATTGACAAATTCGTTTGAATTGACTATCAAATGCATTGCAAGTAAAAAAAAGCCGATTCGAAGTGATAAACTAAACTTCTGAGTTAATCATCAAAGGAATCTTATTTTGAATTTTTCTCACAGTTTCATTTATTCGTTTTGATTTTAAATCAAACGAATCTTATTTTCACTTTCCTCTATTTTATTTCGTTAGTTTTGATTTCAATTTTAAAGTTATTTTTTTAGAATCAATTTAATTAATTTAGGTTAAATTTAACCTACTCGTGAACAAGTTCAATTTATTCGTAAGCCAAATCTTATGAATATAAAGGTTTTTCTAATTTCTTTCGCTAGTTTCATTTGTTAATTGTTAAATTTATTTATTTCTGAAAAATAAAAATGCAACATTTTATTAATTTAAAATATAAATTGGATGATATTATTTCCTCAATAAAAGTAAAAAATTTTATGAATTTAAATAAGACCTTTTTAATTAACACGTAAGCTGGACTTCATTTAAATTGTTTTTCAATACAATTTCATTCGTTCACGAACGAATAGAAAATTAAAATTCGCGAATGAATTCATTATTTTTTTCTACTTTTTTCATTTAAAGAACCACTTAGTTTAATGAAGCTCCGTTGAAATGCCAGATCTAACATTTTAAACCTTTTTTTTTCGAAATATATTTCTTTAGATCGCGAACGAATAGAATATTTAAATTCAAGAACGAATATAATTTATAATTTTTTAAATTAATTTCTAATTTATCTCGCTAATCTTGTTCTCGCAAAAGAATTTAAAATTAGATATTTTATATTTTTTTTCATCTAAAGAAACAACACGTACACAATAAAGTTTAAGTTTCGTCAAAATTTCTTAATTACCAGACATTTATGTTGTTGAATTGACATTCGCGATTCGCTACATTTTTGTGCAATTCATATGAAATTTCTAAATTCGAATGTTAAGCTTAATTTTCTCAATTTCAAAGTTCAAACGCAAATATTAAAATTATTGTAGAATTTTACAAGTTAAATATAATTATAGAGAAAAATGTCAATTGTTGTGTCCTTTCTCTAAATTAAAAACTGTTTTCATCATCTCTTTCAAAAAAGCTGCCCATATGTAGAGTGAAAGTAAATATTATAAATTAAATGCAATTTTTGATAATCAGATGATTTCAAATTTCAAAGATTTTTTAACATAATTTTTTAATTAGGATTATTCTTGTACATCATATTCGATCGAAATTGTGTTAAAAATGCATTGAATTTCGAAAATATTTCCTTTCTAATCAGTTTAAGGTGTAACAAACGGTTGTGATATTATTATCGATAACATTGAAATCTACAAAAAGCGTGGTATTTAGTTATATTTTTCTTAACAAGCCATCAACTTTTATGAGTTGTTTTGCTAAATCCTTAAAAATTACAGAAAAGGGATCTTATATATGGTCGATTTTTATTTCAATTATGAAATAAATTTCCCTCGTATAAACTAAGTTTCTTTAGGTTTTCAACTTTAAGATTTAAATATCAATATAAAACCTTAGACCATTTTTAAGTTAATTTTTTAACTAATACCTAAACACAATCTCAACACATAATCTCAATTACTAAAAAATCACCAAATAAATTTACAATTTTAGATTTTTAATAATAAAATTATTAAAAAAAAATATATTGATTAAAGATTTATTATAAATTTCTAATTTTGTGCAAAATTTTGCATACAAAGCGTCGTTAGCAAAGTCTTGTAAGAAAGTGTATTTTATTTATATGCTAAATATCTAGAAAACGGACACAGTATTTTTGTTTTTTTCGGTGGCTCTTAGTTTTACACATTCTTTGTTGGTTTTTTTTTTATTGTAATTATAATTATTACTTATTATTGTGGTAAGTATAATAACATATTTTTTATATTCAATTTGTTTCTTTTTTCTTGTTATTGTGGTTAAGAATGGAATTATGGTATTTTTAGTTTATATAACTTAAATTTAAAAAATATGATTTTATTTATTTATTTTTTAACTTCTATATATATTTATAAGTGTACAATATTGTTTACTGGCAATATTTGGGGCAGATTTTTTTATATTTTTTTGTATTTACTAAATATACCTTATAAATTGAGGAGGACGCCTTTTTTAGAGGTGTATATATGTATGTGTGTAAGTTTGTTTTGTTACAGTTTAGGGTTTTTTTCAAGAAATTTAAAGGAAGATCTTAAAATACTTAATAGTAGAATTGTTGGGAGTTAGGGGGTATACTAATTTTAACTAATAGAAATTTTTAAAACAAATTTTAAAAAATTATGATTTAAATAACAGAAAAAAAAACAAATTCTTCTATATAAAAAAAAAAAACGTTTAACCTTGTTTGTTTTGGACATTTGGAAGCGTTAATTGATTTAATTGATTAAACAAAACATTTAAAGAGTAAACAAACAAAATTTTCATTGTTTAAGAAAACGACAATAAAAATATTATAAACTTTTGTAACAGAAATATAAGATTGCAAAGTGGAGGCGTCTAAAACAAAAAAAAAAAAAAAAAATAAATTTGTTTTTTTCTTAGCAATTATTAGTTTAATTAATTTTTGTTAATAAGGGTTAAATTAAATTATATTAAAAAAACATAAACATAAACATAAAGCTAAGATTTGCTGTTTTGTTTTGTAATAACAAAAAAAATAAATTTTGTTTTCTCATGGAACAAAATTATCAATATCAGTTCTGTCTCAAATCAATAAATCAAAAGCAATTGCGTTTCATCAAAAGAAAAACTGAATAAAAAACAGTTGTTCTAAGTATGGGGATAGTTTAAAAAATTAAACTAAAACAATAAAGGCAGGCAAATGGATTTATAGAAAGAACTGGAAATTCTTTACCATTCTATTTAGAGAATTGATGGGGTTGTTTGTTTATTTGCTTGAAGTTGGAAAACACAATTCGCATTTTAATTTAGTTAAGCCTTTGAGTTATGATTTTAAGCTTATAAAGCCTTTTGTTTCTTCTTCTTTGCATTCATTTACTACTACAACTTTTTCACAACAAAAAAGTTTAATATGTTAATAATAATTACTTTTTTTTTTTTTTGCTTTAGGCATAGATTAAAACTTGGCGTCTTTTTAAGAAATATTTATAAACATAATAATGTTCAACTAAAATCAATTTGGAGATAAGATTTTCCTTGATTATTTGTAAATAATTGGTTTTTATTTCCTATGAACATTTAACACAAGCGCCTTCTACATCAAAGTCTAGTACCATTAGTTTGGTTTCTTCCGTACCATTACGTGATCCAACTGCGCATATTAATTTTGTATCATTGGCTCTGTAATGAAAAGAAATATAGTGGTTATATAAAAAAATTAGTTTATTTTTTTATTATATATATATAACTAATGCTAATGCGTTAGCGGACTTGCGGAAAGCTATCAAGAGATAAAGTTGATAGCTTTAATGTTGTTACAATTAATTTATTTCTTAAATTAATTTCTTAAATCTTTTGAAAATAAAATTGAATAAGGAAAAAATTATATACTTTTCAATATATAAAAGGTACTAATTCTACACGCAATTATGCCTAAATATTTCCAAAAAGTAAAGAAAAATTGGGTACTACCTTTTTGGATTGAAAAGTAAACTAAAAATCTAAGATATAAAAAAACTACAGTATAATTATAGCATTAACAACAATACACTTTTTATATATTTTAGTTAAAAAAGTAGCAAAAAATAAAATGTTTACCTCTCAAATATTAGGATTTTCAAAAAGTACCAACAACAAGTTTGATATATTTATAATAAGGAAAGTACACGATTTAAAATTTAAGGTATATATGTGTACAATACTTTTGCTTCAACTGTAACTGATAGCTGAAGTAAAATACACGCATTTATATGGAGCGTAACCAAACCAATATGTCAAACTTCTGCGTAAAATATTACAAGTATGAAAAATATTCAAGTTTGAAGTACCGAAGTACGTAAATATATTTTGACAGTCGGAAAATTAAATTTTCAATTATTTATTTTCTATTGAAAAGATAATTTAATTGTAAAATAATGCAATGATATGTTTTTAGCG
Source organism: Protocalliphora azurea (assembly GCA_932274085.1). Classification (NCBI taxonomy): domain Eukaryota; kingdom Metazoa; phylum Arthropoda; class Insecta; order Diptera; family Calliphoridae; genus Protocalliphora; species Protocalliphora azurea. The sequence continues at coordinate 132,865,197 of OW026522.1, read as the reverse complement.
TTACGTTGCTGTCCTTTGCAGTTGAAGAGGAAGTATTCTATGTGGTTGGACCTTTATTTCTGTTTTTTTGATTTAGAAAACTCGTAGCGTACCCAAAATTTACCAAAATACAGTTTTCACCCCCTAAACGCCAAGTACCTTCTTTCTATTATTTTTTAGTAGAGAAGAATGTGACTAATTTTGTCCTACATTTGATGTCTTAGAAGACAAAAAGTGTACCATAAGGTATCACGACACTTGTTTTACACCTTATATACCCTAAAAGTTCGAATTTACAAAAAGCACCAAATACCAGTCCGGCATTTTTTGATAAGAAAATATTACAATTGAAATGTTATTTCTGTATTTACTAATTTACAAATACATAAGGTACAAATATGTACCAAAATAATGTCTTTTTTACCCTCTAAACGTTCAGAATTTCAAAAGGTACCAATCTCTAACAGTTTTTCTGCGTTTATGGGCTTAAAAGATATAAATAGTACCGAAAAGTACCGCAACACCGACTTTGTTCCTTTTTATCCCCTAAAAGTTCGAGTTTCTAAATTTGAAAAATTAAAAGATATAAGAAACACATGTTTTAACATCTTTGTGTCTTTTTACCCTTAAAGTTTTCATATTTTCAAAAATGTACCAAAATACATTTTTATACCTTTGTCATCAATTTTTTTTTTTTAACTTTTCTATTCAATATTGTTATTTTTATACAACTAGTATTCTTAAATTTAAAAAAATATGTCTACGTCTGTAGTTCTATTATTTTAAAACCTATGTTTTGTTGAAGTTACAAAAAATAAATGAAATCAAATAAAAAATATAATTTTTTGAAACGTACAAAAGACGTGTCTGTTCTTTTTTGGAGTAGTGAATAATGTGTTCAATTATATTTTCATATGTTTATGGGAATAGAAGGTAAAAACTCTCAAAAGGTACCATCTCACTGATTTTTACCAGCTAAAATTCTGAATTTCCAAAAAGTATGAAATACTTGATTACTCCTTTCTCGAGTAAAAAAATGTTGTTGCTACATTTGATAGTTTAAATTATGTAAAAAGTACCAATCTATTTTACTCACTTTATACTTCTTTTTAGTCACAAGGTATCCAACTTTCCAAAAATGTAGGAAGCGATAAATTTATAGTACATATTTCGTATTAAAGATTTAGATTTTAGTAATAATAAAGGCCCTAAGACATGCAATACTTTTGCTTCAAATGTAACTGACAACTGCAGTAAAACACATGCATTTATATGGAAGGGAACTAAATTAGTACGCCAAACTTCGTGTAAAGTACTTCAAAGATGTTCAACATTGAGTTAAATACATTTTGACAGTTGTTTTTCTCTTTTTTAAATATTTGTCATTTGGTCGGAAATTTTAATTTGCAATTCATTATTTCAACTGAGAACATAATTTAATTTTTACTTTTTTGTATTTTACATTTATTTGAAAGTATCAAAAGGGGATAATTTTTTACCCTTTATAGGTAGGGATTTCCAAAAAGTACCAAAAACGTATTTATTTATTTTTTTTTTTTTTTTTTTTGATAAGATAGCATACGACAAAATTTTACTTTTATATTTATTGGTTAATGATTTACATAGGGTATTAAAAAAATCCAATATAAACTTTTTACCCAGTTTTACCCGCTAATAGTTCCAATTTCAGAAAAGTACAAAAAACATATTTGCGAATTTTTTGAGTAGAAAAATAAGTGTATTAAATTAAATTAATTAAGTTGCCAATTTCACCCGAAATTTCATATCTCTGGGTTCTGTCGTTAACTGGGCGATGTTGAATCAGTCAGTCACTCAGTAACGTTACTCTTTTATATATATATATATATATATAGACAAAGACGTAATCTAGTTATTATATCCAGTTGATATCAAATGTAAAAAAACGGTAATTTTTGATCAAAATTAAAAAACCCAAAATTTATTCATTGATTTCTAAATTAAACTCTTGCATCCCAACATTTTTTTTTTTACTTTCAGAATTTTAAAATTTAAAAAAAAAACGTATAAAATTTACCTTATACGCCAAACAACACCACCAGAACCACCCGAATCTAATGAAACTAAATTTCGTATGAATTCACCAGTCTTAACATCCCATAATTTAACAGTTCCATCATCCGAACTGGTGACAACAAAGCGGGAATTAAATTGCAAACATGTAACAGCCGATTGGTGCTTATTAGAGCCTGAAAAATAACAAAACAATTACACAAAATTAATAAACTTAAACTACACAATTGCTATAAACTCAAACTTACCAGATAAAGTTTGTAAACATTGACCCGTAGTAATATCCCAAACTTTAACCGTTGAATCGGCATTGCCAGACACTAAAATATTTTCTCTTAATTCCATGCCAGAAGTTAAACTTTGATGGCCCATCAAAGTGTGTTTACAATTGCCAGTTTCAACATCCCATACTCTAATTGAGGTATCCAGGGAACCACTTACAACATGAACACCATCAAACTAATAGGAAAATAAACAATTCATTAACAATAATAACAATAGTAATAATAATAATAATAATAATAATAATAATAATAATAATAATAATCATAATAATAATAATAATAATAATAATAATAATAATAAGAATAATAATAATAATAATAATCAATGTTATAATAGAAAGAAAATACTTACTTGCAGTGAGTACACTCTATTAGTATGACCCTGTAGAGTATGTAGACATTCTGGTCTTTCTGGATGCCAAATTTTGACCATATAATCATAGGCTCCTGATACAATTAATTTACCATCGTATTGCACACAACGTACAGCTGCTAAATGACCAACTAAAACCCGCAAACAAGAACCCTGCTCAATATCCCAAACACGCAAAGTAGCATCACGAGAACCACTAACAACTCTGTGTAATTTCAAAGAAAGGTATTATTTACAATTTTGTTTCAATTAATTTCATCAACATTAAGACAAACTTACTTGTTGCCATGTAGGTGCATACAACGCACGGTAGAAGTGTGACCCAAAAGTGTGTGAACACACTGGCCTGTTTCCATGTCCCATACTTTAAGAGTACGATCCGTACTACCTGAGATTATGATATTGCCTGACATTTGCGACGACCAAACACCGCCTGTATGGCCCACTAAGGTCCGTAGACACTATGAACATAAATGAACATTATTTAGCTGTATGAATCGCAAAAAAAATCTTTGGAACACTTACTCTTCCTGTGACTGCAGACCAAACTTTCAACGTATTATCATCTGAACCAGACACAATGCGGTTTCCCGAAAATTGCAAACATGTTATAACATGTTCATCATGTCCTTTCAGTACTTTTGGCTGGCGTATGGGTCGCGACCGCCAATTCATTTCGATTATGTGTTGACGCATATATGCTGCCTTCCAAGGTGATGCTATCGGTGGCATGTTACCAGCTCTACCACGTTTTGGACGATCGGTTCGTGGTTCAGTCAATATTTGAGCCTGGCGACATTTTTCCTTCCACAACAGGTTGTCATCGCATAAGAAACGCCAACTCCGACAGGTTTGGGCAGCTCTCAACAGATCCTTAGGATCCAAATAGGAAAGTACTTGTAATGCCAACTCTCGAGGTAGTAAAGAAATAAAGTCTCGTTGAAATTGTGGCTCAATCACTTTCATCATATGGCGCACTTGTGTTGGCTCACAGTGTTCGATCAAACGATCGACAGCCAAGAGACGTTCAGCATGTGACCAGCGTTGGAATTGTGCCAGCCATTGCTGTAACTCTGGTGGCGGATTATCTCGTGTGGGTATCAGTGAACGAGGTGTGCGTCGTCCCAAAGGTGAACCAGTAGAGGAGGTGGCTAAAAGTTGTGAAGGTGTGGAAACATGTACCAAAGCGCCGACATTTACTTGTGAAGAACGCGGGGTTGAAGTGTAATCGTAAGCAACACGTTTACGACTATTACTTTCTAAGCTCGCTCCAGCACCACCGCTACTCGTTATCGTAGCCGAGTTATAGTCATGTTCCATCAGTCGTGTGTCAGTGTATTTGCGCTTTCGTGTTCCTACACATTCTTGCGAGGCTGCTGCATCTTCTGATATGGAAAGATTATGCATTATGTTGTAGGACAGATCGGCGCCACCATCTTTGCCATACACATGGCCACTGTCCAGCTCATCGACATCATTAAGATCACTAATGCTACCACCATGACTGCTACCATCACTCATGGAACTCTGATGACAAGTACATATCTCTTCAATATCTGAATTATTCTCTTCACAATCAATCCACGAAGTGTTTTGGTGGTTAAATGTAAAATTATTATCCAAATGATCGTTGAGCATTCTAAAGCCGTCCATTAGGTTTTGCGAGATCTCAGAGCGACGATTATTACCGCCGTTGCCACCACGTAGAGCAGCCGCAGAGAAACAAACATCATTTCCAGCATTTCCGGAAACTGATGGTGCCGCAACAATGCCATTTGAACGTGACAAATAGCGTTCACTAGTTTGAGCACTTGCATTTACTTGTCTTTGAGTTCTGGGTGGCGGAGCATATTGACACCTGGCCGATGAAGTGGAGGGTTGAACATCATCTTCGTGAGCTTCATTGGAGGAGGATGAATTACTATTATGATTAGAATTATTGACCATAGGTTGTATTGCACTGGTGCGACTACAACCATTTTCGAGTATACAAACGGCCACAGAAGACGAAGCTGTTGTAGATGAAGATGATGTGGACAAGTTGGACGATGATGTATTTGTTGCTGGTACTGCAGTTGACGATGATGATGATGTGCCGCCTGTTGAATGTTTACAAACTTTCTGTTCTTGTGTTAATACTTCTGGGCGTTTATTTAACGTCGAACTAGTTGAGGATGGTCGTGATGTTAGACTATCGTTTGAATTGGAATTTGAATAGATTTCGGAATTTTGTGTCGAGGCGGCTTCCACAATAACGGATGTAGAATTCGTTGCTATTGCTGCTGATGTTAGTGATGAAGAAGAGGAGGCGAAAGATGATGCTGACGAGGACGATGAGGTGGCGGAAAGGTTTAGAGATTTTGGTATTTGTTCAGTACTGCGTTGTGATGTTTTTGTTGTAAGTTCCTGCGGTTGCTGTTGATTATGACTTAGAGTGTTGCACAAATTCATTTTGGCAGTAGATTTGGTTAGACGACCGATTAGTTTGCGACTACTTGTGGGCGTTGCTGACAAATCTTTATAGGTACACTTGCTATCAGAAGAAAATCCTCTGGAATGGCTACTAGAAGGTTGCTCCTCTCCACTATTTGTATTATGGCTGAATCCGTTTGAATTTTTAAAATTCTGTTGCTGTTGTGATTTAACCAAACCCAAATCTAGAACATTGTTTTTAATCAGAGAACTTGATTTCAATATAATGCCTCCTGTAAGACGTTGTTCATGTTCAAAATCACGACGTTCAATTAAATCCATTGACTCTATATCTGAAAAAGTAGGAATTAAGAGTGCGGCGGACTTTGAAGAACTTGCGGTGGAGGAAGTAGGTAAATCCTGAGAATTTATATTGTTATTTGTGTTGTTGTGGTTCAAGTTCATCTTTTTTAAACGTGATGACATGCGTTCGTGAGCCTGTTGTTCTGGACATGGCTGAGATTCGGTTAAATCGAAAATCATATCACTGGACTCTTGAAGAAGTTTACTACTTGCCGCCGTAGAAGACGTGAGAGTTTCATTTGCATTTGATGAATTTTTAGAAAATTCATCACTTAAACGTTTTGGCTTCATATTGTTGTCATTAACAAAATCCTTGTGCGATGTTCCCTTCGAGCAGTTTGCATTTTGAGTATGATGAAGATGATGGTGGTGATGTTGTAGTTCCTCCACAACAGGAGTTTCCAAAAATATCATGGTACCATTTGTACTCATAATAACACCATTATTTTGGGGCTGTGTACTAGAAGTATCCTGTGTTGAGGTGATATTTTGTGTGATGCGTTTGGAAGATTGATTTGTGGTATTCATATCACATTCTTCCTCATCCTCTACAACTTCTTCATCATCTTCATCGTCGTCATCTTCTTCCACGATATGAAGGTTGTCATCTATACTTATCAAATTGCTCTCAACAACTTCTTCAATATCGTCATCATCCTCAGCTTCATCATTAACAACATCTTCTTCATCATTGTCATCATCGTCTTCTTCGTCATCATCATCATCGTTGATGACATAAATCTCCGATGAATTGAAAAATCCATTATTACTACCCGCCGATTCAGTTGAGGCATCGGAAACCTTTATTATTTGTATGGTATCTGTAGACGAACTATCATCTACCACTGCCACTGGTTCTGAAGTAACATCATCATTTGTGGTTGGCAAAAGATTTGATGAACTTATCTCATATGCTTCCAAAACTCCTGATGTTGTTGTTTCATCATCTTCATCCAACACTTCGGCAAAATCATGTTGTGAATTTGTTTCAAATTCCTCTTGTAGAAGCGACATGGAACTACGACTTGTTGTTGGCTTATCAAAATCTTCTTTATCTGCCAAAGAGTTTAAAGAGATTTGATCTGCTCGATTGCTGCTCGTTGTTAGCGATAATGATGAAGAGGTTGAAGACGATGATGATGACGATGACGACGATAAGAAAAAGGGTGTCTTTGCTGAGCAAGTATCACTAGATGTTATTGTTGTTATTGTTGAAGAAGATTTAGTTAGATTTAATGTAACTGTTTCAAATTGATCGATACATTTTTCTTCCATAATACACCTTAAGAAATTAAGGTTATTGATGTGTTTGTTTTGTTTGCGTAATTATGAGTAATTATGAATATTGTATTATGACTTTTAGATGCTGTGTTTGTGGACTGAAAGAGAAATTCTGAAATTAAACAAAAGATCGAAAAAATAATTATTATTTGGAAGTTATTTGGAAAGATTAAAGGAACAGAATTTTTGTTTCAAAGTAAAAACGTATTTTTACAATATAAGGTAGAAAAAGAGAATGTGTCAATGAACTTATAAAGAGCAGCTGGGATCGCATTAATCAAATATTTTACGTGAAAAAGATAACCATTTGTAAATCACGAAACTATTTCTTTAGCATAAAAATATATTTTCACCATAAGAAGCAATTATTCAGCACAAAACTAATTTTTCATCACAAAATCAGCTTTTTCTATCACAGAAACTTAATTTTCACTACAATCCCATTTTCACCATAAGATAAGATTTTTACCAGGAAAAAGCTTTTTACCACAAAAACTCTTTTTCAACATAACGTAAGATTTTCACCATAAAACAAAATTTTCATCACAAAAAACAGTTTTTTTTACCACTAATGCAGCTTTCCACCACAAAACTAGTTTTTCACCACTAAATCAGTTTATCACAAGAGCGATTTTTCACCTCAAAACTCGTTTTTCATCAAGTTTTCGCCACAAAATTCAGTTTATCACCACTAAAATAGCTTTTCACTTCAAAATCAGCTTTTCAACAGAAAAGCAATATTTCACCATTAAGTAAGCTTTGCGCCATAAAATTACTTTTCGCCATAAAACCATACCATTAAAACAGTTACCATAGAAAACAGCTAGAAGTTTATGTGAGAGGCACTTCGAACTAATTTTTCAAAAAAATACTTATTTTTTTTTTTTCAAAATATAAAAACAAAATATATGTGACACGTATTTTGTTGTTACATGAATTAGGTTCTTGACAATTGAATCAGTTTTTTTTTTCTCTCACATATGTAAATATCTAGTTATTAATCTATGACAGTTACCATTAAAACATTTTTCTATCACATAAATTAATATTTCTCCACTAAGCAGTTTTCAAAAAATTATAAAAATAAAAACAATTTTTCATAAAAATAGCGAAAAGAAATATTTAAAAAAGTTTCACAAAAAAAAAAAAAAAAAAAAAGAGACAGTTTTCCAACAAAAATAATATTCATATTTTATTCCAACAATTGTAGATAAAAAAACTGATTATCTCATTTAGATATTTAATCCATATCTTAAAATTGTTGTTTTGGTAATCCGAGTGATTAGTAGAATAGAGGTTTTTGAATTATTTAATCAAATAGTGTGTTTTTTATGTCGAAAAAAAGAGATTAGAAATAAATTTTCGATTTTGATAAAAACTATTTTCGATTCATTTTCATTTCGATAAGGAGAAACAGATGGTATAAATGAATTTAACTTCATTATCTTCTTGTAACACAATTCCGTTTTTTTAATAAGTGGAACTCTTAACGTGTTCTTAATGTTTTTCAAGATACAATAGCCCTGCCCGAAAGTGAGCAATATGTTGTACTCCAATTTTATATCTGCGTGAAATTTGAATTACGTATATTAGTTGAAATTGCCGATTTATTTCTAAAAGTATTTTCATATTTTGATCCTTATTTCCTTAGAAATACAAGTCTAGAAACTACTATCTGGACTTGTGCAAAGATTAAAGTACTTCACGTAAAAGTCTGTTCTTAAAACTTTTATTGTCATTAACACTTAAAGTATCTTCTTTAAAATTAATACTAAAGGAAAATCTAACGCACTTTGTTAAAATTTTAATTTCACTTTTGAAAAAAATCGTAAACTTACAATACGGTACTAAACAGAAGAATAATACAATAACGCAAATATGTATATATGTATTTTTAAACAACAATGTTTAAAAGATATAAATAGCTATTAATGTTAAAAAACAAAATTCACAAGAAAAAAATTTAACAAATTTCAACAATGCATTTTTTTTTTTTTTTTTTTTTTTTTTGTTAATTACTTGCAACTGTTTTGGTATTGAGTTTTAGAAATAATGCATCATGTTAGTAGTAGACGTCATAATGCTACAACAACCAAAGGTTAAATGGTCAATTTATAGAATGAATATTCGAAAAAACGCAACATAAAAACACCTGTTCGATACACTTCTTTTTTAATGCATTTTATTTTATTTATTTATTATTATTATTTATTTATTTTTTTTTTTTTTTGCTTCAGATACAGATATATTAATTTTTATTGCAGTAATTACACTTTAGTTCTGGCGAATTCACTGCGTTTATTATTATTTTTTACGCAAAGGAAAAAACGAAATGATTCGTAATTACCTCAAATTAATCAACATTCAATTAAAATTAATATTAATTTATCATAATTACAGATTTAAAGTAAATAATAAAAAAAAAGAAATGGAAAAAATCCTTCTCTTTGAATAAAAACAGAACGCAACTAAAGTACGATTACACTCATTGCCATCACCATGAGCAAATAACAATCCGCAAAATACATTAATGTACTACTCTACCTACTCATAGCACAAATCCACAACCCAAACTGCCAGCCAACATTCTGCAATGAATTAATAACAAGAGAGAGCAACAGCAAGCAAAAATAACATAAAGTAAATAAATGAACGAACGGACAAAAAATGGCAAAATTCCCATAGTGGTGGTGGAGTAGAGTATTTGTATAAAAAAAAAAAAAAAAATTTAAAAGGCAACACAAAAAATATATAAAACGAAATGGAAACAAATGGAAGATGTTGATAATAATGATGATGCTATTACAACAACAATATTAAATACCACTACAACAGCAATTGACAGAATAAAACAATTCCACCAGAGATGATCGAATGTACATTGCTAAATATTTTAGTACTTTCTTTAGTTTACAAAAAAAAAATTAGTACCCAAAATGTTCTAATTAAAGTGATTAAGTCCCTTAAAGTAAATGCTGTCATTATTTGAAGAATCTCTAAGCAATGCCAAAAATTGGAATCGTGCAGAAGTTCTATCTATTCCTCCTCTTCCTTGTTCCGACTAAAGTCATAGCTAACGGCGGAGAAACCCCATAATTATCCAGGATTGTATTTGATTGTATAGGGGTCAAATTTGCATTCATATCAAGAAGATTTATTCATTGATCCTCATATGCAAAATTCCTGCAATATTATCAATTAGTAAGATCGTCGATTTCAGAATGTATAAAGAAAAGAAATTAAACATGGCTAAAAAGTGAAGACTTCATCACATGACTTCATTGTTTTTTTTTTTTTTTTTTAATTTATGCTTTATCGGTCCGTTTTTAGAGGTATTAAATTTATTTCAAAACATTTTGCTTATATTTTTAGTATCTATCATCTTTATTTTTAAAGTAAAAATATCATAGCATGTAATTTTTTGAACATTTTTGCTTTTATATTAAATTTACATATTTTTAAATGCAATGGTATTATTTTAGGTCCTGCTAAGGTTTTAACAATTAGCCGAATCTTATTATAAATTTAAAATAATTTATTCCACTTTATGCATGCTATTGTGACTCTCGGATGAGAGTATTACATGGAGACGAGGTCAAAAAGACCGATCATCACAACAATTGAACTATTTGAGGAGCATTGAACGAAACACAACCAGAATGATTGTCTTAAGTGGCATTTTCTATGTAAACATTTTTGATCATAATTCGTACTAACAGTCTGCTCAAATTGTCGCTTTCAAATTTTCTCCGAAAATTCTTCGAAAATTTTATTACTAGTTGACAGTAAATCGTACCTTTTTGGATGGAAAATTTAGATCAGAATAACATAGATAATTCTATGCGAAATCATTAAAAAATTCTTAAGAAAGTCGGAATAAACGCAATATACTGTTTAGAATCTAACCAAGCAATAGTTATCAATCTGATGTTATATTAGTGGTTACATCAACATCAACCAGCATCCGATTTAAAGGATCATTAAAAAAATTTGAAATCAGCAACTCACATCGTTATCTCTGTTTGGCTGCACTAAAGAAGAATTTGAGGACCACATTAATACAACAGACATTTAAACATTCAATTAACTGTCTGATAATGTATTAGATTTTGTGTGACATTAGAAATGTCGGCAAAAAAATTTGGCAGGTTAAAAAAGTTTGTGTATATATTTTTTTAAATATGAACAGATATTACTTTTTTACTTTTATTTAGAATTCTTCTTCATTTTGATTCTTTCCCTTTTTCACCAGCTAGAAATTTGTTAAGAAATAAATGTTTAAATAATTTTGGAAATTACATTAGACTTTTCTTAAAAAGTGTTTCGTTAACGCATGCTATTCTTTGGAATAAAACTATGTATGTATTATAGATGTCTCTGAGTTGGAAATATAGGGCCAAGTAATAAATCAAATAAATTATTAAAGTTTTGTTAATAATAATAAGTTAATAAGTCAAAATAATATGGATTAATTTTTACATTGACCAATAAAATTTTTAAAATCGACTCATATATTCATTAATAATGAATGTATCTCCCCAAAAAAGTACCTTATTCATAGTATTTTAGTACCTTTATCATAAAATTCGCATCCCTTTCTTTACACAAAATAAAAAGAGACTTTTTCTCTTCCACGATACGACAAAGTAGTAAACTAAGATCACAGTCACAAGGCGGCAGTTGTTATTCTCACGTAAAAGTGCCAGTGAAAAAAAGCAAAAATAATAAAAACAAAATAAATAAGCAAATAAAACGATGGGAAAATACACACACATCTAAAAACACATACACTCTGGACATATTGTACCGAGGAGTTGTTGAAAACAAAAATACAGCAGCAGCAACGACAGTAACAACAACAGGCAGTGTGTAAAAACACAAAAAAACAATCTTTTTTATAGGTCCTAGTTGCTGAGTTATTAAGAAAACAACCCGCTAGGCTGGCCAACCAACCCAACCAGCTAGTCAGCCAGCCATCAATGAAGGAAATATTTAAAAAAAATGCAAAAACAAAAACAATAATAAGAATAACCAAAATCACAAGTGAAGCAGTAACAGCAGCTAAACATAATGGAGGAGATTTCTGTTTAAAACAGATTTAAAAATAAACATTTTTTTTTCGTATCATCAAATGCTCATTTCAATTTTTTCTTCTGGTATTAGAGGTCAATGATAGAGGAGGAGGTAGAGAATTCTCGCTTTCTTAAATTACCTTGTAAAATATTTAAAGTCAAAAATACATATTGTTTGAAAAATTTGCAGGGAGTATAGGATTATAGAAAAATACACACTACACAGGTAAAACTTAGTAGTAGAAATTTGAAAATATTTTAATGGGATCAGAGGAGTAATAAGAGGAAAGAAAAAATATATTTAAAAATTTTTAGCGGCCTTTTTCTATAAATCGAGAGAAACAAATCTCGATAATTTTGAAATTTGGAGTATTTTTAAAATTTTTATTAATATGACGACCCTGTTTATATCTTACGATAATAAAATTTCAATTGGAATCTGTTAGCTTTTCCAAAAATCATAAAGGGTATACTCCAAGTGCGGACGGAAAACCTACCCATAACAGCAGGAATGTTTAAATTTTGAACGAAATCATCAATTTCAAAAAGTAAAGAAAATCTCGAAATAAAATATGTATCAACTATGACGATTTTTGTATTCCCTCATTTAACAATATTTTTTCTTCTAACTTGGAAAATTAATTTTTTTTTTGTCATCAAAAGAATACCCTTTTCAATTCTTTTCTTCTGGTATTAGAGGTCAATGATAGAGGAGGAGGTAGAGAATTCTTACTTTCTTAAATTAGCTTGCAAAATACATATTGTTAGAAAATTTTGTAGGGGAGTATAGGATTATAGAAAAATGTGCAATACACAGGTAGAACTTAGAGATTTGAAAATATTTTAATGGGAGATATGATAATATTTTGATAAGCTTAGGGGAGAGGAATAAGAGGAAAGAAAAAATGTTTATTTAAAAATGTTTAGCAGTCTTTTTCTGTAAATCGAAAGAAACCAATTCAATAATTTTTAAATTTGGAGTTTTTTTTTTTAATTTGTATCAATTCGTTTATCAATATGCCCCTGTTTATATATTACGCTAATAAAATTTCAGTGGAATTTGTTCCCTTTTCCAAAAATCATAAATGGTATACTCCAACAATAGACGGGAAATGTTTAAATTTTAAACGAAATCATCAGTTCCGAAGTGAAAAATTCATGAGACAAAAAAAAAAGTAAAGAAAATTTCGCAATAATATATATATATATATATAATATATATATATCAACTATGAAGATTTTTGTATCCTCTCGTTTAGCAATATTTTTTCTTGCAACTTAAAAATTACTTTGTTACTTTGTAATCTAAACAATAAACTACAAGAGAATACCATGAAATAACAAATAATTTCAAATGAATTCTATATCTATAGCATAACAAATTGGCAATCAATGAAGAAAAAAATCTTTAATTCAAAACTATACCTTTTTTTATAAATTGTGTAAATGAAAAAAAAAAGACATTTCATATGTGTGCAGATAGATATTCCTGTTTAGAGGAATAAAATAACAAGAAATTCCCATAGTACAATTTGTATAAATGCATGATGATGCAGTCAGCATCACACAATCTTTTTGTGTATATTCATACAGAATTAATAGAGAAGTGTAGAAAAACATTCTGTAGTGTTGTATGATTTAGGTAAAACGCATCTTTCTTGTTGTATCTTCTTCACTTTCATTTATTATCACTCATTTAATATATTGTTAAATAAATTCTCAGCAGCTCATTCAGCTTTGATTGAAAAATACACAGAAAAACCAGTCGCAAAAGAAGATGATGTAGAATATCGTGATGATGTGAAAAAATATATATTTTGTAACCAGCTTTTTAAAAGAATAGCATCTTTAAGGGATTTTTTTTTTTATCTTGAAAAAAAAAAAAAAAAAAAATAATATTCGAACAACAAATATCCTATTTGCCTAAAAACTTATTAAAGAGTGCGCAATATAAAAGAGATTGGAATAAATAAGAATTAAATATAAAACCATTTATTCATTTCTGCAGTTTTATAACATTTACCATTTTAAATATTTTAGGCAATTTCATATTAAAATTATTATAAATTTTTTCTTACTGAGAAATAAAACTGTTGTCTGAGAAGCGGTTTAAAATGTTGCCTTTTATAGTCAAAATAGAACTACAGATATATATCTCTTAGGTATACTAAAAATTGAAAAAAGTAACAAAAAAAAAAAAAAAAAAAAAAAAGATGGGGTCTTCACCGATTTAAAATTTTTAAATTTGCCAAAGATTACAATTTAGTTAAGTTAAAGAATGAGTCAAAATGACAAGGATTCTTTTTGTACACTGATTATTGTCATGTCGTTTTTAATACCCACATTATTCATATCTATTTATGTATATTCTAGATCTATATTACAATGCGCAGCGGCCAGAATCGAAACTTTTTGAAAATAAATCTGTAACTTCTAATCGCCTACTTTGATTTATATATAAATAAATAAAATGGAGTCCATAGTTGTTCTGATTTTTAAAATTAAAATAGAATTTTTGTAAAAATTAGGTTTTTGGAGAAACTAAAAACTTTGTAACTGTAATAAAATCTTTGTTAGTTAAGATGTTAAGAAGTTGCATAAGAAACCGGCGAAAATCCTTAAAATGGCTTTTTTTGAATTTTGCCTATTTGCAGGTCTGGAAAAAGGCATTGGGAAACTCTAAGAACACATCGAAGTTTCCGAAACTGCATTATGTTTGTAGATCCATTCATTGGGATTTTAGAACATATAGGCTAAATTTAGAATTTCGATACAAAATAGGTCAAGTTCGCCAGTCGGTTAGTAGCCCTGGTGGGTAATTGGACTCGTTTTTAATCTTGAAATCATTTCCGCAAAGATACCTTTCAGAAAATTATAAAATCATTATACATTCTTAAGGAAAATTGTATTTTGGAGAAAAAACTTTTCGGCCAAAAAATTACAATTTTTGGAATTTTCAACTTCAAATTTGTTTATTTTTAGACTCGATAAAGAAATCGACAAGGTTCTTGGCGGTGACAGACTTTGTAAAACTCGGCATAAAAAAAATTTATAAAACATAAATTTTCCAAAAAATGAACATTTTTTTAAAGAAAATAAAAAATACAAATTTAAAATACCAAATATCAAAAAAATACCACTTTTCAAAAAAAAAAAAAAAAAAAAAAAAAAAATATATATATATATATATATATATATATATATATAAAGTATATAAAAATAAAAATAAGAAAATAATAAATAAAAAATAAAAAGTACCAATTTTCCAAAAAAAAGAACAAGTTTAAAAATAAAAAATTTCAAAAGAATACTAATTTTTAAAAAGGTACTAATTTTCCAGTATCGGATTTTAAAAACCTCGGCATCGAAGAAAAAGTACCAATTTCAAATAATACCCCAACACCTATGGTGTTGTAGTGTACAAAAAGGACCAATTTAAAAAAAAATACAAGAAGCTTTATGAAAAATTAACTTAAAAATTAAAAAGAAAAATTTTTAATAAATACCAATTTTCAAAAAAAAAAGCTTAAAAAAATCTAATAAATCCTAATTTAGAAAAATACAATTTTTTAAAAACAATTAAAAAGTACCAATTTTCAAAAAGAAAAAAAAATGCACCAGTTAAAAATACAAATTTTAAAAATATACCATTTTTTTAAGTACATACTAAGGGGTAGCATTCGCCACTTTTTTATTCTCTTTTCTCATAACCGTAAACAATATCTGTAAACTTTTTTATTTACCTTGCCGGACGAGGTATATAGTTTCTCATGCACTTTTGATGACACATGTGTTATACAGTTTGGAAGTAGTATCCGGAACTGTGTCTTATAACATTTGAAGGCTCAACTGTGTTACCAATATGATTGCTTGTTATGTATACAATATTTCTCATCGAACGCATATCTCAGTATATATGGAACAGTTTATGGGTTGTTCTTTGAAAAATTTTATTTACGTTCACACAGAAAATTTGATTTCTGCAAATCTTGCTTTAACTGCCTTGATTTATATTTGTTTTAAAGTACGAAAATGAAAAATAAAACGAAACTCTGTTTTTGAGCGATCATTTATTGTGAGGATGCCACGCTGTTGGAATTTTTTGCCAATCGAGCTTCGTTTGTTTTCTAAATCGAATAATGCATTTCGTTTGAAACATGAGGTATTTAGCTACTTTATAGCTTATTTTTATTATTACACTAAATAGTTCGCATCTGTGTGAATATGTAATTACTGTTTTGATGTTTATACTACTTATGGGACTGTGTAACTTTATGCTTTTTATTATTATATGGTCTGGCTGGGCAGCGTGTGAATCGGAGTATTGAATATGAGTGATATTTATTTTTATAGTTTTTATTTAAGATATCCTTATTCTGGAGTAAATCTTTGTAATATATATTAATTGGCCTAAGAAGGCTTCTTTATATTAATGTGTTTTGGTAACAAATAAATAAATAATGCAGTTCCAGAATCCTATTGCTGTCTTAACAATCTTTGGACGGGTTGAACTCGGATCGTTCCGGAGCGTAGATCCAACTATCGTGGGAACGACACTAAAGAGTCTAAATGTACAGTGAAAAATCTGCAGCGATTAGCTGGTTTCTACGCTTTTTTGGCTCCTCCAAATCAACTCGAAAACACCTCAACTCTGCACGTGTGAAATTTTATTTAGTAAGTTTTTTTTTACTTATAAATTATCATTAAAAAAAGCGTTGTGGGACCATTGTGTAAAGTTCCTGGAGGATAAGTTTCATAGTGACTATATTAGACAACTTTTTATCAAGACAAAAGTCAAAATCAATGCGAATTTTTGAAAGGTGGAAACAGTTGCACAAAAATAACAATAAAGAAAATATATTGTTTTTTATATATGCAGTTTGACAGCTGGAACAACCAAAAATAGTAATGAGCTGTTTAACTGGGGTTACCTTGTAGATTCGCATTGATTTTGAAGTTTGTCTAATATAGACACTACGATAGGCCCGACATATCAAGAGACTAGAAAAAGCTCTCCATATGAAATAATTTTTTCACATTTTAAATTTTCAAGTTTTGTTATTATGTTATTCGCTTTCAATATAAATGGAAGATGTGCCCCTATGGCTATACTACACCCTTGTACCCTAGCTCTTTAAACTTTCTAAAAAGTACTATTTTTTTAATAGCACTTGTAAATGGTGTTTAAAAAAAATTAAAACAGATAAGTTTTTGAACAGGATCAATCCAAAGTGAAGGGTTGATTTCAAATTGCTTTCAAAAATATGGAAGGATATTTGAGCGATATATAATTATTTTTGAGTACTATTTACCACATAAAACTTAAACCCAATCATTCCAAGTGCTCTATTCTGAATTTTGGTCATTTTTTTGAGTTAAAGAAAAATTCCTGATAAAAATTCAATTTCTTATAACGTCAAGTAAAACAAAATTAAATAAATAATAATTCATTCTTTTGTATACTGTATGTAAACAAAAAAATGTATTATTTCTCAATGCCATTACTCAGCCAATTCACAGTAAACGAACAAACTAACGAATAATGTCGTAAGATTTTATTAATTCTATAGCAGCAACTCTCTTAACTCTGTATTTTTTTATTCTTCTCTTTATCTCATTCGCTCGTTTCGTTTTGATACGATATTTTTTATTTAGTACTATATATATATATATATATATATATATTTTTTTTTTTTTTTTTTTTTTTTTTTTGCAATATACTAGTAGAATAGGATATTTATTTTTTTCTTGTCATTTACTTTTGTTATTTTATTTTTAAAATACATTGCATACATTTGTACTTGATGGCATGTATAGTATATATGGAAGACAACAAAACATACACTAGGTAATACCCTGCTGTTTCTCTTGTTTCCTGTGAGGTTTCATATGCACAAGATCAGTCACTGAACTAAGAAAACATTTATACAAGAAAAAAAAAAAAAAAAAAAAAAAAACTAAAACACAGTTGAGCTAGCAGCAGCAGCTCATCTTTAACTCATCATAATATTCTGTAAAACAAATCATCATTATTATCATCATTGTGAGCTCTTTTGATCTACCTGTAAATGTTTTCTATAGTATTTTTTCCCAGACAAATCTTAAACTTTTTCTTGTTCTTTTCTTTTGTACGTGTTTCGTACTTTATTTTTTGCTTTTGAAAGGATGTGTGCGTTTGCAGAAGAAGCCCTTTAAAAGCAGAATAATTTCGTTTTGAAATGGTGACACTAAAGTATTCACAAGCAAAGTATCTGGGAAATGGTCGACGTTTATAGCAACATGCACAAATTTTTAAATGTAATTTACAAAAAGATATTGGCGGTAAAAGTAAATTTGTACATGTACATGTGTGTGCATTTGATGGCAAAGGGTCTTCTGTCTGTTACATATGCGTGGGAAATTGGGATAAATTGTGCTAAATTTCATGCTTAATTTGAATGCTATGTATATTGTGTGGTCTAATCTTGTTATTTTTGTTTGCAAAATAAATTTGTAAAATTCAATGGTTTCCAAAAATAGGAGTGTAATTAAAACTTTGGAATTGACCCAGCTTCCTATCAAGAATGTAAACAATCTGTGATACAAATATAACAAGTCTAATTTTACCATTTTTCAATATTTTATTTTTTGTATTAAAAATTTTATGAAATTAAAAATAATAAAATTTAGTAAAGAATAAAATCATATATTTTCTTTATTAATATAAAATAGAAAGGTCCTTTTCTTATTTGAAGCTTGTACTAAAAAAAAAAAAAAAAAAAAAAAAAAAAATCGGTTAGATGTTTCCAATAAAAAAAAACTATCTAAAATTCTAAGAAAATAAGAAATATCAATTTTAAATATCATTTAGTCTTATCATGGAAATTATAAATTTCCGGCTAAAAAAGAGATGAACTTTTAAACGTACTTTTTATGTAATTACATTTTCACCACTTTCAAGGTTAGGCTGAATATTGACATTATTTACGAAGTTTCAGTCTATAGTTTAAATCGTAACCTCTTTCTCAGCACTAAATGCTTCCTTTCAATGACAATGCCGTGCACAGTGAGGCACAATCTTTGTAAAAGTTTAAAAATTTATAAATGACAAAAAAATTAAACATTTAATTTTTCACTAAAAAATAAAAAAGTGAAAATTTTGATTTTGATTGAAATTTCAATTATAAATGATACTTATGTTTTGTTTTAATCCATTTTATTTAATAATAATTTTTTTCTTTTCGTGTGTAAAACATTTTTTTTTTTTAAACGACACTGATGGTGCCGAAAATTGTAATAGAATTTTAAACATAGTCGTTATTTTACCGTTTTATACAACCATAATACCTCTAAATGAAAGCGAATGATTTTCGACTCATAATTGTCACGAAAACGACACTTAGAAAGCTGAATATTTATAGTTTCTCCAAAATCCAAAATTTTTTACAAAATTTTTACTTTAATTACAAAAATAAGAAAAACTTCAATTTTTTTCAAACAAATTATTTTGTCTAGCTGACGGATTTCATAATTATATTAAAAAGATATTTTATAGAACCAAAAATACTCCAACTTAAATTTTGATATTTAATTTTATGTAAATCTATTAGCCGATTAGATTTACTAAAAAAAAAAAAAAATGATTCTGCCGCACTTATTGCTTTAGAAGCTCCCTTGATCGGTATAATTAACACGTATCTGGAAGCGTGCATGCAATTCAGATATGTAATATTTTATATTGGAAATCTAATACATAATAAAACTTTATAGACCTGTAATCTTAAAATTAGGGCGAATGAAAAAAAAGAAACTACAACTTGTTTGTTCTTTAAGTTATTTCAACACTGGATACCATATACAAAAATATACGTTCATGTAAAATAAAATAATTGTCAAAAGAAAAGAAAAACAAAGTGATAAAAAAAATACGTAAAGTCTAAGTGATTATAGTGTCGATTATACTTTCCGTAAGAATTTCGTGAGTATTAAACTCGATGAAGTTCTTCAGGCTGTTGTATTCTTTTATTCTATGGTATATTGCCCTCTGGGAGGCTGATTTGGGATATGTGAATACAAAATACGAGACGTTCTTTGACGTTCCGCATATATCACAAAGGTCCGACTGGACGATTTTCATTCTCACTATAGTGTAACCACAAAAGGAATGGCCCGAGAGAGTGCAATTTTCTTTACGGTGGTACATTTTTGAACCATGGAGAGCATTTTACTCTTGGAAAGCCGTCCGTAATGGTACCTTTTGTCAAGCCTAATTGATCATATTCCTCCTCCCTCTAACAATGCATATCCTGGGACATAATTAATGTATCTCAACATTTTCCAAATCTGAGGCACTTGTGTTCGCTCATATGTACATAAGTTATAAAATAAAGGCAGTTAAGAATGAATAATGGTTACGAAATACTTGATAGACAAATATTTGTTCTTGCACTAACAAAAACATAAACCGGATATCCAACAACACTAATAAAATTAAGCAAATGTAATTTTTAATATTTAAAAAAACATATTCCAGACGCAACTGCATTAAAAAAAAACAATATAAACAAAAAAATCTACATTTATTAGACAACAACAAAACAATTGCTTCTAACAAAAGAAAAAAACAAAAATATTTATTAATCGATAAAACCAAGGCTAATGAAAACAACGAAAACCACACTTTGACAATAAACAACAATTAGAAGACATTCAACTACGCATTAACAAAAATGCATATCACACAAAATTATTGCAAATATAAAAAAATCTCACACTTTTTTAATGTTATTTCTTTATTATTTTTTGCATCATTGTTGTGATGACAGTCCATAACCTTATATTTTTCAACATCACACTACTGCGACGACACCTGCAATGCAACACTGCTTCTAAATAAACATGAACACTACGCGACAAAAACAACAAAAAGCAGCGCCGCAACTGAAAAATAGTCTGGTGCAGCCACTTTCCTGCACTTTCATGACGTTGGTCAAGCAGTTGGAGCAACCCGTTTATGGGTCGTGCACGTCGATGTGCAACACTAGACTTCCAATTTTCCTCCCAACGCATTTGAAATACACGTCACGGCATGTTGGAAGCAAAATTGGTAAATCAGCAAACTGCGACAGCGAGCAGTGTTACCAAGTCGATTAGCAAACGTCACGACACCCAGAAAATTTTTTTCCATCATAAGAATTTTTATTTTCTATTCAGCATTTTTTTCTATATTTTCATTTGGGTTTAGAAAACTTTTCTTTAGAATTTATTCAAACATTATCATAAAGTTTATTTGTAATATCGACATATTACAAATAAAATTTCTCGAATTTATTTTGAAGAAATTTTATGCAAACTTTTTTCTTAAAAAAAAAGCCAACCACTTTTCTTACCTCGACCAATTAAGTATTTTTTGCTGCTTTATTTTTCCCCTGTGAACTTCTTGTTTGTTGGTTATTTTCTTGAGAAAATCACGTTTTTTCAATATAATTTTTCAAGTTTTCTGTTTATTATTGTATTTTATATATTTAATATTGATAATTTTTTTTATTATTTTTTCTTCCTTAACGAAACTAGCTGAAAATTGGCCAGCTTATTTTAATTAAAAAATATTTCTACTTCGACAGATTTCGTTTCTTTCACACAGTGCTGCCAAACAATGTAGTTGAGTAATCGTCAAATTGCAATGGAAAAACGTCAAAGACGACATTTTAAAGAGTGCTGCCAATTGATGAGAAAAGGGTGCCAAAAATGTGGAGTTCTTACACAACAAAGGTGTGAGAGTGTAAAAAACGCAAACTGTTTAACTCAACATACGTAAGACCTACAACTAACACAGTGTCTACATTAGAGATGTTTTTATCAACACAAACTTAACGCGAAAAGATGGCAACAGTTGCACAAAAACAACAATATGACGTCTTCATTATTGTTTTTTATATATGCAGTTTGACAACTGTAACAATCAAAATAATAATCAACTGTATAACTAAGGTTACCTTGTATATATTCGCACTGATTTTGACGTTTGTTTTGATATAAATTTGCCTAATGTAGACACTAGGTAAGATTAACGCTGATATAATATGTGACTTAACGCTGACAGAAGAAAGTAACTATTTTGTTTATATTATGTTAAATCTTAAATAATGAGTACACGTATTCTAATAAATCCTATTATATCATTATTTTCTATCAGTCACAGAGTAAACAATTTTACAAAAAAAATTGTTTCCTTTACAGCCCGTCTAGACGTAACATAATATGTAAGATTTTTGTGCCAGAGAGTGTCAAATTCGCTCTCTGAGAGAATTATTTCACGTGTAGATTCAAATCTTACATATTCTGTAACGTGTAGATGGGCTATACGAAAGTTTTTCTTGTTCGCACAAGAACAAAGCTTTTGTCGAACCAATAATAATTTTTTGTTTGCCCTCAGTATCGCTTTTACATGCAGCGCCTCCTCTTCCACATTATCGAAAACATTTTTTACACTACTTTAATCACAAGTAAAAGTACTACTGAAATATTATCAAAATTATTTAAAAATCAAGGTTGATTTATGCGATAATATTATTTTTTTTAAGTGAGTTTTCATAAATTTATTTCTTTAAAAATTTTAAAACAGCATTTTTCCTTATAGAAAATATAAAATTTTTATAAAATTTTCTTTTTATAACAAATTTTAAATAGACTTTAGTTTTAAAGAAAGTTTTGTATAAGTTCTATTTTTGTAGAAAATTTACAATATTTTTTTTAACTCAATAATTAATTTATTTTTAGAGGAATTGAAGAAATTTTCTTTTTTAATAATTTTCTAAATATTTTCTATGTGGATAACATAGTGCAATAAGAAAGTGACTTCATAAGCCCAGCTGATTTACAATTTTTTCATGTACATACCGTGAGAACTGTCAAATTGTTTTTGCCGCGTTTATTTACTCTTCTTCTTCATTTTCTAATTTTTTGTTCATAGCATTTTGACATTATATGCAGAGGTTTTACACTAAGAAAATACAAGCAATTGTTTTTTTCTTTTTTTGTAGATGTTCGAATAAGTGGTCAAATCCATTGATATATTATCAGTTTTTGTTAAGAAAAACGTCATAATCAGGTAACCTTAGTTAAGAAGGTGATTATCATTTTTGGTTGTTACAGCTGCTAAGCTATATATATATATATATATATATATATATATATATATATATATATATATATATATCATGAATGAATTCGTCTTATTGTTGTTTTTGTATAATTGTTACCACCTCCAATAAATTCGGGTTAATTTTGACGACTGTCTTTACAAAAAATTGTCTAATACAGACACTGTGCTAAGATATACCTGGTAAACTTCATTAGCAGTTTTCTGTTGATGGTGGCAACAGTTTCACAAAAACAATAATATGGAGTATTCATTTTGTTTTTTATGTATGCATTTTGACAACTGTAACAACCAAAATAATAATCAGCTGTTTAACTAAGGTTACCTTGTATATATTCGCACTGATTTTGACGTTTGTTTTGATAAAAATTTGCCTAATGTAGACACTAGGTAATACACAATTATACAACTGTGGCTAAATGTCTCTCAATTTCATTAGCTAACAGTGATGTTAACTAGAAGCAGCTTAATATTTTCGTTGCGAATTTCAACGATTTGTAAATGTTTTATTAGAAAATATTTTATTTAAAGCCTTTAATAATGAAATTAATTAAAAGCTATTACTATATGAATAAAAAAGTAAAAATTGTAGAATTTCATGAGCTTTAATTTCCACACAACTAAAACTCTTAATTATGTTATCTAAATTGCCAAATTTGTACCAAAAATCGCTTAATTACCACCATTGGCTTCATATTAATTTAGTGATTAGTAAAATAGTGTTAAGTAGGTGATGATGTCGTTGATTTATTGTTAAATTTCGAAATAAATTGTTTTGTTTTTTGTGTATATAATATACGGAAACACAATATAAATATTTGACCAGGTCATTAATATATGTATGTATAAAAATAAAAATTAAATTTCATTTAAAGACAAAGCATCGCGTTATTATCTCAACATCGGTGCTGCTGTAGTAGTTAGAGGCTGTTGATTGTCTTTTACATTTTTTTTCGCAGACTTTTGCAAAAACAAATAAAAGGTAAGATAAAGGTGTTTTGTTTTTATTTATATTTAACATATAATAACGTTTTCTATTTATTTGAATTTAAATTGAATGTTCAGTTAAATATGGATTCCTTTGATGACTTGGAAGAGGCTGTAATTGAATACATAGACCGTGGTTTAGTTTTAATAATTGCCGATATATTAAGTTTGATCACTGTCTCCTCATGTTTATTTATAAAAATTCCCCAAATTAATACCATAAGACAAAATAAATCATCACAAGGTATGTATAAAAGTGTATCAATATGCCAAAGTATAAATGTAAATTTAGAATTTGTTATATTTTTTATATACATAACAAACCAAATGTTATCGTAATGATATAACGATATCATTTCAACGATAAAGAAGCCTGCGTATGATATCATTTATAATTCTGAAATGATATAGGTTGCTTTCTAAAATGTACATTCGAAAATGATGTGATAAATTTTACATCATTAGTGAAATTTAATTGTAAATAATTGATGTTTTGATTTTTCCTGTTCCAAATAAAGAAAAGGCTTTAATGGAATGTTCTGACTCAGCACCGAAATTTTTGAGTGCAATTGAATAGTTTCGGAATTATAGGCCATTGAAAAACGTATTTTTCTAAGAAACTCATACTAAAAAATTTGTTGTTATTGAAAAATTGGGTAAAAAGGAAAAAGCAAACTCTTCCGCCTGGCCGAAGTCTGACTATTAAGAAAAAAATTTACTATGTTAAAGGAACTTTTATAAAAAAATTACTTTTTATAAATGCGCATTCAAGAACTTTTAATTGATACCTACATGTTTCGAATTGGACAAAAAGTGTAGGAAATATTTACTATTTTAAGTGAGTTAGGGAGCTCAATGAGTATCAAAGAAAAACCCACTGACAGTTCTTCTTTAAATTGGGCACATTTCCAACAAAGTAAATGATATCGTAATGATATCAAATTTTTGCAACAAATTTTCTGTTTAAATTATATTTTTATAAATATTTTAAGTTTTTTTTATCTTGGAAATAAAATATTTCAATATTTTATCATATATTTTTGAAATTATGACATCATTTATGATACGGTATCGTTTCTTGGTTTGTTGAGTATAAATAAAATTTTTTAAATTATATTTGTTATACTTGGCCATTTAAAAAAAAAAAAAAAAAAAAAAAAAAAAAAATATTTTTAAAACTTAACTTCCTTTTAGGCATTAGTGTTTTTGGTTTGTGTCTGGAATTATTCAGTTACACAGTCATGATGTCCTACAATTATACAAATGGTTATGAATTTCTTTCATACATGGAATATCCAATTTTACTCCTGCAGGAGTATGTTTTAATTTATTTCGTTTTTAAATATCAAAATCTATTAGGTCTTAAAACCCAATTGGTATCTGTTTTATATGTCATAATTGCTACCCTGATCTATTTGAAATTATTTCCCGTCATCATTTTACAATTTTTAGTGGTAAGTTATTTTATATTTAATGTTAAATATCTACATTTATTATTTCTAATACCATTTTTTTGTATTTAACTCATTAATCATTGATTAGATTTATTGTGTTCTTGTCTTTTTTTCTTTTGCTTTTATATTCTGTTTGATAATTCTTTTTTATTTTTTGTAAATTTGGCTTTGATTTTATGTTTTGGTCTATTTGTTATTTTGTTTATTATTTTATTTTGAGATTACAAAAGTTGTGCGCTTTCGTAGTGTTTTTTCTGTCTTCCTTTAAATGAGGAAAATATTTTTTTTAAGTGGGAATAAAATCCCACTGTAGTATTGCAATATTTAATTTTAAATTGCAATATTCAAATTAATGGAAAATGTATGGCACATTTGATCAAATTTACAGAACATTTGCGATAAATTTTAAACATTCAGAAAATTTTATTTACATTTAAAGGGGAGAAAATAAAGATAAATTTGTTTTACTAGCAAATTTCTGATTTTATTTTTATAGAAAATTTTCTGCAAATTTATTTTATGAGAAAATTTTCGATGAATTTTATTTTTATAGAAAAATTTCGATAAATTAAATTTTTAGAGAAAAATGTTGATAAACTTTATATCTAGGGAACATTTTCGATAAATTTTATTTTCATAGAAAATTTTTGACAATTTATTTTTTGAAGGAAATTTTCATTAATTTATTTTTATAGAAAATTTTTAATATATTTTTTTTTTTTTAGAAATTTTCGATAAATTTTCTATTTATAGGACATTTTCGCTAAATGTTCTATTTCTTATCTACAAGAAAATTTCGATAAATATTGCTTTAGAGAAAATTTTCGATAAATTTCCTATTTTTCACTAAATTTCGTATTTAGAGTAAATTTTCAATAAATTTTACTTCTAGAGAAAAATTTTGATAAATTTTCGATAAATTTTCTACTTATAGAAAATTGTTGATAAATTTTCTCTTTTTGGAAACTGTTCGATAAACATTCTATATATAGAAAATGTTCGATAACTTTTCAATTTATTTCGCTTTCGATAAAATAGAAATAGAAATTTATAGAAAATGTTCGATAAATTTTAAATTTATAGGAAATTTTCGATAAATTTTATATTTATAGACCATTTTCGATAAATTTTATAATTATAGAAAGTTTTTGATAAATTTTTTATTTATATAGAAAATTTTCGATAAATTTTACATTTATAGAAAATTTTCGATAAATTTTACATTTATAGAAAATTTTCGATAAATTTTACATTTATAGAAAATTTTCGATAAATTTCGTATTTAAAGGAAATTTTCGATAAATTTCATATTAATTTTTATAGCAAATGTCCCTCAAACTTTTGTTTTGTGCAAACATTACTTTAATAAAAATTTTTTGTTTGATTTTCTTCTTATAGAAATTTTTCGATAAATTGTTTTTATAGCAAAATGTTTGTTAAATTTTCTTTAAATAGAAATTTTTCTTAAATTTTGTTTCTAAAGAAAATCACTAAAATTTCTTTTTCATAAAAGTTTTTTATTCCTTTTCATATAAAATTTTAGATAAATTATTTTTATAACAAAATTTTTGCTAAATTATCTTCACAAAAAATTTTTGATTTTTTACTTTTATTAGACATTATTGCTGCAGTTTCATTACGTAGCAAAAAATAAGCAGTAAAACAATACATTTTTTAAAACTTAGTGAAGAAACACAACCAACGACGGCAACGGCAGTTCCATACAAATTTGACTTTACATTGCGAATAAAATTTATTTTATTTTCTTGACGATATTCCATATTTTTTTCCAACAAGATTGCTATCATTTATGAATAAAATATATTCTAAAAAGAAAAGAAAACTAAACAAAGGGAAATGTCAATTTTTTAAAGAAATTAAATTAAACAAATGAAATATAATAACATTTATATATTAAAAATGATAATTATAACAAATAATAAAAAATAATATTGATAATTGATAATATTTTACGCAAAACTTTGCCGTCCCGTTGCCGGTGTGGTTGTGTTTCTTCACTTTTACTAAATATTTTTTATCTCTTGCTTGTTTTTCTTTCCGCTTCTATCCCAGAAAACACAAATGTTTGATATCAAATTAAGTGATTTGAAATCAAGTCTTTTTTCAAATGTCAAACGTTTGAGAACTATTTGAAAATAACTTCAAAATAATAGCTTTCTCAACAAAAAGGGGAATTAATTGTCAAATTGAGAAATGCTATTATCAAATCATTGTTAAATGTAACTCTCAAACTTTTTTCAAATGTGGATTGTGACCACATGTGGAACATAAATAATAGAAATTTGCATTTTTAATTTTTTGTGAAGTTTTCTTTTGTATAGACTTGTAATTTAGTCCTATCAATATGCGTATTCATTAATTCAAAAATATTTGATTAAATAATATTATTATTTAATTTATTTATTCGTATATAATAACATTGTTTCAGTACTAGTCAAAATTACAGTTTTTAGTCAGAAAGTTTTCCTGTATTCAAAATTTCCTTACATTTTGTTGTTTTTCTGACAAATTCTGACTAAAACCTGTAAATCTGAATATTATTGGTACAGAGCAAATATTATCAATATTTTTTTAATATATTGTTTCAAATATCTTTAAGAATGATTTGATAATGACATTTAATATCAAATTAAGAATATATTATTTTTCAAATATTTTAAAAGTTATCTTTAGGTTTGAGAATGATTCAATAATACCATTTGATATCAATTTGAGAATATACAGTTTTTCAAACGTTTTTTATCAAATTATTCTCAATTTGTAAACAAACTTAAAATTAAACCTCTACCTACATTTGAAACAAGTTTGAGAAACACATTTGATATCAAACGTTAAAATCATCATATTTCAAACGTTTGACATCGTGTTTGCTGCGTATGTTTTTGCCATAGAATACAACTAAAAGTTTTTGTGAGAGGCACTCCGAACTAAATTTTCAAAAAATTACTAATTTTTTTTTTCAAAACACAAAAACAAAATATATGTGACTACATGTATTCTGTTGTTGCACGGATTAGGTTTTTGACAATTGAATCAGGTACTTTTTCTCTCACATATTAAACTATGGTTTTTGCTTTATATTTAAAAACATAATTTATATTAATAAATCATTTTATATTTCGTATACTGCATGTTCTTTTAATTAAAATAAAAATTAATTATCTTTGTTCAAGTAAGTACTACCTAAAAACTTGTAATAAATTAATAATTTTCTATTTAATTTCTAATTTCTAATTTAATTAAAATTGTTATTGATAACTAAACATTTATTCCAGCCCTTTTGCACACCCATAGGAGCCACTAGCAAAGTTTTACAATTAGTTGCTATTTTAAGAAGCAAAGATGCCAGCTCTGTAAGTCGCACGACTTGGGCTCTATCAGCATTTACCAATTTTAGTAAGTAATGTTATAAATTTTGTTATTAAAGATTTTTTAATATTTAATTTTATTTTTTATCTTAGCACGCATCTATACTGTTTATGTACAATCCCATGATTGGATGTTATTATCCAATTTTATGATTTCGACTTTCCTAAGTTCTTCTGTGTTTGTGGCTGCTTGCGTTTACAAAAAGAAAACGAAGAAGGAATAGATACAGAAAATTTAATACTATTAACACAAAGTTATTTTTTTTATTTTGTTTAAATTAACATTTTAATGTTTTAATATATTTTTTAATTTTATTAACAAAGACTAAATAAAATCACAATTACATGACACGATTAATTAAATATTAAATTCTCAAAATGATTTATAATTTAGTGTTTAATATAGGAACTATTGAAAAATTTATAGCTATAAATTGATCAGTTTCATATCAAATTTTAAAGAAAGAATGTGATCCCTTTTCCCAAAACCAATGCAAATATGGAGGAAAATCGATATTCAATAAAATGGCTTAAATAAGTTATTAATTACATTATTTTTTTTTTTATTTATTTGCAACATTTAGACCAACAATTTTAAATAAATTTCTAAAAAATACTAAATAATCAGTATTTTATGAATATTAATCTTACAATCTAATATTTATTATAAACAATCGAATGCTAGAAATGTTTTAAGATCTTAATATTGCAAATATTTATTTGTTTGGACAGAATTTTATTTTGTTCATAAATACATTAACAAAAAATTTTATTTGTATGATCCGCCGACATTGTTTTTCAAAGTATTTGCAAGCTTTTTATTTGAACATAATTTTTCTGTTCCCTTGATGCATAACCAGTGCTTCGAAAGAATTAATTAAATTTTAGCTTAATTCCCTTAACTTTCCAAAAACTTAATCTATAGCTTCATTCAAAGGCTTTTTGCTCGCATAGAATTAATTCTTTATTGAATTAACACATAAAGAATTACATTAACAAAAATTTGTTTTTCATTCAAATCTTCTCTAAATTGAATGAACATATTTTTCTTTCATTCAATTTTCAATATTTTGTTTTTTAATATTTTACAAAATCCATTAAGAGATATTTTTTCTTTTAATTTGTAATAGATTTGAATCAAAGAAAATTTAAATGATTAAATAAAATTTATTAAGCATGAATTGTTTAATTGATTCCAAATTCTTTAAGATATTAATGCTTTAAAGAAATGACTAGGGTATCAAATTTAATTCAATAAAAAAATAAATAAAATAATAAATAAATTAGAAAATTATAAACTTGTTGTTATTCATTACAATTTTTTATATAATAATTTGAAAAAAGCTTTTAAAAACTAGCTAAATTATAATTCGTTTAGATTTTCTTGCAAAAAAAAAAATAAAAATAATAAATAAGATATTAGATATCGATTAGCAATAGCTAAAGTTTTTTATACACAATTTTTACACACTACGGGGTAAATAGCGCGGTTAGCCGGGTATTCATTAAACACCTTTGAGAGAGATGAAGCGAAAAGGAGTATTGTCAGACACTTTCTTAATCTTCAAGTCACTGTTAATGACAAATCCTCCCTCATCTTGCTGATAAGTGAGTCAAATACCTCGCAATAGTTTTCGAGGAGCTTAACAATATCGAATTTGGAATCCGTTGGAAGGACATTGCCGAGTGGGGACTCGAGTACTTGACAAAGATGTTTAATCTGACAGATAGGAGCCTGGTTAAACGCAATGCCTGGAAAATCGGTGGAATCATTCCGCTATTGAAAAGCGTGAAAAACGCGAGTGAGGGAGAATCTTATCGTCTTTTAATCTGTCGGGAAGATTGTTGATTTCTACCTCTCGAAACTCCAAGCGCCTCCATCAGAGGAACACTCTTCATCACTTGGACGAAGGAAGTAAATTTGAACTTAGGCAACGTGATCGATAGATTCCAAATTGAGACTGAAACCATCCGAAGATCCCTTCGATAGCCTTTTTACCTCCTCAGCCTATGCCGCAGTAATAACGCATAAATTTTGAAATAGAAACAAGATCCTCAAATATATAATAAATTGAAATCGTATAAAAACTGATTCTGAATTGCCTTACTTTAAGGTCCCAAAACGTCTTGATTGCCCGTCACTTAAGACTCGAATAATCTTTTGTTTTTATACTCTTCACGAAAGCTGGAAGATCCCAAAAAGTATTTAATTTGAGTCTTATGGATAAAGAATTACAAGTATCAGTGTCTGTCTTTCCATTCATTATGATGACTCTTGAAAATAGGAACGTGTGTGATACATCAAAATATCAAGAATTAATTTTTCTATTGGTTACAATTGTTCAATTATGAGCAACAAATTACAGTTTTTGGTTTTTAAAAATTTTATTTTTTGAAGTCCTTTGGGATTTCGAACTTTCTCGGGTCTGCCTTCTTGTTTTTTTTTTCAGTAAAGAAATCATTCAAATCAATTTATAAGTAGCCGGGATATGTTTAACAATTTAGGATTTAAAATTTGAGAATCGAAATCAATTAAATCAACCAATTAAGAGAAGTTTATTCTCAACCCAAAATATATTTTTTTTATATAAAACAATTTTATTTACATTAATATTTTTTTTTTAATTAATTCTAATAAAATTTTATTTTTTACTTAGTCGATGGAAAAAAATACAAAAAATATTAAATATAATCCTTTATTAACTTATCTTTTTCATTTTTATTACTTTAATTACACAACCTTTCATATCGTTATTGCACGCACTTCTCTTGTCTTCATTTTCCACTTTCAATCTACTAATTTTCGTATATTTACTTACAGACTTCTTCTAATAAGTCTTGCCGAATTTAAAGACAGACAAAGCATTACGCATTAAAGCAGGACCATTCCAATAACCTTTCAACATCATGTACCAATATAAGGCGGGCATGAAATCTTTTTTCATTATAAACATGGTATATCGTTCCTTATTCTGGGCAACAGGGAACGTTTCCAAAGGCTGTAAATTATAATCGAATTCAGCCAAAATACAAGTATGATAACCGGTAACCAAAGGACATGAGGCATAACCATCATATTCATCCTTTAAGCTTTTACCCTTCATAACAGCCAACATATTGCGATAGACAACAGGAGATTGAGCAGCTGAAAAAGGAAATTTATAAGAAATTAGTTTTATAATAATTTAAGTATAATTTCGTTTAATAAATACCAGCAGCAGCGGCTGTCTTGGAATTAGGAGAAGCTGAGCAATCACCAATGGCAAATACATTGTTATATCTAATATGATGCATAGTTGATTTGTCTACTTCCACAAAACCGGCTTCATTTACCAAATCACGACATTTGGCTAAACTTTCAGGTGTACCCATGGGAGGCACAACATGCAAAAGGGAATACTATAGAAATTAATGGAAAAATTATAATTTTAAGACACTTTGTTTTGCAGTTATATTAAATAATTTTAGCATAATACCCGTTCTTCATAAATCTCTTCGGGTTTATCGAGATTCTGGAACACAGCTATATCTTTTTCAGGCTTAACTTCGATCAAGCTACGTCTGGTATTAACTTGAATGTTACGCTTCTTAACAATGGGCCACAAAGCATCGGCGTAATGTTTAACACCAAATATCACGGGCAGGGCGGTATTGTAGATGACATTAACATTGTTGCGTTTATTTGTCTGTATGAAAATTATTTGCTATGTAATGATGTTCATGTAAGGTTTTTTTGTTTTACCTTTCTGAAATAATGTTCGGCTATGTAAACAATTTTTTGTGGTGCTCCTGGACATTTAACTGGTGAATTTGGGAAAGTAAATATGGCATTTCCTTTTTCAATATTACGCAAAGCATTATAAGTACGATCGACAAATTTGGGCGAATAGATCGAGCATACTTTGCCATTTGGAATGGAAAGACCTTCTTCCAAACCGGGAATCTGAAAAGGAAATAAAATAACCAGTATTATGCATAATATTTAATAATAAAAAAACTAATAAATTTTTGCTTTATATGGGAACTGCCTCAAACGGTAACATATTTTATCGGAATGAATTCAAAGTATTCAACAACATTCTCGATTATAATAAATAATGGGAAAATTTATTGAAAATCCTTCAAAAAAGACAGTTTATGAAAGTTATCGAAAATTTCTGTAAGAAAATTGCTATAAAAAGATAAGTTTCGAAAATTTTCTATAAAAAGAGAATTTATAGAAAATTTTCTATAAAAAGAGAATTTATAGAAAATTTTCTATAAAAAATTTATAGAAAATTTTCTATAAAAAGAGAATTTATAGAAAATTTTCTATAAAAAATTTATAGAAAATTTTCTATAAAAAAATTTATAGAAAATTTTCTATAAAAAAATTTATCGAAAATTTTCTATAAAAAAATTTATCGAAAATTTTCTATAAAAAAATTTATCGAAAATTTTCTATAAAAAAATTTATCGAAAATTTTCTATAAAAAAATTTATCGAAAATTTTCTATAAAAAAATTTATCGAAAATTTTCTATAAAAAAATTTATCGAAAATTTTCTATAAAAAAATTTATCGAAAATTTTCTATAAAAAAATTTATCGAAAATTTTCTATAAAAAAATTTATCGAAAATTTTCTATAAAAAAATTTATCGAAAATTTTCTATAAAAAAATTTATCGAAAATTTTCTATAAAAAAATTTATCGAAAATTTTCTATAAAAAAATTTATCGAAAATTTTCTATAAAAAAATTTATCGAAAATTTTCTATAAAAAAATTTATCGAAAATTTTCTATAAAAAAATTTATCGAAAAATTTCTATAAAAAAATTTATCGAAAATTTTCTATAAAAAGAGAATTTATCGAAAACTTTCTATAAACGGAGAATTCATCGAAAATTTTTTATAAACGGAGAATTCATCGAAAATTTTCTATAAACGGAGAATTTATCGAAAATTTTTACAAAAAGTGAATTTATCGAAAGTTTTCTATAAAAAGTGAATTTATCGAAAATTTTTTACAAAAAGTGAATTTATCGTAAGTTTTCTATAAAAAGGGAATTTATCGACATTTTTTTATAAAAAGATAATTTATAGAAAATTTTCTATAAAAAGAGAATTTATCGAAAATTTTCTATAAAAAGAGAATTTATCGAAAATTTTTTATAAGAGCATTTATCGAAAATTTTCTATAAAAAGAGAATTTATCTAAAATTTTCTATAAAAAGAGAATTTATCTAAAATTTTCTATAAAAAGAGAATTTATCTAAAATTTTCTATAAAAAGAGAATTTATCGAAAATTTTCTATTAAAAGACAATTTATCGAAAATTTTATATAAAAAGACAATTTATCGAAAATTTTCTATAAAACGACAATTTATCGAAAATTTTCTATAAAAGAGAATTTATCTAAAATTTTCTATAAAATGAGAATTTATCTAAAATTTTCTATAAAGTGAGAATTTATCTAAAGCTTTCTATAAAAAGAAAATTTATTGAGAATTTTCTGTAAAAAGAGAATTTATCGAACATTTTCTATAAAAAGTGAAATTATCGAAAATTTTCTATAGACAAAATTTATTGAGAATTTTCTATGAAAAGAATATTTATCAAAAATTTTCTATGAAAAGAAAATTTATCGAGAATTTTCTATGAAATGAAAATTTAGCGAGAATTAAAAATTCTCTACAGAAAATTTACCAAAGATTTCCTATTAAAAGGAAATTTATCAAAAATTTCCTGTAGAAAGAAAATTTATCGAAAATGTTTTATAAAAGGAAGAAATTTTCTTTGAATAATAACAACTTATGCAAAATTTGCTAAAAAAAGCAATATTTCGAAACTCGGAATTTCAATTTTTTCCCAAATATACCAAATTTTTTTTAGGCTTTTAAATAAATTTAAAATAATAAAAAAAAAAAAATAAATGTATCTTTACTCACCTTGTCATAATTCACTTCCAAACCAGTGGCAACCAAAAGCATATCGTATTTAATGTTATGTCCCCGCGAAGTCGAAACGGTATTATTGTTAGGGTCAAAATGAACAGCTTTATCCTTGATCCATTTAATCTTTTTGGGCAAAACATCAGCCATCATTTTGTAAGATTGTTCTAAACGTTTCATGCCACCACCAATCAAAGTAAACATGGGTTGGTAGTAGTGTTTCTAAAATTTAGCAGAAAACATGTTAGAGCTCTGTATTCGGCTGTGCCGAATCTTTTATACCCTTCATCGCCTTACCGACAAATAATAAATAATGCCTTAAAGTATGCTTTCATAATTTCACATTCATACTTACAAAAATAATATAAATTTTTTTCAAAACTAAAAAATGTAAACATAAAATTATACTACAATGGTAAGCGTTGCGTCCTTAAAGAACAACACAACACTCTGATAGCTTCTGATGACTATTAAATTTAACCGCCTGACTTGAATTTCGTTATTAGCGAATGTTTGCTAATAATTTCTCGGCAGTAAACATTCGCGTAATATTCGAGAATTTTAAAAATAACGATATCGCAATATTCAACTTTTCTGAATAAAATCTTGAAACTAAATTCTTTGAGAAGTTATCTATTCTTTTCAATTTCTTGCAAAATACTTAAACAGAGAGAATCAAGTGTCATTATTGAGTCATAGTTCATTACTTTTGGTTCTAAAATATTAGGCATTAAAATTAATGTTTGTTAAATTCTGTGCAATTTATAATAAAAAATAATATAATAAAATTTAAAAAAATTGATTGATGTCGGTACGTATCCAAATAGATTTGTAAAATAGCATATTTATCTAAATATCTAATATATTTTTTTAAAATTAATTCAGAAAATTTTAAACTAAAAGATGTGGACTTGAGCAACATAAAAATTAATATTACTGAGAGAAAAAAACATTGATGACTTCTCTGGACGAAGTTGAAATTTGGACAAAATGCTTTAAATATTATTTTTGAAAAATAATTCATTATTATGTACCTATATTTTTTAATATTTGATATATTGTGTTAAGTTTGAAATAAAACATAACTTTAAAAATTAAATCAGCTCTTAGTTTTAAATTTGGAACAAAATGGATATGAAACAAAATAGAAAACTTCCATTTTCGAACTTTTACCAATGATAATAATAGCAAGTTGTTATTACTATCAATATCGAATAATATTCATAATTTTTTGTTGTCGTAAACGAATCAGTAATGAATATTTTTACATATAGCTATTGATATCGATAAAGGTTCATTATTAATACAATTTTGTTGCCACAAAGAGAGCGTCGGATGAGCTCAAACAGCTCATATGTTTGCAAAATGTTAGAAGGCAATATCAAATATCGAAGTTTGTGGTCACCTGGGTATATACTTATATTTGTATGTTAATAGATACATGCTTATACATAAAACAACAACAATACTGAGTCATTGCAATGTTTCTATTTCCAACTAAAAAATGTCCAAACATACATAAAAAATGATTGTGTGCATGAATATATAATAAAAAAACTACAAAACGGCAACACTGAAAGTCATTGCAATGCTTTTTATATACAGTATGTTAATATATTATTTTACATTTATAAAAAAGCTAAAGAAAATTATAAAATTTTTAGATTTAAAATTTATTATGACAACAATTGGCATGTATAACGCTTGAGAAATCTTTTTTATCAAATGAATTAATTAATGATTTTCATAGTCAATTGGAACTTTATATATTCCACCAATATTGCGATGTTTTAGTACATTATTATGGTATTGTAATACCTCTTAGACACATACTTCTTTACATATGGGTACAAGTTTAATGCGGAATTCAAATGTGGATTCTGTGCTGTTATATTCAATCCCTTTTGCAATTCAACAATAAATTACGCATTACCACCCTTAGCCCCCATGTGTTTGAAGTCATTAATTCTATATATATTGAATATTGGCTTATTGTCCTTTAAAACTCAGATTTATTACCACATTTTATTAAACGAGCTTTTAAAGCCTTCAAATATTGTTGCACATCTATGTAAGTTTATAAAAATTTCCAAATCTCCAACTATTTTTAATAAAACACATATGTTTGTATGTGTCTGTATTTAACAATATCATTTAAATAAGAAGGTATGAATACCTCTTTTTTAATTCTAACGGCTCTTAAAGGTTTCCGCCATACTCTTCCTGGATTCAATTATACTACAACATAATTTTAGCATTATCGCAAAACATAAATTCGCGCCATAAATTTTTAGGCATATCAGTATGAATCATAGCGAGTAACAATAATTTTTCAACAATTCTACGTTCTACTCTGCCTAAAATTTTATGCAGACGGCTACTGCTGGATATAAGCTCCAAAATTTCGTCATTATTGGAGCGATTTAATACGCTACTAAATA
Organism: Protocalliphora azurea; assembly: GCA_932274085.1. NCBI lineage: Eukaryota > Metazoa > Arthropoda > Insecta > Diptera > Calliphoridae > Protocalliphora > Protocalliphora azurea. The sequence continues at coordinate 132,828,039 of OW026522.1, read as the reverse complement.
TTCGTCTTAATAAGGAATACATTTAAGAAATATCTTTGACACTTTTTCCGACTTGCGGGTTATAAATAACTCCCAAAAGAGTTTATCATTTACATTTCTTTCACTTGACATACTTGATATATAATTTGTGAATCACTGGTGATATATATTGAAGACTAGAACCCACATTATTGCATTATGTGATTATAAACGTATCACACTTAAATCTTGGTGACTATAAATACATTCAAAAGTTCCAAGAATTGTTTGAAATATAACTATTTGAAATAGTTGAAATAATAATTTTTTTGTTCATTGTAAAAACAATAACTTGACACACTGTATGTTTGTGTGTATATTTTAAATATTTTTGTTTCAGAATTTTATCTATAACTCGGTTGTTTATGAACTGATATGGTTAATTCAAAAAACCGAAATTTTAGAAAAATATTTACATAAGCTTCACAAAGTCCAAAAATGCATTTTGACCGATTTCTCAGTTACTAATGAAACGATTTTGTTAATTTTTTCCGCAAAAACATTCCAAAAGAAGATTCCGAATTTTTTGTGCAAAAACGAAGTTTCTAACTTATATAGGGTCTTAGAAAAGTCGAAAACAAATACGTTTTTAGAGGCCTTTTCGATTATTTGGCGATATATCGGCCATTTATGAACCGATTTTGTTGATTTTTGTCCCATTCTAAGGACTGTTCAATTCGATGTATAAAACATATATATCCGACGGACATCGTTATAGCGAATTGCCTAGAATAAGGATGGATACATAAAATATATCCTATTTGGGGTCCTAGATGAATATTGTAGAAATTACAAACGGAACGACAAACTTATATATACCGTTTATACCTGTAGTGAAGGGTATAAAAATAAAAAAATATATTAAGTTTTGTTAAAATAAATAAAATATAAATTCAAATTTACATCAGCAGGATCTACAACAATAACTTTCCCCTTGCCCAATTTGGAGGATAATTTGGCAGCCAAGGCACAACCACCGGCACCACCGCCAACAATAAGAACTTTACATCTGTAAAGAGGAAAATTAATGGCTAATATTATTAATATTATAATATTAAAATATTAAAAAAAAATAATAATAAAAAAAAAAGAAATGTGTAGACAAGTTAATAAACATGACGAGTTCTAATAAATACCAAAATTAATTACACTGGGGAACAATTTCTCAATGTTTGCATGTGGCGATAACTAAATAAAAGCAATAGGGTTGGGTTGTATTTATATTATGACAAATGTCTAAGTCCATGGCTGGACGGTATAAAAAATATTGTGTTGCGTTACATACGTACATACTTCTAACAAAAAAACTTCTTAGTAACACCGGTTATAGTAATGCATTTAATGAAAATTAATTCATTCATAATTTATTTCATATTATTATAGTCACACTTGGCAAATATTTGATAAAAAAACAAAGTATTTAGTAAGAGTAAAAATAAAATGCAATTAAATGTTAGCTGAGATTAAAGCATGCTAAGGAATCTTTTAATTTCTTATAGACTGCGAAGGGGTCTAAAATATTGTATTATTTTTTAAATAAGAGTGAGACTAAAAGATCGAATGTTTAAGAAAACTATTTCGAAAAGTTATCGTATTTTGGTGCTTAAGTTCAGCCATAATGTCGATAGTGGTTTAGACGATTTAATGATGTGCGAAAAAAAAAATTGGAGATGAAGAATTGTAGGTTTTGATCGATTAAAACTCGTACCAAAAGCAAGATATGCTTGGGAGTAGATCAAGCAATAACTTCAAGATTTTAAAAGTACTTGGATTCATCCAAAAGCAAGGAAATTGAGAGTCGAAGAAAGGCGTATTTGAATGTCTGAAATTCTGTTTCAGCGCCACAAAATGAAATCGTTTATGCATCGAACTGTTACGGGCGATGAAAATGATGTCCACTATGATAATCCAAAGCCTGGACAACTATAAAATTCGACACCAAAGCCGAATAACCATTGAGTCGAGGTAATGCTATCTATTAAATTGGAGCAAAAGTGCTATTATGTGCTTCTGAAACAGGAGTAAACGATTACGGAAAACTTGTACGGTTGATCCGTTTGAAAAGTGCATTGAATGAAAAACGACCAGAATATGCGACTAGACTTATTGCGTTGCCAGTTAAAAACTGTCCTGAATGGCCTAGATATAGTACGCTTTACTTTGGCATAAGGTATAAATAATTGGCTTTTTAGATGCATTCCATTAATTGCCGAAAAGGTGGGATAAAGGTGTAGCTTTCGATGGGAAATAATTTTAATAAAATACATTGTAACTTTATCTTGAAATAAACATTGATTTTTTATTAAAAAACGATGGGAATTAATGCATATATTCAGTATATAAAAAACATTGTTAATTCATTAAAAATGTGCTTGTCAGAGGTGACCCTTTCAAACCTCATAACTCTTAGAAGAGAGCTTTGTTGGCTTCGTCTTGCCTTTCTCTCATCTGTCTATTTCTTCCAAGGACGCAATTGATAACACTATTAGAATGACTAAAGGGCACAATATATTCAGGACCAACGAAATTTTATTTGTTATAGTAAATTGATGAATTAGTGCCGAAGCAGATGTGGATCCACCTGAACAGCATACTCTACTGTACTCGCGGTCGACTAATGCCTCGTTTTGACGGTTTTCTATGATTAAGCGAGATCGAAAGATTCTAATGTTCTTAAATTTTTAATATGTGAATAAGACACAAGAGAGCGAAAACTTTTCGCCTGAAGTTTTCGCCAGTATAATTAAAAAATGCGCTAAAAGAGTTCCAATATTCATTAAAAATAAAATAAAATTTTAAAACAAAGTATGAAATTATATCGTTGCATTTGAGTGAGTGATTTTGGGTCATCTTAAGTTGATCAAATAATGAAAGTTATAATTTTCATAAATTAAAAGATGCTCCGATTAAAATTATTTAATAAATCATACTGGCAATATTTTAACAATTTTTTTCTTATAATGCAATATTTTAGAAAAAGGTTTTTAAATTTTATTTTTTTGCCATTAAAAACAAATACGTATTAAAAATTTGCCAAATATTAGTAATAAATACTAACAGCTGTATTCACAAACAACTTTTAAATTTAAAATACTTTGTAAAAAAAAAAAATCATAAAAATTTTGTCTTTAAAATGTATTTTAAAATTAAAATTGGTTTGCGAATACGGGGGCAAATCTGTATCAATTAAGAATAGTTCAAGAGTTTGTATTTCTTTAAAAATTAAAAATAGGCCGTTGATTAATCAACATAATGTATATATCATTGTCTGGTACAATCCGTAAATATTTTATTATGTCGCTGTTCCAACGCGATCGGCTATGTGACAATTTTCGATTTTTATTATTGCATAATTTTGAACCTTGGTCTTAAAGTCTTGAAAAATTATATAATGTTGACATACATACCTCCCTACCTACCCTTGAAAAATTTATATATATATATATATATATATATATATATATATCATTTGTTTTAAATCCTCACTATAAAAGTAATACATTTTTTATATATTTTCTTTTTTGTTTTATTTCTATTTTATTTACATCATTTTTTATCTTACTTTTTTTCGTTAGAACATTTAAACCATAATAGTTTCAAAATAGTTTTATTAGCAAATTTTATTGCATTTAAAAGTCTTTTTTTATGTCATTATACCTACCAAGGTCAAAATCTTTGAAAATATGTGAAATAGTATTGATAAACCCTACCTAAGGTTTTAGGGAATTATACGACACGACTATAAATTCTGTAATTAATAACTAAATAGATAGATAGATACGAGGGCGGATCAACAAGTCCGTGACTTTTCGAACTCCCCTCGTAGTTATATGAAATACAACACTATTCCCATCAAGTACCACCTCGTAATAGACTACTGTCAAATTTTGAGCAAATGTCGTCATTCACTTTGCGTTTAACAGCTGTTCAAAACATACAACCTCGTGTATTTTTTTAAAAATGGAAAAAAGTGAATTTCGAGTGCTCATTAAACACTATTTTTTGCGAAAAAAAAAAACCGTCAATCAAACCAAGGAAAAGCTCGATAAATACTATGAGGACTCTGCACCATCGATTTCAATGCTAAAAAAGTGATTTACTGACTTTCGTTGTGGTCGCAAAAGTACAAATGACGCTGAACGTTCTGGACGGCCTATTGAGGTCAGTACACCCGAAAATGTCGAAAAAATCCACGATATGATGTTGGCCGACCGAAGAATAAAAGTGCGTGAGATTGTAGATGCCATAGGCATTTCATATGGCAGTGTGGTTTCGATTTTAAATGATCAGTTGGTTTTAAGAAAGTTGTCTGCAAGATGGGTGCCGCGTTTGCTCTCAATTGACCATAAACGTAAACGTGTGACAATTTCAAAGGTTTGTATGGAGTTGTTTAACCGCAATCTGAATGAGTTTTTGCGGCGTTTTGTAACTGTGGATGAAACATGGATCTATTACTGTACTCCGGAGACCAAGCAGCAGTCTAAACAATGGGTTTAGACAAGGTAATTTTGTCGGCCAATAAGGTGATAGTTTTTTGGGATGCACGCGGGATAATCCACATCGATTACCTTCAAAAGGGGAAAAAATAAGCTGCTAATATTATGCCAACTTATCAGACCGATTTAGTGAGGATTTAAAAAGAAAACGACCCCATATGGCCAAGAAAAAAGTTCTTTTTCGTCAAGATAATGCACGAGTGCACACGTGTGCAGTCTCAATGGAAAAACTCTATTAATTGCGCTACGAATTGGTATCTCATCCGCCATATTCTACGGATTTAGCCCCTAGTGACTACTTTCTATTTCCAAACCTAAAGAAATGGCTCGATGGAAAGAGATTTAGCTCCAACGATGAAATTATTGACCAAACAAATGCCTATTTTAAGGACCTCGAAAAATCCTATTTTTTTACGCAAAGTAAATGACGACACTTGCTCAAAATTTGTCAGTAGTCTATTAATAGGTGGTACTTGATGGGAATAGTGTTGCATTTCATATAACTACGAGAGAAGTTCGAAAAGTCAAGGACTTATTGATCCGCCCTCGTAGATAGATAGATAGCCGTATTAACAGCCGTAGATAGATATATAGATAGACAGATAGATAGATATTGAACTAGCTTTTCATGTCAACATATATGATCCAGGAACTGGTTCTAGAATTAATTCGAATAGGGTGTGTAATAATTTTGTGCTTTTTTTCGAAAATGATTTTCTTCTTCCATTTCAAAATAACAAGTTTTTTTAATATTTCGACAATCATCATAATTTTCATTAATGATGGCAGATATTAAAACAAACAATTTCAAATACAACAGATTTCGCGTTATATATGTACATATGTACATATATACAACTGAGAAGTGATGCAGTTCGAATACAAATTGTATACAATGTTTCTGTTTTTACTTTTGCTTTTTTAGAAATTCATGTCAGGGAGCAGAGATATCTATCTATATATAATTTCCTAAGCATTTTTTATCTTTCCAGAGATTTATGAAGCTCCCAGATGACATAGAAAATTAAAATTCGGTTTACTTATAAAACATCCTACTAATCCTAACGGAACCAGATTGTGAAATTTCTATCAGGGAGCGGAGATATGGGGATTTATTTTTTAGTCAGTTTTGGTTTTAAAAAGTTTAAATTTGCTGTATTCATTGTTTGCTCTACAAATCCTATCGAAATCTGATTTTTTATTTCGATCAGGGAGCGAATTTACGCCGATTAGTTCTTTTTTAATCTTCCTTATTTTTTGGTTTTAAAAAGTTTACCAAACATTATTTACCCATCAAATTCTAACGGTTTCAAATCTATTAATTTCGATTAGGGAGAGGAAAAGCGTCAAAATGTTGTTCATATATTTTTTAAAACGATTTTTGGATTTGTTTGTAAATTTTTTATTATTATAATATTGCATAAATAATAATAAAATCTAAATAAAAAATATGTATAAAAAAAAACAAAAAGTTATAATGACACTTGTGTATATATGTATGTGTGTCTAATATCATATAGAAGCTTAAATGCATACATACATATATACTCGCACGAATATCGAAGGTAATATGAAAAGTTTTTTAAAAGAGACCTTTGCTCCTGATGCCTGCCAAAACCCTTTGTCTTCTAATTAGAAATTAAGGTAATTTAAGCACAATAAATAAAATCACAATCTTGAGAAATTTTCGATAAATTTCATATTGAAAATGTTCGATACTTTTAGTATTTAAAGAAAATTTTTAGTACCTCGTATTTAAGGAAATTTTCGATAAATTTTGCATTTAAAGAAGTTAAAATATTGGATAAATGTTGGTATTGTTTTGAATTAAAATTAAATTATTTTCTTTTTATATAAAATTTTCGATAAATTTTCTTTTTATAAAAAAACTTCGTTCAATTTTCTTTTAATAGAGAATTTCCGATAAATCTTACTATAGAAATTTTTTGATAAATTTTCTTTTTATATGAAATTTTCGATATTTTTTTTATACGATATTTTTTATAGTTTTGTTATATGAAATTTTCGTTAGATTTTCTTTTTATAAAACATTTTTATTAGATTTTATTTTTATGGAAAATTTTTGATATATTTTCTTTTTGTGGAAAATTTTCGATAATTTTTTTGATAGAAAATTTTTGATCAATTTTATTTTTATAGAAAATTTTCAATCAATTTTCTTTTTACAGAAAATGTTCGATAAATTTTCTTTTTACAAAAAATGTTCGATAAATTTTCTTTTTATTCGAAATTTTCGTTGATATAAATTTGATATAAATTTTCGATAAATATTCTTTTAATACAAATTTTCTTTTTATAGAAAATTTTCGATAAATTTTATTTTAATATAAAATTTTTTATATTTTTCTTTTATACGAAACTTTCTATACATTTTCTCTTAATTCAAAATTTTTTATGAATTTTCATTTTATTTTTATCTATAGGAAATATTCAATAAATTTTTATCTTAATAGAAAATTTAAGATTAATTTTCTATTTATAGAAAATTTTTTGTAAATTTTCTTTTTATTCGAAATTTTCGACAAATATTTTTATAAAAAATTTTCGATAAATTTCCTATTTATAGAAAATTTTCGATAAATTTCCTATTTATAGAAAATTTTCTTTTTATTCGAAATTTTCGTTAAATTTTCTTTGATATGAATTTGATATAAATTTTCGATAAATATTCTTTTAATAAAAAAATTTTTTTGTAGAAAATTTTCGATAAATTTTATTTTAATACAAAATTTTTTACAAATTTTTTTTTATACGAAACTATAAATTTTCTTTTAATTCAAAATTTTTAATAACTTTCTTTTTATTTTTATCTATAGGAAATATTCAATAAATTTTTATCTTAATAGAAAATTTAGGATTAATTTTCTATTTATAGAAAATTTTTTGTAAATTTTCTTTTTATTCGAAATTTTCGATAAATTTCTCATTTATAGGAAATTATTGACAAATATTTTTATAAAAAATTTTCGATAACTTTCTTATTTATAGAATATTTTCGATAAATTTCCTATTTATAGAAAATTTTCTTTTTATTCGAAATATTCGATAAATTTTCTTTGATATGAATTTGATATAAATTTTCGATAAATATTCTTTTAACAAAAATTTTCGATAAATTTTATTTTATTTTCGATAAATTTCTCATTTATAGGAAATTATTGACAAATATTTTTATAAAAAATTTTCGATAACTCTTATTTATAGAATATTTTCGATAAATTTCCTATTTATAGAAAATTTTCGATAAATTTCCTATTTATAGAAAATTTTCGATAAATTTCCTATTTGTAGAAAATTTTCGTTAAATTTCCTATTTGCAGAAAATTTTCGATAAACTTTCTATTTATAGAAAATTTTCGATGAACTTTCTATTTATAGAAAATTTTCGATAAAATTCCTACTTTTGTTAAATTTTTCGATACATGTTCTTTTATAAACAATTTTCCATAATTTTTCCTTTTATAGCTAATTTAACAATAATTTTCTTTTTATAAAAAACCTTTTCATCCTGACCTCGTTAGTATTAGATGTATTAATATGTTAATTGATATGAAGTTGGTAGCGACTAGCACGATTATTTCTTTCGCTTTTTTTTTAATCTCTGTAGGGGTTTCTGGCCAAGTAATTAATTAGTATGAACAAAAATTAAAAGAATTTTCTACGTATTGTAGATAGAGAGAAAAAATCGTAATGGTTTATTATAGTTTATTTTGTTATGAACAGATGAATGTTAAAAAATCTAATGCAGTAATGATATGAAGAATTTCTGTTTGTTTTATTTATTGTTTTTAGAATGACTTAATTGGTTAAAAATAATTTTTGTATATTTTTAAGAAATAAATTATTTTTTCTGAAAAATGTTTCCACTTTAAAATACAAAGTAACTACCCACATTGAAGTAATTTAGTTTCAATTAATTTAGACCCCAACAAAGATTACGATAATGAATGCGAAATGAATCAACGAAATAATAGTGACAATTCTAAGAATTAAATCTGTTCAATTTTTTGAAACATCAACGCTTCTACACCAACACATAATTAAAATTTTTGCAGGACTTTCGATTTTGAGTAAAATAAATTAACGTATTTTTTTAATTAAAAGCATTTTTGCAACATACTTAAGAACTATCTAACAACTTATTCAATTTCCTGCTTTATCAGGCAATAAAATTTTCCTAATATTAGATCACAATTGCAACACATTTATAATCAATATCGATTAGATATTTGTTTTTTATGGCCATTGTTTCTTATCGTGTTTTGTTTGAATATATTAGTGTGATTAGAAATTTTGTTTAAATCAATTTTCATTCATGTTTTAATAAGATAGTATTTTTTAATTAATAGAAATATAATAGCAATGGTGTACTTTACTTATTTGTTTATTATTTTTGGAATCAGAAATCGAAAAAGGTGTGTAATTTATATTTACCTGAAAATATATTTTTTTTAGAATATAAATTAAAAATAGTTCATTGACAAATGATTTTTATTTCATTTATATTTTTACATTTGCTTACAAAACCGTATTAACTACAAAGTTTTCAAATGCAATTACCAAATTTATTTGGTAAATTTGGTTTTAAAATAAAAATTCCAAAAAAGATCACTTACTCCTTTTTAAAAAATCGATATACATGAGATCACGAAATCGGAGATTATTATACCGACTATTGTATCTTAGGCATGACTTCTCTGCATTGCTAATATTGTATGTATATTTCAAATATTTTATGTTTGAGTGTCTGTGCATCCGTCTCTCCTTTAAAAGCACATTAAGTAGGAGTGCGCACGAAAAAATTAGTGCACACTTTAAGGTTATATATAAGTTGTTTATATTTGTTATTATTTTCAGTAATTATGTGCTAAATTATGTTATAATAGACAATTATATTTTTTCTTAAAATAGAAATTGAAACTCATAATTCGAATTTATGACAAAAACCCATTTTGGCCATATAAAACAGTTGGTAGAAATGCAGTATTTCGAGAAATACAGTTTTTTTGGATCATAAAAGATGTAAAGATTTTATAACCATCAGAAAAAAGCCTGATAGCCGAAGAAAAGAAGTAGATTTTCAGATTGTAGATCTGCAGTATATAATTAACTAATAAATTAACTTAATAATCAATAACATTAAAGGTGTAAATTTTCAAAAATATATTTTCTTAACTTAAAGGATATCATTCTGTTGCAGTGAATTGTAGCTTTCATTTGACGTCCATTTTGAGTTGATATAATCTTCGTAAATTTTTTATAATATTATTAAAAATTTGTCATCTTTCGAAACCTTGAAGTCTTTTGAGAAAAAATTTAATATCCCCGAGAAAAACTGGGTACACATTTTTACCATAGGTGGTCTCTAGATTTATCCATATAACGATTTTTTCATGTGTGGAAATGATTGTTGCAGGCTGACATACACATGAAAGTAAATAGTAAAATGTAACATTTTCAATAGGATATTTCCTTAAGTTTTTGTGGTGCAACATTTAAATAAAAATACTGTTATATTATAGGGACTCTTAGCTTTCATTTGATACCCATATTGGGTTGATATAATATTCGTAAATATTTTATATTTAAAAAAAAAACAAAAAAATTAAAAAAATGTAATGAAATTAAATTGATATAAAAAAGTGGCATTTAGGAATAAGTAGAACGAAAAATAAAATCAAACAAAAATAATTGATTTTAATAACTGATTCTTGAACTAATTCTGAATGTGACAATTACGAACAAAAATCATTGATTTAAGAACTAGTTCGTTAGAAAGGGTACCGGCTAGGTAACACTTGCATAGAGCTAGTTCCGGGGGTAACAATTTCCAACAAAAATCAGTGGTCGTAACGCCAAACTAGAACGATTACATTATATTTACATGCCAGCAAAAACTTAACTTCCAATTTAAAAGCAACAGTTTCCTGTATGCTTTATATTGTAGCCTTAATCGCCATTACCAGCATTAGCTTTAAAAAGTCGTTTTTAGTAAATATGAAAGGGCTGTGGTTTTTACGTAGTTGAATTGTCTAGAACGATAACAAAAAATAAAAGCATTAAAAATCAAAGAAGATTCAATTCCCAACTGAGGAAAACACATTTTTGAATTAATAATGGTTATTTATAACCCTACCTCAAAAACACTTTTTAACTCAGAAAAATACAGGTCGATTGTGGTGTAACGAGCAAGACGGCAAAATTATGCTCTTAAGTATAAAATATGCAAAAATAAGAAATTTAAATATCTAAAACATGCTCTAAAATAAGGATTTTATATGTAAATATAAAAAATATAACAGCAATAACATTATGGTTGCGGTAATTAAATAATCGATTTCCCAAATAAATTATTTTTGTGGTAATCATAAAATATATTTGCCACAGGCAATAATATGGTGGCCTTCTTTCTTCCTTATTCTAGAATTGGGTAAAAGTGATAGTTCACTTGTGACAAATATATATTATATATACCACAAAATCAGTATGATTGCCGAGGCTAATATTTGATTACCACAACCATAGTAGGGTTGCTGTAATAATAATAATTATTTCAGTGACCATAAAAGAACTTTTAAACACGATATTTTTGCAGTAACAATGTTCAAATTTTAGTGATAGTGTAATTTTTTTTCTCTATAACTAAATTTAGTGGTAAAGTGTGCGTTCGAATAAAATGTAACACATATTTTTGTTTGTAACTATATTTGCTGATAACTTATTTTTCTTTTTGTGATCAATATATCTCTGAAAAATACTCCAATTTTCCAAATACATATTTTGTATGCTTTCTTCACGATGGAAAGTCAAAAGGAAACACACAAAAAAATTTAAGCTATTAAAACTCATTCAAATTGGATTTACAAAAAATTGGAAAGAATTATGTGTCAGCAGGCAATTAGTTTCTAGAGTGGTAAGAAAGTTAAGCAATTGATGGGAAACCTAAAACAGGAAAAAATAAAAGACCACAAAACAAACTCAAAGCCAAAAAGGTGGAGAAGTTCTTAAGAAGTATTCCAAACATTTATAGATACGAAGTGGCTATCGTGGCAAACGCAACGTTAAGGCCAATATTGGACTTACAACATTTAAAGTGCAAAAAGTACTAGAGAAGAAAGCAAAGTAGAATGCTGAAGCAAAAACTGAATAAAGCTCCTAAGCAAAATTTTTTTTAAATTTTAATGTTGTGTAATGGATGATGAGTGTATGTCACTCCTGACTTCTCATAGCTGCCTGTTAGAGGTATTAAATAGCAGATGTAAGAGGAAATGTTACAGAAAAGTACCGTACAAAAAAAAAAAAAAAAAAAAAAAAAAAAAAAGTGTTTTGTTTGGCAAGCTATATGTAGCTGTGGTGAAAGAAGTGAATCATATTAACATCTGGCGGAATAAACTTGGATATGAGACTGCTGCCATTTATCAGAAAAATAGAGTCTCAACATTCTTTTGGCCTGATTTAACATCGTGACATTATAGTAAAAGTACTTTAGAATGGTACAGTAAACATAATGCCCTAAAATATTTAGTGGAAAAAAAAATGTTGCACAAGGCCAGGGGTTCTCACAACCAACAGCTTCACGACCACCTTGAAACATTGCAACTTGATAACGATCAACCAAAATTTTCGTATAATAAGTTAAAACCAAATCGAAGATCTGCAATATTTTTTTAATTTTAAAGTTTTACTCAAGCATAGAGATTCAAATTTTAAATTTTATTTCTAAATGAGATTGAAATCATTCCGTCTATACAAAAGTGAATATTTAAAAAAATAATGATTTCTCAAATTGATATTAAAAACTTTAAAATCATTCTTAAACCTGAAATTAAATAAATTTTCAAGAGAAAATATTTGGTACTTGAATCTCATATTATTCTTGAGCTTAAGTCAGAATTTTCAAATTTAGGAAAATACAAAATTTATTAGGTTCAAAATATGTTGAGGCATTTTTTAATAAATAATTTTAAAAATATAAGAGATCCGGTGTAACTTTTAAAATAAAAGGAACAATTTGTTGTTGATATTACACATAAAAAAAATTTTTAAACTTTTTTGTTTTTCTCACAATTTTTCTGTAATAGAAATATAAATTGTCTATATATTCAAAAAGTAATTTTTAATGATTTTGATAATTAATACAATTCCCAAATTCTGAATTCCCCCTATTGTTGGGGAAGCTATTATATGAAATTTGAGAAGATGTTTAATTTGGTCATAATTATGGAACTAAGAACAGGTCGATTTAATAGGACATAATTGATTTAATCACTCACACGGATATAATGACAATTTTGTTTTCTTCCAACTCCTATACGAGTTGATCAATTCGTTGAAATCATTACTAAATTCGAAAACATTTTATGAACTAAATTTTAATTATTGGATAATTAAATAAAAATGCCTTAAATTTTATGTTTAAATAAAAGGGTTTCGCGACCCCCCTAAAATGTTCGCATGGATCCCTTGTGGGTCGCTGGTCCTCATTTGAGAACCGTAGCTCTATTTATTATTACTAACTATTTTTCTTTATTCATTTCAATTTACGACTAAAACATTGCGTCTAATTTTAATAATTAGAGAATATTTACGCAAGTGAGTATAATTAAAAGAAGTACGAAAAATATAGTCGGTTAAGCCTATGATAACCTACAGCATTATGTGTGTACATAAAAATTCGGAAGGGATCTTATATGGGTCCTGGGGCCAATTGTTGACCGATACTTATATTAAGAGTATTGTATATTTCTATAAAACATATTTATATATTATATTATGTTGTTTATGCATTTTAGGGTGATTCGCGGAAGTGGGCCTTATGTGGAACTTATGACTAATTATGAACCTATTGTAATAAAACTTGGCACTGTGATTTCTATTTATGAAAAACTTATTTGTATTAAATATTAACTTGATACTAACATTTGTATGATATGGTACGTTGAAGTAATTTTCGCAAGGGTGGTATAAATGGGAGCTGTGGTCAATTAGAGACCGATCTTCATTAAACTTGGGGCATGAATCAAGATTATCAGCACACTTGATTTTTAAATAATTTTGATAATGATTCAGTAGCATTTTTATTTGTGATTAAAGCTCTTAGTTTACGAGTTATGGGTACTTGAAGTTATAATATAAAAATGCAATTTTCTCCTTCCTCCTCTAATGAATATGAACAATATGGGTATCATAGGAATGGTATTGACGAAGCCTTTCGATTGATATATAAAATGTGCAAAATCATTAACCCATGGTGAGACAATATGATATTTTATTACTTTTTAATTTGACTTTTTTACAAAAGTACCGTTATCTCGAAAATATATCGAGATATATTTCATATTTCAAGCTTTCATATGATCCCCGTGCCTCACCCTTAGCCAATTAAATAACAAAAATATAGCACTTTAAAAATTAATATTTAGAAAAATGAATCGATTTTTACTAGTAATATATTTCCTCCTATAATGAATATGAACAATATGGGTCTTAAAGAGGCCTTTCGATTGATATAAAAAATGTGCAAAATCATTAACCCATGGCGAGACAATATGATATTACTTTTTATTTTGACTTTTTTACAAAAGTACCATTATCTCTAAAATATATCGATATAACGGTACTCTCCTATACATAAAATTATTTAGAGAACAATTCAAGCTTTCATATGATCCCCATGTCACACCCCTAGCCCATTAAATAACAAAAATATAGCACTTTAAAAATTAATATTTAGAAAAATTAATCGATTTTTACTAGTAATATATTTGTTATCATAATTTAAAAATATATAAGTCTTATTTCTTTATCATTTTTACAATTTTGTGAAAAATTCAAAATTATTTAAAAAGAATACCGGTACTTACAAAAATTTTTTGATTTCCAAAAAAAATTTTATTCAGCGAAGCCGGTGTTCGACATACATAGAGGAAAAAGTCCTTTAGCCCGGCCGAAGGCCGGCTACACAGACAAACCTTTATTTACATTAAAAAAATATATTTTAATTTCAACTGTGCTGGTAACCTTGATTTGTTCCAAACATTTTTTTAAAATTTTGTTTTAATTTTTGTATCTATAATTCAAATAAAAATGCAAATTAATTAATATTTACTAAGTATTTTTTTATTTATTTTTTATTTTTGAGATTTAAAGACCTTTCCAATTATATCCGTATTATATATATGACTATATGCTTTTTTAAGACCTTTCTAATGATATCCATATTACATATATGGTCATAAATTATAATATTAACAAATATTAACTTTTAAAGTGCTATATTTTTGTTATTTAATGGGCTAAGAGTGTAATATGGGGATCATATGAAAGCTTGAAATGTTCTCTAAATAATATGATGTGTAGGAGAGTACCGTTATATCGATATATTTTTGAGATAATGGTACTTTTGTAAAAAAAAGTCAAAATAAAAAGTAATAAAATATATTTATAACATTTTATACATCAATCGAAAGGCCTTCTCAAGACCTTTCCAATGATACCCATATTGTTCATTTTCATTGAAGGAGGAAGGAGAAAATTACATTCTTACATCATAAATTAAAGTACCTATAACTCGAAAACTAACATAGAGCGGAGAAAACTTTTTATGTCACTTTTTTAAACCAAAAATAGATCTTTTGCCGAAAAGAAAATTTGTTAAAAAATCAACAGTGCCGGTAATCTTGATTTGTTCCCCAATTTCAATTATTTTCAAAATTGCTACCTGTAGTTTGATTACAAGGTTTACATGGACGGGCAGACTGAAAGACAGACATCGTTAAATCGACTCAGAAAGTGATTCTGAGGTGATTGGTATACATTAAGATGGGTGTTACAAACATCAGCACAAATTCATAATACCCCAACCACCTATGGTGATGTAGGGTAAAAAAATAAAAAATACACACTTCATTTTAAATATAACCCATCTCTGATTTAAAAAACTATAAAGTTTACATGAAACGTACAGTGCATATAAAAAAGAAACATTTTTTTTACACTACTTATATATTCATTTGTTTGTTTTTTTTCTCTTCTTTTTTCTATTCTGTTTTGTGAAAAACCGATAAATGTATGTGTAAATAAATGTAAAAGTTGATGACTTGTACAATTAATTAAACTATATAAAAAAAGAGAGAACAATAACAAAGCCTCGATAAATAGCAGCATAAATAAAATTAAATAAAAAAAGAAATCTACCACTTACTCATGTTTTTCGGATAATGTTGGCGAAGCTGAAAAACTTCTTAAGGCTCTCAAACCCAGATTTGTATTTAATGCAGAACAACTTTTTGTTAAAGTTAAAGCTTTGTTGGAGAAACCGTACAAAACACTCATTTTGCTTATTATTATTATTTTTTTGTTATTACTTTATTAATTAATTATTAACTTTGTTTCTTTTTTTTAATATTAATTTATTATTACTTTTAACATAGATACATAGGTTTGTATGTTGGTATTTTTGCTTGGTTATTAGATAATTTATTGGAAACTTTTATTTTGCTCTTTCCCAGTTGTTTTCTTATGAGTTTCCCTCTCTACGGTCACTAACAAACTAAAATCTTCGTATAAAAGATTATAAGACGACAAGTCTTTAGTCGGCTATCTATTGTTTTGGGGTAAAGTGACCTTGAATTATGCCGGTTATTTTGTGCTCATTTATTGCATACACATTTTTTACTCTCCCAAAAGTGGTGGATGGAGAATGAAAAGTACAAAAAAAAAATAAAAAAAAATGCACAAAACAATTAAATAAATAAACATTTGACTTGTTGCTTGCTCCCCATTTTTTATAAAAGTAATGCCAGAAGTTTGCAAAAAGAAAAAAAATCCCCAGAAAGAGTCCCAAAATTGAAAGAAAAAAGAACTTAAAAACTAAAATCTAATATCATTTATGATTGTTAAAGGCAATTTTCGATAAATTGTCTATTTAAAACTATTTTTTTTATAAATTTTGTATTCATCGGAAATTTTTGATAAGTTTTGTATTTAAGGAAAATTATCGAATATTTTTTACACATACTAATAATATTAGGGGAAATCTTCGAAAAAATTTATACTTGAGGACATTTATCGATAAATTTTCTATTTAAAGAAAAAATTGACAAACGTTGTTTTTTCATATAATTTATTTCTCGTGAATATTTTGGTTTTGTAAGTGTTTTTTATTTTATGCCCTAAATATTAAAATTTATAGCCTTTAGTTCCTTCAAGACTTGAAACTATCATCGGATAATTAATTAAGAAGACATGTGTAGGGGGAGCTTTTACCCGTTTTGCCCTATTTTACGCCCTAAAAGTTGAAATTTCCAAAAAATGTATATCTTTAAGTTCCTTTCACATGTTATAGTGTCTGCATGACAAATTTTAAGAAAACCGGTTGATTTATAAAGAAGATATAGGAAGAGGGAGTTTTTACTCCACTTGCCCTATTTCCCGTCCTAAATAATAAAAATTTTAAGCTATAGTTCCTTCCAAATGTTACACTATTTGCCTCCCTAATTTCAACAAAATTGGTTGATTAGTTAAGAAGATATAGAGAGGGGGAGCTTTTGCCCTATTTTACGCCCTAAATAATAAAAATTATAGGCTATAGTTCCTTCCAGATGTTACACTATTTGCCAGCTAAATTTCAAGAAAATTGATTTGAAAATTGAAGAAGATATAGGGAGGGGGAGCTTTTACCCTTTGTGGCCTATTTTACGCCCTTAGCGATATGAAATATATTTTACGACCTATTCTCATACCTAACAAATACACATACAAAATTTCATAAAAATCAGTACAAACACCGTGACACGAGAATATTATATATATAGATTTTCGATTAATTAAAGGTTGTTTTTTTTTTAAATGTATGTTCTATTTAAAAACAACTCGATAAAATTTTTATTTAAAAGAAATTTCCCATAAATTTTCTATTTAATGAAAATTTTTTTGTTTAAAGAAAACTTTTTGATAAATATTTTAATTTAAAGAAAACTTTCTATAATTTCTTTATTTAAAAACTTTTGATAAATTTTAAATTTATGAGGATTTTTCGAAAATATCTTATTTTAAGAAAATTTTTGATCAATTTTCAATAAAAAAAAAAAAAAAAAAAACATAAACTCTATTTAAAATCATTTGAAAAAAATCTATAGAAAGTTTTAAATAATATTTTTATTTAAAGAAAACTTTTGCTAAATCTTTTAATTTAAAGGCAACATTCAATCAATTTTTTATATAAAACGATTCGATAAATTTTACATTTAAAGAAAATTGTGTATATATTTTTAATTAATGAAGATTTAAAAAATTTTTTTCTATTTAAAGAAATTTTTCAAACAATTCTCTGAATAAAAAAAAAAAACGATAAATTTTATATTTAAAAACATTTTTAAAAAATGTATTATTTAAAGAAATTTTTCGCTAAATTTTATAACACAATAAAATTTCTATATAAAGGAAATTTTTGTAATTAAGAGAAATTTTCGATTAATTTTAAGTTTAAAGCAAAGTTCTGATTATTATATATATATTATAAAAATTAGTTGGAAATAAATGAAAAAATAGGGGAGCAGGTAGTCTCCCATATAAACCCATATTAATTTTCGCATACGTAAAGGGATATTACAGTGAAAGTCTTAAAAAGTTGTAGAAATAATTTTTATATCGAATTTTGAATAAGTAGGATAGGTCGGGGGAGAGTTGTAGTCCTCATATAAAGTAAATATTAGTTAGGGTTAGCGATAAGTTTATTTATTTCTACTTGAAGAAAATTTTCGATAGATATTTGATTAATTTTGCATTAATTTTTTAAAAAATTTTTGTTTAAAAATAAATTTTTTTTAAGGAAAATTTTCGATAATTTTTTATTTGAACATTTTTTGTAATTTTCTCATTTAAAAAAAAAATTCAATAAACTTTATATTTAAAGAAGATTTTCAATAATATTTTATTTAATTTGATTTTCGACAAATTTTTGAAAGAATTTTTTTTGATAGCTTTCAATAAATATTTTATTTGAAGAAAACTTTTGATAAATTTTTAATTTGAAGAAATTTTTCGATAAATTCTTTTACTTTAAGAAAATTTTCGATAATTTTTTAATTAATTTTGTGGTTAAAAAATGTTTAATGCACGTTTTTTTAAAGATCATTTTCGATAATTTTTTTTAAGAAAATTTTCGAAACATTTTTTATTTGAAGAAATTTTCTATAATTTTTGTTTTAACGAAATTTCCCATTAAATTTTCTATTTAAAAAAATTTTAGATAAATTTTTTTGAATGAAAATATTCGATATCTTTCTAATTAAAGAAAATCCTCGATAAATTCCTCATTGAAGGAAAATGTTAAATAAACGTTTTTAAAGACAATTTTCGATAAATCTTATATTTAAAGTAAATATTTGATTACAGAAAGTTTACGATATTTTTTTATTTAAAGAAAATTTTTGATAAATTTTGTATAAAAAATATTTTTGGTAAATTTTTAATTCAAGGAAAATTTTCAATGAATTTTCTATTTAAAGAAAATTTTGCATTAAAGGAATAAATATTTTCGTTAAATTTCTGAGTAAATTTTTTATTTTTAGTAGGGTAATCGTTGCGGTTTTCCAACCGGGTTTTACGGTTTTGAAAATGGTCGAATAAACCGTACTAATTACAAATATTTTAATGGAAGTTTAGGAAAAATTTGTTAACTGATTAATATTCATAAAACTAATTTTAAAACTAATTTAAATTAATTCTATAAGTTTAAAGAAATATTAGTGTAATAATTATATTGGATGAAATATGTATATCAATGGAATTAGCTTTTTTTCTCTTGTAACATTTGCAACATTCTTACAAAAAATTTTAATATTTTAAGGTTTTTATTTATTTTCTTATTTTTTAAAGGAGTAGTATTTGAAAAAGATCTACCTGCAAAATCGATTTCGTAAATATTGAGACATGATTTTTCCATTTTAAGCCATAGCTTCTGTACATTTTATTTAAAACTTAATGTTATTTTTGATGATTATTTTTCTACTTTAATTCAATTTTTTTTTTTCTTAAAATAATGGTATATAATAAATTTTAACTTAAACTTAATATTACAAGAATTGTTGATTTTTTTTTAAAGAAATATAATCTTTTGATAGAAATACTTACTTCTGCAAAAAAAACCTGTTAACCGGTTTTTTTGGAATTTTAAAAACAGTTACCGTTTTTTTTTTCAAAATTCCAAATATTCGAACTATTTGAAAAACGGTTTCTCTAAAAAGTCAAATAATTGATCACCCTAATTTTTAGATAATGATCAATAAAAATTCTATTTTAAGAATATTGTCGATGAATTTTTATTTAAAGAAAATTTCCGATTTGTTTTCTATTTAAAGAAATTTTTCGGTATTTTTTTTTGGTTTAAAGAAAACATTGGATATCTTTCTTATTATAAATAAATTTTATTTAAAGTAAATTTTTTATTTAAAATAACTTTTTTTTAAGTTTTCAATAAATTTTTAATTTATGGGAAATTTTCAGTAAATTTTCTATTTAAAAATTAATTAATTTTTCAATAAATTTTTAATTAATGGGAAATTTTCAATACATTTCCAATTTATGGGAAATTTTCAATAAAATTTCTATTTAAAAAAATTTTGCATTTAAGGGATGAGTACTTTCGTTCAATTTCAAAATATTTTTTTTATTTAATAAATTTTCTATTTAAATAAAATTGTCGATGAATTTTTATTTTTTTTTTTTTATAACTTATATTCATTATATAACTTAATTTTCGATAAATTTTTTATTTAAGTAAAATATTCGATAAATTTTTAATAATTGGAAATATTTCTGCTTTTTATCTCCATAAATTTATCTTTCAGAAGAATTATTACAAGTTCTGAAAGAAAATATGGCGAAAGTAATTTATTTTGTGGGGAATTTGTATTAAGCAAAACGTTGGCAATATTACACAATTTAAAAAATACGTCTGTATATTTGAGCTTTTTTCAGTTTCCACTTTAGTGATGAAACACAACAAATGACGGCAGTGGCTGTTTCATACAAATTTAACTTTTCATTGTCGTTGAACGGCAAGTTCAAATAAAATTTATTTTCTTGACGGTATTCTATGTTTTTTTTTTCCAACAAGATTGCTATCATTTATGAAAAAATATATAAATGAAAGAAAACTAAACGAGTAGAGAAAATGGAATTTCTTGAAAAAAGTTAAATTGAACAATTGAAATATAATAATATTTATATATTAAACATGATAATTATAACAAATAATAGGAAATAAGATTAATAATTTTATTTTACGCAAAACTTTGGCAATCATCTTGCCGTCTCGCTGCAGTTTTATTATGTTTATTTTGTCTCAATAGTAGGAAACCGTCCCGTTGACGGTTTAGTTGTGTTATACACTTAGTAAAGTTGCTGCTTTTGTAATTGCTATCATTTTAAACAATAAAGATAAGCTTTTAAATATATGTTTATACAATAGATGGCGCCTTATAGTGAGCGTTTATTTTTTCAATTTAGGATCTGTGTAAAACGATAGAAAAATATTTTCTTTAGTAAATTTTTGATTGGTATGAGGTGAATATAAATATAAATTGTCGACATTTAAGAAAATATTAGAAAATATTTTAATAACAAGAATAATTAAGAAGATAATTTAAGGCCTCATTTTGTAAAACGAAACGTTTTCCAACGTTTGAAATTTGTATGAAGAATACTGGGAGATCTTTTGAAATTTGAATTTTTTCCATACAAATTTCTGCCGTTTGAAAACGTTTCGTTTTACAAAATGAGACCTTTAGTTTTAAGATTTCAAACAGAATATCTTATTTATGATGCTTAAATTTGTTTATTAAATGTCCATTTGAACAGAAAGTGGAGTTTTTCTTTCATAAAGAATTTAAAATAAAACATTTTATATTTCTTTTTTAAAGGGTGATTCAAGTAGAGATACTTTTTTCAATAGCCTTTTTTTGACAGATCACATGTGAGTCGTGCCAAGCTGTCATGTTATTTTTGTTTAGTATTAATGGAAAGACTTACACCTGAACAACGTTTACAAATCGTTCAACTTTATGACGAAAATTCACGTTCTGTGAGGAATGTGTTTCGTCCACTTCGCTCAACTTATGGTCAACATAATCGGCCTACTGAGCATACTATTCACAACATCATCACCCACTTTGAGATCCAGCATTCATTATTTGATAATATTCGACCGTGAAGAAAATATAGCGGCAGTAGCTGAGAGTGTACACGAAGACAGTTCGCAGCAACTCGGACTGACGTATGGCGCATTTTACGTCGAAATCTTAAATTGAAAGCGTACAAAATACAGCTTGTGCAACAACTGAAGCCGCTCGACCTTCCCAAGCGATATCGATTCGCTCTATGGGCTCTTGAAAAGTTCCAAAAAGATCCGACGTTTCCGAGACAAATTTTGTTCAGCGATGAGTCCCATTTCTGGCTCAATGGGTATGTAAACAAACAAAATTGCCGCATTTGGGACGAAGAGCAACCTGAAGAGACTCAAGGGCCGGTGGAATCATTGGTCCATATTTCTTTAAAAATGATGCCGGTGTGAACGTAACCGTCAATGGCGACAGTTATCGTGCCATGATAACCGACTATTTGATGCCTGAAATTGAAGCTCGTGATCTCGGCGACATTTGGTTTCAGCAAGACGACGCCACTTCCCACATATCGCATGAATCAATGGATTTATTGAGAGAATACTTCAGTGAGCATATAATTTCACGTTTTGGGACGGTCGATTGGCCACCAAGATCGTGAGATATCACACCGTTAGACTTTTTCCTGTGGGGATATGTAAAGTCTAAAGTTTATGCGAACAAACCCGCTTCGATTCAGGTCTTGGAGGAAAACATCAAGCGTGTC
This sequence comes from Protocalliphora azurea, assembly GCA_932274085.1. Classification (NCBI taxonomy): domain Eukaryota; kingdom Metazoa; phylum Arthropoda; class Insecta; order Diptera; family Calliphoridae; genus Protocalliphora; species Protocalliphora azurea. The sequence goes on along the minus strand of OW026522.1, from coordinate 132,805,615 downwards.
ATTCGCCAGTTATCAGTCGAAATGCTCGAACTTGTCATCGAAAATTGGACTGAACGGATGAACCATCTGCGACGTAGCAACGGCCAACATTTGATAGACATAATCTTCAAAAAATAAATGCCAAAGAATGTTCTTTCAAATGATAATAAACATTCCCCATTAAATTTGAACTTTCTGTGTGTGTGTTTTTTTTTTTTTTTTTTCTTTAAAAAAGTAGGAAACCTCGAAATGGATCACCCTATAAAATAAAAATTTTATAATAAAAATTAAATTTGTCAATATTTTACAGTTTCCATTTCACACAGCAGAATGAAAATTTTTTCTCTTCATAGAAAAAATATTTTTTGCCACAGAACTTTTCTACCGTTTCACACACGCCCACACAATTTATATTTATTTATTACTAGCTGACCCGAGCCGCGTTGCTGGCCCTAAGCAAACATTAGTGTTGTATTACTGAACGATTTAAATTGATATTTTAACGAAATTTACGACCTTTAAATAAAAATCTAAGGAATACCTATTATAAAGTGTTTTTTACAGAAGAATTTAAATATGATGTAGATGTGGGCTCAATCAAAAAATATACGCATGTATTTAAGGCAAATTTGAATTTATATTTATTTATTACTTCATCTTAAGGTTAGCGGATAGACAATGTCTTTTTTTTGAACGGAATGATGAGAGCTGTAGTCGAAATTGCAGTTGTAATGGAACGCTGCTTGATTCAAATCAGAACTTGAAGCAATTCTTCTTATGCGTTGATTAAAAATTTTAAAGTTGTTGAATTGCTACATTTGCTCGACGATTTCTCATTGCTAACCGAGCCGTTTCATTTCTCGCCCGCCTTTCTTCCTGCGTTTGTGATGTACGAAGTCGGGCCAAACTAATACGGGGTTGTTCTCGTGCGATTTCTCGTTCATATATATTCAATTGATTGACGATATTACGATAAGTACTTGCATTACGTGTTCGACGCGAAATATTAGATCTCCGGGGTCGCGGCATTGTGAATAACACTTAATAACGAATGCCAAAAATACAACAAATGGTTTTAAATATCACAACCTCACTAAATGATGAGCTTTACTTGGAACTTACCGTTTGGAAATAGAATTCTACACCACCACCAGAAAACAAATTGCACAAAAAAGTAAGCGTTTCGATAGAAACAGAAACAGTAATTGTTATAATTTGTATTAAAAAAAATATTTTTAATGATTATTAAGGCAAAGAAATTATGACAAAAAAGAGTTTTTTTTTTATCGCGGATTTTTCGCGAATTTTTTTTCGTATTATCCTTTTCTGGCCGGTGACCGGTCCGAATTGGTGAGAATCATCAAAATCGGTCTAGTCGTTCTTGAGTTATAACAATAGTAACTAACATCACTTTCTTTTATATATATAGATTATTATTATTATTTTGTTTTTTTAATTAAAACAATTCCCTTTTATATTCAGACTATGAAAATTATTAAAATAAATTTAAGAACGAAAATATTAGGTGTAATGATTTACTAATTTTGATTAACCTTTAAGTAAATAACTAATAATATTTCTTTTTTTTTCAGATCTTCAAAATGTCAAATCCTCAAAAATTCTTGGGATATCTACCAATTTGTTAATGTAGGGGTAAGTCATGAATTTTTTTATATTTTTAAGATATCTATATTGAAATAATAAAAGCGATTACATATATAATTTTATTTATGAATTTATTGCTCTTTTACTTTTTTTCATTATAAAAATATGTGAAAAAAGGCACGTCCATTTCAAGACTATATAGACCTCTTGTCGTCAACTTAATGAAAAATAAAATAAATATACATATATAACAGGGACAGAGGCACAAATGAAATTTCAATTTGATATTTAAAAATTTAAAGCGATTTTGAACGACCCCAAAAGTACCCTAAAATAAATTTTTTATACTTGTCCTTTTTTTTCAATAAAAGTTTTATTTATATAAATTATATTTTTTTTACTACATATACTGATGTTCCTGCTTATAACACTAGGTCCAACTAATAAATTGTGATGGTCAAAATAAAAATTATTACGACGTGTGGGAGAGAGTAAATTCCAAGTGGAACTCTTTTATGTGAATAGCGAAATTTCTGTTTAAACTTCACATTTATTTCTTTAAAGTTCTAAATATTATCCCTTAGCAACAATATAATATGATACAAACTATAGCAGCTTGAAATGTGAAATGTATCGACTCTAGTTAAATATATTAAGGAATGGCATATCATTGCAACAAGATGACATTTTAATCATTTTTATTTATAGTCATTGTATTGCATTGATTTTGCATAAAATTTAATGGAAACAAAATCACAAAATCATTTTTTTATATGTATGTATTTTATTAACACATTTAAAACACTACAGTTAGTACATACACAAGCGTACTACGATAACACAGTGCAACAAATTTTGGGTCATCTTAAAAAATGATCAGCCTGCATTTAGGTTTTATAATAGAAACATAGAATACAAATAGAAGTTTATGTGAGAGGCACACCAAACTAAATTTTCAAAAAATTACTCATTTTTTTCAAAACACAAAAACAAAATATATCTGACTACAAGTATTTTGTTGTTGCAAGAATTAGGATTTTGACAATTGAATTAGGGTTTTATCTCTCACATAAACTTCTAGTTGTATTCTATTATAGAAACTTTTAACAGATGTGGAAAAATTTTAAGATTTTTATTTTGCGAAACTTTTGATTAAATTTTATTTCATTTAAGATTTTTAAATAGTTTTAATTAAAGAAAATGTTCGATAAGTTCCTTATTTAAAAAATATTTCAATTAATTTTCATTCACTTAAAAATTTTTTGCTAATAAAATAGGAAATTTTCTTTTTATAAAATTTTCGTTTTATAAAAAATTTTGATATAGGTAAATATATTCTATTTAAAGAAATTTTTCGATAAATCTTTTTATAAACAATTTTCTATAAAATATCTATTCGAAGTAAATTTTCATTTTATAAAAGCTTTTTCTTCTTTGATAAATTTTCTTTTTATAGAAAATTTTAGATAAATTACCTATTTTTTACAAAATTTTTATAAATTTCCTTTTTATAGATAAATGTTTTTAATATTTTCGTTAAATTTTCTTAATATTGAAAATATTCAATAAATTACGTTTTTATAGAAAATTTTCGTAAAATTTTCTTTTTATAGAAAATTTTCGATATATTTACTATTTTAATAAAATTATTTATAGACAATTTTTGATAAATTCTTAATATAGAAAATTTTCGATAAATTTTCTTTTTATAGAAAATTTTCGAAAAATTTTATTTTAATAGAAAATTCTATTTTAGAAGTATTTAATACATTTTTTTTTAATTTTTTTAATAAAAAAATTTTGTTAAAATTTGTTTTCAAAGAAAAATTTTGATCGAAAGTTTTCCATAATTTTTTTTTTCTTTTTTGATAAAAATGTTCATGTAGACCATTTTAGATAGATTTTCTTTTTCGAAACATTTTCAATAAATTTTCCTTTTGTAGAAAATTTTCGATAAATTTGCTTTTTGTAGTAAATTTTCTATTTGTGGTAAATTTTTGATAAATTTTCTTTTTGTAGTAAATTTTTGCAAAATTTTCTTTTTATAGAAAATTTTTGATAAATTTCGTATTTATAGAAAATTTTTGATAAATTTCGTATTTATAGAAAATTTTTGATAAATTTCGTATTTATAGAAATTTTTTGATAAATTTCGTATTTATAGAAATTTTTTGATAAATTTCGTATTTATAGAAAATTTTTGATAAATTTCGTATTTATAGAAAATTTCCGATAAAACTTTCAATAAATTTTCTATCTACAGAAAATTGTAGATAAATTTTTTTCTTATAGAAAATTTTAGATAAATTTTCTTTTTTTATAGAAAATATAAATTTTCTCCTTATAGAAAATTTTATATAAATTTTCTGTATAGAAAATTTTATATAAATTTTCTGCATCGAAAATGAATTTCCTGTTTATAGAAAATTTTCGATATATTTACTATTTTATTTACAATTTTTGATAAATTCTTAAAATAGAAAATTTTCGATAAGCTTTTTTTTTATAGAAAATTTTCGAAAAATTTTATTTTTATAGAAAATTTTATTTTAATAGTATTCAATACATTTTTTTTTTAATTTTTTTAATAAAAAATTTTTGTTAAAATTTGTTTTCAAAGAAAAATTTTGACCGAGTTTTCCATTTTTTTTTTTTTTTTTTTGATAAAAATTTTCATATAGACCATTTTAAACAGATTTTCTTTTTCGAAACATTTTCGATAAATTTTCTTTTTATAGAAAATTTTCGATAAATTTGCTTTTTATAGAAAATTTTCGATAAATTTGCTTTTTATAGAAAATTTTCGATAAATTTTCTTTTTGTAGTAAATTTTTGCAAAATTTTCTTTTTATAGAAAATTTTCGATAAATTTTCTTTTTATAGAAAATTTTTGATAAATTTTCTTTTTATAGAAAATTTTTAATAAATTTTCTTTTTATAGAAAATTTTTAATAAATTTTCTATCTATAGAAAATAATAAATAGATAAATTTTTTTCATATAGAAAATTGTAGATAAATTTTCTTTTCATAGAAAATTTTCAATAAATTTTGTCTATAGAAAATTTTCGATAAATTCTCTTTTTATAGAAAATGTTCGATAATTCTCTTTTTATAGAAAATGTTCGATAATTCTCTTTTTATAGAAAATTTTTGATAAAATCTCTTTAAAGAAAATTTTCGATAAATTCTCTTTTTATAGAAAATTTTCGATAAATTCTCTTTTTATAGAAAATTTTCGATAAATTCTCTTTTTATAGAAAATTTTCGATAAATTCTCTTTTTATAGAAAATGTTCGATAATTCTCTTTTTATAGAAAATTTTTGATAAAATCTCTAAAGAAAATTTTCGATAAATTCTCTTTTTATAGAAAATTTTCGATAAATTCTCTTTTTATAGAAAATTCTCAATAAATTTTCTTTTTATAGAAAATTCTCAATAAATTTTCTTTTTATAGAAAATTTTAGATAAATTCTCATTTTGTAGAAAATTTTAGATACATTCTCTTTTATAGAAAATTTTCGATAAACTGTCGTTTTATAGAAAATTTTCAATAAATTGTCTTTTTATATAAAATTTTCGATAAATTGTCTTTTAATAGAAAATTTTCGATAAATTCTCTTTTAATAGAAAATTTTATATAAATTTTCTTTTTATAGAAAATTTTACATAAATTTTCTTTTAATAGAAAATTTTATATAAATTTTCTTTTTATAGAAAATTTTACATAAATTTTCTTTTTATAGAAAGTTTTATATAAATTTTCTTTTTATAGAAAGTTTTATATAAATTTTCTTTTTATAGAAAATTTTACATAAATTTTCTTTTTATAGAAAATTTTACATAAATTTTCTTTTTATAGAAAATTTTACATAAATTTTCTTTTTATAGAAAATTTTACATAAATGTTCTTTTAAAAGGAAATTTTATAAAAATTTGCTTTTGATAGGAAATTTTCGAAAATATTAAATTTTCGATAAACTTTATTTTTATAGAAAATTTTCGATAAATTTTCTTTTTATAAATAACTTTCGTTAAATTTTATTTGTATAAAAAATGTTTGGATAAATAATCATATTATAGAAATTTTTTGAATAATTTTTTTATTTAAAGAAAATTTTGGTAAGTTTTCTTTTTAAATCAAGTTATCGATAAATTTTCTATTTGAGAAAATTTTTGGATAATTTTTTATTTAAAAAAAGTTTTAAGAAATATTTTCTATAATCTTTACGTTTATTTCAGAAAAATGTTCGATAAATTTTTTATATAAAGAAAATGTTTGTTATTTTTTTTTCTTCTGTTGCACTGTGTTAAAGAATACTTTTTTTTGATTAAACAAAAGAAGCCGATAAAATGTTCAGATTTTTTTCTTATTTCGTGACGCAAAATGATACAATTATTAAGACTTAAAATGCTTTTTCTGCGTTTACTTTTTTTTATTTAGTTAAACTTTTCATTTCAATATGGGTATGTAAATGGACCCAAGCGAGAGCCACCAAAGAATCTATATGTACATACATATATGTTTTATATGTACTCGTTTGTACTTATTTAAATTATTTTATGCATTTCAATTATTTGAATAACCATTTCATTTAAAGGTATATGTAAACATAGTATTTTTCTTCTGCAATAAATTTATGTGAATTTTATTTGCACAGTGAAATTAAATTGTTAAGATAAAAAATAATAAAAAGTAAAATATTTGTTTTTTTTTGCATAGATGAAAAAATGTATACAAAAGAACATTTTCAAACTTAATTCTTGAATATAGAATAAATCTTATATATCCATAAGTATTTAAATGAGATACAAAAGACACGAAAGCATTAAAAAAAAAATATGAAAATATACAAAAAATTTTCCTCTATTAAAATTTAGTTAAAATTAAATTTCGAAATATTTCATATAAAAATGAAATCCTTTTTGCCAAACAAATTCCACTGTACTTCTTATTTTACTAAATCGAGTACCACCCGGAATTTTCTTGTTACAAAATTCAACTTATCAATCAGTCAATTTTGACTTTAATTCAATAGCTACTTGATCGCCATTTAATATTCATAAATATTTGAAATGTGTGCGCGGCCTCTAATCATTGTAAGTAATTGAGCGTTAAATTCAGCACAACGAGTATTTCTGGATGATACTCAATATATTCTGTATTTGCATTCGCTTTCATATTTAGGATTTTTATTTATACTGTTGTCAATTGATAAGATACGATTTTTTTTTATTTTGGTAAAAAAGTAAAGTTAAATACTTGCTTATAAAAATATGTATGAATATAATAAAAAAAACCTTAATAAGGATTCATATATGTATCTATATTTGACAGCGTGACACTAATTGAGGCAATTGTAATGATATTCATACGCAAGCAAGAACTACAAGCTGCATAGAAATAAAACATATACAAATATATTATTTTTAATATAGCTGGTGGCAGAAAAAAAACATGTGTTTTATTTTTTTATATAAAAAATTGATCGCTAATTGATGAAAATTTTCTGTAGAAAATTTATCACCAATTGGAGGAAATTTTCTATAGAAAATTTCTTCACCAATTGGAGGAAATTTTCTATAGAAAATTTCTTCACCAATTGGAGGAAATTTTCTATAGAAAATTTTTTCACCAATTGGAGGAAATTTTCTATAGAAAATTTATCACCAATTGGAGGAAATTTTTTATAGAAAATTGATCAATAATTGGAGCAAATTTTCTATAGAAAATTTGTCACCAATTGGAGGAAATTTTCTATAGAAAATTTGTCACCAATTGGAGGAAATTTTCTATAGAAAATTTATCACCAATTGGAGGAAATTTTCTATAGAAAATTTATCACCAATTGGAGGAAATTTTCTATAGAAAATTTATCACCAATTGGAGGAAATTTTCTATAGAAAATTTATCACCAATTGGAGGAAATTTTCTATAGAAAATTTATCACCAATTGGAGGAAATTTTCTATAGAAAATTTATCACCAATTGGAGGAAATTTTCTATAGAAAATTTATCACCAATTGGAGGAAATTTTCTATAGAAAATTTATCACCAATTGGAGGAAATTTTCTATAGAAAATTTATCACCAATTGGAGGAAATTTTCTATAGAAAATTTATCACCAATTGGAGGAAATTTTCTATAGAAAATTTATCACCAATTGGAGGAAATTTTCTATAGAAAATTTATCACCAATTGGAGGAAATTTTCTATAGAAAATTTATCATCAATTGGAGGAAATTTTCTATAGAAAATTTATCATCAATTGGAGGAAATTTTCTATAGAAAATTTATCATCAATTGGAGGAAATTTTCTATAGAAAATTTATCACCAATTGGAGGAAATTTTCTATAGAAAATTGATCAATAATTGGAGGAAATTTTCTATAGAAAATTTATCACCAATTGGAGGAAATTTTTTATAGAAAATTGATCAATAATTGGAGCAAATTTTCTATAGAAAATTGATCAATAATTGGAGCAAATTTTTTTTATAAAAATTTATCATCAATTGGAGAAAATTTTTAATAAAAAATTTGTATATGGGCAATTTTTTACAGTTCACTGTATCTAAAATCTACATGGAATTTTTGTTTAACTGCTGGATATCCACCCGTTATATGTCATTGATAATTTAACGAAATAAAATAAAATATAATTGACATCTCTTCTCATTTCTATTCATAATATTTATTTCATTTACTCTATTCTAACCCATTTACTAACTCAATTCTCTAGTTAAATAGTTATAGAAAACATTATTTTCTGTGGTTGCAAGCTGTGATAATTATTTATACAACAAATATCATTTGTATGATATTCATATGAATTTGGCTGTAACAACATGATTTTTACATATAAGGGAAATTTGCAGTTAGAGTTCATTTGACTCTTGCTCTTTACACATAAACATACAAACATACGATTTCTATGAAACTATTTAACCATAGGATATTTGACGCCTGTCATTTTGTTTTTCCTTTATTTATTTTTTTTTTCTTACTTATTTATTGTAATAATTTTAATCATTATGATCAAATCTACTCTAATTTAGTTTTGGATTATAATTGTCAAAATATTGTTATTAATTAAAATATTATCTAGAAATAAAAGTTTAATTGGCCTCATTTATTAACTTATTAAGTCCTTTGATTATAATCAACCAAAAACATAATGGGAGGTTAATTGTGTTCAACTGTGAATGGAATTGAAAAATAATATGTGTACAAGGTATTATTTTGGGAATTTCCTACTGTGATTGGAAATTAGTGGTAATTAAATGTAAAATTAATGATTTGTATTAAGATTTATTTTGTATTTATATTAACATTTTTCAAAACCGATTTTTGGAATATTTTTTTATTGTTATTCTAAATTTTTTGCAATTTTTCGGTTTTAATTTTTTTGTAAGGATGTGAGCATAAATCTTCTTAAGGAAATCACATAACAATTTTTAAAAATGTTGAAACATGCTTTAAGTTTAGTTCCTAGACTATATATCTCGTACTCTCGTAAATTTTTAGTCAATTTTAGATTTTGAAATTTAACAATAAATTTTCTAAATATTTTAATTTTATTTGGTGCACACTTTTGGGGGCAAATGAAAAAATATATAGGAAGCTATTACATACAAATTCTAATAAGTTCTACAGTTTTTGTCTAATATGAAAAAAAAACAAATCTTGTTACGTTTACAATAAAAAAATCTTGCATTGTTTTATAGGTTTTTATAGAAAAATTGTAATAAATTTTTAAACTTGAAAAATCTTGGAAATATTTTATTTATTTTTTATGTTTAAACAATTTCTTTTAATATGAGGAATTGTATACGATTTAAAAGCCGGATTATTCTACTTTCCAAAAAAAAACTTTAATGGAAATAACAACAAAGAATAACAGAATTAGGAATTTTATACAGGAACCTGTTTTTTGGAGCATAACTCAACATTATGTGGAAAATTTTAAAATTGATTTATAATGTCCTCAAGAAATTGTTTTGTGAAAAATCCATAGATATGTATGCTTTGCTACACCTATTTAAATAATAAAAATCTAAATAATTTTTTAATTTCTTTGGACTTTCCCAATTTTCATATAATATATTTGAAGATTGCTATAGTTATAAAATTTCTGTAAATATTAGCTGATAACTAAGAAAATTATTTCCACAAAATGTCAAGGCTTTCACAGATATATTTCTTTAGTTATACAATAATTAATATTTACTTTGTTTTGAGTTACTATTTGCCCTAAACATACATAATTTTCCTTGCATTTTGCTTCCTATAAAGTACAAAAAACTGTTCAACAAATACACACAGATTCATTAATTCATTTTGGGAATATAAAAGGTACCACATTTGACCCTCTACCGATTTTAACCCATTTATAAAAATTAATTTCTTGTTTCTTCATTAAAAAAAAAAAATCAAAAAGTACCATATATCTTTAATTAAAATTTTCTATTTTCAATATTTCATATTTTATTCAAAAAGTACAATTATAAAAACAAAAAAAGTAGCTCAAAGTACCCACTTGTGGATTCCCACACACAAAAAAATGAAAAAATTTACCATCAGAAAAATAAAAAAAATACCGTAAAGTTCCTGCTTGTAGATTTGTCCTACGTGGAATCATCCATATATCTTTAATTTTATGTTTCTCTCTTAATTATTGCAAAAAATCAAAAAGTACCATTACAAGAACAAAAAGTCCCCTCTTGTGGATTCTCAATTAGAACCATTTATGTATAATTTCATGCTTTTACGTTCAATATTATAGAAGATCAAAAAGTAACATTAGAAGAAGAACTAACCTAGTTTCAATATTGTAGAAAATTCTAAAAGTACCATTAGAAGAACGAAAAAGTGCCAAAGCATTCCTTCATATTTGTTTCAATTCACTTAGAACCACGTAAGTTTAATATCATATTTCTAAGTACATAGTATACGAAATATGTACAGACATTATCATTTAAGGAATGAAAAAGTACCAGTAAGTCTAACTCAAACTCTTGATTTCTTGATTTCTTATTCACTCATTATAAGCAAAAAAGTACTAAGTTCCATTTTTCGCATAGAACAGATCTATTAAACTTAAATTTTCAAAATGCAAATCTGCCTTCAATTACTTAAGAAAAATTATGTTTTAAAAAAAGTACCAAACTTTTTACCCGAATTTGGTCCTATCTACATCTTGGTATCAGAATTTGAAATAACATCCCATTAGCTTATTTTGTGTGACTAAGTGAACCAACTAACCCTACATATTTTATTAAAATTGTTACTTTTTACTCTATGTATGTAACAAAAATTCTATTCCAATTAATTTCAAAATTTTAATGAGATGCCATAATAAAATATTGATTTGTATATGTCAATAAATATAAAAAAAAATTGTTTGTGAAAAAAGTACCAAATTTGTATTCGTTATTTTTCTATAAGTTACTAAGATGATGTAAATTTTATTTCCATGTTTAATGGTTAAAAAGGTACTAACTAGCCTGCCAAAAATGTACCAAAATACAGTTTTTCCCGTCAAAATTTCTGACCAACTACAAAAGGTGCAAGTGCAAAGGTTTTTTTTTTTTTTATATGAGCATTAGGGTGTCCTGTTGAAAAAAATTTTGTGGAAAGATCACATTAAAAAAATGTGTATTGATGAGTTGAATGCAGAAAAAAATCCTTTCGAATTAAATGTCAAAAATTTGTTATTTTGATTAGAAGTTTTAGTAAATCATAGGAAAAAACATTTTTTTTGTAAAATATATGAACATTTTATTTTATTTTATATTTTTGTTCCTTTTATGAGTAAAATTTTGAAAAGTTATTTTATATTAATTATCTTAAAGTAGTTCACCTAATATCTATAAGCTTGGTTGGTTGGTTGGTTTAAGTGGTAGCTCGTAACCTTAGGGGCAATCAATTAGACTCGTTAGAATCCATTTTGATGAAACCGCACTACTCGCCAGGTGAATAAGTTGTATTGAGTCTGTAATGAGATAGAAGTGTAGGGAAGAACAATGAGAACATAAATTAATTAGATCCAGCCTGTAGCATTGAGATATTTAATGATGTCACTGAGTCTAGTGTCAGATATCTCACAGAGGTTGTCTAATTGGTACCCTAACAGAAATTTATGTCTGCTTGCGTTCAAGGCTGGGCATTCACATGAAATACTGTCTCCTCCTTCCCGCGATTGCCACAACTACGACAATATTTATTGTAAGGGAGACTAAGTCTGCTTGCATGTTTTCCGATCGTCCAATGACCTGTAAACAATGCTATTAGTCTCGAGATGTCTTTGCGTTTATAGCCAATGATTGGCATTGAGCGTTTTTCGTTGTAGGTAGGCCACGTTGCTTTCGCGACTCTACATTTGTCCCGATTTCGCCATCTATTTTTTGCCTTTTCTAGAAAGTGTTTTTGGATTCTGCTTTTGACTGTTCCTAACGGGATTGCGACAGAAACCGATAAGGAGGCATTCATAGCAGAGCCTGCCCGGGCTAATTCGTCTGCCTGTTCATTACCATAGTAGTCCCTATGCGCAGGAACCCAGACTATAGTAATGTCATACAGTCGACTTAGTCCTAGCAGTTATCTATAAGCTCACGTCATAATGATATCAACGTTTATTTTATTCTTAAATATTTGATATTTTTTTTTAACTCATTTTATGTTATAGAGTGAGACATTGAGCACGTGTGTAATTTCTTTAATAAGTTCCTAAAAGGATACCCAATTTTTTTTTTAAGATACACCTACGTCACAATATTACGAATAGCTTTAACTAACCTTTGCATTTTACATATAAATCAAGGCATTTTAAATTCAACGGTCGATCAACTAAGTAAGTAAATTTAGAAAAATCCAACTCATTTAAATTTATATGCATACATGCACACAGAGAAAAAAGTTTTAGTTTCTTTTTTTAAACAGAAATTTTTATTAGTAGGATCAATAACTGCAACTAAAGATTTCAGATAAATAAAATTAACAACGAATTATAATTATTGGTTGTATGATGTGGGATCTATTAAAAAGGTTATACAAAGTAATGCGAATCCTAGAATTTTGAAGTAGAAGCTGAAACAAGTGTATTTTAAAATTTTGAATACTTGCATTGTACTTACATAATAATAAAAACTAATTTTTTCCTAAAGCAGTGGTAAATAATTTGATTTCTATCATTAATCTCTTTTCTCTATGTATAAATACATTATCACTCACCTATTGTCAAATATATATATGTGAGCTTATTTAAATGTACTTACAATGATTTTACGTCAATCAATCGTTTGATAATTTCCCATGTATTTGGGTCAAATCGATCATTCTTTAGTGAATTTGTATTTACGACTACGTAAACTGTTTCATAGATAAAAAAAAATCTTAATATATTTTCAACGGTATGATGATCATATTATTTACATGAAGAGTCTGTAACACTTGTCATTATACATAAAGTAATAAAATTGAATTTTAAAATTCTAAATTTGAAATCATCAAATTACTTTCATCAAATTTTCTTCATAACAAAAAATATTTTAAAGCGTTTTTTAAACACTTTAATTTAATTTTGTATCATTTTTACCCCAAAGACGTCAAAGGGTTAATATAGATTGTATATATTTTGGAAATATATTTGTTGTTTTTTTTTTAAATCCTGTATAAAATTCAAATTATTTTTTGTATTACTATGAAAATTTTAAAATATTTATTAATTTGAACTCTAACCTCACCAATGAAAAATTCTTTTTTAATAAATTTTAAATTTAAAATACAATTGTATAGTATTTTTTTTTTTTTTAATTTTGATACATTTTCTATTTATTTTTTATATATCAAATTGTTTTTTGTGACATTTTAAAAATATGACTTAATTTTTAACCCAAAGACAGCAAACGAGTTAATTTAATTAAATATAAATTGTAGTTTCTTTAAAATTTTTTAAACTTTTAAACTACATATACCCTTTAAAATACAAATTTAATAAATTAAACTTTGACCTTATAAGTGCAAAATTTTCTTCTAAAATCCATTTTTAATTTTAAATAAAATTTTATATTCTTTGTTAACCATGATTAATTGCCAAACATATTTTTATTTAAAAATTCTTAAAATAATTTTTAAAATATCAGTTCTTTTTTTTTTGATGTTTTTAAAATTTGAAATAATTTTGATCCCAAAGGCAGCAACACGGTTAATTTCATTTAAATATAAAAATATCTTGTCGTGTTTCTTTAAAATCCTTTAGAAAATATAAATTGTTTTCTGTTTTTTTATAATAACTCTATAATATTTAATAATTGAACTTTAACCTCATGAGTGAAAAATTTTATTTAAAAATCAACTTTGAATTTAAAGTTAAATTTTATATTATCATAATTAATTGTCAAATATTTTTCCATTTAAGTATTTTTTGTACATTCTTAAAATAATTCAAATTGTTTTTAAAATAAAATTTTATATTATTTGGTAACCAATTTTTATTAATAATTTATTTTTTCGCATTTTAAAAATGTGATCTCGTTTTCACCCCAATGGCTGTAAAAGGGTTAATTTGAATTAAATAAAAATTGTATTTTTTTTTTAATCTTTTAAAAAATACAAATTATTTTCAAAGTTTTTATGACAACTTTTAAAATATTTAATAATTTGAACTTTGACCTCATAAGTGCAAAAGTTTATTTTAAAATCAATTTTAAATTCAAACTCAAATTTTATAATACTTCATAGCCATAATTAATTGTTAAATATTTTTCTACTTCTTAATAAATTTTTACAATATTTTAAAGTATTTTTTGGATCTCCAAGAGCGAAAAAAGTTAAGTTGAATTAAATATAAATAGTTGACATTATAAAATACCTTTGACAAATTTCTTGAAAATCCTTTAGATAATAAAAATTTTCCTTTTAAAAATTTACTAATTTTACCTTTGACCTCTTAAGTGAAAAACGTCGTTTCATTCAAATCTTATATTTCTTTTAATCTGAGTCTAAATATTCTAAAAAAATGAGCTGAGTAATTAAGAAATGTATTGCCAAAAATTGGGTTGTACCCGAAAAACTCGGATTTAATAATCGAATTTTTTGCAAGTTTTTTTTTACAATAAAAAGCATAATTTTAAGGAGGGAGAGCTTAATACTATTTTTTATTAATCCTTTGAAAAATCGGATTTAATCTTAAATTAAGTATATTTTAAAAATAATCGTTTTTTCAATTATAAGAAGTTATTTTCTCTATTTATATCGGGAAGATTAAAAAAAAAATAGTATTTTTAAAGTTTCTTTAAAATCGGTTAGAAAATACTATATAGAAAATATAATATTTAAAATTAAAAAATATTTATTAATTTGGCCTTTGACCTCACGAGTCAACTAATTTATTAAATACAATTTTAGTCTAATTTTTAGTCAGAATAAATTACGCAAATTTAACCTGAAAAGTTAAACTTATTTTTTGACATCGAATTGAATTGTTTTTGATGATAATAAAATCTAAAAATATTACTTTTTGAATCATATAGTTTATATATAAGTGAAATATGAAAATATGTTTTCTATATATTTTAACTGTATAATTTCACGTTTCAAAATGATGTGATTCGACGATGTGTAACCCTGCAGGGTTAAGGATCATTTAAAAATAATTTTATATCTACAAATGTTAGTGTTTTCATAAAAATACAAAAAAAAAAAATGTTTGAAATTATATTTTATATTAAAAATTTGAAGGTTTTTTATTTTAATCAAACGATCGAATTAAGGGTAGACATTTTTGGTATCATGGATATCGTCAAGAAATTTTTTTTATGTCTAAGGGAATACACATTTAAATATACATATTTGACTATTTAAAAGTATCTTAAAAAATATTCGAAAATTCCTTTTTTTATTTTCCGTCTTTATTTTACGAGTTTATTCAAAATAATAATATTAACTTTACAAAATTAATGTTTTAACCAAAAATTAATTATAACTGAAAAGTATTCAAAACATCTGATGCACTCGCTGGTCAATAAATTGAATGGTTTCTTCGAAAAGGACAACGAAAAAAATAAATAAAAACAAAAAAATAAATAATAACTAAATTCATTGATGATTTGTCATAAAAACTTTTGCGCATGTTTAACAGTGTATTTCAATGTAAATGTATATTAAGAAGTTATATCTCCTCTCAACACAACTCAATACACAGTAATTAGTTATATTCTATCATCATTGTTATTGTTGTTTTTCTTTATTATTCTCTCTTCCTTTTATTATTTAACATTTGATACAATTGACAAACTGTTGCTTCTCCTGTTGCTGCTGTTCTACTGTTTCCTACAGCTTGACATACTAACAACTGACGATTAAAAACATACGACTGACAACTAACTACTACCGCCGATTAAATGATATATAAATGAGTGATTCAACTGTTATTTGAACATTCCATACAATTCCTTCAAAGAAGTATAAATACCAATTCAATTTTTCTCAAGACTCAATTCAAAGTGTGAACATTTATTTGTTCTATATTTGTTGATACAAATATAAAAATTAAACAAAATAATACAAGAAAATAAAAAATAAAAACGAAACTAACAAGAGTAACGAAAAAAAAAAAAAAAATTAAAAAAAAAAAAACATTAAACAAATATTCTTTCACCGAATATTTGCTAAAGAAAATATAAAATTTAAATAAAATAAACAAAAGTATAATATTTCGCGGCAATTTGTAAAAACAACAAAAAAAAGTGTTATCAATTTGTGTTGTTCATTGATAAAAACTTGTTAAATAATTTTTTTAATTTTAAATATATATATATATATAAAAAAATATTAAAAAATAATTAAAATGGCCCAGGTATGTTTATACATATTATAAAAATTTTTTATTAAATTTTGTTTAAGTTAAAATTTCTAAAAAGAAATCTCCTTAAGTATTATATTAGACTATTCTTTTTATTAGTTTGTGTCTTTTGCATTTCCGTTTTTTCGAAACGATTTATATTCAAACTCCCAAAAGTATGCAACAGGTTATTGAAATAAAAGCAACAGTTAGCAAAAGCACAGTGGAGTAGACAGAGTAATATATAAAAAGAAATTACGAAATAAATAGATATTTAAATTGCAATTTTTAACTTTAAAAGTAATTTTAATGCAAAATAAGTAATATTTAATAATTTCAATATAATTCGAGATTTTATAAGCTTTCTAATATATTGTTTATTTTATGGTAAATTTCAAGTGATAGTTTTAGTAGACAATAATGAAAGTTACCAGTTTTTTATTTAAACTTGACAATTTTAAACATTATAATTTTTTTAAATTTTTATGAGAAAATTTTTAAATGAAAAATTAAAGTGGAAGTTTTCTTTTATTAAACTACTTTATATAATAATTTTTAAACAAAAATTCCATACACATATAATACGAAAAATTTATACATAAAAGAAATGATTACCTCATATTTTTCAATTCACACAATTGTTTTAGTTTAAATCAAAATTTAATTCAATTCAATTCAAGTGTCTTTTTTTCTCATTTATATTTTTAATTCATTCAAACAGCTACTTGTTTGATTTAATTATTTTTTTAATTGGAAAAAATGTTCAGTTTTTCATTTTTTACAGTTTTTGTAAGAGGTGAAAGGTGCAAATTTAAAAAATTTTTAATTGAATAAATTATTTTGGTGGTTATTTGGAAAATTATATACATACATGTGAAAATAATCCTCTCAATTTGTATTTTAGTGCATGGTTTCCAGATGAATATATAAAAAATAAAATAAATGGTTAAATTATTATTTTATTTTTTTTTTACAACGAATCAAGTATTTTATTCCAAAACTTCTTTTCCCTACTAATTTGAAAAGTTTTTAATTAAAGTCTTTGAAATATGTCTATATAAAAGATTTAGAAAATGGAAGAAAATTGTATTGATTCATTTAAAATTGTTACAACTTTTTTTTAAAAAAAAAAAACAATATCAAAATATTTTGAAAATATTTTTTTTTCAAAAGGAGACAGTAAAATAAAATGCATTTAAAACTTTTAAAATTGTTCTCATGATATTTAAACATTTTTTTAAATAAGTATTGCAATGACTGAGAACTAAAAGAATTTTATACATCTAGACGAAAACGATCTATAATTATGCATAATTTCCAACTGATGTAAAGTATAGTCATGTTTTAGAATTTTATTTAATTAATTCTATTTTATCATTTGTTCAATGAAGTGCTAGTTTTAAACAGTGCTGTTGGTTTAGACTTGTTCAGTCTAAATTATGTTTTAGCTTCCAACTTTTTTCTATCTTTTTCTGGTTTTTAAAATTGCTTCAAAAATGTTAAAATAATTTCTTATTTACAGTAGATCTTGGATTCATAAAATGTCGAGTATTTAAATACTTACCGTTTAAGCATTAATATTTTTCTAATATATGCAAATATACAAATGTCGGGTTTTGACACCACGATCAGTTAAGTTAGCGAATTGGTAAAGACATTTTCCATATTATTATAACAATATTCTGAATTGAAAAAATTATTAAGCAGTTAACTTTAATAAGTTTCTGGCCTTATTTTTTTAAGGAATTAAGAAATTTGAAATATGTAAATTATGGTTAATATTTTATCGCTGTAGAAATTACCCAAATCGATTTGTAAATAGCCGAGATATTTAAAAAAAAGAAACATTAAAAAAATCCATAATCTTTCAATTTCTACAAAAAAGTAACATTTTCGAAAACAAACAAAACAAAAAAGTTGCAAATTGCCAAAAAGTATTAATTTTCAAAATGCTCCAAATTAGGAAAATAAAATTTTTTGTAAAAGTTGATTTTTGGAGAAACTATAAATATTTTATCTGAAAGAAAATCTTTGTTAATTAAGATATCATAACAAAATTTTCGGTGATCGACCAAAATCTCAAAAATGGGATTTTTTGAATTTTGCCCATAAAGTTCACATTTATTCTACGACCGGTAAACCACGTTTGCAAACTCTTAACAGCACAACAGGGTTTACGAAAATGCATTCTGTTTGTAGATTTATGCTTTGGAATTTTAGAATATGTAGAAGTCAAAATTTTAATATAAAATATTTCTTTATTTAGTCCAATTGGGTGACTGTTTTATTTTAAATTTATCTCCGTGAAAATAGCATACAGAAAAGTACAAAATTGTTATACGTTGAGAAAGAAAATTTTAGATAGAAAAGAGTACAGACATTTTTTTGGAAAAAAAGAAAAAAACTCGTAAAATTACCGTCTTCAAGTTTTTATTATTCTATAGAAATTTTTGTTGTTTAACTAATTTAAAAAATCTAAAAAAATTAGTCGGTAATGTTGGACTATATATAGAAAAAAACTGCACCAAGACCTTGTAAAATTGAAATAGTTGACAATTCAAGTGAAAATAACTTGAAAAATATAAGAGATATATACGATATGTAAGCATGTATAAATTTTAGAAGATATGCAATATCATTGAAATCGGAGAAATAGACAAGCGGTTCAAAATTTTCTATCTTAGAGGTACCCTACTTTGAACTTCCATAGCTCCGCTTCTGAGTGGTCTATGGGGCTCCTCCTCTGCTACACCTATATGGAATTTTATGTTAATCCAACTAGCCGATTAGAAGTTACAGATTTTTTTCCAAAAATTTTCGATTCCGCCCCACTGTGCAACTAATAGTAGCTTTTTTCCACAGATTTTCTTGATGCATAATTTTAAATAATGATTTAATATAAATTTTCTTATTTTATTTTTAATAAAAAATAAAATGATTTGGTAATAAAAATATGTTCTAAAAAAGGTGTTTTCTGCGTAATAAAAATGCTTTGAAAATTTTAAAATATTCCCTTAAATTTTAAAAATATGCTCATAAAATATTATTTCTTCTAGTTAAGTTTTAAATTATCTACTTTTTCATATAAAAAATGGCACGATTTGCTAAAAAAAATATTTTTCTACTACACTTAAAAATATTCATTGTATCAGGAAATTACAAAATTTCTATTCATTATATGATTAATATAACTGAGGAATTAAATTTGAATGTAGTTGTGATAAGTAGGATAAGTAACTAACAGTTATGTTCTAGACATTATTATTAGTTCAGAAATTATCAATATTATCGTATGCTTTCATTAAAAAAATAAAATTAAAATAAAAAATATTGTTTTTATTAGATCAATTAAAAGGCTTAAATAAGATAATTAATCTGTTTCTAAATCTTCAATATTGTTGTTACAAGCGCTAAAATGGTATTCATTGAATTAATTCTAAATACTAAATATATTTTCATGTCTTATTTTTTTATAAAATCGACTTGAAAAAATCCGAAAATATGCTCTAAAAGGGTTAAATATGCTACAAAAATAACCAGATATGCTATAAATATGCACTTACATTTTGCAATTGCATATTTGTGGTTTCTCTGATAATAACTAAATGTACATAAATGTACAGCCTGTACAACAAATGCCACATTAATAGGAGCGAATTAATAGAATACAATAGTCGTATTCTCTTTTATAAAATTCTCAAAGTGCACAGAAAAATTATTAAAAAAAATTAAATTAAATTATTAATCAGAAATTAAAAATGTTTTTAATTATTTTTATAATTTTTATAATTTGCTCAAGAAAGAAGTTTGTAGTATATAAAACTCAAATTATACACAGAAGAATCTAAAATCATTTAATTAATTGAAATTCAACCTAAATTGTATTATTTTGAGTAAAAGTATTAGAAAAATGGAAATTTGAGCACTTAAATAATTGATGTAATTAAAAAAAAAAAAAAATAATTGGAATATTTTTTATCTTTTATAAATAATTTAATAGACCATATTTTTTCTGTGAATATATTAAACATCAATTATACACAGAAATATTTAAAATTGTATTTTAATTACGAAAAGTTTATGCCTAAATTGTTTTATAATTAGTAGAAAAATTAAATTTTGAGCTCTGGAGTAATTGATACAATTAAAAAATTGGAATAAATCGTTTAATAGACCATATTTTTAAACTCAAATTCCACACAGAAAGATCTAAAATTGTATTTTAATTACGAAAAGTTTATGTTCAATTATTTTATTGATTGAAATTCAAACTAAATTGTTTTATTATTAGTAAAAATTATTAGAAAAATGTAATTTTGAGCATTTGAATAATTGATACAATTAAAAAAAGTAATTGATATAATAATATTTTTTCTGCGCAATTGCATTTTTGCTTTTAATTGAGCATTTATTTTAATAAAACCATTTTTTATAAAAATTTCAAAGTAATTTTATTTATGTTTTTTTATCGAACATTTATTTTAATAAAAAATATTTTTTATAAAAATTATTTATAAACACTTTAAAATTTCTAAGTTAACATTAATATTTATTTTCTATATCAATGAATTCATTCCTTCATCTGCTGTGTGTATAACAGTTACACATGAAAAGAAAATCAAACATATAACTTTTATACATACGCTCTTATTGTAATGACATATCTATGGCATAATTTAAGGAGCTATATTTTTTTACAAGCTCATACATTTTATATCCTCCCGTTTTATACACTCACACAAAACATATAAAATAATGTTCTCAGCAGAAACCTACGCAGAATGTAACGCATAATATTTATAATATTTAACACAATGGCTATTCAGAGTTAATAACTAATTGGTAGGATGAATATAAAAGTAATAAATTTCAAAGAAATATAATTGTATTCTTATTAATTTCTGAGGCTAAAAAAAAATTTGCATATAAAAAGTAAAAAATAAAAAAAATATGTGTAATAAAGATAGTTAAATTCATATTATTTTCTGTATAATTGTTATTTTTGAATCTATTTTAAAAGCATTTTAAAATAAATATTTATTTTTGAATTCTTCATTTGATGTATTTAACATTTGCACTTTTCTTTACTGTAGCTGATTATAAATTCACTACGCAATAAATATAATATAAGAATGTAAAAAAGGGGGCTCGTTATCGCATGTTTATGTTGAGGCAATTATAAATAATCGCACCTACATATATACAGATGTATATGTACATATGTAATATTATGTATTGGTTATCTTTACTAGCTTGTACAGTTTGAGACAAAATTTATATAGCAGTTTCAATATTTTTTTTAATTCTTGTAACGACCTCCCCATTCAAGGTCGTTTATTGTGTTCAATTAAGACTTTTTTTTTATATTTCTTTAAGTTTTTTTTTTCTCATATCTATAACCAATTAAAATTTTAATTTGTTTAAACGTTCACTCAACTTTTTGCAGTAATTCTAATCAAGTTATAAATTGTTGTAGTTTTTTTATTTTTTATTTCGTATTCTGCGTATAATTTTATTCATGCAATCAATTTAAAAACATTTATATC
This sequence comes from Protocalliphora azurea, assembly GCA_932274085.1. Lineage (NCBI taxonomy): Eukaryota > Metazoa > Arthropoda > Insecta > Diptera > Calliphoridae > Protocalliphora > Protocalliphora azurea. The sequence goes on along the minus strand of OW026522.1, from coordinate 132,783,644 downwards.
ATTTTTTTTTCCTTAGTTATTTTTTTCTGAGAAACATGTAGATGTTTTATATACGTCAGCAAATTATTAGTATTTTTTTATAAATTTTTAATTTTTTTTTTTGTCTCTTTTGGCTCGATCGCTAAATTATCAAGCAACAACATTGAGCAACAATCATCAATGAAATAAAGTTGTTAATTTACGATTCAATATGTAGGTTTATACTACACATGTAGAATAGAAAAAAAAAAAATCAATTAAACATTAAATGTTGTTCACATTATGTGATACATTGTATAAATTAAGAGATAATGACAGATATATCAGGGACTTAAATCTTGATTAAATAATAAATTATTTTAAATGATTTTTATTTTATTCATTTTTATATATTTAGGATAAAGTTAACGTAAAAAACGTCGCTTTTTGAAAATATTTGCGATAAAAAAGTGGTAGTCATTACCCCGTACATGATATTTTTTTATTCTCATTTTATGCGCATAAAAAATGCTATTAAAATAGGAAAATATGTCCGTAAAATTTAAAAAAAAAAATATGCTCATAAAATATAACTAAATTTTAAATTATCTGCTATTCATTCTATTTTATTAGGAATATACAAATCTAATATCAATTTATCAAATTATAACATAATTATTAGAGAATCGAATTTGAAAAATAGTAAAGAGATATTGTCACTGACGGAAAATTATGTAAAAATGCAAAATTTGCAAAATTTTTCTCTCAAGTGTAAAATATGCAAAATTATGCTCTTAAGTATAAAATGTGCAAAAAAATATGTTCTTTAAATTGCTGAAATATACACTAAAATAAGTATTTTTTTATGAAAATATGAAAAATTAGCTGCTAAACCCAAGAAGAAAATATATATATATATATATATATATATGCTGTAACAAATCAATGGCAATTTTTTTTTTTTTTAATTACCTAAAAGTATAAAAAATCAATTGAAGCTCAGAAAACATAGTATTTAAAATTTTTTGTCTTCATCATTATGCACAGTGGTTCCAAAACGCTTTTATTTAGAAATAATTTTATAACTTGCGATCCGTTAAAGATATCTGAATAAAATTTGAAATAACCAGAGCTGAGGTGTTTTCGAGTTGATTTAGAGGAGCACAATACCCTAGCGGGTCAGGGAGGTAGTGGGTGGACCTCCAAAGTTGGTAATCTTGGGTATGTCTTTTTTTTAATCCTTAAAATTTCATTTATGATTTTTTTTGTTAAGAAATTTTATACATATATAGTTCTTGTAAATCTCTATAAAAATATGCTTACATCTGCAGGTTATCTCTTTTCATTTAAGAGATATTTAGATCGAAATAAAATGTTCCCTCATTTTTGGCCCCTCTTTTATATTCTTTTAAACTTGACTGGTTTAAATTGGGTCCTAAATTTTTTTTTAAAACATCCACTAGGTTCCTTATAAAATTCTAAATAATATTGCTGCAAGAATTATATAAATATATGAATCCGATAAAAAGTTATATTAAGTTAAAAAAATCCACATTTTTGGGTTTTTTTCTTTCAAAAAGGTGGTAGTATTTTTCACTTATAAAATTTGTTTTTTTTTTGTACTATTTTATATAATTTTTTAATGCTTTCAATAGAAATTTTAACGAAAATGTGTGTAAGCAAACCCGAAAATGATCTCCTCATAAGCCGTATCCAAAATTTGTCAATTTTCCAAAATTTTTTTAAATTTGTAAAATTCTCAAATTCGCAAAGCTGGTATTAAAAAAATATGTTAATTAAATACCTTCATATGTTGGGAAAACACAAAAAAATTATTTTCCGACGATGACGATTTCAACGAATGAAGTCAATTTTTAAAAGATGTTTTACCCGGATTGATATTTAGGGCATTTTGGCACAAAAAATGGGAGTTTTTAATTATTTAATTTAAGAAAAATTTTTCATATTTTTGTGTGAAAAATGCAGACATGTTACAAGTACAAGCGCAATGTTAAGGTAACAGAAGAAGTTAACATTGCACTGCTGCTCGTGATGTGTTTACATTTTTTATAAAATACATGCAAAAAATTACATAAGATTGTAAAGTTTATGAAAATATTTGGTATCATAGGAAACGTTAGAACATAGAGAATCATAAAAATAAAATGAACTCTGAATAAAATAAATAGTAAAAGTTTATTAAATTCGGTAAAATTTCTTCAGACCATGACCCCAAAATCCATAAAATTAAGATTTATAGCAAAATTTATTTTATTTCTTTTACTTTATTCGATTAAATTTATTTTATTGAAAAAGGTATATATACTTTTTTAACATTAATATATACATATATATATATATATATATATATATATATATATATATATATATATATATATATACAAAAGATTAAAAAAAACCAAAATTTTCAAACAGGGAAATTAAAATAAAAAATACCGATTTTTAGATTTTTTAAAAAAGTATCAGCTTTATAATATTAAAAAAAATATTGCATTTGAAAGGAAATAATAACAAATTTAAATAAAACAAAAAATTGAAAAAATATTATTAAAAAATAAAAATCCAGAATATATATTTTGTAAATATCACTTTAAAAAAATGTTATTAAATTTTTGATTTTTTTCGAAAAATTTAAACGATTTGTACAAAATAGTAGGAGAGCAGAAGGGGGATTTTTTCGCCACTATGCTGTTCTCATAACTGTAAACGAAATTTGCAAGGTTTCTTTTGTCCTGAACACTTAGATGTGTTGGCTTTAACTCGTATTGATCCTTACTATCACAGAATCGTTAAAAATAAAATTAAGCATACATACCATTATTTTAATACTGCAATTGACAAAATAATTCATTGAAGTCCATGTAAAGTAAATAACAATTCAATGAAATAATACAAAATCGATGCAAACACTTAGGAGTCTCTATGTACAGTAGAGTGGCCTGTAGAAAAAAAGGCCCCTTAAACGATGTGTATTAATAAGTTGTATATGGAAAAAATATTTAAATTTTTTTTAAAACTGATCTTCAGTTCCCTACCAACGACTGAAAGTCATGCATTTAGAACATTTTGTCTAATAAAAAATTTTGAGTTTTTCTCGAAATGGGTAACAAAATGGATTCCCAAAAATGTTGATCCATAAAACGTCATTTCTTTTGCAAAATGTGTAAACATTTTATAATTATGTTCCCTTTATGGAACAAAATTATTTTGAAAAGATTTGTTCAATAAAAAGCACTAAAAAGTCCTCTAGCGAAACAAAATCTCATGGGGAAAAATTTTTAAATATTTTTATATTTTATATTATAATTTTTTTTTTTTTACAATTTTGTTCCTTTTATGGATAAAATATTGAAAAGTTGCATTTTATTAAGTTTACATTATTTTCAAAAGATTTGTTCACCAAAATGCACTAAAAAGTCCTCCAGCGAAACAAAATCCCATTGAGAAAAATTTAAAATATTTTTTCCATAATAAGACGAAAATTACTTGACATGAGATTTTCAATCAGGAAACTTAAGAAGAATTTTAAAAATTTTTTTTAATATTTTTTCCATATCAATACACATCAAAAAAAAAAAAAAAAAAAAAAAGAAAACAGTTTCTCGGGCCACATTAATATACAGCACCGAATCTACATAAAGTTTATGAAGGATAATTTGATTGGTGAATGATCCCCAGAATAACCCTTATGCACCATGACCCGAAAAACTTTAAATTTATATTTTATGTAAATTTTTGAGAAATAATGATGAGATTTGGACCTAAACAAAACTTAAACAAATGGAGATATTTCAATGAAATTTTGTTACAATACAGATAAACTTATTTTAAAATCAGGGAAGTAAAAAAACTCTCACCATTTCTTACAAAAATATTCAAAATTCCAGTCCGGGGAAAACTTGTTTAAAAACTTGCCTTTTTCCATTAAAATGATCACCAAACCGTTATAAAAGGCGTGGTTCAGAAAATATTTTTTGTGCGTTTAACCAACATATTTGGGTATATAGCCAAATATGTTGTCAGCTTTGACATTTCACAATTTTACAAAAAAAAAAAAAAAAAAAAAAAATTAAAAAACTTTCATAATTGACAAAGTTTGAATAGTCGCCATTGCTCAAAGATCCTGCGATTAAGCATTACACGCATTCACGTTAAGATTTCTTTTGAATTCTGTAGTTTAGAACAAAAAAATATTTTAGAAGTGAAAGAATATTATTACATTTTTGGAAAATTACCTCAAAAATGTGAATGTTTTAAAGTTTCAACTTCAGATTAATATTACATGTCATCGGATAGATATATTTTTGTATGGTTCTTGCAGCAATATTATTAAGAATTTTGTAAAAAATCTAGTGATTATTTTCAAAATATTTTATGGTCCAAATTAAGGCTCTCAAACTTAAAAAGCTTAAAAAACAAGGACTAAAATGTTGGTTCGACCTAAATATCTCTTAAACTTAAAGGGATAACTTATAGTGTAAGCATGTTTTTTGTAGAGATTTAGTAGGAGATTATTTTGAATTTAAAAAAAAATACATACCCGAGGTGATCAATTTTGGACGTCAACCCCATTGTCACTCGAAAATACCTCAGCTCTGAGCATGTGAAATTTTATTTAGATATCTATAACGGTTGACAAGTTACATAATTATTAAAAAAAATCGTTATGGGACCACTGTGCAATGATATATGCTCCATCAATTAAATTAAATTAATTCTTTTCCTTTGATATCAAGTTGATAAATCTGAATGTTTCTTTTTATATTATAAAAACTAAGGAAGATATCATAGAAAATCCTTACAGCTAAAATTTTTTGAAGGTTTCGAAAAAATAATTAATCCTTTCTGCCTCTGATCACATATGATTGAAAATGTCAAAGTTTGATTAAAAATTCATCGATAAGACAAAAGAAAATCGATTAGGGCCGCAAAAATGAAACGTTGTTTTCAATATAATTTTTAATGGAAAATGTGCATTTTTAAACCATCTTTTTATTTTATATTGTTTTTCAATTCTTTATTCCTTCCTAAAAATTAAGTAAACATTTTTTCTGGTATTTTTTAAGTTTTGTGTATATTCCTGAATATGTTAAAATCAAAGGTACTTTTTATTTGAACTTTTTGTTTGTGTAGGAGGATTGAAATAGTATTTTTTGATTTTCTATTCTATTAATGTAACTTAATGATTTTTTTTTTTATTGATTCAGTAACATATATGTATTTAATAATGATCGGTCCCATTGTGGGACCTATTTGGGGTCTCACAATTAAATTTTTGTTTAAAATCGTTTAATATTTTACATTGATTGTATGAAGAAATCTTCTAAAATCAATAACTTCTTTGAAAGATCTGCAATTATGTATTATACAATATTTTTTGCTATATTCGTAAAAATATGTATGTTTGTATGTTCGCTTATTTATTGCTGTTTTTTTTTTCTTTCAATTTTTTACTTGTTTTTGTTTTTATTTATTTATTTTTTTTTTTTTTTTGAGGGCTCGTCTCTGGTTGTTTACTTCGGTTTATGCGAGTGAATCAAATACTCAAGCACACACCTATACAAACATATACAATTGCAACAATAATATCTAACATGCAAAACTTCGCCCGATAGTTCTGATCTTGTGATTTTACTAGGCATAATGGGTCAACACTGTTTATCATATCTAAATCATATTTTTTGTGGAACTAGAAATTTTAACATATTCATGTTATAATAGAAACAAAATTTTCTCTTCATATTTTACTAAAAAACTCGCTAAAGTAGCAGTTTAGAAACTTTAGAGTGACTACGTTATAGGTTATTTAGGGCTAGTAAAGTAGCTAATAAAATTAAAAGCATTAAATTGCTACCAGCCAAGTAACTAAACATAAGAGAACATTTTATACAAAAAGTATCAACTACCCATCAAAAAGAACTGTAGGGTCTCGACCAAAAGGAAAAAATTGAAAACAAAATGGAAAGAGAACGTGATCATTTCATATCATACGTATATATATATATATATATATATATATATATATATATATATATATATATATATTCATACGATTGAATAAGCATTGGTAGTGATAAGTGGTACGATTTATAACAGATTTTTCATTTTATATTTGTATACGTGTACGTATGAATAATACTTTTCAGACTTTTGCTATGAAAGATCTATAACAATTTTAACTTGGAAACATGTTTGCTTATTTGTTATTGTTTTGATTTAATTTAAATACAGAAAATCATAATAATAACAACAATAAATTTGTTGACGTAGTATGACTTGAAGATGTACGCGCCCCTTTTTTCTGTTCTAGCAATTCATATAAATTAAACAAAAACATAAAAAAGGTCAATAATATATAGTTGTTGTTGATTTCTTTTTGTAGATGCTTATTTGAAAGAAAAATAATTTTATAAGTCTTCTTGCTAGGATTTGCAAGCATGTAATTAAACTCAATTATTAATTGGTCTTTCCTGTGTGATTTTTCTGACAGTTTTTGTTGGGAGATTAGAATCAAAAGTTGTTAAAAAAAGTCATATAAATTTATCCAAAAATTGTTTATAGAATGACATTTATCGAAAATTGTATATACAAAGAAATTTTAACGAAAATTTTTACAAATAGAAAATTTAAAAACAATTTTTATAAATAGAAAATTTTGCGAAAATTTTCTATAAAAACGAACATTTTCTTTGGAATAAATGGAAAATTCAACGAAATTTATATAAATAGTTTTTTCTAAATATAAAACTCAACGAAAGTTTTCCATAAATAAAAAATTCAATGAAAATTTTCTATAAAAAAATTTAACGAAAATTTTTTATAAAAACGAAAATTTTCTATAAAAACGAACATTTTCTATAGAATGACCACGTAAATTTTCTATAAATAGAAAATTCAACGAAATTTATATAAATAGTAAATTCAACGAAAGTTTACTAAAAATAGAAAATTTAACGAAAGTTTTTTCTAAATATAAAATTCAACGAAAGTTTTTCATAAATAGAAAATTCAATAAAAATTTTCTATAAAAAAAATTTATCGAAAATTTTCTATAAAAAAAAATTAAACGAACACTTTCTATAAAAAGAAAATTTAACGAAATTTTCTATATAAAGAAAATTCTATTAAAATTTTCTATAAAAAGAAAATTCTATAAAAATTTTTTGTAAAAAGAAAATTCAACGAGAATTTTTTATCAAATATTGATTCAATGAAAATTTTCTATAAAAATAATATTCAACAAAAACTTTTTATAAAAAGAAAGTTCAACGAAAATTGTCTGTAAAATAATGTTTATAATAAGAAAATTTAACGAAAATTTTCTATAAGAAGAAAATTTAACGAAACATTTCTGTAAAAAAAATTAATCAAAAATTTCTATAAAGAAAATTCCACAACAATTTTCTACAAAAAGATAATTCAATGAAAATTTTCTATAAAAACTTCGTAGAAAATTAATAGAAAATTTTCTAGAAAAAGAGAATTTTTTAGAAAATTCATAGAAAATTTTCTATAAAAATAAAATTTAACGAAAATTTTCTATAGAAGAAAATTTTCTTTAAAAGAAAATTTAACAAAAATTTTCTATAAAAGAAAATTTAACAAAAATTTTCTATAAAAGAAATTTTAACGAAAATTTTCTATAAAAGAAAATTTAACGAAAATTTTCTATAAAAGAAAATTTAACGAAAATTTTCTATAAAAGAAAATTTAACGAAAATTTTATATAAAAAGAAAATTTAACGAACATTTTCTATAAAAAATTGCTTTATAAAATGAAAATTCAACGAAAATTGTATGTAAAATGAAAATTTAACGAACATTTTCTATAAAAAATTGCTACGAAATTTTTTTTATAATAAGAAAATTTTCTATAAAAAGAAAATTTAACGAAACATTTCTATAAAGAAAATTCCACAAACATTTTCTACAAAAAGAAAATTCAACGAAAATTTTCTATAAAAAAAAATAAAGAAAATATTCTATAAAAAGAAAATTTAACGAAAATTTTCTATAAAAAGAGAATTTCATAGAAAATTCGTAGAAAATTTTCTATAAAAAAATCAGAAAATTTTCTACAAAAAATCAGAAAATTTTTTATAAAAAATTCATAGAAAATTTTCAAAATTCAAAAAAAATTTTCTATGAAAAGGAAATTTATAAAAAAAAATTTCTCTAGAAGAAAATTTTTTCTAGGAGAAAAATTCTATAAAAAATTAAAGAAAATATTCTAAAAAAAGAAAATTTTTTGAAAATTTTCTATAAAAAGAGAATTTCATAGAAAATTAATAGAATTTTCTAGAAAAAGAAGATTTGACGAAAATTTTCTATAAAAAGAGAATTTCATAGAAAATTCTAAGAAAAATTTCAATAAAAAAATATCATAGAAAATTTTCTATAAAAAATCATAGAAATTTTTTTATAAAAGAAAATTCATAGCAAATTTCCTAAAAAGAAATTCATAGAAAATTTTCTATGAAAAGGAAATTTATAAAAAAAAAATTTCTCTAGAAGAAAATTTATAGAAAATTTTCTATAAAAGAAAATTCAGAGACAATTGTCTATAGAAACAAAATTCAACGAAAATTTGCTATAAAATCAAGATATATCGAAATTTTCTATAAAATCGAGATTTATCGAAATTTTTTTATTTAATCGAAATTTATCCAAAATTTTTAATTACAATAATATTTATCGAAAATTTTCTGTAATGAAAACTCAGCGAAAATTTATTATAAAAAAGAAAATTCTTAAATCCCTCCCCCAAAAATCTGTTGCCAAATGAAATTGAAATCCACAATTTGGTACCAAATCCCCTTATCTGGTGTTTTATAGTTATAATTTATCTCTCACAGTTTACTAAAATACTTTTACGATTGCTCGCATAAAAAACCCCCACAAAAAAAATTGTGTGGTCTTTTTCTTATCATAATTTTTTTTTTTGGTGGATTTATATACATTGACTTGTCATATTTAATTTGACACACAATTCTCATGATATCAATTGAATTATCAAGCTTTTAGTGGGAAAATTTATTATGCTACATTTCCTCAAGTAATTCTATTTAAGCAAAAGATCCTTGAAGAGTTTCTTTTTCCACCCACATACTTTCATTGTTGATTTCTATAAATACTATTCGATATAAAATATCAATAATATTTTTAATTAAAATTTAAATCTTTTTAACAAACATTTACATATTTATGCCGTGATGATTGTCTTTCTTTTAGTATTTTTTTTCTTTTTCTTTTCATCTTTTCAATGTCTTGTAGTCTGAGACTATTGGAAAATTATTAATCTTATGAAACGTTAAAAAATGCACGTAATCCGTGTAAAATTGCCTTCATATTTACAATTAATTTCTATATAATTTTTTTTTTGTGTATGTGTGTGTTTTTATAAAATATTTCAAAGTTGAAATATGATTGTGCACTTGCAGTTGTAATGCAATATAAAAATGCTCTAAATACAAGTCATTTACCTTATAACGTCATTCATTCAGTTTAGTTACAATTTTGATTATCAGATTTCAAGGATCATTTTACAATGACATTTAGTTATTTAATATATTTTATAACATACTTAAATCAGTTTAAAATAATAAAAACAAATAAAATAAAATTGTAATTCTTTCAAGAAATAAGAACATAATTAAACTTTGAAAATTTATGTTATTAAAATATTTTATATCGAAACTCATAGTTTTATATTTCTTCAAAAATCTTTATAACATTTGTCTTAATTAGAATCAAAATATATTAATTTGACTAGCGGGTTTCTACACATAAAGTAGAATTTTGTAAATTACAATACTTAAGGGAAAAACAAGCACAAAATTGGAATTCTTATGAATTCATAGAAAAAAATATTCCAAAAAAAATTAAAAAAAAGATTAATTAATTTTATACTGAAATTTAATTATATTATTAATTATTGTAATTAATTTTTTAATTGCTTTAAAATTTTTTGATAAAAATCGACAGTTCTTAAATATATTAGGAAAGAAACTTATCACGTCAATCAAGTCAATTTCTAACCGTTTTTAACTGTTTGAGCTCATTATGTCTATTTAAAAAACAATAATACGAAATATGTACATGAATTCTCAGTTTCTGGAGACGTATTTGGGTAAGTATGAATATTAATATTTTTGTAGATGTTCCCGTCATTGGTATCGGGATTAGATTCAATTTCAAAATCTACTCTTGTTTCAAAGCAAAGACACTCTGATGGGAAAATAAGAAAATCTTTATTGGAACGTCCCGCAGAAGTGAAAGCATTTATGATTACTTTTCGGGAATAAAATATATGTCTACTATATATTAAAATTTATGTACAAAGAACTCTTACCCAAATATTTCACACATTCAATGTATATTATACATAGACTACATACATGGGTATATTATTTTAAATTCTAGTTAAATATGGGTCTAATACCAAAATTTGGTGTAGGTAAACGAAACTTAACATATAGTTTTGTCTTGGTATCTTATATTATATATATTGAAAGTCACAGATAATCACATGTGAGCTCTATTAGACATTTGTTGTCAAGGATTACAAAAATCAGATTTATTTTGTGATTGTCGGTAATTTTAATAGGGTGTATATGACCCTGAGATGAAACTATATACTAAGTTTTCTTTTTACCAAACAAATTTAGAATTTTCATATTGGTTTCGTCTAATTTTACGGGTATTGTATTATGTAAATATTTTTAATAATTAAATAAATAATTATATTAAAAAAAAAAAATCCACGCGTTTTTTATTGAAGGAAAGATTTGATTAATTGTAGAATTGAATTAATACAAAATTTAGTTGATTTTAGGCAAACGTTCAATTATAATTCTAATTAATTTGATCAAAAAAGTAATTCAAATTTAAGCTACAGTCAATTATTTTGGTGATTGGAGCAAAATCAAACAAAAATTTAATTAATATAAGCAATTTCGTAATTGAAGTCCATTTTCATTTTTAAACAGTTTTCAATAATTTATTTAAAAAAGAATAGACAACTGTTTTGGAACATAAAACTTTTTGGGGATGAGATAAAAATCAATAAATAACACAATGCAATAAGAATAAATTGCCTCAATAATTCCAACGTAAAATGAAAATGTACCAGTAGTATAGCAAAATCACCTAAATGGTTTTCAAAGTTAGTTCGAATTTTCTTTTTATGGCCTCTTGAAGTGCGATTTTTTTGGAACCCTTTTTTCAGTAAAATAAAATCAATTAAATTATTTAATTCAAATGACATTTTTTTTTTAATTCAATGGAACTTTGCTACAAAATGGCACTATTTTTCACTTGAAAAACAATGTGAGCTGTAGATTTTCTTGAAAACATCACTTAACAATTTTTTTTAAACAACCCAGCTGAAAATGATCATATATAATTATAGGATCCGAAAATTGAGGGTGTATGGCCATATATATTCATACATATGTCAGAAACTCTATTGTGAATGATAATTAAATTATCTTTTCTTTTTATTAATTTCATTAAAAACGCTAAAATTAAAGCGTAATATACATTAAATTATTTTATTTTATACATACATTAAATAAAAACTACTTAACCAGCTAAAAAAATATGTGTACATCATATATACAACATATATTATGTTACATATATGTATATTTGGATCTGAAAATTTAGGGTATATGGAAATATATGATCATATACGTATATCCATGTATTTATTGATATATAATAAAAGGCCCTATTGTGAATGTTTATTAAAATATATTTTTTTATTATACATTTTTGGCATAATTGCTCTACGCAACATGATCTCCTATAGACCTACATTCAGTATAAAAAAATGAGACTATATCCATTAAATTGGTTTAAGTACTTACCTTGTCTGGAACCTAATGAATAACTGATTGACATCTTAAAAAACTGAGGTTGTGGCTTACTGGCTTTTATTTTGAATTATTAAACTGTCCTTAACTTGATTTGTAACATTCTTATCAAATATAATAATATCAAGCGTGAGGATATTCAGCATACCTTCTTTTGAATGTAATTATTGGCCCCAGAGACTTTCGTATTATAATAGGAGAACCAGACACTTGGAAAAAAAAAATTTTGATAGTTTCGTTTGATTTTTTATATTTCTAATTTTTCGAACATTATATTTTTTATTTTATTTTTCAATGTCAAAATATTGTTCTTATTAAATTCACAACACTCGTTATCAGAGGCACCAACCAATTTATTTGGTATTCAAACTTATGTGTTGTGTGAATTAAATATTGTTTAAATAGTTAAATTAGTTAACGATATATAGTTATACAAAATCATTCAGAAACTGGTTTAAAAGAATTACTTAATATTTCGAACATTTTTAGCAGCAGCAGTATTTAAAGTGATATTGTTTCTAAGAAGAAGTTAGAATAAACATGTAAAAAAATGAAATAAAAAATAAATAAATAAAAAATAAAAAAAGAAGATAGGCATCGAAAGAGTATTTTTGGTGTAGTTCATATATATAGTCATATATGAAAAATTATGTCAAATACTCGTATGATATCATATATCAATAAAATTTCTCATATATAGTTCCATATATGGTTATGATATTCATATATGGTTTAATATATGAATCCATATATTTTAAATATTACTGCATACTTTTCATATATGGAACCATACATATCTATATATATATATCTATATATTTTCATACATAACCATATATAAAAATATATGAACGTTTTTACCTGGGTTACTGCATATTTTTTCATATATGGAATCATATATATCTATATATTTTCGTACATGGTCCATATATAGAAATATATGAACGTTTTTACTTGGGTACATACATTTTTTTCTTAAAATGTCTACACGATTACGCCTTGTAGACTTATCTCATCATTCGTTAAATATTCAATAAAAAGTTAATTTAAAATATTTTTACCTACTCAGTTGAAAATGATCATATATAATAATATATGTATATATATATGGGTACCACATACATATATTTTGGATCATAAAATTGGGGTTATATGGCGGTATATAACCATATATCTTTATATATATTTTAAAAGCTATTGTGAATTATAATAAATATTTTTATTTTATATTTATTTTTATTAAAAAAACACACACACACTATAAACCATAAGATTACATTTGAATATATATACTATACATATGCCAAGATCCCAGGTTATCATAATCTATTGGACTTTACATTTATAGGAGATCCAACAAGAAATCTTCAGTACCTGAAAAGAATTTGCATCCACTAAAAACCACCGGTTATGAATAAAAGTTTATCAATTATTCTAGTGAAAAAATTCTTACCTTTATTTGAAACAAAGCTTCTCCAAACATTAAGACGTGAGAAGCAACTACATGATCCTCGTCAATAGTTTTTCATGATACTTCATATCCTTGCATATCATTGGATCAAACAGGGTAGATAGTGACATTTACACACTTACCTCCTTTTTATAAATTGCAAAAAAAAACTGCGTCGTGTTTAAAATTTTTAATGAAATTTTTACATTTTGCCTGAATTTTTTTATAGTTTTTAATTCAATTCTAATTGTCAAAAATGTGTGTATATTTTTTGGTTCAAATTTACTTCAAATTCAAAATTATTCAATATTTCGACTTATTATACAAATTATGTAGTAAATATTTATAGATATAGTCCCAACCGATATTGGAAAAGGATTTTCGAGACACCTTGTTAAGTGCAAAAACACATTTTATATTTGAAATATTATATGAAAATCTGTTCGTATATGATAGCATATGAGGGCGGATCAATAAGTCCGTGACTTTTCGAACTTCCCTCGTAGTTATATGAAATGCAACACTATTCCCATCAAGTACCATCTGTTAATAAACTACTGTCAAATTTTGAGCTAGTGTCGTCATTTACTTTGCGTTTAATAGCTGTTCAAAACATACAACCTCGGGTATTTTTCTAAAAATGGAAAAAAGTGAATTTCTAGTGCTCATTAAACATTATTTTTTGCGAAAAAAAAAACCGTCAATTAAACCAAGCAAAAGCTCCATAAATACTATGCGGACTCTGCACCATCGATTTCAATGGTAAAAAAGTGGTTTATTGACTTTCGTCGTGGTCGCTGACGCTGAACGTTCTGGACGGCCAATTGAAGTCACTACAGTTTTTTGGGAAGCACGAGGGATAATCTACGTCGATTACCTTCAAAAGGGAAAAACAATAAACAATTATGCCAACTTATTAGACCGATTTAATGAGGATTTAAAAAGAAAACGACCCCATATGGACAAGAAAAAAGTTCTTTTTCATTAAGATAATGTACGGGTGCACACGTGTGCAGTCTCAATGGCAAAACTCTATGAATTGGGCTACTAATTGGCACCTCATCCGCCATATTCTCCGGATTTAGCCACTAGTGACTACTTCCTATTTCCAAACCTAAAGAAATGGCTCGGTGGAAAGAGATTCAGTTCCAACGATGAAATTATTGACCAAACAAATGTCTATTTTAAGGACCTCGAAAAATCCTATTTTTTGCGAAAAGTAAATGACGACACTTGCTCAAAATTTGACAATAGTCTATTAACGGGTGGTACTTGATGGAAATAGTGTTGCATTCCATATAACTGCGAGGGAAGTTCAAAAAGTCACGGACTTATTGATCCGCCCTCGTATTTGATAAAATATTATCTGCATATATGACAAAAGAGGTCATATATTTCATCATATATGCATTGATATATTGCAAACATTTCATATATATAGTATTAAATTAGCAAACTTAAAAAAAATCTCAGTTTCCAATAGGATTTGGAGAGCAAACAATGAGTATAGCAAATTGAATTGAACCAAAATCGACTCTAAAAAATATTACATAAAATAAAAAAAAATAAATCCGCGTACCTCCGTTCCCTGAAATAAATTTAAAAATATGGCTCAGTTGGGATTTGTTAGACGAATAGTTTTATAAGAAAGCCGAATCTTAATTTTCTACGTCATCTGGGAGCTTCAGAAAGCTCTGGAAAGAGAAAACATGCTTAGGAAATTATATATAAATCCGATTATCTCTGTTCCCTGCTAGAAATTTAAAAATCTGGCATAAGTATACCGATTTTTAATTTTCTACGTAGTCTGGGAGCTTTAGAAAGCTCTGGAAGGAGAAATGGATAGATTATATATAGATATATGCATTTTAAATCACCGAAGACTTATTCTTTTGAAATTTAACAGTTTGAAATTTATTTTATCAAAATTTCGACTTGGATGTAAATTTTTTTTGAATTTAAAAATAAATTGTTCATATACATTTTTCTTACTTGGTGCATACTTTTAGGGGCAAAATTGAAAAATGTATGGAAAGTTTATGTAAGTTATTGCAGATAAAATCGAATAAATCTACAATTTTTTTCCAATTTCAATTAAAACTTTTTATGTTTATAACGAAATTGTCTTTTATGGGCTTTTATAGAAATATTTATTATAAATTTCAGTTAAACTCCAAAAATTATGCAAAAAAATATATTTCTTTTAACAGATGCTTAAAAATTAGCTTTTAATGAGATTAGTCAAAAAAACAATGCAGAATAAAATTAGATGTGGTACATTTTCTTATTCACAGTGGTACTTTTTTGAGCTTTAGTTATGAGCAAGGACTAAAGAAGTAAAAAATAAAAACGGAAAAATTCATTTTAAAGCTCCCAATAAAGCTATGGAATTCATTATTTTACATATCGGTCAAAAATATTCTTCACATTTTCGTAAATTATAGATTACATAAGTGACTCTCCTAGTCTAAAAATGAATTCTATAATAGAAAAAGAAGTACTTCACAAAAAAAAGTGTTCAGAAAAGTGTTCAAATTTCTATGTGAAAAATAATGACGAAATATGTAGCTTAAAATATTTTTTCATACATATAAATTTTAATTTTATATTACCTGAAATATTTATTTAATCTTTTGTGTGTTTAAGTGTGCATTACTCTTTAAATTCAAATCCAATGGTGGTAATTTTAAAACTCTTTTTGAAACTGCATTCACACTATGTTTTACGTGTCAATATCCAAATGGCTGATGTAATTTCTTTAGAATATTGTAGCATGCATCGGGCTACCAAATATTTAGTAAGCCAACTAATTTGTAGTACAGGTAGCGTATATAAAAATGCTAAACAAACATAAAAGACGTTTTTATTATATTTTGTTTTAAGAAAAGAAATGTCTTATATAATATTAAGGGAATAAACATAATATAAAACATTTAAAAATACTTCAGAAATAATAAAATGCAAACGGACCTAACTAATTTAAAAACGAAAGGCCGATAAAAATGAGCTAAATAAATATAAAATATATATGAATAATATGCGAGTTTTATCGATATCTATAAATAAATATCACTAAAAAAATGCACTTTAAGAAAAATATAACTTTTATTTTTTTATTTTTTAAGGTTGGGGCTGCAAATTAAAAAAAGGGCTGCATAAATCTAAATATTTTAAAAGCTGTTTAATTATATTATTTTCTAACTATAATGACCTCATGTACATATTGTAAGTGACATGATCAACAAAAGACTACCAAATGGCTGATGCAATTTCAAGGGAAAATGTTTGTAACATTTCTAAATTTTTAATTCTTAAAAAATCCCTTTCTTAACAATACCTTACAATAAAAAATCCCCTAAAAAATGTACATAAAGAAATATTTCAAATATTTTATTTTAAACTCTTTGTGCTCATTTAACTCAAAATAAATTTTAAACAATTTTCAAAATACTCAAATCTTTTGTTATTAAAAATGCTCACTCTACCACTATTGTGATCATCATTTCTCTCTCTTTTAATACCAAAATTACATAAGTCAATTTGTTTAACATGCATTTGTTGTTGGTATGTTTTTGGATATTATCGGAGCTAGATGTTCAATGAGAAACTATTTAGGGTCATAATACTATAAATATTGAAACAATATTTATATGAAACAAAAGCAAGAAATTTAACAAAAGAAACATTAAGATTGGCTGACGTAACTTAGGTGGAAAATTGTGGCATACTCATAAAACACACTTAAATATGCCGAAAATAAAATGACAAATAGACTAAATAACAAATACGCGGACAGACAGAATGACAATAAAATAAAAATTCCATAAATTGTGATAAATCATCAGAAAACATTGTTTCATTGGTTTGTTGAGATATACGACATTAGTTCAAAAAGTTTTTAATAAATAGGAAAATTATGGAAAATTTTCTTTAAATACAAAATTTATGAGAAATTTTCTATAAATGGAAAATGTATCAGACATTTTTTATAAAAAGGAAATTTGTCGAAATTTTTATGAGTAGAAATAAATTATACAAAATTTAAAATTTAAAATTGTTTAAACAATTTCTTCTAATCGAATGTTTATTTAAAATTTCTTAAAATATAAAGTTTATCGAAAATTTTCCTTAAAAAGAAAATTTATTGATAATTTTTATTAACTAGAAAAGTTATCATTTCTTTTTAGATACAAAATTTATCAAAAAAATTTTTTGAAATAAAAAATTTATCAAAACTTTTCTTTAAATACCAAAATTATTCAAAATTTTCTTTAATTAGAAAATTTATGAAAAATCTTCTTTAAATAACAAATTTATTAAAAATCTTCTTTAAATAACATTTATTGAAAATTTTCTTTAAGTTAAAAAAATTATTCAAATTTTTCTTTAAATAGAAAATTTATTGAAATTTTTTTTTAAATAGAAATCTTTTTTTAACTAAAAAATTTACAAAAAAATATTCTTTAAATAGAAAATTTATTAAAAATGTTCTTTAAATAGAAACGATCAATAATTTCCTTTAAATAAAAAATTTACTGAAATTTTCTTTAAATAAAAAATTTACTGAAATTTTCTTTAAATAAAAAATTTATCAAAAAAATTTGTTTAAATAGAAAATTGATCGAAAATTTTCCTTAAACAAACAAATTTTTCGAACATTTTCTTTCAATAGAAAATTGATCCAAAATGTTATTTAGACAGAAATTTGATCAAAAAGTTTATTTAAATAAAATAATTAATCGATATTTTTAAAAATAAATAAAAATTTTCTTTAAATATAAAACTCATCAAAATTATTCTTTAAATAGCAAATTGATCGAAAATTTCCTTTAAATAAAAAAATAATCGAGAGCTTCATTTAAATAAATAATGTATGGAAAATTTTCTTTAAAAATAAGAAAATAGATTTTTTAACTAAAAAATTTACAAAAAATTTTCTTTAAATAGAAAATTGATCAAAAATGTTTTTTAGAAACTTGATCGAAAATGTTTTTTTAAAAACTTGATCAAAAGTTTCCTGAAAATTTCTCTAAAAAGGTATCGAATATTTTTTTAAATAGAAAATTGATCGATAATTTCTTTTAAATAAAAAAATTTATCGAAAATTTTCTTTCAATAGAAAATTGATCGACAATTTTCTTTCAATAGAAAATTGATCGAAAATTTCCTTTAAATGAGAATTTTATTGAAAATTTTCTTTAATTAAAAAATTTCTTTAAATGAAAAATTTATTAAAAATTTCCTTTTGCCCTTTTTGATCAGTTCCTGGATTTTTATGCTACTTTTCTGTCTTCCCTCCTATATACTTACTCATACAAACACACAATGTATGTTGTTTGTATATGCTCAAAGTGTAATAAGAAAGTGACCCAGCAAGCCCAGTTGATTTACAATTTTTTGATGTATATACCAAGTTGTTTTTGTATTCGTATATAATATTTTTGGCCGCTTTTATTTACTCTTTCTCTTCATTTTCACGTTTTTCTTTAAAAAATGCAAGAAATTGTTGTTTTTGTAGATGTGCGCTCACTTTATAATTACATTATGATGTATGCTTAACACAAGATCACACGCACGCAGTGCGGAAATTAAAAACCAAATGCCGGTTAATAATCTTTGACAATAGAGGTGTTAAATTAAATTCCAAGAATACTTGTTAAACTCGCACACATGATGAAATCCAAAAAGAAACCAATGATAATAGAAGCCAAAAACCATAAATGAACTATTAAATACAAAAGAAAAAAAAAAAACGTTAGATAAAGTCACATACGATCACCAAGCGCACACTCTATTGCTCACGCACACGCAAATACAATATGCACAGACAAACGTGCATAAAGTGTCATCATCTAAAGTGTTAATGAATTTCTATACATACGAGAGAGAATCAATGTCAAAATGTATTTTATAAATTACAGATTTGTAGAGTTCATTGAATCATTAAGCAGAATTTTATTTAAAAAGCTATGAGAAGATCAAAAGTCATATTACTGTGATTTGAAGTTTATTTATACAGTTTCTTCATATTCTATTGACATGTTTGGGAGTTGTCGAGCAAATCAAAGTCTTTAAATAAATTTTAATTGTCCTTGTTGTCTCTCTTTGGTTGTTGCAATGCGGAGTTTGTGCACTTCATCAGCATCCGTAATGCTGGTTGGAAGTACCGCCCTCTTTTGAGCGGAACTAAAGCACTATTTGTGACAAAAATGTATCACCTGCAGAATGTTATACGTATTTTCTGTGCCGCCACAAATTTTATAATTTTTCATGATACTTCACTTTTGTTTTTTTTTTTTTTTTTTAAATCTATTGTTAAAAATTTTTTAAAATATCCTAAGAAACTAAAAATCTTTTTAAATTTAAATTAATTTTGATTAGATTTTCCCATCAAATTAGTATTCATTTATAATGTTTGAAGAAACTTTTCAACACCAAGAGATCGTCTGTCATAGATCGTTTTTTTCGTTCAAACTTTTTTTTTTTAATATCACACCATTATTAATTTAATAATTTAACGGATGATGATGCTTGTTGCTCTTTTGTGTAAAAAATAAATAAAATCTAAAAAAAAAACTAAATACTAATATATAAGTCACGTGTTCCTAAAGCCGGTTGTTTAAATCACATACAAACATACAAACACACATATACATACACAAATAAATGAAAGACTTGATCTACACGCATCAATCCCACTCGTTAAGCATAATAATAAAGCAAAGTCTTTGACTGACTGGATCACCCACAAAAAGTTGATCAGTCAGTGTCAAGCAACATGATCACTATACATACATACTTACATACATACATATATTAATGTTAAGTTTTTTAGGACTTTTCTACAGCGATCCATTTATGTTCATTACTACACATATAAGAAAAAGTATTAACAACATGGCCTTGATGCTGACGTTTTAATTGTCGTCATTATTGAATGGACTGTATAGTTTTTACTAGACAGATACTATTTATTACCCATACCTTAAAACGTTTTTTGAGTTTCAATGGAATTTTTGTATTTTTTTTTTGTTTTTAAAGAGAATTTCATATTCTACGAAATTGTATTTTAATTAAACAGAAAAACTATTTCCAATAACTTCATTAAAGATTGGTGAGGAAAAAAAGTGATTTCAATTTTAATTGATATTTTGGAGTTATTACATTTAATTTTTTTTTTTTTTTGTCATATACATAATCTTAAATATTTAAGACTGTACTAATAATATATATTACCGTCTTTATGTGGAATGAGTTCATCCGAAAAAATGACTTATTTATATACATAGTAATTTCTTAAATCGAGGTGGAAAATAAAACTAAAATGTATATACAAAGTATACAAATTTTAACTGCAAGACTATAGTTTAAAGAAAAAAATTCCTATAACTTATTTCCTTGAAAATCATATAGAAATATATTGTTAGAACTAAAACACTTATTCATAAAAGGAAAAAAAGATATCTGCAAAAGTGTAAATAGATTTCAACTTAATCCCTGAGTTTACCTAAGAGATAACGCAAAAAAAAATGTCCTCAGCATATGCTAAATATTGAGAATATCTTTGCTGTATAGAGTCCAAAACTGATGTTGATTGTTGTTCTATAGGGCAAAGAATAGTGAAAAACAAGTTATTTGAATCAGTAATACAAAAGTTAGATTGTATCATTATAAAAGACGTCAAAGCGATAAATACAAAACTATATACATACATAAGTAATAGAATAGTAAGCAAAGATTATTAAGATAGGAGTGCTGTCCAAAAATTAAATGAGAAAAAAAAAATTAAAAACAAATTGGTTTTGTGAAATATTTAAATGTTTCGTTAAAAAAGTTTAAATACGATTATGTATTTGTGCAGAAACGCGGTAATTATTTCAATGTCTTAAAGAAAAATGTTGGTAATTACGACTCTCACGAAGGTAAAGAAATCAAATAACATTTGTAGTTAAAAAGGGTAACAGTATAATCTTATTTTTCGGGAATCAACGTTCCCATCTCAAGGGAAAAATGCTATACAGCTGGGAAAAAGTTCTCAACATCACCCGTGCTTCGGCAGTGTTACCATATATATATAAATGACGCTGTTTAATTCGATATTCCTGAAAAAACCCATAATATTCCTTATGTATTATGTAATCCTTTTTTAATTCTTTTAATATTTTAGTTTTTAAAATTCCACATACTTTAGGTACATGTTTCTCACAAATTTCTTTATACATTACGGGACTTCAACACTCCAGCTTCTGTTTGCACCATACGTATAAACATTTCAAGATTTTCAACATCATCCGTAATGACATAGTAGTTGATACTATCGTGAAGGATAATTAAAATTTTAATTATCTATCCTATAAACAATTTTAGAATGACCAGTTAGCAAAAACAGCGACTTTGTCGAAGTCCTCCGTATATTTGTTGTTGTTAAAATTCGCTACAAGTATCCTCTTATATACGAATACTTTGAAAGTCTTATTTTCTTCCAGAAAGCAGTAGAGTGATTAAGACCTCTTAACATATTATGACTCAATTGTATACACCGACTGATCTAAGATTAATTGTGGTTTTGGCTCAGGGGTCTTTGGTATATAGACTAAGTTACATTAGGTTGAAAAGGCGCAGTATTAAATATGCCCCAAACCCGTTCCGGGTTTACACGTATGCCTGTTTCGGTATGTTATGCGCCCTCAGAGAAAACTTCCCCTATCCATAAGCCTTCAATTGACATCCTTGGGGTATTCTAGATTTGGTACTTTATCCCTTTGAAAGTGTTAGTTCCTAATGCGAACACACGCAGGACTTTGACATAGGTAGTGCAACAATGTTTCGTCCTCTCCTCGCACGCTTTACAGTTTGTGTCATCTGTTATTCCAATGATAGCTAGGTGATCCTTCAGTGCGGTCGGTTATTGCAGCGATCAGTTTAAGGATCTTTGTGGTTTTCTTAAGGTTTAGGTATTTCCATAATATGTCAGTGGAGTTGTCATAATTTTGATCGAATAAAATTTTATTATTTTTTTTATTCGACTGATTGATTAAATTTCAAAAATTCTTCGATTATTCGAACTAATAACATAAACTTGATTCGAATAATTTAATAAAGCACAATCAAAACAGACGATTAAAATAAAAAGTTGAAATATTTACCATAAAAGTGTAGAAATTAATATAATATCAAGAAAACATTTTTTTCGGTTCCTTTAGATATCACATTTAGATTCTGAATTATATATACCTAAGATCCATAGTGATTTTATCAGGCATTTAATTACATGTAGAAAAAAAATTGATTATTCCTTCGAAATTGTTTATTACGTTCTATTTAATCCCAGCAAAAACTTTTTGGTTATCGATAATGGCAACTACTTATTAAAGTAGTTTCTTGGTAATGAGACGTCATTATTATTTGCCTACTCTGTATTACATTAATAAGTACTCAATAGTATAATAGCGCAGTAATACTGCAATCACATGGATGAGTTGGCTAGAGCGCCGGATTAACAACCAGAAGGTTGTTGATTCAACCCCATTCTGAAGCTGCTAGTTTTTTATAACAAAATGTCTAAATAGATATTTTAAACTAAATAGAGTTTTTATCGCTTAGGATGCTATGTGCGAGACGGTGTACTAAGTAAGACGTTAGTCAGTAAAAACGAGTGTCCAAGTTCGAGTCTCACTGACGGCAAAATTTTTTTGTTTTTTTTTTTTAAATTTTGTTTTCCTTTGGGTACATATTTTTGTGTACCCCTACAGTCAAAAAATAACTACATGAATTTGTGGACAAGTCGAACAAAAATAACTAGTTATTCAGGCAAAAAATAAGTAGTTTATTTTTGTTTCAAATTATACCTGCTAGCTTACCAGGAAAGCAAAGTTTTTGCTGGGATTTTGCCAAAATATCAAATATTTAATCAAAATCCGTAAACATAAATATAAAATTTTCCAAAAGCTTTTCCTTAATATTATTATCGGCTAGTTTCTTTGTATCAAAAGAGTGACGTGAAACGTAAAAATGTTTCATAAATTAAATTTAAAAAATTATTTTAAACTCGCTTTTTTTTTTGACATAGAGTAACTGAAAAATGGTTTTCTGGAAAACTAATCCTTAATATTCCGTTTTAAAGAAAAAATAATTAGCATTATAATTTTTGTTTCAGTATTCGATTATTTTAAAAATATTTATCGAATAATTTATTATTCTAAACTGGAATATTTTGTTCGTTCTAATAAATTAAAATTTTTTTCCTCGATCAATCCAATATTTTTTATTCGAATGACAACCCTAGAAATCAGTTGTTTTCCAGTTAATTTTTACATTTTTAACAAATGAGAATGTTGTATTCGGCTTGGCTGAACCCTATATACCCATCATCTGCAACCTTTTAAAATTTTACCATATATGGGAGATGTGCTAACCATGCCCATTTTTGGTTTCCGAGTTTATGTTGATCATATTGATCATTGAACTGTCTGTACAAAATTTCGTTATCGTATATGTTTTTGTTTAAGAGATATCAGCAGAAAAGTATCAACTTAAGTTACAACGGCCACGGAACATATTTTTTTTCTTTATGAACCGATTTTGTACATTTTCAATACCAATCAAACCTTATATAAGATAAATATTTGAACGAAATTTCGTCCCCCTAGGTGGTTCCCCCGAACCTTATGGGGTTTTAAATGATTTTGGAATGACAAAACCAATATACCTCCATCTTTTTATGGTGGGTATAAAAAAAGTGATGGTATATGTAAGCTTGAGTCAATTTTGGATATCTTATCAACTCTCTCGCTTCCGTCTATACTATGATATCCTGGAAGGTCTTTGGTATATATGTTTACCATTTAAATCGTACATAATCTGTCCTATTCTAGTCAGCAAGTGTAAGAAAGAGCTGTTTATACTATGTCGTTTGTGTGATGCTTCTTCTGTCTGTGTCTCTGTCCATAGAGAATACTTCGGTAATAAATATACAGACAAATTATGCAGAGCAGTGCCTTAAATATGTCATCAGCGATATCAGTCGTAATGCCTCTGAGTGCTATTAAACACTATCTTAGAAAAGCTAACAATAGAATAATATAACAACAACAAGGGAAAGTAGACTAACTACATAAGTACCGCGTGATCCATTTCGAGGTTCCCTACTTTTTTAAAGAAAAAAAAAAAAAAAAAAAACACAGAAAGTTCAAATTTAATGGGGAATGTTTATTATCGTTTGAAAGAACATTCTTTGGCATTTATTTTTTGAATATTATGTCTATCAAATGTTGGCCGTTGCTACGTCGCAGATGGTCCATCCGTTGAGTCCAATTTTCAATGACTCGTTCGAGCATTTCGACTGGTAACTGGCGAATGACACGCGTGATGTTTTCCTCCAAGGCCTGAATCGAAGCGGGTTTGTCCTCATAAACTTTAGACTTTACATATCCCCACAGGAACAAATCTAACGGTGTGATATCACACGATATTGGTGGCCAATCGACCGGCTCAAAACGTGAAATTATGTGCTCACCGAAGTTTTCTCTCAATAAATCCATTGATTGAAGCGATGTGTGGGAAGTGGCGCCATCTTGCTGAAACCAAATGTCGGCGAGATCAAATAGTGAGTTATCATGGCACTATAACGGTCGCCATTGACGGTTACGTTTGCACCGGCATCATTTTTAAAGAAATATGGACCGATGATTCCATCGGCCTACAAACCACACCAAACCGTTGTTTTTTCTGGATGAAGTGGCAGTTCTTGAATTTCTTCAGGTTGCTCTTCGTACCAAATGCGGCAATTTTGTTTGTTTACATACCCATTGAGCCAGAAATGGGCCTCATCGCTGAACAAAATTTGCCTCTAAAACGTCGGATCTTCTTGGAACTTTTCAAGAGCCCATAGAGCGAAGCGATATCGCTTGGGAAGGTCGAGCGGCTTCAGTTGTTGCACAAGCTGTATTTTGTACGCTTTCAATTTAAGATCTCGACGTAAAATGCGTCAAGTCGTTCCATACGTCAGTCCGGTTTGCTGCGAACGGTGCCGAATCGACTCTCCACGGTCTTCGTGTATACTCTCAGTTACGGCCGCTATATTTTCTTCACAACGTGCTGGACGTGATCTATTCGGTTGAATATTATCCAATAATGAATGCTGGGTCTCAAAATGGGTGAAGGATTTGTAAACATTGTAAATGCCAAAATGCCAAACAATACTAAACAAAAATAACATGACAGCATGACACGACTCATACGTGATCTGTATGCTATTGAAAAAATATCTCTACTTGAAGCACCCGGTATATTGAGAGACACTATACAGACTGATAGCAGTGTTAAAAAATTGTGAGAGCCCTCAAAAGGAATAACAGGTATTTCATCTTCTATGCGAGATAGCGGACTTTCTGACCTTTTTAGATATCTTACCTTTACTTAGCTTGGATCTTGTATTTTTATTTATAACCAGTGGCGTGGTCCCATAAAAATAAATTCATAGATATTCTTTCTGAACTTTTATATTAAAATTTTAGTATCATTTGCTGAGACTAGAAGGTGATAAAGAGATCTTTTACAATATCTTGGTCATGAAATCTACATCACAGATGTTATGGGAAATGTATTAGATAAATATCGTGTAAAAAAATCGAAATTTTGGAATAACCTTTTATTCTAGCAAGACATTTGCAAATGTGAGAAAAAAAGCATTTCATTCATAACAATTTACACTTTTAACAGAGAAATTTTCGCAAACGAAAGCCGTCAGAAAATATTCACTCTTATCATTAGAAAACACAACGAATTGTAATTTTTATTGTCTCATCTCTCTTCTCATTATTACAACAAAAAGTAACTAAATATCGAACAAATGGTGCTGGAGAAGGCCAATCCATTAAACCGTCCAAAACTCTGTCCATTTTAAATGTATTGGGTCATAGTAGAAAATATTCAACGAATATTTAAAGCTGACTCTAAAATAAAATAGATTTTAAAAAGAAGTGGAGCCATTCCAACAAAAAAGTAACCAAAAATAAAATAAAGCTTTTATGGAAGCTATTCAAGAAAATATTTATAATTTTATTAAAATCTAACAAAAAATTATTTTTTTTTTTTTTTTAATTTAAAACTTCAATATAATTGTTTTTATTGAAATCCTTTGTATAAACTGAATTGTATGCGCAAAATTTTTCGTGCGCAGTCCTTAAATTACTGCTAGGAATTACTGAAAAGGAGCTACAGAAATAATGAATTTAATGAAACATATAATCATTAAGCGCCTACATAAATATTCTACTACCTTTTTACCCTTAACCAATAAATAGTTTCTCTTTTTTCATTGATCAATTATTTCGTTTGTATTTTTTTTTTAATTTTTTTTCAGAGAATTTAATTTCTACACAGAACAAACGATTTATCAAAGATAAAAACTATTGCAATTAATTTTTTATTTATATTAATTATTCAATTGATCAAAATTGAAATTCTCTAATATTTTTTTTTGCTAAAAATAAAACAATTTATCGGCTTTTAATTATTTTTCTTATTGTATCAATTAATCGATTAATGAAACATAAATAAAAATAAGTGATAATTTTAATAATTGAATATACAATTTTTTTTTCATGTGTTGAATTTCAATTAATAAATTAATTGAATATGTATTATTCGTAATTGGATGGGATTTTAGATTTTTATATGTAAAATTTTAATTTATTTTTTTAGAAGACTTTGATTTTGAGTAATTTATTTAATTATATTTGAAATTTTAAAATTCTGATTAATAATGTAATTGAAATTTTTTCGAAAATACTTTTTTTTATATACTTTAATAATTTTGCTTATTTTTACACTGAAAATGATAGGGCTTACAGAAAATTATCATGTATATATAAAAAAGAAAAAAAAAACATTTAATAGTAATGAGAAGATAATTTGAATTTCCGGTGACGTGATATTTTAAATGTTTTCAATCATTTTTAACAATCGTTACAAATCATTGATCAAGCTATCTATCGATCATTATTAATTAGTATTTGAAATGTTTGTAATTAACACATAACACTATTTAGACAAGTTTAATCGCAAAATATTGTTATTTTATTATGACGTCCATATATAAATGCCTTTAAATATGGTGAATAAATGTTTAAATAAAAAGGTTTTTTTCTTTTTTTTTTTTTTTTTGTTAAATGTTTAAAATGATTTTTTCTTATTGAAAATTAACACATTTATGAATACATGAGGTTGGTTTTATTAATAAATTAATGAATGTTTGATGAATGGATAGTTAGATGGTTGACTAGTAGATGTTAATTCGCTTATTAGACTTTGATCGTTAACGATAAATCTTATGATATGAGAAGTTTTTAATGCTAAATACGCTCGGATGTTTGGGATGGTTAGTTGGTGCTTCTTATTAAGTTTTTAATATGCTCGGATGTTTGGGATGGTTAGTACGTTTTATTAAGTCGGTTACACAGGTCAACAAAATCGCAAAATTATTTATATCACGGATAGTTCTGCGACATTCTTATTTTTTAAACGTGATATAGTGTAGAAAGTTAAATTAAATTTTTCAATCAGATCATACTTTTAGCCTTTTGACAACCAAAGAAAATATGCTCTTGTGAGGAGTTTTTAGGCTGTATAATTTTGTAGTTAGTAGGTAGTATAAGTAAACTCTCCAAATTATCACATATGGTCCCTAGAAGTCTTTAAATTTGTAAAAATTATGAATTTCTCAATTAAAGCTCAAAAAACCATGTAAAAATGAGATATAAGGAGCGGGTCTAGAGAGGAAATTTGTATTTGATATAGTGAATTATAAAAAAAAAACACTTTCGAATTATTGGAAAAATAGCTTTTTAAAAAGCCGGTTTCGAATACGGTTTTACTTAAAAAAATCAATTACCCGATTTTTTATTAAACAAAAATATTTTTGAAATTTTAACATTTTTTTACTAAAAGGACTTATAGTACAAGTCATTTGTAATGACAAGTAATATAAACATAAAAAGTAATTTTTATCTTTATATTTTTTATTTTTTGAACTATTTACCAAAAATGTACCTTATTTTGAGTGGGGAAATATTTCTTGTGACAAACGTCAAAATTAAATTATAAAATATTTTATAAAATATACAAATCTCAGTTCTCAGTACGTCTGGTGTTTCTACAATCACAAATTAGAAATTTTAAGAAATTAAACTTAAAGTTTTATCAGATCAAAATTTGACAAATATTTTCAAATAATTTAGGCATAGATTAACATAGATGTGAAACTCTGTTGTCAAAAAAGTCGGTTGGCAAAAACAAAAAAAGCTTAAGTGTAAGAATGTGTAATAAAAAATTTCATTGAAAACAAAAACAATCCTAGTACGTGTGCTTTTTAGTAATCTTTTTTCAATTGAGTTCATTCTTAGCTTTATATCTATGTTAACCTATAATTTAGACCCCAAATAATTTGAAAGTATTTCACAGTACAACAAGCGAATGTTTAAATAAAATTTATATGAAAACTACGAAATTCCTAATTTTCATACAACTTTATTTTCAAACAATTTGATCGTTCCTTGAGGGTTTTTTTGAAACCGGCTTCCGGTTTCTGAATTGATTTGACTAATTTGATACAAGTAACACATGATCGTAGATGTCAAAGATGGTATACTTTTTAAAATCCAGTACGATAAAAAATGATAAAAACGTACACATCAAAATTTTAAAAAAGTAAAAATACAAATTTAAATAACAAAGTCAACAAAGGAATATATCGATCCATGTAATTATTTTTCCTTGGACTAGATATAGAGTAGAAAGTGAAATGAAACACTGCACTATATTTAGTCTAAGGAGTAGAAATTAAGCAGAATTATTCATGATGATTTTTTTTTATAATTTTTTATTGAATTTGTTATTTAAACTGGGGTTCCTTATTTTTTCAAACTTTTGAGGTTAACTTATTTTCAACAACTTTACAATTTTTGCGATCTACGGTCATGTGTTAGTTATATCAATTAAAAATTTCCCCTCTACACCCACTTCTTGTCTCTCATTTTTTCATGGTTTTATGAGGGTTAATAGAGAAATTCTTGACTTTTACAATTTTAAAAATTTCTAGGGGTTATATGCGGCCAGTTGGAGACTTGACTTATACTAAATTTTTGTAGCACCATTTATTTTTTTGTCTATAGAACACGAAAGACTAATTTGCTCTACCTATTAGCTAGCAAAATATATAACCTAAAAACTCTTCGAGGAAGGGTATTTTCTTTGGTCCTCAATTGGTTAAAAATGTGATGTGATAGAGAAAAGCAGAAATATTCCTAGTGATTGGAATGACCATACCTACAATATTTGCAACATATTTTTCACAATACTTTTTTTTAGTGTTGACCTGTGTTATTAGACTTTGATCGTAAATGATAAATCTTATGATTTAAGATATTTTAAAACTAGATAAACAGATGTTTTGGACATTAACAACACAAAAGTTCTCTGGGGTCGTGATGCGTTGAGTCTTGCTTATATATCTTTGGACATTAAATAGAGGATATTTAGAAGATTTTTAATTTGTAGTTAAAAGCATTTTAATAAAATGGGAAAATATAGTGTAAAGATCATGTCACAATTCATTGCCTTTTTAAGGTTATGATAATTATACGAAAGTCATTTCATACAGACAAATTATGGTCAGAACGACTTAAATAATATACATTTTTGCTATTTAGTGTTAATATTGCATAACAATTTACTTTAGTATTTAATACACTTTTTGGGAATTCATTGGGAAAAAATCATTTGATGCATTCAGAAATTTAACATGCATACATGTCATATATACACATGCCAGAAATTTCCGAGTGTTGGTGTGTTAAATTATGCACTAAACGGGAATAACTTAAAGGCCTTTAAAATAGAGATTTCATTTTTGAAGAGGAATTCAATAGAATTTATTATAGAGAACTGCTAAAAAGTAGATTTAGAAGCAATGAATTTGGTAAGATTGTTATAGGAAGGATACATTTTTTTATGATTCCTTTCCACTGTTTTTGAAGTTGTATTGTTAAAGTAATTTTAATGCTATAATTTCGGAAATGAATATAATTATTAAACCTTTTTTTGTTCATTTTTGAAAAACTTTAAAATGTACTAAATTTAAATATATGTATGAGCTTACTTAATTCCTATTCTGAAGTGGTGAAAATGTGATGTGCAGGTAAAGTGTATTGGTGTATCTGCTCCTTTGGAAGTGTTTCTGTAACTATTGTGAGAAAACCATGTAAGAAGTCAAGAAATAATTACAGATTTTGTAATTTCTTTTGTATTAAAAATGAAGGCCTTAGGAAGGGCCCTTCTATTCTCTTTTTTTCTTTTAACTTTGTCATTTTTTTTTCGTAGAAAAGATTTTCTATTGATTTTATTTCTATTTAATTTTTTATAGTATTTTTCTTAGAAAAAATCTAAATTCAGTTCATTATTTAGAAAAAGACAAAACGAAATGAAAAATTACCTTTGTAGTATTTTCTTAATGAATTTTGCTTTATAATAATGACTTTTAAAAGTGTTTCTTTTTGGTTTTTTAGTCATCATCACGTGCATTAATGAATGAATGACGTAGGTATGTCAATGTTAATTTTCTTCATTTTAAGTGTGAGAGCGTAGTCTAAAGTTTTGGGTAAATACGAGTTAAGTCTAAATTTAGAAGATGAATTTTTTTATCATGATGTTTTCCCTATTCTCTTTTAAACAACCTTCGTAAAATTTTGAACATTTTCAGGATGATTTTAATGCATGACTATATTTTGACGTATAATATTTATTTATATAGGATAGTGTTACCATTTTTGAGAAAATATTAATTATTTTTAACTTTATTTTAAAAAAATATTTTACTAATATCCAACTATGTTGTTTTTTTATTTTATTTACCAGTCTTTAAATAATCTAATATATTAATAATATAATTAAATCTGACTTTAATCGTAAAAAAATCTTTCTAATTTAAATAATTATAATTTTTTTAAGCATTAAAAAAAAAAAAAAAATAATAATAAAAAAAAAATATTCTAACATTTTTAATATACGGCAATACTAACACCCTAGTCAGATTATAATTTTTACAATTTGAAGATAGAATATAAACAAAACAACAAGAGAAAAATATTAATATTATTATTATTAATATTATAAAATATTATCTTATTAATAAATAAGAAACTTCAACAAATTACTATTCGTGATTGTTTTCTTAACCCACTTGCTTCTTTACCCCTTTGACCAAAAAACTCAGACCATCATGATAGCTCAGTTATCAAAATAATCAAAGTCAAAATTGGATCTAAGAAAACAAGAGCAAAATAAAAGCTTATAGGGAAAAGTGGATTTCTTATGATTTATGTAGAATATAGTTAGATTTTAACGCTTCCTTTATATCTTTTATAATATTGCAGTATGAAACAGTCTATGATAATGGCGTGACAATATTAATCGTAAAAATAGACCTTCTATATATCAATTTTAACAATAAATGTTTAATGATTCTCTGTCCATGAGGCAGAGAATAACGTTCCTAACTTCTTTTTTGCGATCACTTGTACATTACTTTATTTAATTTTCTTTTCTTTTTAATTATATTTCCTATAAAAACATGTCTCATAAAATAACTTTATTATTTTATTAACATCAATAATAAATAAACCATTCATTTAATGAAAGTAAAAAAAAAAAAAAAATGCTCATCAATTATTTGTTAAAACTAGAAGAGAAAATATTAGAAAAGTGTAACTTATGTTCATTCACAGTAAATTCAAAATTTTACATCCAAAATAAAATTTAAATATTTTATTAAATATCTGTCAATCCGTTTGTTTTTGCATCTGCTAAATAAAAGTCATGTCAGTGGAATATTACAATTCCTCTAGTATGAACATGAAATGAATTTCACAGCAAACATTTTTAAACACAAGAAATTTTACAATACGCACATCAAACATAGATTTCCCTACAAGCAAAATAATACGAAAGTGATTCGAATTCGTATTTCTTAGAAGAAAAATTTTATTGCCGCAATAATCATATTCGTATTACGGAAGTTTCTTCCATCGGAAGAGATTGAGCGTCACAGGCGATACATCTAAGCAATAAGAAATCAATACGCCTGGAAGAAAAATAGACAATATTGCTAGATAATCATCTAGGTGAAAAAAGAAGATACCGCCAGATAATCTTCTGTAGGATGTAATAAATATATAGAAAAATTATTACTAAATAAATCTTAAAATAATATAATAAAAAAATCCTTTACATCTTGTAAAGCATGCAAGCACATAAACCTTAATATCATAAAGCTCGAAAACTGAAACGCTCACATAAAATATCCATTTTTTGCTGAAAGACAAACAAATTTCTTTAATATTTTTCATTTTTGAACAATTTTTCGACAGCTAAAAAAATTGTGAATAAAAAATAAAAGTATTGAATTAATTTCTTCCAGATGATTTTAATGGGATATCATCAATTTATTGTGAAGGTGATAATCACCTTACTGAAAAAGGGCGATATTTTGATAATAAAAATAATAAAAAAAATTAAAATTTATATATTTTTTCTTGTTTATTGCCCAATTTTCGTTAAACTGATAAAAATACAATATTAGAAAAACATTACTTTGATGATTTTCGTCCAAATAATAAAAAGAAGATATTGCATAAATTTCTTCTAAGAAATGTTTGTAGGGTTATTTATATATGTGAGTATTTATGTGGATATATGAATGTACAGTATCGAGCATAAAAATGCAACACTAAGCTATATAATTTCTGATCGTGTTTATTAGGGCTATAACGTTATTAAATTGCCCATTTTGTTGCTATTTTATTCTTTGTGGTCTTAACCAGCTATTGAATGTTGTTTTGTTCCAAATTGTTATATATATAGAAATAGTTATTATAAATTTTGTTAAAACGGTTTTAAATTAATGGGAACAAAAAATGTAACTTTAAAAAAATCAACAGAATTTTTTAAATTTTGATAAAAATAATAAATAAAAAAATTCTGAAAACTATAATTTGATTGCATTACCATCAATTACCAATATACATAAATTTAAGGTCATTTTAACTACAAATGATATTCATGATATTAAAAAAAAAACACTCTTTCTTCATTTTTTTTTTTTTTCTTAAGAATTTAGGAATATTTTAGAATAACATTATGATGATGGTACTGAAATAATATTGATATGTAGTTCTAATATGAGAATTCTTAAAAATTATTTCAGATACACAATATTGAAACGATCATGCATGAAAAAATTGATAAAAGTCATGGAACAGTAGATATTTGATATTACTCGAATGTACACATGTGGCCATTTAAATCTACTACGCCCACCAATCGTTGATTTAATGGTATTAATATGGTAATGGAAAACCCTGCTAACATACCACATATTACGCATATATTTTGAATTTAGATTATCTAGCTAGACATATTTCCTATCGTCCAATAACCACGAAGGATGAAATTTTAATTATTTGACATAGGAAGAGTGTCAAAATAGGTATAATACTTAATTATTTTTCCCCAGAATTTGTTCCAAAAACCAAAATCAAGGGATATTTTAACACTATTGCGATATCGGGCATTAAACAATATCGTATCATTGCGAAAATATTATATTTAGCTGTTGATTTCATCACAATATTGTTCGAAACTGGTCGCGTTATTTCGGTCCAAAACTCTTATACAATTATGAATTATCAAATTAAGCCAAACTATCATGAATATTTGATTGCTTTTTCATAGACAATTTTTGTAAAATGTCAAACTAATCAAAAATATATAATAATTCTAAAAATATCAGTCTCTATGAAAAATTTCCAAAAAAGTTAAGAAAATTAGTAAAATTTAATAGAAAGTGCTAATATTTATATTATCTAATATTTATATTATTTGTAGATTTTACAATAACAATAACAATTAACAATACTATAGTTTCCAAACTTTTCCACTACTGCTTTTACTAAAAGTTTAATAATTTTCCTTACGTACAAATATATTCGAAAAAATTTTATACAACAAGAGTCTAAACCACAAATATTAAAATCACAACAGTATTGTTACATCGGGTTACGCTATAAGCAAAATATATACGAAAAAAGATCACATCATAGCGTTGCATGTTTTATGCTCGATACTGTATGTTTCATTAATTCATATATGTACATATATGATATTAAATATTACACGTATTTTATCGTCTTTACTTGACAACTAACATTTATTTTTTATATATTTTCATTGTTAAAACGAATTGTATGCACACAATTGTAACCGAACGTACAAAAGTTGTTTTACATTCATACATTCATTTGTACATACATACATACATGCATACATAAACAAATAAATAGATACATATATACATACATATATCCATATGTACATAATTGTCCGAGAAGTTTTATAAATTTTCACTTAGCAACAAGTCCAGTTCAGAGTTTTAGTTACTAATTGTTCGTTTGTCTGTCTGACAGAAAGAGCGAAAACGTCACTCAGTTTCGCTTGAAATACATAAATATGTACGTTCAATCGCACCAATAGCAGCGGCCAGCAATAACACTTTTTTCTGTATGTTACCAACAGGGGGCATGTTCACTCCTCTTACGGTGAGCAGCAGTCATGTCTACATGAGAGACAACAATAACAAAACTAATTATACTTGCTTGATCATAAAATAAACTAAAATACAATAAACTTGTACAATATTAATAAATTAAAAAGAAAAGACCATTTTCACTTAGCAACATCTTTTCGTATTTATTACAAATCTAAAGGAGGCCGAATGAAAAGTCCTTTCAAAATTGAGGAAATAACAAATGTTTTTAATTGGTGCAAGAAAAATTGCAATAAATTTGCAATTTTTTTCTCTTTTTCTTCTCTTTGCAATTTTTTTCTCTTTTTCTCTTTTTGCAATAAATTTTCTCTTTTTAAAAAAAACAAGTCGATGATTTTTCTGTTTATAAAACATTTTCGTAAAATTTTACTTCTAGAATCAATTTTCGATAAATTTTCTATTTAGAGAAAATTTTTATAAATTTTCGTTTAGAGAAAATTTTTGATACATTTCTTATTTTTTCGCTGTTTTCTATTAAAGAAAATTTTCGATAAATTTTCTTTTAAAGAAAATTATCAATAAATTTTATGATTTTAAGAAATTTTTGATAAATTTTGTATTTAAAGAAAATTTTGATAAATTTTCTATTTAAAGAAAATTTCAATACATTTTCTATTTAAATAAAATTTTCGTAAACTTTTTTATTTAGAGAAAATTTTCGATTAAATTTTCTATTTAGGGAAAATTTTCGATAAATTTTCTATTTAGGAAAATTTTCGATAAATTTTCCATTTAGAGAAAGTTTTCGTTGAATTTTCTATTTAAAGAAAATTTCCATACATTTTCTATTTAAGGAAAATTTCAATAAATTTTCTATTTAAAGAAAATTTCCTATTTAAATAAAATTTTCGATAAATTTTTTATCAAGAGAAAATTTTTAATAAACTTTTTATTTTTGGAGAAAATTTCGATAAATTTTCTATTTAGAGAAAATTTTCGATATATTTTATAATTAAAGAAAATTTCAATAAATTTTCTATTTAAATAAGGTTTTCGACACATTTTCTATTTAGAGAAAATTTGGATAAATTTTATATTTAATTAAAGTTTTCGATACACTTTCTATTTAGAGCAAATTTTCAAGAAATTTTCCATTTTGAGGTAATTTTGGATAAATTTTCCATTTAGTAGAAATTTTGGATAAATTTTCCATTTAGTAGAAATTTTCGATAAATTTCCTATTTAGAGAAAATTTTTAATAAGTTGTCTATTTCAATACATATTCCATCAAAGAGAATTTTTAATATTTGTATTTCCAGAGATTTTTTGTTAGATTTTCTATTTCAAGACAATTTTTAATAAATTTTACATTTATCACAAATTTTTTATAAATTTCCAATTTGTAGAAAATTTTCCATAAATTTAATGTATTTATAAAAATTTTGTTTAAACATAATTGTATGTATCACGTTTGCAAATTTAAACTCTCAGAATAATTTTTTGAGTCGTTACATAGATATTCGGTCTTCTGTCCGTCCGTTTGTCCGGTATAGTAAATCCAAGTAAATTTATTAAAAATTGGAAGATTTATGGTAACTAAAACCAATATTAAATTAAAACAACTTCTTCTCCTACTCTCGAATAACATACAATCGAACAACCTCTATTTGAGAGTATCTATGTATGTATCCGTACATAAATACTGATAATAAGTGTTGTAAATTATTGTAAAAAAAGTCTTAGATGAACGGTTAGAAAAAAAACTACATATATAAATTAGTCATTGAATTGTTTAAACATAGCGAGCGACAAACCAGCACACAGGCAAATAGAAAAACTAATGGGCAAACATATTTATATACATGCATATTTACATACAGTTGTGTTACAACAACTAAAAACATATTTTGTATGGAAAAAATTTTAGTATCTTTATATTTCGGTTTTTCTTACATGTATTTTATCACGTAATCTAATCGACAAAAGTAATTAAACAAAAAAAAAAAAAAAAAAAAAAAAAAAAACATGCACCATTAATGTACTCTTCGTACAACAGTATAATTTCATGTCAGAATTAATTTTAATGCGTTAAAAATGACATTCATATTTGCATTCATTCATTCACTCTTTAACATATACATACATAGATTTACTTGAATGTTTGTTTGTGTACCTGCAAGTGTGTGTTAATACGTTATGCATTTTATTTGAATGGGACAAAATCAGTTAAATTCGACCTGACCAATACAGGTAAGCTTAAGCTGTCACTAAAATTCAAAAATGAAAATAAAAATGTAAGTAATACTATTGTTGTTACTTCTTTGAATACCAAGTATTTATAACAAAATGCCACAAAATGTTTCTTAGAATTTTTCTTAGATGCTCTAGAAATTCCACTTAAGGATTTATCTTAAATTTTAAAACGAAAGACAAATTTTCTAAAAGAATATTTTGCAAAATGTTGAATAAAAATTCAAAGAACCTTACTAGTTCCTGAATGCATGCTTTGAGTCAATCTGATAGTCTGACAAATATCTTTTTCAAAATGGTAACATTTGGAACTTTTTATACGAAATTATTATAGAACTAACGGTTCTTCTTTGGGACAGTTCTGAATTTAGTGTTTTAATCAATGATTTCTATAAAGATATTTTTAAAGGTCAAAAGATTTCACTTTTGGGAATATGTAATGATATGCTATTATATATTTTTGTTCAAAACAGTTCTACGATGCTATTTTGGAACCACCACAAAGAATTTACAATAATCATAGATTGGGTACTAGAACTAGTTGAAACTTATTATTGTCGTAGTTACTTTGTTTGCCTCCGCAGATCTATTATTTATAATGGAGCTTTCATTTTCTTTATTATGTTGTTAGAGCTCTTTTTGCTTCGATAATTTGAGTTCTTGATGTGTTTCTTTTATATAAATTGCAGATTTTCACTTTCCTGCTAGTGGGCACCTGATTTCAATATTCAGTATACCTTTGACCATTTTGAATTAAAACTAATTGAACATACCATAAACCTAATTTTCTTATAATCTTTTTTGTTATAGCAAAAATTGTTTCATTAAACATATTATATAAATTGATCAAAATACTACTATATAAGCCGAGGTCGGTATATCAAAAAATGCTGAAAGTATTTCTGAATCTCCTTTTAGAAAAAAACGTCAAATTTGGGACAAAAATTATCAAATCGTTAACGGGCCATTTTTTGAAACAAAAATCGTCAAAATGACGATATATCGTCAAATCTGGCAACAGTGCGTGTACCGTAGTATGCACTAACTCAGTGTTATGCAAATCGGGTTTCTTTATGAAAGAGCTGCACGCAGAAAAAAATATATAGTTGTAGTGAACATAACCTAAGAGCAACATATTATGATTGAACATATGAACATATGATCACAGCTAAAAATAGTTATGATTATAGTTAATAATTGTTATGATTACATTTTATCATATTGTATCCGATTTTATGGTTCGTTTTTTCAAGTTATGGTTAGAGTTTTTTTTATATTATTATACCATCTTAAATTACTACATTATTATCCCATTCTATCAGATTATGATTTTATTTTATTGTATTATTATACCATCTTATCATATTATGATTCCATTTTATCATATTATTATTCCATCTTACCATATTAGTATCCCATTTTATCGTATTATTATTCCAAATATAATATAATTCAAAATTATTATTTTTATAAACTTTTTATTTAGTCCATTATATTTGTTTTAAAATAATAGTTAAAAATGTCTTAATCATGTTCATTAATTAATTTTATTTACTTGTGGCATCATATGTTGTGCACGATAATACATTATATTTTTTTTTTAACTAAACTAAGTTTTTATGTACAATTCATTAAATTATTTACATATATGGGATGACTCTGGCATAAATTGAATTAAAAATCATAATAAAATGTCAGCAAGTGAAAAAGTATAATTGATTGTCAGTAACATAGACAACATGCGGAATTTGTCTTATAAAAATTTTACAAACACTAAGAAAATTAAGAAAAAAAAGTTAGTAGTAAGTCCCACAAATCATTAATCTATATAAAATTTTCGTGTCATGGTTTTTATGAAATTTTGTATGTGTATTTGTTAGGATTGAGAATAGCTCGTAAAGTATATTTCACATCGCTAGAGGGCGTAAAATAGGCCACAAGGGGTAAAAGCTCCCCTTCCCTACATCTTCTTAATTAATGAACCGATTTGCTTGAAATTTGGCAGCCAAATAGTGCAACATCTGGAAGGTACTATAGCCCATATTTTTTATTATTTAGGGCGTAAAATAGGGTAAAAGCTCCCCTCCCTATATCTTCTTAACTAATCAACCGACTTTCTTGAAATTTGACAGGCAAATAGTGTAACATCTGGAAGGAACTATAGGAACTATATATTATTTTGGGACGGGAAGTAGGACAAGAGGGGTAAAAGCTCCCTTTCCCTATATCTTCTTAACTAACCAACCGGTTTTCTTTAAATTTGGCATGCAGACACTGTAACATGTGAAAGGAACTTAAACATATACATTTTTTTGGAAATTCCAATATTTAGGGCGTAGAATAGGGCAAAACGGGTAAAAGCTCCCACTACCCGTGTCCTCTTAATTAATTATCTGATGATAGTTTTAAGTCTTGAAGTCACTAAAAACTATAAACTTTAACACTTAGGGCGTAAAATAAAGCAAAAAGGGTAACAGCACGCCCATCATCTCCACATACTTACAATACATTCGTCATTTTTTAACTAAAATCCAAAATATTCACTAGCAATAAGTTATATGGCAAAATAACGTTTGCGGGTAAGCTAGTTATTTATATAATTTAAACTGGAAAGCTACAGAAAATATTCTCTGTTATGTTGAAGAACGTCTGATCGTATCTATAGCATGAAAGCGAGTGTTTTATAATGGATATTTTAGGAATGTTTAATGAATAACAGAAAATTCTTTTTTGCAATCTACATTTAAATGTACCTAAAATTATGAAAGGGTTAATCTTGGCCTAATTTCAAACTTCCTACGACAATTGGAACAGAATTGAAAATACCAAAAAAAAAAAAAAAAATCTAATTTTTTTCTCCAACAATATTATAAATATATAAATTAAGCGACAGCTAAAGAAAAAAAATTTAAATATTATCATTTAATTTTAATAATAATTGTTTTTTCAAACACATAAAATTTTTTGGAAAATGTACGAAATTCGAGTTAATTTATTTTTATAGTTTTTATAGCTAATGTGTAATATACATTATTATTGAAGGCAAAAATTTATAAAAATTTCATTAATATAAATGACAGTGTAATATACGGTTTCAATTATCGTAGGAAGTCGAAATTTGGCCTTATACAATTTTGGTTATGTTTTAATGGCGATATGCATTAGTTATTTTCATGCAATGTTGGACCACCCTCTTGAAGCTACAAATAATTTTATAACGTTTGAAACACTCCGAAGAATTTCAGAAAAAGCGGTCAATTATTAAATTCTACATTTTTAATTAAATTTTTAATAAAATAAATTTTTAAAGAGAATTATGAAACATGCTTAAAAAGTTTTGAATAATATTAATGTCTGAGTAAATATCTATATCTATATATATAGTAAATATATAATAAATACGACATTTTTATAGTACATATCTTTAAAATAAAAACAACAATTTTGCTTAATATGTCAGCAGATTAAGCAACTGATCAATTTTCCCTTTCTAAGTACATTTACAATCCTGTTTTAAATCTTGCGGTCTCAGTTGTTCAACTAATTATAGTTTTTAATTCGAGATCACGGGAAGTTAAAAATTTTTTTCGAAATCAAAAAGAGCGAAAAATTGCGATCCCTCTATGGTCAAAATTAGAATATATATATATATAGAAAGGAACGAATAATCTCATTCGTTGGTAATTTTGACAATTTTTTAATGATCAATGGTTAATGATCGAGTAAGGTCTATATGTTTCCTAAATATACGCGCACACACACACATGTATATATATATATATATATATATATATATATTTATATATATATATATATATATATATATATATATTTATATATATATATATTTATATATGTGAGTGTGTATATTTGGCAAACATATAGTTAATGATCGAGTAGGGGATCATAAACCATCGATCATTAAAAAATTATTAAAATTACCAACGAATAATCTCTTCCTTTCTCGACCAAGTGTTCACTTACATTCACAACACTAAAATTTAGATTTTTTATTTCTGCTTACATGTTGTTCATTTAGTTTTACAGATCGCTGGCATTTAAAAGTTTTTCATGCATGCATTTCAGATCGTATTAACTGTTGAAATAAAATTAAATTTTAATAAGTTTGTCATTGATGGTTTGGTTAGGCCGGTTTTGCAAACTTTTTTTTATTTATTTTTTTTTTATTACATATCTTTTGTTTCTGGTTAAGAATTTAGCAGATAAATTGCAAAATATTTTAAAAGATTTTATGAAGCGGCTGATATTTAATTTTTTTTTGGGGTTAAATAAAATTACACTTAAAGAAAAAAAAAAAAAAAAAAAAGAAAAAACAGGAAAAGATTCATCTTTATATTGAAATAAAATAGTAAATTTTATAGATCAGCATTTTAAAATCATCAACTTTAACACTATTTCCTTGTATACACTTTTTTGTACAGAGTTTTTTTTATATATATAGAAAATAATTATTATTCAGGAAGCAGTGAAATTAATGATATTGGCGGTAAATAATGTGTAGTGAGTAAAATATATATTTTAGGTGAAATAAATTGCTACAGTTTAGATACTGATAATTTTTTAATATTTAATTTAAAGTCTTTATACGATTTTAGAACATCTCAATTAATCTTGAATATATGCGGAACAGTATGGGAAATTTTTTCATACTAGGCAACCGATCACTCAGGCATTCATAACTTCCTGATGTCTTGAATTACCGCATAAGTAAATTACACTGGTTGGAATTAAATAAAATATTTGAAATTAAAAAAAAAAAAAAAAAAAATACAACTTAAATTTTTATACAAAAACCTTCACCTAATTCAATTCTTGGTTTCGTTTTACTTATTTCTATAAAAAATTCACGTATTTTTCTTTAATATTTTTAATTCAATTTCAATTTACATTCTTTTCAAGTCTTCGTTTTTTTTCATACCGTCTGCATTATCATGTCTTTTTTTGTGCTGTTTTCAAATATTAAAAGATGATGCAATTTAAAAGTAAAATTTAATAATGAAAAACTATAACAATTTCAATTTATGCAAAAAGCACAATATAGTGTTTTTTTCATTATTATTGTTATAAAGCACAAATTGTTAAACCAAACAAATGAAACTAAAAAAAAAAAAAATACCTAAACACTTGAGTCTACAGTTTTAATAGTGGCGCGTCGCAATTTTGTTTTTTTTTGTTTTTTATATTTTATATTTTTGCATTATAGTTTCCAATGTACAATATTCCATTCAATCGTTTTGTATTTACCAACTACATATAAGTGTTGTCATTATTAAGTAGTATTTACTTTGGTGGTCACGGTAGTTTTGTGTGATTTTGGAGTAAAAAATATCTGGAGACAGACATCATCTAATGAATGTAAAAAATTCCATTTAGATATTAGTCACAATTTCTTTTGTTTCATTGGAAATAAATTTTTATCAGTAATTTGTAAAAGAAATAATTTTCACAAGTTAATAGAATTGAATAAACTATTTAATTTTTGATATACATATACACTGCCTGCCACTTGAATAAGGAATCACATTTCTTTAACTTTAATTAAGTATATCTCCTAAACTAAGGTACAGAAAAAAACTAATTTTTTGCGCAACTAAATTTCAAAGTGTTGGCTTTATAGTTTCCTGCAGAAATAAAAAATATACATATTTTGTTATACTAAAATTATGCATTTATTTAAAGACACGTATCTCTGTGGTACTTTTTCGTGTGTCACTTGAATAAGGAATTCTTTTGATATTAATCAGGAAGGCTATGATTTGAATTTCTTTCAATATAAACCGCTAGAGAATTTTTAATTTGATAGTTTTTAAATAGTTTTTATTCAAAATGGTACGTGGTAAGGCTCTTAATAACTCTGAAAAAGAACAAAAATTCTGATTTTGAAATCTCAGGATCAGAATCTGGTCCAAATAGCCAAAAACATTAACAGAGGAAAGACAAATTGTGTACAATTATTTAAATAACGTGTAAAGATGTGAATATGAAAGAGCGGAAGAAAATGGCAACAACTACAACAGAAAGACGAAAAATTCTTAGAATTGCATCAAATTCTGCCACGTCGGTATCAAAAATACGTGAAAAAAGTGAAATCAGTGCCAGTCTAAGAACAGTGCACCATATTTTAAAGTCGTGCCCATACAAAGTCCGACGAAAACTGCAAAAAAAAAACCACCACTTAATGAATAACGCAAATCACAATGTCTACAGTTTGCCAAAAATACAATGACATGGTCCGACAAATGGTTTAAAGTTGTATTTTCCGATGAAAAAAAGTTTAATATTGATGGTCCCAACGGGTATAACTATTACTTCCATGACCTAAATAAGGAGGAATTATTTTTGAGCCGCAGACACAGCCGAGAGGGCGGAATAATGGTATGGGGTGCCATTTCGTATTATGGTACCATAGAATTGGTTTTTGTATCCAACAAAATTACTGCAACGACTTACAAAAACATTCTGGAGGAATTTCCAAAATTTAATGATTTCTTAGGACCCATACTTTGGACGTACCAACACGACAACGCTTCGATTCATACCGCCAAAGCACTAACACAATGCATTAATCAACAAGGTGTTCA
Source organism: Protocalliphora azurea (assembly GCA_932274085.1). Taxonomy (NCBI): domain Eukaryota; kingdom Metazoa; phylum Arthropoda; class Insecta; order Diptera; family Calliphoridae; genus Protocalliphora; species Protocalliphora azurea. Next base: position 132,739,889 of record OW026522.1, on the reverse strand, counting down.
TCTTTTGGATTGGCCCGCATATTCACCAGACCTGAATCCAATGGAAAATGTCTCGGGTTGGCTTGCAAGAAAAGTTTATGAAGGAGGAAAACAATTTGAGACGATAGAATCCTTAAAGGATGCTATAACGGAAGCATGGAGTTCAATTTCGCTAAATTACTTGGAGTCATTATACAAGTCGATGCCAAATCGCATTTTTGAGGTTATTTCTAAAAATGGTGGCAGTACTCATTACTAATTGAAAGCTAGAAGATAATAACTTTCATTTTAAAACCTAAAATTTAAAAATAAATTACAGTTTGCTTAGTTTTAAAATATTCCTTATTCAAGTGACACATGAAAAAGAACCACAGAAATATACATATGTCTTTAAATAAATGCATAATTTTAGTATAACAAAATATGTAAATTTTTTATTTCTTCAGGAAACTATAAAGCCAACACTTTGAAATTTGGTTGCGCAAAAAATTATTTTTTTCTGAACTTTAATTTAGGAGATATACTTAATTAAAGTTAAAAAAATGTTATTCCTTATTCCAGTGGCAGGCAGTGTATATATGTATATCAAATAAACCGATGAAATTAATTAGCAGACTGGAATAAAACGTAAAACATTTACACTGCGGATTAAAAAATAAAATCATATGTATCATATCTAAATAAAAATGTTGCCGCTAAAAAATTAAAGAATCATTTCTTTAATTTAATTTTATTTAAGGATCAGTTACTATTACATATTAATAAGGATGTTTATTATTTTAAGAAACGTATCCGTTTACTCATGATGCTTGCAAGTTACATGTAAAATATATATTATCAACGAAAATTTTGTCCAGCTCACGAGAACGATATAATTGAACATATCAATATTTAATTGCAACATTTTTTTTCTACATACAAATGAATGCACTTTAGTGTACATATGATAATTATAATTTTTGTAAAATATGCAAAAAACAATATAAAACTTAAATTATTAATTTGCCGCAATCCACATTGGGGCAAAAAAGCACTAAACTGTGCTTTTTAATATCAAGATATTGGTATTATTGAAAAGAGAAAGATTAAAAAAAAAGTTGTATGTCAAGATTTTTCTTCAAATTATATTAAAAAATTTTTTTTAAAATGTTTTTTCAAAATATGTTTTTACTGTTTCTATTAAAGTGAAAATTATGATATCGAATTTTGTGATTATCAGCACAATGTAGCGTCCATATAAGGCTAACTACTGAAATCGTATCGAGTTCAAATTTGGCACTAGAGAAAAATCTTATAAAAATCTTGTATTTGCAATTTGTAAGATTGCTAATTATAAAAATTTAAATGATCATTTACACGTTATTAGTGTTTTAGTTTTATTTAACATATAAATCATATTCCACAAAGTTTAAGTTGTAAATAAACTTTTTGTCATTTTGTTCAAAATTTTTTTTTACTTCAGCAGATGTATGTTTGTAATTTCGCAATATTTTCACACAATAGCTCACGATTTGTAAATTATAAATTTTAAATTAATTTTAAACAATTTCAAAAATATTCGAAAAATATTAATGATCAGCTCGTAGACTGTTGATAGACAGACCGTCTTATCAGGCTTAGCTGGTTTTGTCACTAGTACTTTTTATTCTAATGTGCTCAAGGTCTTCATATTCTTATAAAAATAATGATTGGCGTTTTCGGCTGTATTATGGTTATCACAGAGTGGAATTTTTTATTTAGTAAATGTAATTTCTTTTTTTCACTAGTTTTTTTTAAGTACAAAATAATATCTAACAGAATTATTTATCTTATTACTTGCCTTCTAAAAAAAAAAATATTAATATTTATTTTTTAATTTCACTCCTTATAAAATCAAATTAAATCCCCTTAATATAAGCATTTTTTAGTGTAATTACAGTCATTTTCACACATGAAAAAATCTATATATGCATTCGTAATAAAACTACGTACTCAGATTTTCCCCAGGTCGTCAAATCTCCTTGACAGTTTCGAAGGATACACATTAAAAAAAAAAATATATATATAAAATATTTGTCAATATTATATCAACACATCTGGGTGTCAAATGAAAGCTAAAAGAAATGAAAGAAAACAAAAAGTTAAGAAAATATTTTTTGGAAAATTTAGTCCTGTAATATTAACATTTGTGCTGCAATATTTAAATAGAAAGAAATTTAGTTTTCATTTGACATGCATATTGATATAATTGATATAATTTTGCTAAATATTTTATATATTTTTTTAAGTTATGTATCTTTCGAAATTTTGAAGTACTTTTGAGAGAAAATTTTACGTCCTGGAGAAAAGTTTTATGCATATGTCGATTTTTTCATATGTGATTTTTTTTTTTTTTTGAAAATTGTTGCACGGTGTTATTAATTAAAAACTACCCATAAATTTTATATATTTTTAATTAAAAAAAATATTTTTTAACAATATACATGCACAGAAAAAAGTTTGTGCATAAATATAAGATTTTACTTTCATTGATTTTAGTTCATAATATATAAGAATAATGTCTTAAATATTAACACTTTTTTACATTTTTTTGAAATGAACCAAAAGTCAAGAAGACTTAAAATAAATTGTTTAAATTTAATTTATATTTTCAATTTGTAAAAAAAAATTTGGAAATTTTCTTGGGAAAATTTTAGGTTTTTAATGATTTTTAGCTTCCCAGCAAAAACTTCGCTTTCCTGGTAAGCTAGCAGGTATAATTGGAAACAAAAATAAACTACTTATTTTTTGCCTGAATAACTAGTTATTTTTGTTCGACTTGTCCACAAATTCATGTAGTTATTTTTTGACTCTAGGGCTACTCAAAAATATATACCTAAACAAAAACAAAAATAAAAAAAAAACAAAAAAATTTTGCCGTCGGTGAGACTCGAACTTGGACACACCAACCATTCGTTTTAACTGACAAACGTCTTACTCAGTACACCATCTCGCACATAGCATCCTAAGCGACAAAAACTCTATTTAGTTTAAAATATCTTTCTAGACATTTTGTTATAAAAAACTAACAGCTTCAGAATGGAGCTGAACCAACAACCTTCTGGTTGTTAATCCGGCGCTCTAGCCAACTCATCCACGTGATTGCAGTATTACTGCGCTATTATACTACTGAGTACTTATTAATGTAATACAGAGTAGGCAAAAAATAATGACGCCTCATTACCAAGAAACTATTTTAATAAGTAGTTGTTATTAACGAAAACCAAAAAGTTTTTGCTGGGTTTTTATAAAAATTATGTGCTGCAGAATGTGAGCGAAATTACGTGTAGGTAACTTTCTAAACATTATTTTTTTACATATATTTTTTAAGGCATTTGTTGTTATTATTTTTATGTATAACTATTTTCATTTACCATTTGCAATCAAATCTAATAAAACTAAATCAAAGATTTAACAAAATTTTTGCAAAATTACTAAAATTTTCTTTATGAACAATTTAATAATATCTATGAACAAAAATTTTTTTATGAAAAAGGTTTGGGAAAAAAAGTCATGTTCGATTCATAATATTTATGAAAAAAATTTTCAAATATATGCATCTTTTTTTTCTGTGTATATTCTTTCCTTTCAATTAATTTAAAATTAAATTAAAAGAAAAATATTGTAATTATTTTTGTTTTAAAATACAATAATTTCTTTGCTAAATGTCACTTTTATATTTATCTCAAAGATCATTTTTCTAAATAAAATAAATGATTTTTTCTTAATTTTGTCAATTGATTTATGTAGAAAAATTTATAAACACACCACCTGCAAACTCGTTAAATCGTAGAAGAAAAAAAAAAAAAAAAACTATATCAAATCATGATCAAAAAGTCTGCATCTTGTATGTAATACAATTAATTATAAACGTCAATTTATATAAAAGAATATGTCATGTTGGGTACAAGGCTTTTCCGTTGACAATCACAAACCGACAATTATAAGATCTGCCATATTACAAAATATACTCTACATATATACGTCTATACACTACATATATACGTCTATATATATATATATATATATATATATATATATATATATATATATATATATATATATATATATATATAATCATTAACAGATTTACAAACATATGCATATATATTATTAATTGTGCTATACATGCATTAATATACATATTTACAATATATAAATTATACCCAACAAAACATTTTACAGTTTCTTTTTATTAAAATTGTTATTAAATATTTAGGAAAAATATGTTTGCCAAAAACTACATAAATTTATTCTTTAATATTTATTTTTAAGATACAAACCTTTATTCATACTAGAAATCAATGGTTATTCCCCTCAGCATTACCTTAAAAGGAAAATTAATGACCTTCTTGTAATAGGTTTGATGAAATCAGAGTTAAGAAACTTAAAATTATAAGAATTTAGTTTAAATAGTCTTAATAAAAAAAAATTACATTACTAACTCACTTGTAATGTAATGAATACCCAAGTAAAAATCACTTATCTTCTCAAAAAATGCTTACTGGGTTACAATTACGATACATTCGAATGCCAGTGTGTCTGCCACGATCGTTTAAATTTATCTCATGTGAATTTTCTGTTAATTAAAAAAAGATTAAAAAGAGAGAAAAATACACTATTGCGGTGGGGTTGAGAATAAAAAAATTAAAATCTATATGTAACATTTTTTTTTTTTCATACAAATGTACAAGTATATAAAATTACAAGAAGGCAACTATAAAAAAATTTAATAATCGTGTACAATTGTCGTAACATTTTAGAATTACTTGGATATAATTAAATACATACAGATACATTGTAAGATATATACAATGTGTATCATATATATGATTTTAAGCAAGAAAAAATACAACAGCAACAATAATAACCTCCTAAACATCTACATATATTGCCAATATTAATCATCGTTCAACAAAAGTGCCGACTATAAAGATACATATACATACATACGAACAAACTAACGACTAAACCGACTATGAGGTTGACTGGCTGCCTGCCTGCAACTATTCATTCTGGCTCAACTCAACTCATTCAAGAGAAATAATACACGATCCCCAATGTGAATCTTGTATATATGAAATATAAAAAATATATATATAAATGGGTAGATAGGTAGATAGATATATGGCAGACACACTGGCAACTTTTAATAATTTTTTTTAAATGAGTCTAAGTAAAAAAAAAAATTTAATTAAATACTATAGAATACAGTGAGTCACATAAAGGAATTTTCTTAAAGCTAAAGCTAGTTAATACCGGGGTAAGGGTTAATTTAATTATTTTTTTTATGAAGTTATATTTAATTTTTTCCAGAGCAGAACTTGAATTTTGTAATATTGTTTGCATAATTAGTTGATTCAATAATGGAGAATTTAATATATTAATTCTTAGTGGTGTTAGAACGATTTTTTCGACTTTTAATAATAAGCAATAAATAAAAATATGGATGGAGCATATCGATTAACTTTCAGAATCGTTCTAGCGATGTACATTAAGCACTTTGATTACTTACACCCTGTGTACAAAATAAAGGTCCCGATTATAAAAATTTAGTTATGGATTTAACGATATTTCGAAGTCGAATTAAAAAAAAAAAAAAAAAACAACTTTACTTAAAAGACTTAAACTAAATTCAGATTACGCAAATATTTGACACGATATATTTCATCGTGTTTTCCCGCAATTTTTGTGACTAAATACAGACTTGATTGCGCGTATTTATTTGACGTTTTTTGTTTGATGAAACAGCTATCAAATATCGTAAAATACGAGAAGGGGAAAAATATTTTAATCCTGTTCAGATTAGTTCCAAATTATTTATTTGATTAAACGCACAATTACCATAAATTTATTTGACAGCAATTATTAAATGAATTTATAGGAAAATCTTATTTTTTTATATTGTTTTAATCAATTTAGAATAATTTTCTAAAAGAACTTCGAAATATATTGATGTCAAGGTAATGTTTGTAGCGTTTTTATTTAATGTAAAGCGATAATACTATTTATTTTAAATGCAAATATTTATAAAATTTACAAAGCAAAATATTTAGACAGATTTAGGAAATAGTAATTATTATTGAGTTATTTATCTTATATTATTTTGGCTTAAGATCTTTTAGAATATTGTCAAAGAAATATAAACATTTATTTCAATATAAAAATTGCTTAAGGTTGAATTAAGATCACCATTTTACTTTTACGTTTGTCAAATCTGTGACTAAAAATGTATTTAAATCCCTCAAAAAATAATTCCATGGACATAAATTGATTTATGGTATTAACTTTTTAACCCACTGTCAGGATCATTTACAACATTTACAACATTTAAAGCATATCTGTGCACAAATACCATACAACTGCAAGATTACAGTGACCAACAAAAACTTCCAGAAGACTTATTTTTTTGTTTCTAAAAAAAAAAAAAATAAATATTTCTTCTCTGCTCCGGTCCGAAACTAAAATTTTTTGAGCAGGACAAGCAAAACAAAGAGCAAAGAGCCAAAGAGATGATGGGATAAAAGAGAGCTAAAGAGCTAAGACTTAGTCTTGCGTTTCGATAATGGCGTTGTTGATTTCTACGATATTTATATGATGCATTGGATCGTAATTACATATTGTTGTATATTGGATCGAATTGACCGTCAATAATTTCATTTAATAATTCTCCCACAACTCCTTGATCGTTTCTTAAAGTTAATCCTATACTGATCATAAAAGGTTCATCAATATTAAAATTCACTAAAAATTGTTTAGAATAAAATGGTTCTAGACAATTATAGTTTTCTTTTACATTCTTTAGTCATAATCCTGCATTTGGATTGTGTTGTATAGAATAGGAGTTATATCCAAAAATAAGATAACAGTCGCCACGGCACCGATTTCTTCTCAAACTATAGTTAAGAAATTCAATTTGAAAACCTAATGCTCCTTATTGAAACTAGATGCCAAAACAAAAATCAATTTCCTCACAAATTCCATGACGATTTTGAAATATTAAATTAAGCATATGTGATATGTGTTTTTCCACTATTGGGGAAAATCTCTACATCAAAGCTCGGCGTCCACAGCCCTCAGAGAAAGAGAGCCATTCAGAATTTTTATATATGTATACAACACAAATGTCCAAAGAGAGTGCAATAAATCAAAATAAACGAAACTTATACTAAAGGGAGCATACTGGTCAAAAATCCATTTTTTCTGGCATAAATTCGGAAAGCATTGTTAGTGACCTTTTGTTGTTGCATCGAAGTCATTTTATCTAAAATAAACAAAATTATTTATTAAAACCAAATTTAAGAATTTTTACTTCAACCTCTATAATGCATACTTTGAGTACAGTAGATATATTTTTTAGATATGCTATTTGTTTCTTTGCTTTTGGTTTTATTTTAATTATTTTGTAAGCTTTTAGATAGATTAGTGAAGCTATCCAATAGGTTAGAACATAATATTTTCTCCTACTTGTTTGTGAAAACCAAGAAATTTCCACAGAGGTCTTCCAACATTTGACTGAAAGAAAATTGACGATTATAAGAGTTTAGACAGCTGGCGCTATCTAAATTGTTTCATAAAACAGACACTTTTGGCAACACTTTCACGTTTTTACATTCGTGTTAGTTCATCCCTAAACATAATTTTTCGTCTTTCAAAGTTTTAGGCTATTTTGATAAACAACCTATGTGACCATAAAAATCAAAAATAACGACGAATGCACAACTTATAAAAAAATAAAGATCTTAAAATATATCCCTTAAGCTGCAATTTATATTATACAGCATTGTTATATGTATTTTTTGGTATTGCGATACGGCTTTTGTAATTCTAGCTCAATTTTAATAAAGATATTAAAAATAATATTAAACTACCAATTTTAATGCCTTGTCAGAATGTCAACGTTGCCACATTATATTTATATCCTACACCACCATAGGTGGTTGGAGTATTATGCGTTTGTGCTGATGTTTATAACGAATAGAAAAAGTTATCCAACACCCTTCTTAAAGTATATCAATCGACTCAGAATCACTTTTTAAATCGATCTAACGATGTCCGTCCATCCGTCTGGCTGGCAGGATGGCTGGCTGGCTGTCCATGTAAACCTTGTGCACAAAGTACAGAACGCAATTTTAAACATAATTTAATGAAATTTGCACGTAGGACTTTTATGATATAAGAACGAAGCCGATTGAAACTGGTTGCGATCGGTCCATTATTTCACCTAGCCCCCATACAAATGTCCCCCCGGAATAGAGTTTAAACACTCAAAAATGCCTTAAAAATAAGAATATTTTAATGTAATTATGAAATTCGGTGCAAAGGAGTTCTTTACATTTTTTTCCAACTTTTATGAAGATCGGTTTACAATTGACCATAGCTCCCATACAAGCACTTCTTCCGAAAAACACTTTAACGTGCATAAATCCCATACGAATGTTAGTATCAAGTTAATATTCGACACAAATAAGTTTTATGTAAGTAGAAACAACATTGGCAAATTTTATGAGATTCGGTCCATAATTTACCATAGCTCCCATATAAACCCACTTCCAGGAATCGCGCTAAAGTGCATAAAATCATCTAAATGTTAGTATCAATGCATTATTCTGTATTTGTATATTTTATTTTACATTTAGTAAAATTGGCCACAGATGTAATATTAGTCCCCTTCCCGAATTTTTATGGTCCTACACAATGGTGTAGGTATCATATAGTCGGTTTTGACCGACGATATCTTTCTTTCTCGTTTTTAATATATGTTCTTGATTTCTTGATCTGTTACTTTTTATAAAATACATTCACTTTTTACAATTTCTTAAATTATTATTTTGGAATTTTTGAAGAAAAAACCTGATTTTTGACCAGTGTGATATGCAATTTTAAATTGACACTTTCATTAAATTTTTATCTCCTGTTTTTGGGTCGATCATTGTTTTAGATCACAAATTCTTTAGTACCAGTATAGGTGATATTTTTTCAAAGAATATTATAAAAATATGTAACCTTTGATGTTTTAAAAAATTTTAATTTGCGGAACCAATTGCACACTTTCGGTCGATACTGTTGATAGGCATTTCTACTTAATAAAAACGAACAATTGACTGACTGAAATGACGGGAATAATATCAGCCATTTAGAAATTAATACATATTTATACCATATACCTATTTAATATAGATTTAAACTTAATAAATACCTATTTATATATACAAATACATATAAACATATGTATATAATATAATCTAGTATTATAAGTATATCAATTGATTTTAGCTAAATAAAAAAAAAAAAAAAAAAAAAAAAATAAAAACGTCAGTTTGAAAAATTGTATTTATTTAAAGAAACAAGTATCATTGTTTCATATAAGTTACCGGTTGTTGGTGGTTAAGAAGATTCAAACGAATTACAACAGAAAAAATAAAAAAATAAGATAAACCAAAAACAAAAAAAAAAAAAAAAAAAAAGATCAACTGATCTCGGTTGCTTTTTTATCGTTGGCTAAGCAGAAGATAATCATAAAACGATTTTGTTTCCTTTTTTATTATTGATTTTGCAACATATACGATATTCAGGTATTTTTCATTAATATATTTTGCAACATTGTTTCAAAAATCAATGTGGTTTTATGATAACGATTTATTTAATGGGTGTGAATTTCGTGTGTATCTAATTTTAATTGGTTCATTATTGGAAATATTTCCTGCTTAAAACTTGCAGAATTTTTTGAAACCCAGAATCTGAATTGTATATGTATACAAGATAAATGTGGTTCAATTAATTTAAATTTTGTTTCGCAACAGTGAATACACGTACTCTGTGTTCTGTGATATTCTTATAGACAGTCCTTGAAAATATAAGAGAAAACCATTAATTTTATTTAATGGTTTTTAGAATAAGAAAATGTAATGAATTTGTGGCAATTCTTTTTTTTTTTTTTTGACTTAAGTTCTAAATGCAGCAAAAATAAATTAAAAAAAAAAAAATAAAAATAAGTAAAATTTAAATGAAGCAAATAAAAATGTATTTAACAAAAGGAAACAGAAAATTCTAAGGAAGTAAAAAAAAATGAGATCAATATTTTAATGTCTTTGATAGTAATGTTCGTTCCTCTCTTGAAGATCAAGAAAATATTATACTACAGTCGAACACATTCCTAACGAACATCGTTTAAAACAAACTATGGCTAGAGCGAAAAACTTTCTTCATTCCCATTGAAATACCGAAATTTTCCATACAAATAACTACTTTTATAACGAACAGGATTAAAGCGAACTTTTTTTTTTTTTTTTTTGTAAAGAATACATCTTTATGGTCCCAAGCAGGGCTGTCAGATGTAGCGATTTTTCGCCAAACGTGATTTTTAATTGCTTTTGGCGACTGAATTTTCCGTTCGGCGATATGGCGATTTTTTTGGCGATGTATAATATGGTGGCGATTTGTTTAGCTAATTTTTAAAATTTGATTAAATAGGCAATTGTGGAGAAAAATTATACATTTTTTTTTTATACTAGAAATCGACTATTTTTAGTACTTGCCTAACTAGCAAAATGAAGGTCCTGAATTTGCAATAACTTAGTTTACGAAATTTTATCCCTAAAAAATATATTTTACAATACTTGTGTATTAAATGTTTGATAATTTGTTTTCCATCATCTTTCAAATATATTAAGGATTTCGGTCACAATGAATTAAAAACGTTTATGAATAAATTAATTCTTTGAAACAATTTATAAGTTTAATAGGACCAATGTTGTTATATAATGTTAGAATTATTCTTTTAAAAAATAAAGTCTAATAAATTTTAAAAGTTGATGACCTGAAAAATAGCCATATATCAGAAAAGTATAATTTAAGTTTTATATTTTTTATTCAATTACACTGTGCTCGAAAATACTAAACTAAATCGACGATGCTGAATTTAGTGGTATTAATCATTTTTAAAAGCGCTCAATTTTTGGGATATTTCATTTTGAAAAGCTAAATAAGAGTTTACGAAAATAAAGTCTTTAAGCTTATATTTAATAATTTAATTTAAAATTTTAAATTTAAAATGCATTTTAAATCAGATATTTTCATACAAATTTTGTCTCTAAAATGTATTTTAAAGTTAATTTTTGAATTTAAACAAATATAAACAATTCCATTAAAGTATATAATAATGAATTCTTAATATCAAATATATTTTAAACACTAATAAGCAAAACTTTAGAATGACAAAAAATATTACTATAATTTTATAAGCAAACTGACTAGTGTTACCAATAAGCAACCTTTCTAACAAAAATATAAATGTTTGATATACATAAATAATATTCCTTTTATTTCTAATTCTAAATTAATTCGCTACTTTCACAGTTAAGTTTAAAGCCGTAATATGGAGAATCGAAAAACGTCTGTTACCATTGAATTTAGCGTACTGAAATTAGCTTTACCAGTAGGGTGTCCAGTTTGTTAAAATTTGTAACTAGCACAGAGTTATTATTAGCTATTGCAATTATCATTGGCTTTGTTAAAGCTGAATTTACATTTATAAATTATACGAAATTTTAAGTATTAAAAATTGTACGACACTTAACACTTTAGTTAATTTTTTAGTATTTTATTTTGGCGATTTCTGATTAACAATTTGGTGACAGAGGCTCAAAAAAATCTGACAACCCTGGACCCAAGAAGAATATTTCATACAAAAAAACTTCGTTTATAACGAACTCCCACAAATACTAGTTTTAGATAAATAAAATTGTACATTTCAAAATATTTTAAAAATTTAAAAATTAACAGAAATAACATATACCCAGCAAATACTTTGCTTTCCTGGTAAGCTAGCAGGTATAATTGGAAACAAAAATAAACTACTTATTTTTTGCTGAATAACTAGTTATTTTTGTTCAACTTGTCCACAAATTCATGTAGTTATTTTTTGACTATAGGAGTACTCAAAAATATGTACCTAAACGAAAACAAAAATAAAAAATAAACAAAAAAAATTTTGCCGTCAGTGAGACTCGAACTTGGACACACACTAACCATTCGTTTTTACTGACTTACTCAGTACACCATCTCGAACATAGCACCCTGAGCGACAAAAACTCTATTTAGTTTAAAATATCTTTTTAGACATTTTGTTATAAAAAACTAACTGCATCAGAATGGGGTTGAACCAACAACCTTCTGGTTGTTAATATGACGCTCTAGCCAACTCATCCACGTGATTGCAGTATTACTGTGCTATTATACTATTGAGTACTTATTAATGTAATACAGAGTAGGCAAATAATAATGACGCCTCATTACCGAGAAACTACTTTAATAAGTAGTTGTTATTACCGAAAACCAAAAAGTTTTTGCTGGGTATTTATTTTAATTTAATTTATTCAACAAATAGAAATAATTTTCATTAATTTAAATTTGTATCACCGGACAAATAAAGGAGGATTTTTAAATTAATAGTTGTTGACCATTTTAACATAACGCATATACATTTATAGAAAATAGCTAAAAATAAAACTGAAATTATAAGAGGATTAAAAATGAAATATTAGAAAATCGCTATTTATCAAAGAGCAAAGATCTAAAATCTCAAATGAATGATGAATGCAAAAAAATACTCTTCCTGTTATATAAAAATCATAAATACAACTAATTTTTAAACGAAAGAAATATGCTTTAATTATAAGTATCTTTAACAAATATGTTTTTTTTTTTGGTATTTTATGGATATAACGAACTGCTTTTGTTTGAGTTCGTTATAATTGTGTTAGACTGTATTATGTAATTCGATTCGAAGAGAAAGGGATTTTAATTTGTATAATTTATATCTCAAAATTCGAAAATATTTGCTTTTAAATTAGGAATAGAAATTTTCTTATATTTAAGATTCTAACGTTAAAAAATAAATTATTTCTAATAATTACAATATATTATAAAAGTTAAATAAAACAAAAAAAAAAAACATTTATATTTATCAACTACATCAACAGCTACATCAAATGTTTCTTTTTCGACACGAATGTTTTTTATACCCTACACCACCATAGGTGTTTGAGATATTATGCGTTTGTGCTGATGTTTGTAACGCATAGAAAAAGTTATCCAACACCCACCTTAAAGTATACCAATCGACTCAGAATCACTTTTAAAATCGATCCAGCGATGTCCGTCCGTCCGTGTGGCTGGCTGTCCATGTAAACCTTTTAAAGATAATTCAATGAAATTTGGCACGTGGGACTTTTATGATACAAGGACGAAACCTATTGAAATCGGTTCATTATTTCATCTAGCCCTCATACAAATGTCCTTCCGGAATAGAGTTTCAGCCACTGTTACCAGATTTGCCGATTTACCTGCATTTTGACGATTTTTTTCAAAAATAACGATTTCAGGAAATGTTTACACACGATAATTTTTCTTGTTTAAATCTGATTTTGTATTGTAGTAGATACGGAGAGAGAGAGAGAGAAAATATTACTATAAGAAGTTAAAACTTTTACTTCAAAATTCAAAAATTTTTGTGTGAAAACATAAATGTTATTTTATATACATATGTATGTAAGTAAAATAGTTTTGATCATAGATAAAAAAGTTTAATAATGTGTTAAGTAGTAAAAAATTTAATTGAAAATAAAACCAATACATATGATTTTTTGAGTAATTTTTTTAATTGAGTTTATTTTACCGTAAATTAGGTTCACCCGCCCACTTGATTTTTAAACAATTTTTATAATGATGAAATGTAAAAAAAAATTAGCCGCTCTCTCTTAGTTTACGAGTTATAGATCACTATAGTTTTGATATATTTTTCTGAATATCTAGATATCTGAATATTGTTTAAAAGTTTTAAATTTTTTGTGAATGATACATAATATGATCATATTCATTAAATCTTTGAAATGATTAATAAAATTTTATTTTTTTATTTATATACATACCTGAAATTACAAAATTTTGTTATTTCTAAAAAAAAGTTTATTCAACGAGTAGATATAGGAAAAGTCATTGGGTTACACGGAAAAACCTTCTTCTCATGCGAATGTTAGTATCAAGATAATATTCGACACAAATAAGTTTTATGCAAGTAGAAACAATATTGCCAAATTTTATGAGAATCGGTTCATAATTTACCATAGATTCCATATAAACCCACTTCCAGGAATCGCCCTAAAGAGCATTATTCTGTATTTGTATATTTTATTTTACATTTAGTAAAATTGGTCACAAGTATAATATAAGTCAACTTTCAAATTTTTATGCTTGTACACAGTGGTGTAGGGTATCATATAGTCGGTCTTGACCTACTATATCTTTCTTTCTCGTTTTTTTAAGTTCTAACTATTTCGGATTTTTTCCACACAATTTCGCTAATAATCGAAGTAATCTACGATCGCATACAATGTAGACATTTCGTTAAATACGATCACAATAACGAAACAAATTAAAAGATTTATAACAACACTAATAATAAATTTTCTATTGTGTTTAGCAAACAGAAATAAAACGTTTCATTAAAAAAAAAAAAAAATAACGATCACAAATTATCTCTTAGGAGTTCGTTCTAAAACCCAGCAAAACTATAAAGAAAAACGACAGCGATAAATTGCAATTGTAAGAAGTTGTATAGAACGTTTACATGCACGTTTATAAAATGTTTGTATAGGTATGTATAACTAAAATTTCTATTAGTGATAATATGCTGCATATATAAATGTACAAGATCTCGGGAACTCGTAAATCGATTGATCTCAAGTGAATGGTTTTATTTCTGTGACATTCCGAAATCACTTAAAACTTTTTAAACCAAGAGATCATTGAGTGTAAAGAGTAAAATGATCACATTTAAACATATACACAAACACAAGTGATTTGTTGAGTGCAGCGAGAATTTATTACTCACTTACATACTACATTCTACTCTTACTCATATGTTTCATACATTATTTTCCAAGTGAAGAGAGTAAAAAGTCTATAAAATGCTTGATTTTACTGAATTGTGATCAGTTCTGTTTCAGTCCCGACTGGCAAAACATCTTGAAAAGTTTTAAGTGAAATCTTAAGCCTAAATAAAATAATAGCTCTTGCTTGCTTATATATCTCGTATATATTCCAAAAACAACAACTACAATAATTATAAAAGAAAATTTTGCGTTTAAAACGTGCGTGATAAAATCTAGATCGTTTTGAGAAACGAAAAAAAAAAAACAAATTGATGAATAAAATAAAAGAGAAAGAATAACAATTAAAAGAAAAATCCATATTATACTTACTACTCTGTATACTTTTATACAGAAAAATTGTTAATAAATAACTTTAACTGTAATGTCTATTAACTGGTTTAAAGAATCCAATTTGTGTCAAAGTGAGACTAAAATAAATTTAAAAAAATTACCACAATTTTTAAACAAAAATAAACATAAAATGTTTTAAACTACAACAGAGAACAAATCGTCTATAAAAAAAAAAACAATTTTAAAAATTTAGTAAAAAAAATTACTAAAACAACCAAACAAATTTTAATAGAAACCAAAGATAATTTCATTAAAATTTAACAAACTTTAAAACAAAAAACTATAAAAAAATATTTTATTTGAAATTCAAACATTCTTATAGAAAAGCATTCCAACAATTTTACAAAAATCCAAACTAGTTAAACACTTAAAAACTGTAATTATCAATTCCAACATTCAGCAACAAAATTGAAAATCATTGATATATTTCAACGCTAAGCGCAATATAAAAACTTTCAAAATTCCGCCCTCATTGAAAAGAAACTTTTCCAAAACGGAGACCTTTAGAGGACCTATGTCAGTGCTAAACTATTTATTATTGATCTTTAATCAAAATAACGCTCCCACGAGGACTCAGCATAATTTAGAATTACTGAACTCTTTTATAACGTAACCCACAGTGAAAGTTTTTTTTTAAATTAAATTTTAAAAACAACATCAAACTGCTGCTGCTAATAAGAACACCCCTGCTGCATCTTCAATATAATATCAACGGGAATTCTAAACAAACAAAAATTATTAAAAGACGACGAAAGAAAAGGAAAAAAACCCTAAAACAAAGATAAATAGTAAATTGAAAAAAAAAACCCTAAAGAAGAACAATCGAAAGGAAAAGTTGTGCTAAATTTACAACTTTTTCTTGCTATAATTTCTAATATTAACAAGCGATAGAAATATCAAACGTTAAGCTTCTGCTAAATATCATCCAGAGAGCTTAGAATTACGAAATAGTTATTCATAACTGCTAAAAAGGAAAGAAATCTTAAAATTATAATAAAAAAAAAAAGAAAAAAAGAACTTTTTTTGAAAAAGTTTAGAAATAATTTACAATCATTCATAATCTACGTAGAAAACGCAGAAGAAAGAAAATTAAAGTAAGTTTAATAATATTAAATAATATTTTTTTTTAGAATAATTTTATTTTATTTAAAAGGAATAATAGTTTAATATTTGTACTAATTAAATTATAAACCCCAGGTTTAAATATATGCATTAATTTTTTTTAATCGTTATAGGTTTTCTGTATTCATTCATTAGCATATTTTATTTAATTTCACAATCTAATGAATTTTTTTTTTATTCTTCGTTGTCTATTTTTATGAATTTGATGTTATAATAAATTATAGCACGTGATTTTGTTTGGTGTTTTTTTTTTTTTTTTTTTTTTTTTTTTGTGAGAAAAAAACACACAAACACTCAAACTTTCCCATAAAATATACAATTTTTATAAAAAAAAAAATATTTTTAAATATGTGAATTTTTTGACTTCTTCTTATATTTGTTTTTTTTTTTTAACATGATTTTGGTTAAATTAGAAGATATCAGCAGATTAAGAAAATTTGGTTAATAGTTCATGTTCGTTTTAAATAGAAATTAAACCAAAATTTATTAAAATTAGTTGGAATTTCTTAGTAATAGTTTTTTATAAAAAAATTATATTTTTTTTTATTCCAAATCGCAAAAATGTTCCACATGTTTTTTTTTTTTATTTTGATACTACATTTATTACGTAAAAATACAAAATTTTTATTTGCACCCAAGTTCGTCAAAAGCCTTTTTGAATTTAAATACAAAAGTAAGAAATTTTTGTTTTTAGGCCGATAAAAAAAATACAAAAAATTTTTTTACAACATTAACTTTAACAAAAAGTATGTAAATAGGTTTTTAAAGAATTGTAAAAAAAAACTACTTTTTATAAAATAAAACGCAAAAAGTTCGATTTTCAATTTTTACCCTTGTGATTAAAATTGCAAAAAATCTGTGACGCACTATAGATTGAAAAAAAATAATATTAAAATTAACAGATAATAATGCTTCATTTTATTTATTTCTTCTTAGAATCAAATACTTTTTTAAAATATTAATTTTCAATTTTCAACTAATCGCCATTTTTCTCAATTTTACCCTTCTATGGGACGTAAGGACGGACATAATTGTATTATCATAGAGTCAGTTAATGAGCCAGAAAATACATATCTTATTTATTGTTATGTTCCTTTTATATCCATATATATATACAAGATGATTACTTGATTGGTTATAAAAAATTTAAAATCTAATAAAATTTAAGAAAATCAAACTCATTAAACTTCCAAGTTAGTTGAGACATAATTTTAATAAATTCTGTTTGCTATAAATATTGCAATAATTTGTTCTTAAAAATAATTTAAACACTAACATTTATTATAGCATAAACCTCATCCCTAATGTTACTTTCATTGCCAACAAAATATTGCATTTTTGCTCCAAAAAGCGCATCTTATTAAAAAGACAACATTATATAAGGGTAATATTTTCTTTTCTAAAAATTTAGCCCTAATTTTATCACAACAATTTAACAATTTAATTTATAAAATTTTGTTTATAAAAAGAAAATATTTGATGCCATCAGTCACTATTTATTTTATTATAAGTGTCATGTATTGGGCAAATCAAGGGCGACATATTTTGTAGTTTTTTTTTTTTTTTTTTTTTTTTTAAATTTTATGGTCAAAATCATTAAACGAGTTTTTGCTATAAAATTGAGTATAACAATAAAATTTATAGCAGTTTCTTTTCTGTAAAAAGAAAAAAGCTTTGTTGTTACTAAATAATATGAAAATTTAAATACCCATCTCTAATAGCTTTTCTTCAATTACAATGAATGCAATTTAAAAAGTTTTTGTTAAAACATAAAATTTATATATAAAATTATGATGGAATACATTCAATATACATATTTATGTTTTTGAAATACAATTTACAATAAAATACAATTTACAATTTAATTTTTGCAAATTAAATTGTAATCGATGATTTTTAAATTAAAAACACATCTCTAACAGTTTTTCTTTTATTAGAAATTTCGTAACATAAAAAGTTTTTTTTTTTTTTTTTTTTTTTTAATAAAACCTTATAAACCTATCGCTGAATTTAATTTAGATTTATGTATATATTTATTTATGATTCCTATCGAAAATATGTTCTTGGAAATATTTCATGATTATTGTATTTACCAGCTCGATTTTTTCAACCAAAGTTGTTACATATTAAAGCGTTTCCTTATGGTTTTTTAAACAAAGAAATTATACTAAACAAATAATTCATTTAAGTTAAAAAAAACAAATATTTTATTTCAATATTTACATATTGGAGTCACTATTTTTTAACTCAATAAATAATCCGGATTCATTGAAATTTTCATTTTGATTGAGAGATAATTCAATGTTTTTGAATATACCTACAGACCATTAAAACCAGGTTTGTGAACAAGAGAAAATCTTACGAAAATTTTATGCTATATTACAGATATCAATCAAAAATTGCACTTATCGAAACTTTTTTTGAAAAAAATTTTGCACTTCTAAACCCTGTAATGTAAAAAAGTACTAGTTGTGTAATTCGGGGTTATTTTTGCAAAATTGAGCTGGTATTGTATATCTGTAATCGATAACTATTAATTGTTTTTGTATTACTTGTAATAAATTTAAGGAAAAAATTGAAAAAAAAAACTATTGAAACATTTAAAATTTAAAGCAAATGAACAGTCGTTTGATCAGACTTCAAAGTTGCAAATATTTTTTTTTAAATTCTTATCGATAACTCTCACTTGTACCATCTCTAATTAAAAAAAAAAAGAAGTTGTCTATTAATAAATATTTAAAATAGATTCAATATAAAGTAATCTTGTTTTGTTTAAAGTGACAAACCATCACCAAGTGATAAATTTAATGACAGATACAATTTAATTGGCAAAATGATCGCTGAACATCAGACACGAGAACTATAGTTTGTATGAGTTTGTTACATGATTTTTTTTTTATTGTTTTATTTTAAAATCAGACATAAGTATTATACTTTTAATTCTAAATATAGAAAACCAGACGTGTAATTTTTTTTAATACGATTTTTGTCTTTTCTTGCCGATTTGTCAACCAGACATATTTAGGTGTTGTATATTGTCTGTCTGTTCCCTATAATTAATTGAATGACTAAGTATGTATTCCGTATAGTCTCTGTCAAGGGAATTAAAGAAATAAATAAGTAAAAAATAAAAAACATTCATACAATGTCTTTTAAGATTAGATATGTTTAACAAAAATGTTAAACAATTTCATGAATGAAAAAAAGCATGTTTCCTTTTTTATTTAATAGTCAAAAATTAATATATATATATATATATATATATATATATATAAAGAAATGATAATACAATTTATTAAGTGGACACCTCACCCTCCCCCTTTTGTATGTATATGGACTAGAGTTTTTTTTTTTTTTAAAGGTGTCGTCTAGCTGGGTGCATGAGTATAATAATAGGGGTCTTTGCTTTTTTTAAATTTATGTTGTTGATTAATTTTTATGCATACAACCTCTAACAACATAACGATAGTCTTTGGCGGTACAATTCTTTTTTATAGCATAAGTATAAAATCATTTTTATTACGAGTATTTGCTTGTATTTGTTTTGCTATGATCTCTAGGAAATTTATTTTGGTTGCTGTCTGAGGTGTTAATTTATGATCTTGTTAAGCTGTCATTTTATTTAATATTAATGAGCCTCTTTTTGTATTATCTCTTACTTACTTACTTAGGACAAGTGTTTCTAAGGAAATTGTTAAAAATTACTAGGAAAAAAAAAAAACTAAAAGAACGCAAAATTATTTAAAGACTTAATGATTTATACAATATTTCCTTTTTTTTATTGCTTTGCTTAAATTGAATATAATTTGAATTAAATTTAAATGTAGCATATCATAGAATTTGTGTTGCCAAGAACCCAAAGATAGAAAGAAAGAAAGAAGCAGCATAAATACGTAATCTACCAAAATTTTAAACACCCAATGGGAATCTGTTGCTTTATTCTTTTCTTATTTTTTTTTTTTTTTGTTGGTTGGTTTGTGCAAATTAATTTGTATTTTTGAAATTGAAATAGAAATAATTTTCAATTCATTTTGCTCTTAGAGTTTGTTAAAATAGGAATGTCACGTAGTCAATTTGATAAGTTTTTATATTTATACTATTTAAAAAATAATATTTGTTGTTTTAAAAAATGATATGTGTGTCACTTAAAAAAAGGAATCTCTTATCATATGTATTTAGTTTTCTTAAGAAATTAATTAAAATATAATTTTAATTATTGGGTTCAATGACCTTTTTTTTTTTGCTAAATTTTTTAGAATTTCTAAATTAATTTTGATTTTCTTATGTATTTTTTTTTTTGCAGAAAATGAACTTACATTTTTTATTACTGGCTCTGGTGGTGTTCACCAGTAATTATGGTTCTGAAGCCAGGGCCATAGATGATGTTGACAATTCCATAGAGGCTGGTGGCAGTGATCAATCATCATTCACATCCTCATCTTCATTGTCACAACCTCGTACCAGATTTGGTCAAGATTGGATTAAATTTACTAAAACTCCTCCTGTCAAGATTTTACAAAGTTTGGGTTCACCTGTAGAAATTGCCTGCGAAGTAATGGGCTCTCAAATACCCACCATACAATGGGTTGTTGGTCATATTCCTTTGTCAGAGGTGAGTTTGAAAATTTTAAAATTTTCTATATTTATTTATTTTTTTCATTTTAAGGCAGATAAATTTAATTATAATAAAAAAGGTACTATTTTTCACAAAAAGTACCAATTTTTTTTTTTTGTTTTTGAAAAAAGTACAAATTTAATAGAAATGATTTTAATCCCCCTACTCTTCTCTTCTCTTTTTCTTCTTACAGATCGAAACCATCGAATCTAATGTTATCTCTGAATCAAGTGCCAGCGCCATAGTTAAAGTACGTTCTGTTCATGTAATCGATCATATGCTAAGTGAAGCACGTACCTACACCTGTGTAGGACGTACAGGCTCCAAAACTGTTTATGCCTCTACCATAGTCTATCCACAATCTGATCTTAAAGATCTTGTGCAAGTACGTGAAAAACCATTTGTGGGTCATATTAAGCCACGTATTGTCTACAGTGAAAGAATGCATTTAGATTTGGTAGGCTCTAATGTGGTATTGCCCTGTAAAGTACATGCCCGCCCCAGAGCTGAAGTATTCTGGATGAACGATGAGGGTAATTTAATTGAACAAAATCAACGTTTTAAATTATTGCCCTCTGGAGATTTATTAATATCCGATTTGAAATGGGAAGATATGGGTGCATATAAATGTATAGCACGCAATGCTTTGGGCAAAGATACCGCCGATGCATTTATTTATCCAGTACAGGTAAAATAAAAAAAAAATTATTTAAAAAAGGAGAAAAAAACTAATAATTTTTTTCTATTTTCGTTTTTTTTTTTAAATTTTAGAAAGAAGACAAATAAATTAGAAAAGGACCTTACTAAATGTTAAGCAACAAATTGGACCCCTAAAACCAAACGGAAAATTAGACTCTCCCCCCAAATAAATATAAATGGAAATTGGATAAAACTAGAAATTATTTAAATAAAATAAAAAATGAAATAAAATAGTTCCTGTTTGTTAACTAAAGAATCTTTTTGAAAAAAAAAACAAATATTATAACAAATATATTAATTTTACGCAGTACTATCCTTTAGCTATAGTTTAAAAAAGAAAAACATATTTTTAAATTAAATTATTAACTTCTAGACAGATGCCGGCAATCTACTAGAATGCCATTTAAATCAATTATCGAATAACAAACAATTCAATTTACTATTTAAATCAAAACTAATTGTCTTCTCAATTATAAAATCATACATTTACAAAACAAATCATTAATTAATTATTTAATTAAGCCCAACAAAAATATCATATTCTTTTTTTTTTTTTGTTTTTTATTTATGTCTTCATTTGGCTGCTACTTAAAAAAATATTGAAAAATAACTAAACAATATTTTTCATATTATTTAATTTTTATATTTTATTTATGTACTTAATTAAGTTTTCTATATATTAAAAAAAAAAAAAAAAAAAAAAAAAAAACAAAAAAAAAATATTTTTAGTATTTAATTATAAAAAACAATCAGGTTTTTGTTTTTATTTTTAATTATCATAATAATGATAATAATTTAAAATATTATTGTTGCATTTTATTTGTGAATTTCACCACCTCATTATTTTTTATAATTTTTATTTTAATTTTTTTTAACACAATTTTTATGCTACTTATTTGACTTTTTAAGTAAATCATCAAATCATTAAAGGCAGTTATTTATTGTGTGTTTTCTTTATTAAGTATTTTAGTTATTTTAATTTTTTTTATTAAATGATTATAATTTTCTTTTAATTTAATAGTTTCTTTATGGATTTTTGGAAATTTTTGTAAAGTACTGTGCTTGGATAGTATTTATTTTTTTAAAAATTTGTGTGGCTTTTATTTTTTATTTTAACACTGAACTGATTATGTTTTATATATTTTATCGTTTTTTTATTTTTTTTTGAATTTGTATTATTAATAATTTATAATTAGCTACAAAATAATTAAATTTAGTCGTAATAATTTCATGTTGGATCAATTCAAAACAAAATATTTTAAAAAATATAAAAAAAAAACAAAAAAATAAAATAATTTACAATTGGATAACAATTATTTATAAAAAAAAATATAGGAAAGTTTGTTTTATTTAAAAATTTTACAAAAGGATGAAGTTTTCAAACACGGGAAAGATGATAAAAAAAAATTACAAAAGCTTTAAAAGGATCTCAAATAGTAGGAGGTGATTTAGATCTTTAAATCTTCATGAAATGTTTGGCATCCTTTAAACTTAAAAGCCAAGTAAACTAAGGCTTAATTTTGAACTGTTCATTTGCCATTAGTTTTATAAAAACAACTCCTGTGGTTTAGAAGTTACAAAAGTTTAAAGTAAACTAAATAAGACATGTTTCTGTTCGCCTAGTCTAAAAAGAACTAGGAGAACAGAAACATAAAATTAACAGTTCTGCCTGCTTGTGACAAATATGTATAATGAAATAGAATTTAGAATGAAGTAGTATGAAATTTCGAAATCATATCTCTATTAATTACAATGAAATAACAATTTTTATAAAAAGATCCAGAATTCAAAGATTTTTGAAATTTTTTCATTTTACTCAAAAGTTTTGTCAAACACCAGGAGAACATAACTAAGTAGAAGGTGGATTTTCCAAACAACAAAAGATATTAAAAAAATGGTCTCAAATGAAAGAGTAGAAGTTGAGTTTATGATTATTGTTAAAATTATGCAACCACAGCTACGCCTACTTATTGAAATTTAACTATATATAGTTTATATCATAAAAACTCTTTTGTTAGTAGGCGTGGCAAAAGAATTCCAAGCTATTTTGAGAGCTCTAAGTTTTTTATAATGTAGTGTGAAATTTTAAAAGTTTATTTCTAAAAATGAATGAGATATAGCGATTTTAGTGAATATATCATTAAAAATTGAAGTGGGCGGATTTTTCGAAATTATTTTCTTTAATGTCTTACAATTTCCAAAAGGCAAGAGTTATTCCGAAGAAATTAGTGTCATAAAAAAGGTTAAAAGTTAAGATTTCTTGTCATTTTTAAATTATATGGCCACAGCCACGCCCATTAGGTGAGATATAATTAGATATAGTTTACGCCTTAATAACTCCTTTGTTAGTGTGTGTGGCAAAAAAAAAAATATTTTTTTACTTAAAGTCCAATCTTTTCTTTAACAGATTATAAAATTTTATAGTCATATTACTATTAATGACAAAGATATAACGATTTAAAAAAAAAATGTCTAGTTAGTATTCAATGATTTTTGAAATTTTTTTAATTTTACTCAAATATTTTGTCAAACACTAGGAGAACATAATTGGGTAGAAAGTGAATTTTTGCAAACATTTTTCTTTAGTCTTGTAACTATTCAACGACTAGAGATATTTTTAAGATATTGTTGTCGAATAAAAGGTTGGTGGTTCCATTTTTTA
Source organism: Protocalliphora azurea (assembly GCA_932274085.1). NCBI lineage: Eukaryota > Metazoa > Arthropoda > Insecta > Diptera > Calliphoridae > Protocalliphora > Protocalliphora azurea. Next base: position 132,715,510 of record OW026522.1, on the reverse strand, counting down.
ACAATAATAAAATTTGTATCTCATTGCCACGCCCTATATGGAGTAATTTGGTAAAGAATAGTTTACGCCCTATTTTTTCTTTTTATGATTGGCGTAGCAGATTTTTTTTTCATATTTTTAAAACTTAATATTTTCTTTACAAAATTGATAAATTTTGCAGCAACATATCAAAAAATAGCAAATATATATAAATTTTTATAACAGTCGTGGAAAAATTCAAAGTGGGCGGATTTGCGCAACTATTTGTTTCAAGTGTTGTAACTTTGCAATAACATAAGATACATATTTTAAAGATATTGGTTTCAAATGAAAGCTTAGAAGTTGAACTTTTGAGTCATGTTAAAGTAATCTGCCCACTACCACGCTCAGAAGGTTAAATTTAACAGAATAAAGTTTATGTTCTAATAACTCTTTTATTAGAAGGCGTGGCATAAAAAATACAACATATTTTTAAAATTGAACATTTTCTTCAATGTACTGAGAAATTTCAAAAATTTATATTTATTAATGAATGACATATAATAGCAATTAGAGTAAATGTGTCAACAAAGCACAAAGTGGGCGGTGTTTTTGTAATAATCTTCTTTAGTCTTATAACTTCCAAACTGCATTAGCTATTTTTAAGAAATTAGTATCATATGAAAGGTTGAAAGTTAGACTTTCACGTCATTATAAAATTAGACTCCCACCGCCACGTCTTTTACTTGAAATTTAATTAAATATAGATTCCTCCTTAATATTTGTTGATAGTGGGCGTGGCAAAATAAATATTTCATATTCTTAAAGTCCAATCTTTTCTTTAACAGATTATAAAATTTTATAGTCATATCTCTATTAATGACAAAGATATAACGATTTTTATAAAAATGGCCGGAATTGAAAGGTTTTTGAAATTTGTTTAATTTTAATCAAAAAAATTTTAAAATACCAGGAGAACATGATTGAGTAGTAACTGAACTTTTGAATACATTTTTCTTTAAAGTCTTATAACCTCTAAACGGCTAGAGATATTTCAAAGATATTGGTGTCAAATGATGTGCTGGCATTTCAATTTTTAAATAATAATAAAATGTTTCGCCCACTGCCACGCCTACATATAAGAATTCAAGCGACTAAAGTTTACGCTTTTATTTCTTTTTTTGTTGAGGGCGTGGCAAAATAATTCCAAGCTATTTTTAAAGCTCAAATTTTTTTATAATGTAGTGTGAAATTTTAAAAGTTTATCTCTATAAATGAATTAGATATAGCGATTTTAGTGAATATATCATTAAAAATTGAAGTGGGCGAATTTTTCGAAACTATTTTCTTTAATGTCTTACAATTTCCAAAGGGCAAAAGTTATTCTAAAGAAATTAGTGTCATATGAAAGGTTAAAAGTTAAGCTTTCATGTCATTTTAAAATTATACGCCTACTGCCACGCCCATTAGGTGAAATTTATTTTAATATAGTTTTCGCCCCAATAACTCTTTTGTTAGTTGTGTGTGGCAAAAAAATTACTTTTGTACTTAAAGTCCAATCTTTTCTTTAATATATTATAAAATTTTATAGTTTTATAAAAATTAATTAAATTAATGATTAAAAAAAATAATAATTAATAAAAAATTAATTTTTATAAAAATGTCCAGAATTCAAAGATTTTTGAAATTTGTTTTATTTTAATCAAACAAATTGTAAAATACCAGGAGAACATAATTGAGTAGTAACTGAACTTTTGAATACATTTTTCTTTAAAGTCTTATAACCTCTAAACGGCTAGAGATATTTCAAAGATATTGGTGTCAAATGATGTGCTGGCATTTCAATTTTTAAATAATAATAAAATGTTTCGCCCACTGCCACGCCTACATATAAGAATTCAATGGATTAAAGTTTACGCTTTTTTCTATTTTTTTTTTTTTTGTTGAGGGCGTGACAAAATAATTTCTTCATAATGTGAAAAATTTATTATCTTCCTTACACGTAAGTTAAATTTATCTTCTGATTTAAAACAATATAGCGATTTTTGTTAGATTGATAAAAAAATCCAAAATGGCCACATTATTTGAAACTATAATTTTGAAATAATTTTAAACAAAATTATATTTTTTTAAGAAATTAGGGTCAAAATGAAAACGTGAAACTAGAACTTTCCTTTTGGAATTCTGTTGTTATGTTATGTAAATTTTTAAATTTCTTTTAAATTAGGTTTTATTAACGCCTAAACAAAATGTAAAAACAAAATAATATAAAAATTATTGTCAAATAAAAGGAACTGGAAATGAATACTTACCCATATTTAAATTAAAACAAAAGACATTAAAATTTTTGTCAAAATGTTAACAACTTTTATTAATTTATTACGCATTAAATTTTTTCTTGTATCAATCTATACATGATAAACGGATTTTAATTAAATATATATTTTTTTATTAACTACATTTAAATAAACATTATTGTATATTGTATGTAAGTATGTATGAATAAAAAATATTTGAAATTTAAAAACTATAAAAGTTTATGTATTAAAAATACTTAATATATGCTTTAAATGTTTAAATGTTAAATTTTTAACAAATTGCAATGATTATACTTTTTATTTTTATTCATCTCTTTATTTTTATAGAAAATAAATATATATATTCTTCTTTTGTTTAAAAATCTACATATAAATACTATACTTATTTTAATTTTTAATAATATTTAAACAAATACAAATATATATGTACACTGCCTGCCACTTGAATAAGGAATCACATTTTTTTTAACTTTAATTAAGTATATCTCCTAACTAAAGTTCAGAAAAAAACTAATTTTTTGCGCAACTAAATTTCAAAGTGTTGGCTTTAGTTTCCTGAAGAAATAAAAAATATACATATTTTGTTGTACTAAAATTATGCATTTATTTAAAGACATGTATTTCTGTGGTACTATTTTGTGTGTCACTTGAATAAGGAATTCTTTTAATATTAATCAGAAAGGCTATGATTTGAATTTCTTTCAATATAAACCGCTAGAGAATTTTTAATTTGATAGTTTTTAAATAGTTTTTATTCAAAATGGTACGTGGCAAGGCTCTTAATAACTCTGAAAAGGAAAAAATTCTGATTTTGAAATCTCAGGGTCAGAATGCGGTCTAAATAGCCATTAATAGAAGAAAGATAGTTGTGTACAATTATTTAAATAAGGTGGAAAGATATGGAAAAAAACATGAAAGGGCGGAAGAAAGTGGCAACGACTTCAAAAGAAAGACGAAAAATTCTTAGAATTGCATCAAATTCTGCCATGTCGGTATCAAGAATACGTGAAAAAAGTGGAGTCAGTGCTAGCCTAAGAACAGTGCACCGTATTTTAAAGTCGTGCCCATACAAAATCTGACGAAAACTGCAAAAAAAAAAAAACACCACTTAATGAAAAACGCAAATCACAATGTCTACAGTTTGCCAAAAATACGATGACTATGGTCCGACAAATGGTTTAAAGTTGTATTTTCCGATGAGAAAAGGTTTTTGTATCCAACAAAATGACTGCAACGACTTACAAAAACATTCTGGAGGAATTTCCAAAATTTAATGATTTCTTAAGACCTATACTTTGAACGTACCAACACGACAACGCTTCGATTCATACCGCCAGAGCAGTAAAACAATGGATTAGTCAACAAGGTATTCAAGGTGTGGGGTTGGCTTGCAAGAAAATTTTATGAAGGAGGAAAACAATTTGAGACTATAGAATCCTTAAACGATGAAATAACGGAAGCATGGAGTTCGCTAAATTACTTAGAGTCATTATACAAGTCGATGCCAAATCGCATTTTTGAGGTTATTTCTAAAAATGGTGGCAGTACTCATTACTAATTGAATGCTAGAAGATAATAACTTTCATTTTTATAACCTAAAATTTAAAAATAAATTACAGTTTGCTTAGTTTTAAAATATTCCCTATTCAAGTGATACACAGAAATGTACCACAGAAATATACATATGCCTTCAAATAAACTAAAGCCAACACTTTGAAATTTGGTTGCGCAAAAAATTATTTTTTTCTGTACTTTAGTTTAGGAGATATACTTAATTAAAGTTAAAAAATGTGATTCCTTATTCAAGTGGCAGGCAGTGTATGTATAAAAAAAATTATTTAAAATATATAAAAAAGCTGAACAATTTCCTCTATGCTCTAATACTTCAACACGATCAATCAATTAATTCTACAGTTCGGACTACAGAAAAAATTATTTTAGAAATTATTCATTAAAATTTACCAAGGAATGACTAATTTTTTTTAAATGAATTTTTCCTTTCAAATAATAATTAACAAATGACTGGTGGAATGTTGCTTTAATTTTTTTTCTTTTGAAAAACTTAAATACTTTTTCTATTAATTAATTATTGTTATCAATTTAATCTGAACATGTATTTAATTGTTTTAACAATAACATATGTTGCTTATGACGAAGGACGGGTACAAATGTTTCATGGTTATTATTTTTTTTTTTTAATTTTCGAAGAACAAAATACTGTATGTAATAAATAAATTTAGTCATTCTTTTCCTTTTTTCACAAGAAATTATTCTTCTATAATAATTTAAAATACTCGTGCATATTTATTATAATTTATTTTAAAATTTCATATTATTCCATATTTAATAAATGTCAAACAAACATTATCAAACAAACATTCAGCTAAGTGACTCATTAATGAAATATGGGGGAATTTTTAAATAACAAAAAAGAAAAACAAAAAAAAAAAAAAAAATAGTAAGTAATTATTGGCAAAGTGAAAATGTCAAATATACTACTAAATAATGATTATTTTTATTATTTTTTAAACAGAACTTTAAAAGAATTTATTGATTAAATTTTAAAATTTTAATGAAACTAATCATTAAGGGATTTAAAAATGTTTCCATAAAATATAAACTCGTAAACAAGCAACCGAAGATTTTTTAATTTTATTTTTTAATCATTATAAATATTTTAACGGATTAAAATATTTTTTCATTCGTCGTTTTTATTTTCAAATATAAATATCCATCATGATGAAAAAAAAAAATAAATAAATAAATATTTTTTTTTAAGATAAATATCAGGACGTGTGTGCAATTTCTATTTCTTCAATGTGATTTGAAAACTTTTTAACAAATTTATATTTTATTATTAAAAAATTAAAAAAAGGAATGTGTAAATATTGAATATGAAGAATTTTAAAGATTACAATATGTTCGAAATGTTAAAATATTTGAAAATGAATGTTATTTTTTGTAAATATTTATTCAATTGAAATTTTTCTATAAATTTTAAAACAAAAAAATTTACATTCATTTGTCATAACTTCTACTAGTCCCATGGGCTAGTAAAATTTTATTCACCTTATAACTATAAAAAATTTACTATCGCATACTTTTATATTGTTTCACACAGACCCTTATTATGGCAACAATTACCCATTCCCATTCTATGGTACAGTTCTAGAACTAGTTTTTTAATCAATGATTTTTTGTTCAAAATTGTCACCACCAGAACATGGAAGAGTTCTAGAACTAGTTCTTTAATCAATGATTTTTTATTCCAAATTGTCACACTAGGAAATAGTTCTACAGAATTGTTAGCGAACGTTTCAAGAAACAGTTATTAAAATTAAATTTTTTCTTTGATTTTATTTTTCATACTAATGAACCATTTCAAAAAGACCTCTTTTGAAATGAACTAAAATATATTAATTCTCTTTTATTTCAATTTTTTTCGATTTCTTTTAAGTTTTTTAAATAGTTCCAAGAAGACATTTGGGAACCAATAATTTGTTTTGAGAAGTAATGTAGAAGTAATACAGAACTAGTTCTAAACTACTAGTTATTTAAAACATTATTTACAACCAATCTGGAATCACAATACCATTCTAATCAATGAGCGCCATAATAGGTTGCGACATCACTAGTTCCAAGGATGTTATTAAATAATCTGAAGTGGTTCTAAATAAACCAGTTTTAGAACTAAGGATTTTTGTATAAGTTCTGAAATTTTTCCTGGGTACTTTTGTTTTTGTTTCAAAATATATTTTCTACTATTTTATGTATTTGAATTTTGTATGTGTTGTGTGAATAAGTTTTAAATATTTTTTTATTCAAGGAAATTGTTGTTGTTTAGAGTTTCTTCATTCGATGAAAAAAAGGAAAAAAAAAATATTTTTAACTTTTGTAATAAATATCACAATTGATAATTATATTTTTTATTTTGATCAAAATGCAAAAAAAAAAAAAAAAAATGGAAGTGTTATATTCGACTGGACTGAATCGTTTATATCCTTTATAAAATCTATATTTCATAAATATATTGGAATTATCTCTTATCACAATTTCTGCTTTGATCTGGATATATACTTAATATTTGAAAACTGGTATTAACCACTACATCGGAAATTTGTAACATAAAGAGTCCCCGAAAACTCCTTGGGTATATGACTTAGGAAGATTACTGAGACCATCTGTGTAGAAAAGCTGAATAAAGAAGATATATGCAAAACTATAAATTCCTTTTCAATTTTCTACCAACATTTTTTTTTTCGAAAAAGATACTTTAGAATTAGATATTTTAAACTGGAATTAGCTATTTTAAAATTTTTAGAGTTTTTCCACAAAACATGATATACAATTACAATTAAGTGATAATTTTTTAAGAAAAAACACATATGTAATGTGTTTAGATTTAATTGTCAGTTAATTTTTTTTATAAAATATATGCTCATATTAAAATAAAATTCAAATGGATTCTACAACAATACGAACAAAGAAGTTCTTGTCACATTAATTTTTTAATAATAAAAATTTTTATATAGCAGTCCCGGGGATACGAATTCTGGCTTAACGGTTTATAGCGTAGATTAATAACTAGATATTTAGGTAAGAGACAAAAATCTGATTAAATTGTCAAAAACCTAATTCTTGCAACAACAAAATAATTTTTTTTAGATTTAGTTCAAAGTAATTCTCACATAAACTTCTAGTTGTATTCTATGATTTGAAGTCTAGAACACGTCCTCTACACTATTCAATCTCACAGCCTTTCATATATTAGGTTTATTTGAAATTTTAGCATAACTAGCAAATAAAAGAGAAACTTAAAAAAAAAAATATTAAAAATAAATTTTTACCTGAAAAAGTAATAAAATGCAAAATAGTAAAATAAATTTTAGTGTCATTAAAAAATAACATTTTTATTTAATTTTTTATTTATGTATATTAAATGGAAAATTGAAAAACAAAAAATATCTACAAATACGGGGTTATGTTCCTTTCCAGATATTTTTTCAGATGTTTCTTTATTTTATTTAAGGATAGGTATTATTACAATTTGTGAACAAGATATATATTTACGGTTTTTATCCCTGTTAAATATCATCAGTAGGTCCGGTTTTTGATCTGCTTCTTCTTCATTTTATATACCCTACATCATAATATTGAGTAGGATATTAAACGTTTATGCTGATGTTTGTAAGAACTACCACTTAAATATACCAATCGGCTAGAATCACCAACTTAATCGATTTAACTTTGTTCGTATGTATTTCCGTCCATAAAAACCTTATCAAACTACAGGCAAACATTTTGAAGATAATGCTATGCAATTTGGTTATGTCAGCTGGTACATTTTTTCTTCTAATTTTCATACAAATGTCCTCCCGGAACAGGTTTGACTCTTATAAATCTCTCAAATATGACTGAATTCAGCAAAAATATATCTTTTATAACCTCAAATCCAACATCGATTTGTTTAGAATTGGTTTATATGTCAATATGTAGACAAATTCAAACGAATGGGGTACATCTTATGTTGAAATGAATTTTTTGAAGCACATGGATCAATAATTACATTTCTTTTTCAACACATACCTGGTATATAGTCTCGCAAGTCTTGATATTGAAATTCAGCGAAATCCGTTTAAGAATGGCGGAGTTATATACGATTTTCTAGAGCAGCCTTAACAAATTTTTTCAATTTTATTTGCCCAAATTTAATAATATTTTTTATTTTATAATAATAGCTTTGTTCGTTTGCATGAAATTTGTACTAGTTTTACTATTTTTACAAGTATTTTACACGAAACCCGTTTCTATGCACATAAAAATAGCAAAAGGAGTAAAAATTTCAAGAGAATCTATTATTCTCTTTTGCTATATTTTACTTGAATATTTTGTACGAGTAAAAACTAGTAAAAACGTTTTATTTTAAAATATCTATTGAATTTTATTAAAAAAAAAATAATAATTAGAAAATATAGCAATACAATTTTGTACAGGTAAGTTTTATAAAAGCATAAATCGTAATTCCAAAATTTTCAAGAATTCATCCAAAATTAACCTCAGGTCCATAAAAAGAAATTGAAAAAATTAATATTAATAATTAATAATAAATATAATTTATGCATGGCCTATTTATTAGAGCCGTAGCTACATTAATATATATTCAAATAAGATGTACCCCATTCGTCTTATTTTCTAATTATTCTTTTTAAAAATAAAATTCAATAGATATTTAAAAATAAAACGTTTTTACTAGTTTCACTCGCACAAAATACTCAAGTGAAATATAGCAAAAGAGAATAATAGTTTCTCTTGAAATTTTCACTCCTTTTACTAATTTTATGCGCATAGAAACGGGTTTCGTGTAAAATACTTGTAAAAATAGTAAAACTAGTACAAATTTCATGCAAACGAACAAAGCTATTATTATAAAATAAAAAATATTATTAAATTTGGGCAAATAAAATTGAAAAAAATTTTTTGAGGCTGCTCTAGAAAATCGTATATAACTCCGCCTTTCTTAAACGGATTTCGCTAAATTTCAATACCAAGACTTGCGAGACTATATAGCAGATATGTGTTGAAAAAGAAATGTAATTATTGATCTATGGACTTCAAAAAATTCATTTCAACATACAGGCGGACAGATATCCAGACGGACAGACATATGTTCTCAAAAGTTATTTTTAATCATAATAACCACGAATATTTTTCAATTTGAGGCCCTGGATATATATATTTAAAGACTTTCGTATAAAATGACAAACTTATATATATTCCCTGTTTTATGTGAAGGGTATAATAAACTATTGATGAAAATGAACAAAAATTATGATGAATTTTTATTATTTTCTGAACACCAAAGATTGTTTATCGATTGAATTAAAAGTAACAAGTTGGTTTTTTTTTTAGTATTAAAATCCGGTCTCTGGTCGTAAATACTTCAATTTATCTTTAGATAAATTATAAAAAATAAAGTCCCTAAAAATTTTATATATCTTGAATTTTTAAAATAAATGCCAGAAGAATATCTTTTATGTTCATGTCAATTTTTAAAAATTTAAATTTTCTATCTTAAAATATTAAAATTTTTTTATAATATAAATAGGTATTTAGCTTTTTTTGTATTTATCAAATTATGAAACATTTATTTTCATCTAATTAATAACCATTAAATAGCAATTTAAAGAGAGAAAAAACAAATACAATCAATATTAATCTAATATAATCCCAGAGCTCAATTAATTACAAACGACTTACTGTTGGATTTGGTATAAAACTTTAAAACGCTTCGTCATTGCCATTGAATAAATAATTAAATGACAAAAAAATCTAAACGTTTAAGAAAGAAAAAAAGTCAAAGAAAATATAATTTAAATTCTCTAGGAATTCTTTAGGTTCTGAACTTATATCTATAAAATAGTAGGGAAATAGTTTACAGTAATCTATAAATAATTTTAATCACAAATTTTTAATCATTTAAATATTAATGATTTATAGGAAAATGTCCAGTGGTCTACGTGATTTTTGTAAATATTAAAATTTGTATTAAAGATTAAAAAGTCTTTATATAGAACATTCTATTTTCATTACAATTAAAATTAAAAAAAAAGGAAAGAAAAATTTTATATTCTGTAGAGAGGTCAAGAGTTAAATTTAAAATAAAAAAAAATTAAATATTTTTGCGAAACTATGTCTAATTTTTTTAAATTTAATTTTATTTAATTCACTAACGCATTTGTAATGAAAACAATTTATAGTTAAGAATTTTATGAAACCTTTACCTCAGTATCTTCTCTACACTGAAAAAATAATGACTAGTATTCTTATTAATTAATTTAGTATTTGATATTAAATTTAAGTTCAATGAAAAAGTTATTTGTATTACATACACTTTTCTTGAAAGGGGGAAAAAACTATTTTATGACAGCAGCAAAAACAAAGTCTATACATATTTTTATATCAAAAATATGTTTTAAAGGAATCCCATCCACATTTACCCATGTCTTATGAAGAAGTCCAGAGGTAAGTCATATTAAATTAATTATCTCCTCTAAATATAGTAATTGATATTTCTTTTTTCATTTAGATAATTTCCAAAAGACGGGAAAAGGTAAGCAGATTAAAGTTTTACATTCACCCAAATCCAGTCGAAAATTTTTATCACATCTTTGTTATTGGATAGGTTCCGAGGAATTTGATTTTGGATCTCCAGTTTATGCAATCATGTCTATAGACTTTTGCAAGCATTCTATTGGTAAATTAAGTAAGTAAAAAAAAAATTGATTTCTTTAAAATTTTAATAATGATCGCTCTTTCTTCAGATAAAATTTAAATAAATGAAACTTTGGAGCTGAATCAAAATATTATTATTTTTATTATAACAGTGTCTTATGTGTATACATATACATTAAGATTACTTATGTCACATTTACATTCAAACCCATGTGGATTAGAGTGATCCCATCTTCAAGCAAAAATAAAGTTAATTATTATAATTATTTTATTTATTTCTTTTTTCAAAAGAGGTTTCAAATTGTTCTTCGTCTTGAGTTTAAGTAATTAATGTTTTTTTTCATAAATTGTTAATTGAGGGAAAAACAAATCGAAATTTTCTATTTCACTAAATTTGTTACCCAAATTTAATAGAAAATTGGTTATCAATTTCTAGATGGAAACAGAAGATGAATTTTAAAGTATTTTATTTATATTTTCCCGTGTTCAGGTAATCAAAATACATCGCTTTAGGGATCTTCCTATATTTTTTCCTCTAATGTGCACTGAATCAATATTTCATCAATATTACAAGTTATTACATTAATTTTAATTTTAACATCATTAAATCCACTTAGAACATAGTACATAACATACATAACTACCGGCACTTTATTTACACCAACTATTGTGAAATAGTAAATATAATTTTTGTAATAAATAATTGTAATGTAATGTATATACATTTTTATTAGAAGAAAGAGTTTTAACTAAAGGTAAATTTTAATAAAAGTAAACTTTTTAATTTAGTCAATTAATATTTTAGTTATTATAAATAAAAAAAAAAAATCAATGTAACATAAATATAATTGATTTGATTAAAATAATTAATTGAAATTATATAAAAAATTAATTAATTTTATTTAATCAATATTACTATTTTGATGATTGTAGTAAAATCAAACAAAATTTTAATTAATATAAGCAATTTCGTAATTGAAATAGATTTTTATTTTTTTCTGTGTTTATTAAAATTTTTGCTAAAGAATGTACTTTTTATGGAAAATGGTAGTCTTTTGAGAAATAAAGAAAAGGAGTTTTTACTTCCTTATTTTTTTTTTATTGATACATTTTGTTAAAAACACTAACAAAACTATGAAAAAAAGGGTCATATCTCGGCTTTTTATGAACCGATCGAAGTTCGACATCAGAATGATGGAGGGATAACTTCCCTATCTATAAGCGCCCATAATTTAGAGATGAATTAGGAATCAAACTTAAATACCACTTTAGGTTGTTTCTGGTGCAATTTTACTAACGATATTTACAAGCGATAAAAAACAAACAATAAACTTTTAAATTTAATAGACATATGGAGATCGCTGAAACGGCACTTCGAGTAATTAAAAATCTAGATTCGTGGTTTACATTTTGCCTAAAACAGTTAACATTCCTTTTTTCAAAAGTTTTATTATTTAAAGTTTGTTTGTGTCAAAATTATATATATATATATATATATATATATATATATATATATTTTTTTTTTGTAGAAGAAATCGCTGTAAATTTTATTTTTCCATAGTTTTAGATATAATTCAAATTATAACAAGTAAAAAATATGTATATAGTGGGTGAAGCCCGAACACCATTATGTATGGCATCAAAATTCGGGAAGGGGTCGTATATGGAACCAGTAGCGAATTGTGGATCGATACTTGTATTAAGCGTACTATATATTTCTATGAAACATACATATGCATTATATTATGTTACTTATGCAATTTAGGGTGTTTCCCGGAAGTGGGTGTTATATGGGAGGTGTGGTAAATTATGGTCCGATCTTTAAAAAATTTGATACTGCGGTTTCTATTTATATAATACTCATCTGTGTCAAATATTGAGCTGATACTATAATTTTTATGGGGTTTATGACCGTTAAAGTGATTTTCTGAAGAGGGGTTTTTATGGGTGCTATGGTCAATTATGGACCGATCATCATAAAATTCGTCACACAGATTATAACGAGTAAAACTTATATATACCAAACTTTATTAAAATATTGCTATATTTAAGGAATTTATCATTGTTAAATCCTTATTCCGGGATTACACTTGTATGGGGGCTAGTTGCCGATTATAAACAATTTCAATAGGCTTCAACCTTGGACCATAATTTCATTAAATTATTTTAAAAATTGCGACCACTAGATTGATTGCAAGGTCTACATGGACGAATAGATTAACGGACATAGATAAATTGACTCAGAAAGTGGTTCTAAATCGATTGGTATAAATAAAGGTGGGTCTTAGATCACTGTTTTTGTGTGTTACAAACATCAGCATAAATGCATAATACCATCCCCATCTATAGAGGTATAGGGTATAAAAATTTCAAAAAAAAAAACAAGAAAAATGTTATAATTTATTTATTCTGATAGTAAAAAAATCAGCTAATAGTATTTCTTATATAATTTTAAATGAAAATCGTTTTATAAACAAAAAATTTGTGAGCCAAAAACCAGAAAAAAATCATTATTCGTTGTAATTCCGATTAAAATTTTTCCGCCGATATCTCAAGAAAAGCACGATTTTTAGAAAGATAAGATTTGGCGCCAAAAATATCAGTTTGTCTACAAAAAAAAAAAAAAAAAAAACAAAATTGGACAAAGTTTGGTCCACTCAGTATAGTCCTAAACAATTATAGAATACTTACAAGCCATAAAAATTAAACAAAAACATATACGGCAATGAAATTTCGTGAAATAGTTTCAGAATACATGTAAATTCGCTAAAAAAAATAGGCTACTTTTTTTCGATAGGAACAGGAAAGATGATACCCCCTCTTAAATATTTGTTAATATCGTAAGTCTTAAGATTTCGTAGGAATAATTTTCATATCAAATTCCACAATTGAAATAAACATAGGACAGGTAGACCTAGTGGACTTCTGAATAAAAAGCAAATATTGTAAATCGCAGATCTAAATAATCAAGTCTTCTCTTAACATTTTTCACATTTGGGATGAATATAGGATTGGTAGGTTTTGAGAGAGTCGTAGCCCCCACAATCACATATCTAAGGAATTATTACAACGAAAGTTTGTATACCATAGTAAATTTTTTGTTGATGGTGGGTATATTAGATTCCGAAAAGCCGAATAACTTGCTTGTTTCATTTTTTACTTTTGGTAAAATTTACACATGTGTTAAATTTTTTTTGTAGAAATAATTTTTACGAGATTAAAGTGTTATTTTCATAGTGATGCATTATAATAAGACGTTATTTATTATATGTAATTAGTCACAAATTGCATCTAATATAAATATTTAATTCTTCAAGCAAACACTTGGAAATTATATGTTGTTACCGATTAACATGCTTTTGAAGGTATATTACATACCGTCTGTATTACTGATCACTAGTTGTGTAATAACTTAGCTGATATATGTATAGAAACTTACATAAATATATATCAAGTATATGAGTTTTCGTGTCAGGTTTCTTGTACAAAATCTGATTATGTTTCAAAAACCCTATCTCAATAAAAATACTTAATAATAAAAAAACAAAAATAAAGAATGCTATTGCGATTCCTCATGTTATGTAAAAATCCTTTTTTTTTTGTGAAAATTCCTTACAAAAATTTCCGTCATAAAAAAGAGATTAGAAAAAGAAAGAAACTGTTGACCTAAAAACGACGCAGCACATGTCTACTTCTAATTTTCAATACAAGCTAATTAATATACAAGTTAATTAAAATACATAGTATTTTTAAAGATTAATTTTTATACCGATTCTTTTCCTCAAAATAATAATAAATTAAAAACATCAACTAAATTTTTCTAAAGTTCTGTTCATTTTTGTTTCAATATATGAGTAATTGAAAATTGTTTAAAAGGTGTTTAACTATAAAAAAAATGTCATTTCCTTTTTTAGTTATAAGTCTAAATCAGCTAAAAAAAACGTGTAATACTTTATTATATAAAAACCTTAATAAATGTGTTATTAATTGCCTGTCTAAAATGTTAAAAAAAAGAAAAAAAAAAAAAATAATAATAAAAAATAACAGTGGGGGAAACACCAAACAATTGAATCTCCCCAAAGGGCCGCTGCTATTAATAGTTAATAATAACATTCTGTTACAGTGAAAAATCACTCGAGAAATGACATAGTGTAGGCTATAGGCTTTCTTGAGGACATTATAAATCAGTTTTAAAAATTTGCAATACACACCGAAAATCTCGAGTTAATCGCAAAAAGTTGTTTTTGGGTAGGTTCTTGTATAAATATATTCCTAATTCTGTTATTCTTTTGTTGATTTTTCCTTTTTTAAACTTCTTTGAAAAGTAGAAGAAACAGGCTTTTCAATCGCATGCATTTGGTTTTTGTTTATAGAAAAAATAAAATTTTTCCAAAATTTTTCGAGTTTAATTTATTAAAATTTTGTCTACAAAAGACTACGATGCAATAATTTTGAAGGGCATTTTTGTTGTGAACATAACCAAATTTAATATTTTTAAATTGAACAAATTCGATTTTATCGCCAATAAATTATTAAAATTTTCAACACATTTCTAATTTTATCCTCAAAAAATAAAAACCAAGTAAAAATTATAAAAAACTGTTTTGTCTTAAAATATATGAAATTTTTTTTTTTTTTTAATTTAGAAAAAGCTTAATATCTTTTTGTTTTCTTAGGCGATTTTATAAAGATATCTTATTTTATTTCAAACACAATAAAATATTTCAAACTCTGTAAGCAAACACGCAGAGAAAAAATATAGTTGCGGTGACCATAATATAAGAGCAACATATTATGACTGGACATTATTGTTTCATGGTCATAAATAATAATAATAATAATAATAAATATGAAAATTATAATCATAAAACGGTCATATCTTAACTTATCATATTATGATTAGATTCTTTTTAATATTGTATATACAATTTTATCATGGTATGATACGGTTTTATTACACTATGATCTAATTTTCTCATATTATGATTCGATTTTATTATGAATCAGTTTTATCATATATTTAATATAAAAAATGATCAAAATTTCTGTTAACATGTTTCAAATTTGTTCTATTAGGATCAAATATTATTTTTTCATTAATTATTTATATGATTCATTATATATTGTACAAAACAATACAAAGATATTTTTACTTATTGTTATTTATTTTTAACATTTTATTGTTAAGGGAATAATAATATTAATGTGGTTTAAAAACAAAATATGGTTTCAGAACAAGAAAAATGATTGATAATATTTAATGGTTAAAGAAATAATCATATTTTTTATGTTAATAAAATTTTGATTGAGTGTAAATATTGAATGACAAAAAAAAAAAAAAAAAAAAAAAAAACATTATTATCATGAACACAGTTTTATAAAAATTAATGAAAATTAACAATGAGAACATAATATTCCTGCAGTGACAATGCCGTAACCATCTTTTTTCTCTACGTGTAGTCTTTTAGAAAAAAAAAAAACAGAAAAATTTACACAACAAAATCAAAATTTCGAAAATTGGAAAGGCAAATAAATTTAAAAATGGTGAATACTTACTTCATTATTTAATTTGAGTAAATATTAAAGATGGTAATATAGTTAAAAAGCTACGTCCTTCTGCTTTCACAATCAATTTAAAAATTTTAAATTGACCTAAAATTTACAAAGCTACGAGATCTATAGTGCAGGAACTATCCTAAAAACGGGTTTTTCACAATATCTTGAAATTTAGGGTGTGTTTGGAAATTGTTTAAAATTGTTTTCTTATGTCCTCAAGAAGGTCTACAACCCACATTAGATTGTTTTTCGAGTCAAAATAAAAAGTGCCATTTTGTAACAGCGTGTAATTAGTTTAAGTTAAATATTTATGTAAGTATTAGTTAAATATTAAATAAAAAATTAAAGATACTAAGACAATTTAAAAACTAAATCAATTCGTTGACACAATTCGTTTTCTCAGCTCTGGCTTTAAATATAACATTCCTTATCTGATCTTATTAGATGCTGGTTAATTATAATTAGAATTATCAAAATCATACTTTACCTATACATTAAGAACAGAGTGTTTTTTAATATTCAAAGGTAAATGAACAGCTACAACCGCTAAGCGGCCATCACGTAACGGTGCCAAGATGTGTGTATTGCCCGGTGTTACGACTACGGTTTGTATGGGCACATGTAATGGTATATCAAATACCGGCTTTAAGCTGAAATCATAAAGGGAAATAAATATGACACATTAAAGATTATGCATTAAGATTATTTAACAATTTTACAAGTTCAAGTACAAATTGTTTGTATGTATGTATGTGCATCAGGTATATTAATTAAATGATTTGTATTTCTAATTAATATTAATTTATTAGTTATTATTTAATTAATGTAATTGGCAATCTACTTATAAGGTAATTAATATTCCAATAAAGATTTTATTTTATTTTATTTTTTAGTGTTTTTTTTAATAAATTTTCTAGTGTTTGATAAGATGAGATATTATTAATTATGTTTGTTGCTGTTTGCAACTTAGAAAGAG
The DNA here is from genome assembly GCA_932274085.1 of Protocalliphora azurea. Lineage (NCBI taxonomy): Eukaryota > Metazoa > Arthropoda > Insecta > Diptera > Calliphoridae > Protocalliphora > Protocalliphora azurea. The sequence goes on along the minus strand of OW026522.1, from coordinate 132,698,470 downwards.
AGCTTAGAAAGAAATAATTTTATAAATTCTTTATTTGAAATTTTAAACAATTTTGATTTTATCACTAAATTTTAATAAACACACGTATATTAGTAAATACTTAAGAATATGAGCTTAGAAAATGTTTATTAAAGCAAATTGTTTTCGAAAAGCCAGTGAACTTTTGCTAATTGATAATAACGTGAAGGAATTCAATATTTAAAGAAAGTTTCAAATATCGTGTTTAAAATTAAAAAAAAAAAAAATAATACTCTAATAAACATTGTAAGAAATTTAATATTTGTTTAAACATATTATTTAAATATTTAATTTGATAAAAATCTTTCACTTTCAATAGTATAGTCTAAAATGAAATTATTTTTATATACAATACTTTAAGTAATATTTCTAGCTAGAATTAAACTTACCCATGCAGACGACTTAATGTTATATCACCAGCATCATCGGCTACTACCAAATAATCCGAGGCCGTTGCTAAACCTGTAACACGTCCGGAAACATATTTGGATCCCAAACTGGTGCCATTAATGCTATAAACATGTACTGAATGTGAAGTATCATCCAATGCGCTAAATGCAATATGACCTGAGAAGAATTATTTATAAACATTTTTACAGATAGTTTCAAAGAGATTAAAAAAAAGAGAAAGCTATAGTCCGACTATATGATACCCTACACCTTTGCGTACTAACATAAAAATTCGGCAAGGGGACTTATATTACATCTGTGGCCAATTTTACTAAATGTAAAATAAAATATACAAATACAGAATAAAGTGTTGATACTAACATCTAGATGATTTTATGCATTTTAGGGCGATTCCTGGAAATGGGTTTATATGGGAGCTATGGTAAATTATGGCCCGATTCTTATAAAATTTGGCAATGTTGTTTCTACTTACATAAAGCTTACTTTGATGATATTTATGCACTTTAAAGTGATTTGCAAAAGAGGGATTTATATGGGAGCTATGGTCAATTGTAGATCGATCTTCGTAAAATTTGGTACAAAGATTGATATTTGTTCAGAACTTCTTTGCACTGAATTTCAACAAAATATTCTTATTTTTAAGGCATTTTAAACTCTATCCTGGGAGGACATTTGTATGGGGGCTAGTTGAAATAATGGATCGATCACAACCAATTTCAATAGGCTTCGTCTTTGTAGCATAAAAGTCCCACATGCCAAATGTCATTGAATTATCTTTAAAATTGCAACAGCCTGACGGACGGATGGGCGGGCGGACGGACATCGTTAGATCGATTTTAAAAATCATTCTAAGTCGATTGTTATACTTTAAGATGGATGTTGGATAGCTTTTTCTATCCGTTACAAACATCAGCACAAGCGCATAATACCCCAACCACCTATGGTGGTGTAGGGTTTTAAAAGGTTAATGTTTTTCCTATAACATTTTTTGGCATATTTTTCTTTTGAGTTAGATAAACTTGCTTTTAACCATAAAAAGAAACATATCGTTCATTGGAGACGAGAATGTCATAATAAAAAATTTTCCTATCGATTTGTTACAGCATAATTAACACATTATGGGCTTAGCAGTATATAATGTCATATTTTCATAGATCCTTATTTTAGAGTATATTTAAATATTATGTTTTTGCATATTTTATACTTTTTCATACATTGCATTAAAGAGCATAATTATTGCATATTTTACACTTAAGAGAAAAATTTTGCATTTTTTTAACTCAAAGGAATTTTTTGCATAATTTGTCATTTTCGATTTACTATTAATAAAATCCGACTACTTAATAATTTTGATGTTATGTATTGATTTTGTAATTTATTTCTTTTTTTCTTTTTGAGTTATTTTTATCATGAATACTGGATAATTTAAAATTTTTCCAGAAATAATAATATTTTAAGAGCATATTTTTTAATTTGAAAGGACATATTTTCCGATTTTAAGATAATTTTTTTATGCGCCTAAAGTACTTTTTTATTTTTTGGTTGCCCTGCTGATTATTAATAAACGTTCTCCTATTCTTATATTCAATAAGTCAATATATTTTCTGAAATTCTCCTTATTTCCAGAGTGAGAAAAATTTAAAGAAAAGGTATAATAGAATGTATTAAAACATTAAAAGATACTTGTTGCAAATGATATGTAAATAAATTTGATATTGAGCCCTGTTTTAATGAACTTCTCCTAAGATGATAATTTACATTGTTTTTCATTCCGTTTGTAATTTCTATAATATTTATGTGATTCCCCAGTATATTTTAAATATTAATCTGGGAAGTCGAAATTACAATGTTCCTCCTTTCGTTTGTCTGTTAAAATAAACTTTTCGAAGCCTTAATTTATTAAGGAACATGATCAAATTACTAATGGTACTACGAATAAAATAAGAAATGTATCATAAAAACTGATCCATAAATATTGATTTTACTCACAATTAAGTGAAAGTACACATACATATATACCGATGTGGGAATTTTTTTTCTTTAAACAAAAATAGGTGGAATAGAAGGAATTTGACGTGCCAAACTAGAATCTGCTTTCACTTTTTCTCTATCCCATATTGGTTTTCATTTTATGGACATGACTAATATTACCCTTTTTTTAGGCGGTTACACTAATATAACTGGAGAGCGGTTTGTCTAATTTGGATAATCTCCAATCGATGTCGATTAAAATTACCTTTGAGTTATCTTAACATATATTTTTTTATCCGCTTAATATTTTCGTAGTTATTCTTTAATTAGTGTAGAAAAAAAAAAAATTGCTCCTTAACTCTGAACACATCGAACGAATAAATCTTTTGGTGCATCATTTACCTAAATCGTACAAGTCGTTCTTGAGTTTTACTATTGCGGCCGCCTAAAAAAATGTAATACATGTATGTGTATCCACTTAATAGTAGGTATATATGGGTATTTGCACTTAATTGTCAATAAAATTAAGATTGGCGCATCAGTTTTGATACATGGCTTATTTTATTCCTAGTATAACTAACTTTATGCTAAAGGAGAAAAAAATGGATATTTTTGTCGACTTCACTTCCTTAAAGGACTTTTAAGGAAAAAAATTATTTAATTTTGCACGACGCTATTTTCTGAATAATTCCCAAATTATTGAGCGGATAAAAAAAAAATATTGTAAAGACGTCTTAAAGAAAATCTTGGTCCGCATTTTCTGGTGTTATTAAATATTTCTTTGTACTATTTTTTTTTTAAATAAATAAGTTCCATAAAAGTGCAATTTTTGAAAAAGTGATAATTTTACACTTTTCGTAAGTAACGTTCTTCAACAAAAATCTATATTTCTTAATAAAAGTATTGACACTCTGCTATAACGAAAAATTAAGCGTGAAATGGCATTCCGTAGATTATAGGTCTTCTTAGGCCTTCATAAACCAGTTTTTATAATTTTCAATACACCCTCAACATTTTTTTCTGTATAAACGTATCTCTAATTTTGTATTTTGTTATTTTTAAATAACAAAATATTTTTCTAAATTTTTCGAGTTTAACTGCAATTTATTATAAATTTGTCTATAAAAGTCTATACAATGATGTAATAATTTTTAAAGACATTTTTGTTGTAAATATATCAAAAACTGAGGAATTAAATCTATTTTATTTAAACTTTCCATACATTTTTCATTTTTACCCCAAAAAGTATGCTCCAAATAAAACATAAAATAAAACATTTATTGTTAATTTAACTAATTATGCGTTAATAACTTTTTGGGTTTTTAAGTAATTTTAAAGACAGAAATCTCTTTTTATTCTAAACAAAATAACATTCTTCTGCTTTCTAAATCACTTTAAAAAATTGACTTAAAATTTAGGGAGCTAAGCAGGAACTAAACTCAAACTAACTTTTTTCATAATATATCAAAATTTAGATGGTTTTTAGAAGTTGTAGAACATTTTCCAGTTTGTAGTAGATTTCAGAAATATGTAGGTGTGTGGGGGGAGGTGGTGCCAATGGTAAAAAAATCTGTTTCTTTTACATTATCTCCAAAAGTTATGTAATGTCGAAATCTTAATTATTACCACTTTATTTTAATCAATTTTTAATTTTCACTACGCAAAAAATTATTCGATTTCTATTATTAATTACAAAATTATACTGCCTCTATTACCACAAATAATGGCGTATTATTTTTATATCATAAATATATTTTATTAAGACTTCTTCATAAAAACTTCAATGTGTCATAATGGAATAACAGTTAAAAACATTAATAACTAGATTATATACAATAAAATATTGCAATTATTATAGTATTAACTAGTAAAATCCAGTAAAATATCGTCAAATTCAATCAAAATTTATTTGATTCATTTTAACAAATAAATTGTTAAGGTACGAGTTAATATTAGTGTGCAATATAAAAATATTTAATTTATGACTTGATTTTAAAATACTTTTATTATATTTAAAAAAGAATGTGAGATAATAAAAATATATAAAATAAATAAAAATTAATAATTTTGATTATCAAATTAATTTAAATACAAAGAAATATTATTCTATGTATGTGTTTGATGTGTTTGTATACAGATTTATTTTATGTCATGTCATAAATATTTCCTTTTCAAACTTATAATTTAAATTATGACATCGTGCAACAATGTATTTTAATATTTTTTTAAAGTGTCTGGTAATTAAAAAGTGCTAAAATAATGAAATTAAAATATTGATAACCGTTAAATGCAATCCATTAACATTTCGTCTTTTTATATTTTTATATTTTAAAATTTTTAAAAGAATTTTTTTTTTTTTGATTTTAAATAATTTATTACTGATTTAGAATTTTGGTCTTCGGGTAAGGCTGCCAAAGAAAGTGAAATATGAAATTTTATTAAATGTCAACGGATTTATTGTACTAAATTAAAAAAAAAAAAGAAAAAAAATGGTTGGTTATAATCTGCTACAAAATTACATTTTCTATTTTCACTTGAAAAACTACTTAGAGTGGGTCGTAGATCTTCTTGAGGGCATAATAATTTTCCGAAACAATTTTGAGATGTTTTAAAAATAATAAACATTTTTCATGCTGTTGCTGAACTAAAGATCTCTTAGATCCCTAAATTTGAAATAAATTTAAGATTTTGAAATTGATTTATAAACCTGCACAACATTTTTTAAATATTTTCTGTTTCCTTTTCCAAAATTTTAGCTCTGATGTCAGTTTTTTCAATTTTATTCTTGGTGTTTTTTTTTTTTAAATTTTTTAAATAAATTTAAAAGAAAACTAATTTTTTTATTCGTTTTTAATAAAATAATAAATATTTTCTGAAATATTCTCCATAAACTCTACGTCTACCTGAAGAGATTTTTATTTACTAAAATAAGAAATATCGGCAACAAATTTTTATTTCCAACTTTATATTAACGGGTGGAGAACACGTACATGAGAAATTTAAATTTTAAATTGCCTTTTTTACCGAAAAGTTTAACATTTTTTCGTTTTTATTTTTTATTTGTCTTTTTAAAACCATATTTATACATTTTGCTTTTTTTAAGAGCAAAATATTAAAAAAGAACATTAAATTTGACAGCTTATGTTAAACATTATTGCTCAACTTTGTGTTTAAACATTTATTGCGAAATAAATTGAGCAATAGATTTCATATTGGTACACACGTAACATTTTAAGAAGAGAGAGATAGAATTTGACAATTGCCAACTTTAAAATGTCTAAGTGTAGACTAGTGGTAAGGGCTTTATTTATTGTGCTTTTGTTTATGTTTTTTTTTTTTTTTTTTTGTTGGAATGGGTTCAATTCTTTCTAAACTCTATTTTATTTTTATTGGGTCTATGACCCAATATATTTGTTTGATAGTTACTACAGTTACTTTTTTGTGGTAACAATGAAAAGAGAGATCAGATCAGACAAATTAGAATTCGTTGTGTTTTCTATTGATAGGAATGAATCTTTTCTGAAGGCACTCATTTGCATTAATTTCTCTATTAAAAGTGTCATTTGTTATGAATGAAGTGTTTTTTCCCCACGTGTACAAATGTCTTGCCAGATCAAAAGTCTATTCAACAATTTCGATTTTTGCCACGATATTTATCTGTTACACTTCCTATAACATCTGTGATAGGGAATTCATTACCAGAATATTGTAAAAAGTTCGCCAGTACGTTATTTTTTATCATCCTTTAAGCAGTATTTATATTTTTGAAAAAAAATAATAATACTAATAATAATAATCTCAATAATTCTCTTCTTGTTCTCTCTTTTGCCTTCAAATTTTTTTAGCGTTACTATTGGGAACTTTATTTACTTTGAGGGTCTTTACTCCAGCATTTTTTAACTTTTTTGATAAAAGATACAGAAAAATTTAAAGAATGAGTCACATTTAGGATTTGGGGTTTCCCGCAATATTTTTTATATATTTCTTTATAAGAAATCATGACCTTTTGTCCCGGAAATTCCTGGGAAATTGATTTTTTTTGTTCCTATTTTCCGGGAATTTCCGGGACAAAAGGTCATGATTTCTTATAAAGAAAGTTATTTTTTTTTATTAAATAAAACAAAACGAAACATTATAAAGCATATTGAATTAACGAAAAATGAAATAATATAAAAATATAACTTCATTTCTAAGATTAAGAATGTTTAAAAATTATGCAAATAAAATTAGCACCTTTTTTTATACAAATAAAATTTTATATAAATAAAATTAGTACCTTTCATAATTTTTGTTAAAAACTGTGTCTCAGATTTTTACGTTATTGTGTTTTTATGCTAAAACTTTTTCAAAATATACTTAACCTATTGGATATACTTCTTTATAAATAGCTTGCCGTTTATTTCCACTTTATTTCTCTAATTTACATTATAATTTTTTTTTTTTTTTTTAACTTAACTAATTCTTACCAAATTAAACATAAATCTGGAAAATACTAAAAATAATCTCATATACGTATGAATACAATATGATATTAGTCTTTTTATAAGGAAGTTCATGAAAATGCATGTTTTGCCTTTGCTTTAAAATAGCATCGATTTGTTATATGCAATTTTTGCATATTATATTGAAAATACATGTTTTTTCATAGTTTGCCATAAAATCATATTTTTTTGTATCATATTTTGTGAAAAATTGTAATTTAAAATAATTTTTTGTATAGAAGAAAAAATAATTCTGTGGCCTTTTGACAGAGGGGCTTAAATATATTTTTCAAAATTTTAAAATATTGAAAAGTACAGAAGAATTAATTTTTGAAAACTAACAATGGCAGGAGGACAATGATTATTGTAAAGGATGTGTCATCAAAGTAATTGAGTTAAGATGTCGAAATTCCACAAAATAAATAATTTATTACATCTTTTTGTATAAATATATAGCAAATTTAATATTAAAGGTGATAATTGTCGATTAACAATATATTTATTTTTAGTGAAAATGTCACATATGTACATATATTAAAATAAAGTTTTAAAACAGATGGAGAAGTAATGTCCTGTAAAATATTCGACAAGCCTACAGAGACCTGCGCCGAGAAATTTTATCGGCGGCGGCGGCTTGTGTTAAAAAGCTTCGGCGGCGGCTTAAAATCGGCTGTCAGCCGGCTGATATTACACACATACTTTTATAATTAAAAATTTTACATTTTTATGCCCCATTGATTAACATTGTTCATAAAAATAGGACGAGGTTTTTTCCAGCGAAAGTATAAACAGAATTATTAATTTATTGAAAAAATATAACAAAAAATATGCTAGTGATCTAAGGATATTTTTGGATTTTTACATAAAATATTAGAATAATTGTTTGCATATTAGAATAAGAAATGGTGTCTTCCGATATGAAAAAATATCAATTCTTAAGTTATGCTAAAGAAATAAAAAAGTACAATAAATAATGGAATTTATATCAATTATTTTGATAATTCCCAACCACATTAGTGAATAGAAGTAATTTATGAGCTGACAAAATCTTATGTACGAGTTTTCTTAGATATCTCGCAGGATGTCGATTAAGGCTGATTAAAATTTATTAGCAACTGTTAATATTATTTTTTTACAGTATTAGCATAAAAAATAATCAATTACAAGTCACCAAAAATACTTGATTAATTTATAATTATTTGAAGTTCAAAATGATGCAAATATTTTTCTTTCATATTTAAATACAACATAAATGGCAAATACTGCATTAAAATAATAAAAAAGTTTCATTTTCAACATATTTTTTCAAAAAGAATTTAAAAACGGCGGCTGCTTTTAAGCCGAGTAAAGTCGACAATTTTACGGCGGCGGCGGCTTTCTAATTTTTCTCGGCGGCTCGGCTTAGCCGAATTTCAGCCGTTCGGTGCAGGTCTCTGCAAGCCTATTGAAAAAAAGTTCAGCACTTGGATAGCCTAAAACATAGAGGTAAATGCAGCCTCTCCGGTAAAATTTCTAATCATACATTTGAAGGCAGAACAAATTCATTTAATATCGAGTTATGCATATGAAACATTTGTTTCCGATGTCGTCCGTTTCTACAAAACAACCATGCGTGGATGAGACAATTCTGTCTGAGAGAACTTATTATTTCAGAAAATTCGATCTTTCATGGAGACAACAGTCAGTGAAAGAAGTTTGTTGAAATTTTGGATTCAGATGAAGGCACAATAAACGCTTTCGAAATTATTTAAAAATTCATCCATCACATCTGTTGATTTAAAAATATACGAGGGCGGATCAATAAGTCCGTGACTTTTCGAACTTCCCTCGTAGTTATATGAAATGCAATACCATCAAGTACCACCTGTTAATAGACTACTGTCAAATTTTGAGCAAGTGTCGTCATTTACTTTGCGCAAAAATAGGATTTTTCGAGGTCCTTAAAATAGGTATTTGTTTGGTCAATAATTTCATCGCTGGACCTGAATTTTTTTCCACCGAGCCATTTCTTTAGGTTTGGAAATAGGAAGTAGTCACTAGGGGCTAAATCCGGAGAACATGGTGGATGAGGTACCAATTCGTAGCCCAATTCATAGAGTTTTGCTATTGAGCGAGTGTGCACCCTTGATGAAAAAGAACATTTTTCTTGGCCATGTGGGGTCGTTTTCTCTTTAAATCCTCATTAAATCGGTCTAATAAGTTGGCATAATATTCGCCTTATACTGTTTTTCCGTTCGCGGTTTATTGTATTCCAGTTACAAAACGCCGCAATAAATCCACGATATGGTGTTGGCCGACCGAAGAGTAAAAGTGCGTGAGATTGTTGATGCCATAGGCATTTCACATGACAGTGTGGTTTCGATTTTAAATGATCAGCTGGGTTTAAGAAAGTTGTCTGCAAGATGGGTGCGGCGTTTGCTCTAAATTGACCATAAACGTAAACGTGTGACAACTTCAAAGAATTGTTTGGAGTTGTTTAACCGCAATCCGAATGAGTGTTTGCGGCGTTTTGTAACTGTGGATGAAACATGGATCCATTACTGTACTCCGGAGACCAAGCAGCAGTCTAAACAATGGGTTTCTCCGAGTGAACCTGCTCCAAAGTTTGTCGGCCAATAAGGTGATGGCAACAGTTTTTTGGGATGCATGCGGAATAATCCACATCCGTTACCTTCAAAAGGGAAAAACAATAAACGGCGAAGACTATGCCAACTTATTAGACCGATTTAATGAGGATTTAAAAAGAAAGCGACCCCATATGGCCAAGAAAAAAGTTCTTTTTCACTAAGATAATGCACGGGTGCACACGTATGCAGTCTCAATGGCAAAACTCTATGAATTGGGCTACGAATTGGTACCACATCCGCCATATTCTTCGGATTTAGCCCCTAGTGACTACTTCCTATTTCCAAACCTAAAGAAATGGCTCGGTAGAAAGGGATTCAGCTCCAACGATGAAATTATTGGCCAAGCAAATGTCTATTTTAAGGATCTCGAAAAATCCTATTTTTTACGCAAAGTAAATGACTACACTTGATCAAAATTTGACAGTAGTCTATTAACAGAAGGTACTTGATGCATTTTATATAACTACGAGGGAAGTTCGAAAAGTCACGAACTTATTGATCCGCCCCAGTATATTAAAAAATATTCGTATAATGTGGAAGCATGGAAAGTGTGACAATTAATTAAAGTTGGTAGTTTAATAATATTTTAAAATTTTTTTTTTATTAAAATGGTGCTTGAATTATAGAAGCTGTATAGCAGTACTAGAAAAATCTATAACCATGATATATAATGTAAATTGTAGCCTAAGAGATGTATTTTAAGACCATTGTTTTAAATTTTATATAAGTCGTGTATTTGTCCTTATTTTTGAGTTTTGTGATCATCTGGATTGTCTGTCAAGATAACCTATAATTTTGAAGGATAAAAAGTTATGTTTGGGCATGAACTTGCAAGAATGTAAAAATGTAAAAGTGTTCGCCAAAGTGTTTATTTTATGTAACAATTTAGAAAGTGTCAGCATTTTTCGGCAAACTCATGCAATCTTCAATTTTCTTGCAGTTAAATGTTGATAAACCTGAACGAAAATTTCTTGGATTTCACAAACAAGTAGGAGAAAATATTATGTTCTAACCTATTGGATAGTTTCACTAATTAATAAAAATATAAAAACTTATAAAATAATTCAAATAAAAGCAAAAGCAAACAAGTAAATATCATATTTAAAAAACCATATCTACTGTAGTAAAATTATGTATTATAGAGGCTTTTGGTAAAAACACTTAAGATTAGTTTTAATAAATATTATTGTTAATTTTATATAAAATGACTTCGATAGAACCTCAAAAGACACTAATAATGCTTTTTGAATTTATGCCACAAAAAGTGGATTTTTGACCAGTGTGGGTTGTTAAGGAATGTTCTTTAAATATTTCATCAAGAAATAATTAAATTTATACAGTTAGAATGTTTAACTTTTCTACTTCCCAAAACAGCTTAAAAAGAAAAAAATCAACATAACAAAGTTATGGATACATAAATACCCGAACCTAAACGAAAAAAGTTTTTTGAGCATTATCCAAAATTTTAAAGGTAACATTTAAGTAATTCTTTATTTTATTTAAATTAAACATAATTATATTAAATCTAATGCAAACTTTTTATATTCCACAGTTTATTTTACTAATTCAACTACAATTACACCAAATTACTAAATTTTATTTAAAATTTTTTTTTTCGCATTTTAAACGCTCGTGTGGATATAATTCTCCCTCATATAGTTTATTTCTTTATTCAAATACAAAATCAAATAAAGCTTTTGTTTAGAGTATTAATTTTGTTCATTAATTATATTCCTGTGTAAAGTTAAGACCACTTTGACGACTTATTTAATGTTTGAAATTATTTATGCGTAGGGTATTCACTCGAATAATGTTTGTTCGCTTAATCAACAAATTAAAATCAAATAATTGTTCGATTAAGTTAAAATTAATAATTTCAATTAAAAATTTGTTCGAGTAAATAATGGCGATTAGTCGAATAATTCGAGTACAAAAATATTTTAAAAATCTTTCTCAGCTGGTTTTGAAAATGTTTTAATTTATTTATTTGTTTTTTTTTTTTTTTTTTTTTTTTTGCTTGAAAACAACTGTTGCAAAATTTGTATATAGTGTTTAAAATCTAAAAGTTTTATTAATACAACGTTTAATTGAAGTTAAAGATCGTTTTTCAATCATAAAAATTTAATAAAATATATAAACCTCACTTTAAAAAATTACATGTAAAATTTAAATCAATATTTATAATTTAGAGGAAGTAAAGAAAAAAAATTCACCTTCGTTTGTTAAATTTTCTGTAAGAAAGAAAATGGAAGATTTTGAACTTGATTTGAAACTATACATATCGTCGGTGCGCTGACGAAGAGTGTAATTTTTTTTATTATCGTAATTTTCCATTGTCTCCATGGGTTTTGAAGTTACAAAAAATCCTATGTGTATATTTCCTTGAGAAAAAATTCTTTACTTTTCACTTCACATAGGACTTTTTTAAGAACAAAAAACAAAAATATTAAAAAATAAATTAAAAGCTTCTTACACAAAACATCCTATGTTTAGATTTTTTAAATTTAAAAAAATATCGATTTTTTTAATAGCATAAAATTTTCAAATATCCTAATGGAAAATACAAAAATCAAAAATAAGAAAAAAGTTGCGAATTGACAAAATAAAATGGTTTTTTTATTCTCCTAAAAGGTAGTAAAAAAACACATACACCAGTGCACATTCCTATAAATGCACATCAATATTTTAATCAACACCAAAAATTGGACTAAAAAATAATTAAGGTGGTACAAATTAATTTTTTAAATTATTTATTGACTTCACTTAATAACAAAAAAACTTAAAATGTACATTATTATTTTTTTTTTTTTTTCATTGTAATTTTAGCAGTTTAATGCCATTTTTAATGGCATTTTCCTATATACGCACTTAAACTAATGAACCATTTTAGCATTATTAATAATGTTTTGATAAACCTTTGTTTTGGATAACTTTAAAAATTCGGTCTGGCATTGATTCGACTAATTTTTGAAGAAAATCGCTGTTTTCTTTTCTTCCTAGGCTTGTTTAATTTTTAGTTTTAACTCCGTTATTGTCACTATGGTTTCATTCTGTGCATTTCTTGCATAAACTTTACTGATAATGTACCCCCCCCACAGATTATCCATTGCATTTAAATTCGTACTGCAAGCCGGTCAGTCCAATAGTGGAATACAAATTTCATTAAATCACGATTTAGATTGGTTCGAGACATGGATTGCAGTGTTATCCTGTTGGAATATGAAATCTTCATCCATTTTTTCATCCATAAATGAGAGAAGAACTTCTTCCAACAGTTCATTATAAATTGCACTGTTCATTTTAGTTGGAACAAAACATATTCTTGATTTTCCTTCAGCAGAAAAGGCTGCCCAAATCATAACATTGCCTACAACGAAATTACATTTGAACATACGAATTCGATCTCAAATCATGCCAATAGCAAGAATATGAATCGGGACCGTCCAAATTTAATTTTTTTTCATCAGAAAAGATTCCTTTATTCCACCCTATTTCACGTATTTGCGCAAAAATTTTAAAAGATTTTCAAATGATGCTGTTTTAGTATTGGCTTACATTTTGGATCCTTTCACATTATGTTACCCTCTGTTCGCAAATTGTGTGCAAAATGTTTGGAAGTGACAGGGTCAAGTTTATTTTTTATTTGTATAGCATTTAATTTATTGCGGATGGCTTCTTCTTTTATGTATGAACTTATCTTATTTTTAACGTTTTTTTTGTTTTGGTTTCCGCTCTACGTATTTCGACCCTTTCTTAAGAGAGCCTCGAATAACACCTTCCGAGCGATTAATTTTTCGTTCAATTTCTCTATTAGTCCTATGTGTATATTTCCTTGAGATCACGAAAAAATTGAATTTTGAATTTTTTCCTGCCCTGTAAGCTGGTGAAATTTCCCAATTAAAACAAAAATATTTCCAGTAAACAGAGATGTTGTTTTTTGCAATAACTTTTTAGGCAAATTTTTCTCGACTACGTTTACAGGAATATTCCACTGAAATGATCACCAATATGTTCTGATTGTTAAATTAAAGAAAACAACAAAAGCAAGAAACAAATATTTCTTACAAAAAAAAGTATCGCGGGTTATTGTAACAACACAGCATTGTTTTAGGTTCAGAGAAACGAATATACATCAAAGAAAAAAAAAAAAATGTTAAATGCGTTTATAGGAATATGCACCAGTGTAGGTTCTAAATACGAATTACAGTGAAACCAATTTGTATAAATATGAAGATGTGATATAGAAAGAATTTGGACTTAAAATTGAGTTGATCAGTAAAGAAGAAGAAGGAAGTATATCCTATTAAGAATTTCTGAAATTCTTTATCTAAAATAATTCCGATTTTAATCTGCCCATTTTATATACACTGATATCTGAACATTAACAAGTTTAGGTGACACTTTTAGGCCTATTGATTTAACAATCAAAGAATTAACTTAATATACAAAAACAATTGATTTATAAAAACAAAGGAGAAAAATAGATACAAATCTTGTTTTATTTCTTAATAAACATTAAAAAAAATTACTAAAATTTTAAGGCATAATTTACTCGAATAACTCGAGTAATTTAAAAACTTTACTCAATTAAATTAAAAACAACACTTTTGAGATATTTGATTTAGCGAATAATAAAAAAGTCGAGTAAAATGTATACCCTATTTATGCGTGACTGTGTTAGAAGTTTTTTTAATTGTGAAGAAACGTAAGAGGAGGAGTGTTTTACTTTTAGCATGACATTGTACTTTTCTATTCTAATCTTCAGCAAAGTCATTTAAAAAGCAGTGAGATTGATAATATTTATTTATTTTTTTTTTCTAATTTGGATTAGTCTAAATTTTGCCATTTTTTTCAAGTCATTTCAAACACACACTCTTGACTTTGCCTCTAATCGTATTACAATAAATATTAAAAAAAGTACACATTAAAACATTCATTGACGTCACATTATCGCTAAATAATACATATACTTATATACAGGGTGTTGACAAATTTTTGATGCAATTTGTATTTGTCTGGTCAAGATTAGTAGTTTGTCTTTATTATTGTCAATATTTCTGTGGTGAACTACTTTAGTTCTATTGACAAATTAATGGTTATAAATTAAGTCATAGTTGTTACCTATAAATAAAATAAAAAATGAAAATACTTTTTATTTTATTTCCATTTTTTAATTCTAAATTAAAATATATGTTAATCAATTTATTGATCTATCTATCTATCTATCTATCTATCTATCTATCTGTCTATCTATCTATCTATCTATCTGTCTATCTATCAATCTGTCTATATACCTATCTATCTACCTATCTGTCTATTTATCTATCTGTCTATCTATCTGTTTATCTATCTATCTATCTATCTGTCTATCTATCTGTCTATCTATCAATCTGTCTATCTACCTATCTATCTACCTATCTGTCTATTTATCTATCTGTCTATCTATCTATCTATCTATCTATCTATCTATCTATCTGTCTATCTATCAATCTGTCTATCTACCTATCTATCTACCTATCTGTCTATTTATCTATCTGTCTATCTATCTGTCTATCTATCTGTCTATCTATCTGTCTATCTATCTATCTGTCTATCTATCTGTCTATCTATCTGCCTATCTATCTACCTATCTATACATATCTATCTATCTATCTATCTATCTATCTATCTATCTATCTGTCTATCTATCTGTCTATCTATCTGTCTGTCTATCTATCTGTCTATCTACCTATCTATCTACCTATCTATCTATCTATCTACCTATCTATCTGTCTATCTATCTGTCTGTCTATCTATCTGTCTATCTACCTATCTATCTACCTATCTATCTATCTATCTACCTATCTATCTATCTATCTATCTCTCTGTCTGTTTATCTATATATCTATTTATCTATCTTTTTTTTTTTTTTTTTTTTTTTTTTTTTTTTTTTTTTTGCGTTGGAGGTGTGGAATCTTCAAAAGATGTATCCAACCCGTATTGGAAAACATGCACGACTCTTACGTACTAAACCACACCCCCCTATCCCCTCAGAACCCCGCGGCACTGCCAATTGGTATTACTTCGCAGGGCTCGACAGCCACTTATGGCCTATACTCCATTTACTATTCCTGTATCACTCGGCTGCCCACTAGTGAGTGAGGCCTTGCGGAGTTTTTCAGCTTCACTAAGTTTCAAGTGGACTGCTGTGAGAAACGTGTTAAATGCATCCCAGTTTCCTTGGGATTTCAGAATTATACCAATGACATTATCCACTGTCAAGTTTTCGCCGAGGTGGATCAAAAGTCTTACTCTTATACTTTCAAACCGGGGGCAGTTAAATATTACATGTTCTGCATCTTCGATTTCCCGGGGACATTCCGGACACATAGGAGAGTTGTCGTGTCCGAATCTGTGGAGATAATTCCTATATCCTCCGTGTCCTGTGATAAATTGTGTCAGGTTGTAGTTTATCTCACCATGACGACGGTTTATCCATGTCTCTATACGTGGGATTAGTCTGTAGGTCCATCGACCTCTAGGAGAATTTTCCCATCGTCTTTGCCAGTTTTCTAGCGTCTTTTCCCTTTCAATTTTCCGAATATTACTTCTGAGGGCATTGTCATTTTGGGTAAATTGTCTGTAGACGTTTGCTAGTTCTTTGGCCAAGATGTCTATTGGAACCATTCCCGATACAACACTTGCCGCTTCCGCTGATATAGTTCTGTATCCGCAACAGACTCTTAAGCAGCTTCTTCTAAATACTGAAGACATCTCTTTCTTCGAGGAGCTTCTTAATGCCCCTTCCCAAATTGGTGCGCCATATAGCAGTACGGAGTTGGTAACTCGAGAAATCAGCAGTCTGCGACTGTGTCGTGGTCCTCCGATATTTGGCATCATTCTTGCTAATGCATTCGTAACTCCGGCTGCCTTATTGCATGCGTATTCCATTTGCCGTTTAAAGTTAAGTCGATCGTCGATCATGATGCCCAAATACTTTATGGCCTCCGACGAGGTTATTGAGATTCCACCTACCCTCACAGTTAGATACTCTCTCTTTCTCCTGCCGCTGATTAGCACTAACTCCGTCTTACGTTCCGCTAGGTTGAGGTTCATTGATGACAGCCAGTCTCCTATAGTTCCAATAGCTTCGTTGGCATAAAGTTGTACTTCGTCTAAGAATCTTGCCTGGACTAGTAGCGCAATATCATCGGCAAAGCCAACCACACAGGCTTCCTCAGGAATTTTTAAGTCAAATATTCCATCGTACATAATATTCCACAACAACGGTCCTAACACGGAACCTTGAGGAACACCTGATGTGATGTTATACGTTTTTATACCATCTTCAGTCTCAACCCACAGAGTTCGATTGGAAAAATAATTTTTGATTATTTTAATAAGATACTCTGGGACATTTATACGCCTTAATGAGGATATAATGTGGTTCCATCCGGCAGAGTTGAAGGCATTCTTGATGTCAAGAGTTATGACAGCACAGTATTTCCTTTCTTTGCCTCTTCCGCTTATTGCCCGCTTGGCCGACTCAATTACAAATGTTATGGCGTCTAGGGTTGATCTCGCTTTCCGGAATCCGAATTGTCTCTCGGAGAGACCATGCATGCTATCTACAACTGTCGATAATCTATTATATATAATACGCTCCAAACACTTTCCTATAGTATCTAACAAACATATGGGTCGGTACGATTCTGGGTCTCCTAGAACTTTTCCTGGTTTTGGTATTAGTATGAGTCTTTGTTTCTTCCAGATGTCCGGAAATATGCCTTCCATAAGACATTTTCGGAAGATTTCAACAAATAATGTCGGTTTCATCTTCAGGGCTTGTTTCAAAGCCTTATTGGGAATACAGTCTAGACCTGGGGCTTTATTATCCCCGATCTTCGAACATATATTGGCGATTTCCTCTTCTGCTATATATATATCTTGTTGCTGAGAACTGATTGTTATATCGGTGCAGTTCTCTCCGTCTGGAAATAAGACTTTCACTATTTTATTTATGAGAAGTGGGCAAGAAATCTGGGGGGACTTTGCGCCTTTTAGACGCGACATTACAATGCGATAGGCGTTACCCCACGGATTAGAATCGGCTTCGTTACACAGCTGTTTAAAACAATTGGATTTGCTGCAGTTAATGGCCCTTTGAAGGTCCTTTCTTGTCCGGTGATAGACCTCTCTCATTGTCAGATGGTTGGGGCGAGATCTGCTTCTCTGGTATTTTCGTCTAGCCCGTAAGCACTTTCTTCTCAACTCTGCTATGGTATCGTTCCACCAATAGTTTTCCTTCCTCCTATTGTTTGACCTTTTCAATGGCATGGATGCATCGCATGCGGTCTTTAATGCGTCCAAGAGTTGTTCGATCATGTTGGATATCGCACCATCTTCAATTTGTTGGGTATCGAACGATTCTCCAAAAGTAATTGGATCGAATTTTTCCTTTGCCCAGCCTTTGAATAGTGTGTTCCCACGTGGTAACTGTGCTGGTCCTCTAGGTTTTATATTAAACAGAATAGCTTGGTGGTCGCTGTGGGTATACTGTTCACTCACCTGCCATTCCATGTGCCTAGCCAGGCAGGTACTAACGAATGTTAAGTCAACTATTGACCCAATACCCGCTCTCCTAAACGTATATGTTTCTCCATTGTTTGCAAGGACTACATCAAGCCTTGAAAGGGCGTCTAGGAGTACTTTACCCCTTTCATTAGTTCTCCTGCTACCCCAATCTCGGGCCCAGGCATTAAAATCACCTCCAATGACAAATGGGTTGTGGTCAGTCGCGTCCTCTACCAGATTTTCTACAAGCGTTTCGTAGTCCGACAATGGTATGTTTGGGGACATATAGCAGCTGTAGATGTATATTCCCCCAATCTTTACTCTAACGAAGCCTTCTTCCGGTTGCTTTGATCCTTCCTCTATGGCTTTATTTCCACAAGCCCATACTGCTGATTTCGCTAGTAAATCATGTTCCCACACATTTTTGTTCAGATTTTTGTATTGTTCGCAAATAAGTGCGACGTCTATTTTTTCCTCGCAAATTGTCTGTTTTAAGAGATCTTGAGCTACAGCGCAATGGTTTACATTGAGTTGGATGAATTTCATATATGTTTGCTACTCAATGCTCTCTGGAAAATAGGGCATCTATAGCTTCCTGCTATATGTTTTAGATCCCTCTATTATTTATCTATCTATCTATCTATCTATCTATCTATCTATCTATCTATCTGTCTATCTATCTGTCTATCTATCTGTCTGTCTATCTATCTATCTATCTATCTGTCTATCTATCTGTCTATCTATCTGTCTGTCTATCTATCTGTCTATCTACCTATCTATCTACCTATCTATCTATCTATCTACCTATCTATCTATCTATCTATCTCTCTGTCTGTCTATCTATATATCTATTTATCTATCTATCTATCTATCTATCTATAAGTAAAATTTACATCTTATTCGTAATTTATCCAAAAATGTTAAATACGAATTTCGTGCTTTTTGGAAATTCCAACGTTTAAGGGTACTTTTGCATAAAACATTTACTATGGTATCACACTAAAATTTATAAATTCATTGGACTACAAATTTTTATTACATCCATGGGGGAAAAAACTGCCAACAAGGGGTAAAAGCGGAAAATTACATTTTATTTGAACTTAATGATGAATTTTCTATAATATTGAATATAGAAACATGAAATTAAAGATATTTGGTCGTACGTGCATGAGAATCCATAAGAGGTGATTTTGTGGTACTTCTGGTTGTTCTAATGGTACTTTTTGAATTTTTTTATAACACTGAACGAAGAAACAATTAAATTAAAAATAAATGGTTGAATTTGGTTAAAAATTCACTTTGTAGTACTTTTTCGTTCTTGTGACGTTAAATTTTGAATTTTTTATAATACTGAACCAAAAATCATGAAATTAAATATATATGAGAGTTCATAAGAGGGGACGACTTTATGTTACTTTTTCGTTCTTCTAAATAAAAAATATAGAAATAAATTTAAAATAGTATCTTTCTTTATTGGAAATATACCATACTAAACTTTGGTACTTCTTCGTACCTTTTTAACTTAAGTTTTTAAAAAGTTCATTGTTGTTAATTCCAAAACAATGCCTCAAAATTTTTAGAAATTTGAAGTTTTGGAGGTAAAAGTGTCTAAAAAAGATACTTCATACATCTCCTAAACTGTGAAATGTGAGAACAAAATTTAAATTTTATGAAATCTGATTTTTTAATTGGGTTCTATATACATACTTCGGTATTAGTGCTAATTAATGATGAACTCATAAAAGGTTATTATTTTCTTATTTTTATTATTATTTATTATATTCCTTATTTAAGTACAGACCTGGAGGCATGAAATTAGAAGGTACGATTGAGATGTTTGTTATTCATTTTCTGAAGACACCAATATGCTACCAAGTTTCTATCTGGTCTATGTAGGAGTCCCACAAGTCCGCTAACGCAGTAGCGGGTTAAATACAAGTTTTTAAATAAAAACATTAAGAATTTCTATTTATACTAAATTAAATGATTTTTTATACAATTTTGTATCTAATTTAACAAAATGAAGTACAAATAAAAACTTTTATTTAATCTAAAGTAAAACATATATTTTTTACAAGATGATAACCAAATTTTTTTTTATTTGAATATTCTAAACTTGAATAAAATTCATAGGTATTTTTATTTAAATACAGAAAAGTTCAACAAGATTTTAGGTTTTTATTTAAAAAATTCTTTTTTATTAAAAAAATCCAAAGAAATAAAATTATGCAGCCACAAAAGGTTTGAATAAAAAAAAATCATATAATTTTCTCATTTATTTAAGTTAAAAAGAATAATGTAGCGATTGTTACAGAAGTTTTTTAAGCAAATAATGTTACTTGTGGTTTATCCGACTGTTTAAAAAGCTCTGTACAGGAAAATCTAATGAATAGAGTCGAGTAATATATAATCATCGAAATGTACTAAGTGAAGTATTAAAAAAAATCCTTATTTTTTTTAATCAAATTTAAAATTATTCCAACAATTTTATGTTGAATAAAAATATTAAAAAAATTTCTATGAATAAAAAATAATAAATGTTTCAAAACAAATTTTATTTAATTTTTAAAATAGGAAATAAAATAAAAAGTAATTGTATTCAAGCTAAAGAAATAAAATTTATTTTCAAATCATTTGAAGATTGGAATTTGATTTAAATTTTTCTTAAATCAAATTCCAAAATTCTGTTGAATTTTTTTCTAATTTGACTTGCTAACAAATGGAATAATATTTAAATAATTTTAACCCGAATTAATTTCAAGAAATTGAAAATTTTATTATAAAGACTATAAAATGTTTTGAAACTATTTTATTTCTACAAATATAAATTGAATATAAAAATAATTTATTTTTAATAAATATTTTGAAATAAAATATTCACAAAGAACAGCTATGAATTAAACGAAAGTTGAATAATTAAAAAAAAAAGAAAAAAGTTTTCAAAACTATTTTACGTTCCCTAAAATTTTAGTTACATTGTAGTAGCTATTAAAAGCAATCTTTTTCGATTTTTTTGTAATAATAATGTAATCATTTTAAGACCCTTTAGGTGATAAGCATATTTTGTTTAATTTCATCAGAAAGTGATTATTTTATTTAGTCTCTGAAGCAATTTTAATTCAATATTTTCTGCCGACAATATTAGGGCAACCGGAAGCAATTAAGTACTTAAACGTTGTTGATCATTTCAAAAAGTCACGTGACATATACAATTTGACCCAATACATTAGTAATCATCACTTTAAAAGAGCACCGGAAAAGCATATTTTGAAAGTCCCAAATTTATTTTTTAATTACAAACCTTTTTACTCTTAGATAGTAGTAGAAGAACAGAAAATCATTTAGAAAATGTTTATTTTTATGTGCTGGGAAATGTAAACTTATGCAGATGCTCGGATGTCTACATTAAAAACATCCATGTATTTCTACGGAAATTATTAGATTTTTAGTTTTAAAGTCGGGCCACTCATACCTCTCAAAATAATGTCCCAAAAAAGACACCTGTAGTCAGCGTTGCCCCAAAGAAAATATTTAATACGAAAATTTTCTCTAAAAACTAACAAAATGTACCAATATTTAAAAATAAACTTTATTTGGGGAAATTCCGAAAGTTAACAATTATAATTGAAAATTTTAAAAATAAATACATACAAATTTATGAATCTGAACAATGATCTGCAAATTAATGCAAGCAAAACGTCTAATAATAAAAATTAAAGATTGAATATGAATAAAATCATAAAATCCTTTTTTTTAAATATAAATTAATAATCTTTTACTAAAATTTGAAATTGCTTCTCTAAGAAAATAGCATTTTCATATCGCAAAAATTATTCGTACACATTTTCATTTAAATGCGTCTGCTCCAAAAATAAAAAGGGATAAAAGATAATAATAATAATTACGAAGGTTCACCTTATAAATTTGTAACGTTTTATTTCGGGAACTAGAGTCAGTTAAAAAGCAAGTAAGAAAAATATAGTCGGCCAAGCCCGACCATATGATACCACACACCATTGTGATGTCCATCACAGTTCGTGGAGGGGTGTTTTAGACGAATACAGAATATTACGTTAATACTAACATTTATATGAATTTATGCACTTTAGGGTGATTCCCGAAAGTGGGCTTATATGGGTGCTATGGTAAATTATGGAGCGATCCTCATAAAATTTGTCACTGTGATTTCTACTTATATAAAACTTATTTGTGTCGAATATAAACTAGATGTGATTTATGCACGTTAAAGTGTTTTTTGGAAGGATGTTTATGAAATTTGGCACAAAGATTGATACTTATATAAAACTTCCTTGTACCGAATTTCATTAAAATATTATTATATTTAAGGTATTTATAATCGTTAAACCCGTATTCCGGTAGGACAATTGTACCGGGGCTACGTGAAATAATGGACCGATCGTAACCAATTTCAATAGATTTCGTCCTTAAGTCATAAAAGTCCTACGTGCTAAATTTCATTGAATTACCTTCAAAACTGCGACCTGTACTTTGTGTACATGGTTTACATGGAGAGCGAGCCAGACGGACGGACATCGTTAGATCGACTCAAAAAGTGATTCTGAGTCGATTAGTATACTTTAAGGTGGGTGTTGGATAACTTTTTTCTATGATTTTTGGAGCACTGAAAGTAGGGGCAAAAATAATTTTATAGTTTTAAAAATTAATTTTTAGCTACTATGTACTGATGAAAGTAAATTTAATTTATTTGGATGTGATGGAAGAGGTAAATTATGGCGCAAACCAAACAAAGAACTAGAAGGCAAAAATTTAAGAAAAACAGTCAAACATGGTGAAGGGTCGGTGATGGTTTGGGTATGTATGGCAGCTTCGGGAGTTGACAATTAACAATTTTGAAGACCAATTTGAAAGAAAGTGTTCAGAAACTTGGCATTGAAGCTAACTTCCAATTCTATCAGGATAACGACCCGAAGCATTCAGCACTTGATGTAAAGAACTGGTTGTCCGAAGGTGATCAAAACACCTGCACAAAGTCCCGATCTCAACGTTATAGAACATTTATGGGACGAATTAGGACGCAGGATGCAGGACAGGCAGTGTACATCAAAATAAATGTTAAAAACTGCTCTGCTTAAGAGTGGAATAAGATTAGTCCTGATGTTTGCAAGAAACTAGTTGAATTGATGCCAAGCCGTCTACAAGCTGTTGAGAATCATAAAGGTGGTGCAACGAAATACGTCTTCTTTTAAATAATTTTGATTTTTTATGTAATGCCCTACTTTAAATGTGAGACAGAAAAGTGTCCTTATCTTAGCTTAGCCTTCATGTACATTTTATAACGGAACTTGAAATAAATTTTTTTTGTAGTTTTTAAATAGAAGGGTTTTTGTCATACGAGGACGGATCAAAAGTCCGTGACTTTTCGAACTTCCCTCGTAGTTATATGAAATGCAACACTATTCACACTACTGTCAAAAAATTTTGAGCAAGTGTCGTCATTTACTTCACGTAAAGAATAGGATTTTTCGAGGTCCTTAAAATAGGCATTTGTTTAGTCAATAATTTCATTGCACAGTGGGGCAGAATCAAAATTTTTTGGAAATAAATCAGTAACTTCTGATCGGCTGGTTGGATTTTCATGAAATTTTGTATAGGCGTAGCAGAGGAGTGTACAATGTTAAGTTTGGAAGCGGGGGGCACAACAAACCCCTCAGGGGCGGAGCTAAGGGGGCTCAAAGTTAGGTGCCTCTGACATAAAAAATTTTTAATCGCTTGCAAAATTTTTGTTTCTCGTCCGATTTAAAATATTTTTATAGTTTTCGATTTATTTGCGTTTAAATTTTTAAGCACCATAATTTTGCATATTCTTGGTCCAGTTTTTTTCATATATATCCTAGTATTTCCGACCGATTTTATTAGTTTTTTTCTTAACTAGTTAAAGAACAAAATTATCTATTGAACAAAAAAAAAAAAATTTGAAGTCGATATCTTTACCGAGTCCATAAATAAACGATTTTGAATTTGAAAATTGCAAAAAAGACGGAGGGGTTTGTTGTGCCCCCCTTCCAAACATAACATTGTACACTCCTCTGCTACGCCTATACCAAATTTTATGAACAGATTTATTTCCAAAAAATTTCGATTCTGCCCCACTGTGCATTGTTGGAGCTGAATATCTTTCCACCGAGCCATTTCTTTAGGTTTGGAAATAGGAAGTAGTCACTAGGGGCTAAATCCGGAGAATATGGCGGAACAGCTGTTAAACGCAAAGTAAATGACGACACTTGCTCAAAATTTGACAGTAGTCTATTAACAGGTGGTACTTGATGGGAATAGTTTTGCATTTCATATAACTACGAGGGAAGTTCGAAAAGTCACGGACTTATTGATCCGCCCTCGTAAAATAGGAAAAAAAATGAGATGTGTTTTCTTTTATCAAAATATAAATATTGGGTCAAGAAATATTTTCATGCATCTGCCCGACTTTAAATGTGAGTGACTGTATTTTGTCAAAATTCTTTAAAACAAATTCAGCAGGTTGTCGATAGTATCGACTTATCTTTAATATGTCTACAAATACATTTCAAACAAGAATTGAATGATTTCTGCTGACCTTCCGATGTATTTAATTAAATGACGGTAGTAATTTCATTATTTGTTAGCCACTGATGTATTTTAAAATGCCTAAAAATTGTTCAACAAAAACTTTGTGATCCTTATGACATTTTTCACTAAGCATTGAAATTAGTCTGTTATTGCACATCTTATAATTTTGGCCAGTTTTAGTCAATTGTAGGAAATGTTGTGAAATGTCGATTAATTGTAGGATGTAATTTGTCATTTCCTAAAGACTTGTAGCTCAAGAATTACTTGTGAAATTGTCGTTCTAACAAAATTTCCAACTTTAAATTTTATTTTTAGTTTTCTTATTATGTTTACTGATTTGTGAAAAATCTTTTATTTAAAGGTTGAAATCATAAAGGAATAAATAACTGGGATTCAGAAAGAAGTTGCAAATGTCAATTTTTTTATTGTCGGTTTTCGTTCTCTCTTTTGTTAAAATAATTAGTCAAAATAAATTACACCACTTAAAAATTTCAATATTTTGATAGAAATTGCTTCAGATTTTAGTTTTAATTAAAAAAATGTATATGTGTATGTGCATGAAATGAAATTTGACATTTTCATTGCATTTCATTACTTAAGCCAAAGAAATATTACAAAAATAGTTAATGGATTTTATTCTAAAATTTCTTTGTTCTTTGGTTGTTTTTAGTCCCAATAGCAGAAAATGGGTTAAAATTAATAAAACTTGTTTAAATTAAATTTATGATTACGTTAATTATAAATAGAAAAAAAATCTATATTAATTTTGTCTTATTTAAATATTTGATGCTATTTTCGTGTTGCCATATCTCATTAACCAGAGATGAACTTTTAATTAAATGGTCGTGCTAATATGTCACAAAACTCTGACCATTAATTTAGCGATAATCAAAGTGTTGAAATAATTTATATAATAAATATTTTTTTTTTCGCTGACAGGAATGGAAATTTTTAGCTGGTTAATCAAAAAACAATTTACAAAAAATTAGGTGGCAATTGAGATTAAGGGAAAAGCTTTGAAACAATTTTTTATTTGGAAAAGATAAAATTAACATTTAAACAAATTATTGCTCACAATTTCTTTAACGAATCTTTTGAAATTAATGATGTAAGAGAAACATCTTAAAAGAAAATAGAAAATATAAAATTAAAAGAAAATAATAAACTATATAATAATATTAAAACTATAGCAAGTTATAAATTGTTTTGCAATAGTTTATAAATTTGTAGCAATAAGGATATATATATATATATAACCAGCTTTTGATTAATATTAGTTATAATTTATTACATATGTAGGATATTTGAAATTCGTTTCGTCTTTTTTTTTAACACTTTGTTGTCTTAGGTATTGTCATTTGAAATAAGAAAAAAAAAAAAACCGATTACTGTCGACAATTTCTAAAGTGCATTTCTGTGTTATCACCGTGATTTTGTTTAAAAAGTTATTATTTATTATAATTTTTATAATGTCTATTTAATCTACTTTCCTTCATTTTTTATATTTTATGACTATTTATATAAGTATTTTAAGTATAAGTAGAGACGAAGTATTTATTATTTTTTTATATTGTTTATTATAGCGATAATTTAAAACAAGGTATTAAATCTGTTTGATGTCTAATTTAACACCCACTTAGGTGGGCAAAACGTCTTACGTTTTAGCTTTATGGGAATTATGTATAAAATATTGCATTATGTGTATGGGGCGCCAGTTGTTCACAAATTTTGCTTATGGAAATAATTTTAAAGCGAGTGAATAACTTAAAAAAAAAAAAAAAAATAAAAAATTTATAGCATGAAAGGGCCATTGGAAAGTCATAGAATACAATAGCTTTAAAACAACATGTTATATTTTAAGAGTATATAAAAATTTCTGAGCAATTTAGAGCATTTAATTATTTTCGTGATATAGAACTACATGTAAAAACACTTTAAGACTCCCTGCCCTAGACAATAGACGATGTTAGGGGCATTATTGGTTCTGGTGTCGTAGTTTTTTTCTTTCTTAACTTTTATGTTGGCGATTGCTGTCATACGATTTTTTATGTTATGATTTTCCTTTTGTCATTTTTCATATTATGCTGCACAGTGGTTCAAAACACTTTTTTTTTAATAATTCTGTTACTCATAAACCGTTGGAGATATGTAATCAAAATATCATATGATCAGAGCTGAGGTGTTTTCGTGTTGATTTTTAGCACCACAGGTGCCCAAAAATTTTTTTAAAATATGTACTAGATTTCTCACAGAATTCTAATTCATATTGCTGCAAGAATTATATAAATATATCTATCTGATAAAAAGTTATATTAATCTGAAGTTGAAACTAAAAAAAATTAGAGTTATTTGCCAAAAATGAGTGTAAAACAGTTTTACCTCAAGCCATAAACAAACTATGTCAATTTTGAAAAAGTTTTTAGAATTCTTTTTTAAAACTTTAAAATGTCATAGCTGAGATCAACAAAAAATATATATTGGCTATATACTCCCATATATTTGTTAAACACACAAAAAATATTTTTTTTTATAGTTCTATATTTCAAGTCAATTTTTGAAATAACTTTTCCCCGTACACAGACTTTGGATATTTTGGTTCAAAAAGGTGGGGGGAGTTTTTTTAATTCCCTGATTTTAAAACAAGTTTATCTGTATTGTGTAAAATTTCATTGAAATATAGGCACTCGTTTAAATTGTATGTTCAAATATTAACATTATTTCTCAAAAATATACTTAAAATCAAATTTAAAATTTTTCAGGTCCAAATATGTTAATATTCCAATGAAATTTTGGCACAAATAATATAAAAACAGGGAATTAAAAAAATTCCCACATTTTTGTACCAAAGTACCCAAAATATTAGTGCGGGGAAAACTTGTTTCAAAAATTGATTTTTTTCATTGTAAAAGACGTGGCTCAGAAAATATTTTTTGTATATTTAACCAATATATGGGAGTATTTAGCCAATATATTTTGTTGTTGATCTCGTCTTTGACATTTGAGAGTTTTACAAAAGAATTTTAAAAACTTTTTCAAAATTGATAAAGTTTGAATAGGGCTTGAGGGGAAACCGTTTCCAAAGAACTCATATTTTGCTTTTCACGCATTTACGTCAAGATTTACCTTGAAACCATTACAGAAATTTTATAATCCAAAAATATGAAAATTTGTTAAAGTTTCAAATTCAGATTAATATAACTTTTTATCGAATATATTTATATGATTCTTGTGGCAATATTATTTAGAATTTTGTAAGAAATCTAGTGAATATTTTCAACAAAATTTTGGGCCCAAATTAAGGCCCCAAGTTAAAAAAGTTTAAAAAAACTAGTCCAAAAAAAGGGAGTAAAATTTGCTTCGACCTAAATATCCATTAAACTAAAATAAAAAACTTACATATGTGGGTTATCTTATTTAGTTTAAGAGATATTTAGGTATGTGCTTTTGTAGAGATTTATAAGGACTACCTATATGTAATTTTTTTTTTACATTTAAGTCATAAATTAATTTTTACAAAAATAACATACCCGAGGTGACCAACTTTGGAGATCTACCCTCTACCCCAGTGACCGGCTAGAGATCTGTGCTAGTCCAAATCAACTCGAAAACACCTCAGCTCTGGCCATGTAAAATTCTGTTCAGATATCTCCAACGGTTTACAAGTTACAGAATTATTTCTAAAATAATGATTTTGGGACCACTGTGTGCTGTTCATATAGACTATGAGTAAAATTCTTCAGAATTTTTATGAGTCTATTTATTTATGAGTCTATTTAGTTTTTTTCCTAGTACAATAATGATGATGGGAACATATTTATGAGTACATAAATCTTTTTTAGCTTGCGCCTTTCGCAAGAAAAGAAAAGCTATTGACACAGTAGCAAATTATGAAACGTATTCATACAATAGCAGCAGCAGCTACAAAATAAAAAACGACGTGTTTCGTTCAAAGGCAAATTAATGTTAAATTATAGCAAAAGGTATACTTGCTATAATACAACGGTTCTCAAACGGGGGTCCGCGACCCACAGGTGATCCCTACAGAAGTTGTATGGGGATCGCGAAGACCTTTTTAGTTGAACATAAAATTTAATGTATTGGTATTTATTTCCTCATACTTACGAAATGACATAAACTTGTGAGTAAAAATTGCAGAGAATTAAACGATATTCATATGTAGTAATTACTCGATCATTTTAGAGTCGTCCAAATTATTGAGGATTATTTATGTGCTTGAATTTATATATCATTCCTTTTGTCGAAAATTTTAATGTCAAAGACACTTCATCAAATATTCTTCTCAAAAATTTTAATAGAATTTTTCTTTTTCAAATATTTTCTAAACACGAGGGCTTTATCTAAAATGTATAATGTTTTCAGTAATGTCAAATGTTTGACCATAAATTAAAAATAATTGGAGAACAAAAGCTTTCTCAAATTAACTAATACATTTATTACTAAATTATTTCAAATCTAATTTCAAATGTATTTCAAAATTCTTATTGTGGAATTTGTGGACTCCACAAAAAAAAAAAAAAAAATATTTAAAGCCGATATTTTTTTAATGAAATTTCAATAAATCGTGAACGAAATACATTTTCCTAATTTAGCCTGATTTAGAAATATCATTTGACATCAAATTGAAAAAATATCATTTTAAATATTTTTCTTTTGAGTATGAATTTCTTTTTAGGTTTAAGAATTATTTAAGAATAACACTTGAATTGTCATGTTTAAAACGCCTGAGTTTTATGTGATGTCGCGAAGCAAGAGCTTGTGGGAATCCCTGCTATAATATAATAAAAAGATTTAATATACATAAATTTAGAAAAAAATTGTGAAAAAATATGATTAAAATAAATTTAAATAATTTGTAATATCATTAATTTTAATAGCGATAAATTTAAAGTGGTGCTGACGTCTGAGAATCTTACAAGGAGGTCTAAAAGGAAATTAGTTGTTAGGAATGTTATGAACAGGTTTTGTCTGTAATTTAATTTAAATCAAATTTAACATAATTATAAATATTTAGTAATCTATAAATAGTTTAATTTAATTTAGGTTTGTTTTGACCCCAATATATAGTTTATGTAGTCAATAAAGATCACACAGAAAAGAATATTGCATAAAATGGTTTAATTAATTTGTTAATTCATTTTAAATTTTAAATTAATAAAAACTATTTATTAATAAAATAAACTTTCTAATTGGTTTTAATTTTATTTGACAAAAGTCGTCAGCTCTTTAAAAAATAAAAAGACTAAAAATATTTTGAAATAAAATAAATATAATTTTGTAAAAATCGTCGATTTCAAATCGCTTGACCTTTTTATGTGTTATTTAAAGAAAACCTAGTGCTGTGTATTGATTTAAGGATGATATGAATTAGGAATTATTAGGTAGTGCAAGATTTTAAGATTTGGCAAGATTACTAATCATTCCGGTGTTATTGTACTAAGATGTTCGCGAAAAGGACCATATTTGTGTTGCGTCAAATTGCTGCTTGTTAAATGAAGATTTATATATATATATAGAAGTAAGTTCATATTGATTATTTTTATTTCTTCAGACAGGCTGTCATATGCTATTTAATGTTTTAAATGGTATGTCATCTCCTAGGCGGTAAAGTCTACCTCAATGATAATTATAATCCCTTTTTGGAGCAAACCGCCGAAATGATGACCGATTAATATAGGTTTTCCCGGAAATCAAGTATAAGTATGAAGTAAATATAGAACATACTTTCGCATATACACAACATATAACCATTATACTACATACATTACACATGTTAAATTCATTACATATAATACATTACATTGCGTAGATTTTTACAAATTTGTAATTGTAAAACAGGTTTTATTTTAACATTTATAATAAAGCAATACGTAATTTTGATAAAATTTGTCTATTATTATTAAGAGAAGTATTTATGAGCAATCATACAGATTTTATTAATTTAATTTTATTATTATTAATTTAATTTTAGAATCAGATCAATAAATATATGGTTTTAAACGAAAATTCAATTATAGTTCTTATTGGATCAATTCAAAAAAAAAAAAAAAATTAATTGAAAATTTAATGAAAAGCTATTATTTCAGTTAATTAATAGCATCATTTTGGTGATTGGAGCAAAATCAAACAAAAATTTAATTAATGTTAGCAATTTCGTTTTTTCTGTGCAAATTAAATATTTTGTTAAAATTGAATTGGTATGATATCAAACTCAAATTATTTATATATACTGATAGCGCACATTGGGATAAAAAAGTGCATTAACTAAACCGTAAGTTTTTATAACAAGATATTGGTATCGCTGAAAAGAGAAAGATTTCAACATTCTAAAAATTTAAAAAAAAGTTATATGTCACATTTGTAAAACCGAAATACAATGTAAAAATATACGAAGATTTTGTTTTTTTTTTTTAAGTATAAGTTGCATCATTGTAAGATGTACAGTTTTATGGCATTTTTAATAATGCTTATAGCACTTAAAAGCAATGTTATTTGGGCACCTTTAAGTGTTTAATTTGACACTAAATAATTTACTAAATCAATATAGCGGTGTCCGCCACTCCGTCCGTCTAACCGCTATTAATGTAAACATTCTGATCAAACTATAGTTTACAATTTGCAGGATATCTTAACGAAATTTTTCACATAACTTTCTTCCCAAGGAGGACTCAAATGAATTTTGTGGAAATCATGATAAAAATGTTTTCCTGAAATTCGTTTTCACTGTTTGTTTTAAAATAATAATAATTTTATGATTATCGGCCCAAATTAGGGTCCACATAAGGCTCTCCGCTTAATATATATGTATATGCTAAATTAAATTTGGCTGTAAATTATATCAACTCGTTACACTATAGAAAAATCTTAAAAATTTGGTGTTGCAACTTTTAAGAGTGCTAATTATAAAAATTTAAATGATAATTTACACGATATTAGCGTTTTAGTTGTTCTTTTCTATTAAATAGTCTAAAATTAAAATCCAATGTCGAACGAACAATTAACATTAGAAGTAATTTTGTACAGAAATATGTATACAAATTTCATAAAAAATTTTACATTTTTTTGTGAAGCTAAAGGTACGGTCAGACTAGGGAAATATTTGACATAAACTGACAAATATTTCTTTGCGGTAAAGTGACCATAAAATATTTTTGTGTGACAAAAATTTTTGTAAGATAAAGCAATATCAAATAATAGTTGTAATGAATCTAAATCTTTAAAAAAAAAAAAAAAAAATGGATAAATGAATGAAGTTTTAAGCAATGAATAATAAATAATAAAGAAATGTTCTTCTTCATTATGTCTACCATTGAAAATTATTTTTAATAAGTCTTTAAGCAATGGCTATTTTATTAAAAAGTGGAAATTTACTACAATTTTGCCTATTTATAAATCTGGTGATAAAAATAATGTCATTAATTATAGACTAATTTCCAAATTAACTAATATTTCAAAAATTTTTGAACATATTGTTTATCATAAGCTTTTCTTTAATGTAAAGAGGCATATTTCTTTATCTCAACATGGATTTATGACTGGAAGATCAACCTGTACTAATTTGGCTGTTTTTACCAAGTATTGTGTTGATAGTTTTGAAGATCGATTGCAGATTGATGCGATTTACACGGACTTTGCTAAGGCATTTGACCGAGTACCACATGAACTTTTATTATTAAAATTATATAAATTGGGCGTTCATTCCCGAATGTTATCTTGGTTTCGTTATTACTTGTCGGATAGACAATCCGTGGTTTCTCTTTATGGTGTTTGTTCCACATCATTTATTCCTACTTCTGGTATTCCCCAAGGTAGTGTTTTGGGTCCACTGTTATTTAATATATTTATTAATGACATTGACCTATGTTTCAGAAAGTCTCATTATTTATTGTATGCTGATGATTTAAAAATTTTTAAAACAATTTCTAATGCCAATGACGTTTTTAATCTCCAGGAGGATTTAAATAGGGTGAGTTCTTGGTCAGTCCGTAATGGTTTACCTTTTAATTTAAACAAATGTTTTTCTATGACTTATCATAGATGTTGTAACACTGTTATATCTCGATATAGAATACATCAACATTTACTTTCATCCGTGGATGAAATTTTAGATTTAGGGGTATTATTTGATAAAAAATTATCATTTAATAATCACTTAAATTATATTATACCTAAAGCTTATTCAATGTTAAGTTTTTTATGCCGTAATTCTAATAATTTTGATCATTACACAAAAAAAGTTCTATATACATCCTTTGTGAGATCTAGATTAGAATATGCTTCATTTATTTGGAGTCCTAGTACTCAATTACACACAAATAGAATTGAAAAAATTCAAGTAAAATTTATAAAGTTTGCTCTTTCATTTTTAAACTTTTCATTTGTAAACCCTCAAATTTCGATTCCTACATACCCTGATAAATGTGCCTTAATTTCTATGAAAACTTTAGAAACAAGACGTAAAATTTCTTCTGTATATTTCCTATATGCTATAATTCGTGGATTAATTGATTGTCCTGATTTGCTTCATACCATAAAACTATATGTACCTCCTAGGCCTCTAAGGCAAAATAATTATATCTTTTATATAGATATTCATAGAACAACATATGCTTTGAATGAACCTTTAATAAAGGCTATGAGATTATTCAATAAATATTCTAATGAATTAGACTTAAGTATATCAAATCTTGAATTTAAAAATTTGTTAAACAGTTTATTTAAATAATTAATTTAATTATGTATATTAAATTATCATTGATGTCTGTAAGGATAATATTGTATCCATAGACTGAAACTAATAAATAAATAAATAAATTCCGCTAATACAATATTGTTGATCATTTTAATAATTTCATTAACTTGCTTGCTTAAGCAAGTAAAGTAAATAATATAATAAAGCGATATGTGTAATTATATTTTATATCCTTAGTTGGTATTCCAGGCAAATTATACGAAAAAAATGGTTTAACATCGGAGTAGTTGGATATACAATCGTCTCAGTGTCTTATAAATACTGCTAAAAGTCGCCGATAATCACGTGTTTGCTGCGCGAATTATTCGCGGTTATAGGTGCCAAAATAAGTTTCTTACATATATATCGCTTATTATGTGCATCACACGTGTTTTGATGCTATTTAAGAATTTATAGAATTTAAAATTTCTAACAATTTTGCTGAAGTATAAAATCAAATTGTAAGGATAATTGCATCAAACATCTTCTAAAGATATTCGCTTATCTTCTGTTACACATAATATCGATAAATATTTTTTTGGCTCATGTTAGGGTGTTCGCAAATGTAAAATTTTCAATGCTTTCAATGCTTTTCAAGGCTACAGAGTAAAATTACAATCGCAAACTGGGCACATAACTGAGCAAAAACTCAGGGGACTGCCTTTAAAAATGTTTGTTAAAATGGGACAATATTTTCAACTAGCATCCACATAAGTGGTATAACGAAAACAAAGACAAATTATGATTTAAGTCGACTATTTTTATGCGTGCTAGGCCTATATGTGTTCCAATTTTAATAAAAAGTTGTAGGGATAGTCCTCTGACTTGCTCAAGTATGTACCCGAAGACTTTGCAGTTTGCTATTGTAATATTACCCTGTAGCCTCATTGAAAATTTTACATTAGCGGACACCCTAATATGGACAAGGAAGAGATTTCTCGACAATTTGTATAATAAAGCTAAGTATATATCTTTAGAAGATGGCTGGTATAATTATCCTTACAATTTTACTATATCGTCTAGGAATATAGGGGGTTAAATGTAACATAAAATGAGCAATAACTATATAAAGATGGAATTTTTAACCGTATTTTTTTTTAAATTTTGCACAACACCCTTCCTCATTCCATCTTTAAACCCACTTCCGAACCCATTGGCATTTTCTTTTCTTCTTATTTTTTTTCTTCCTGTTCTAAAAAAGCTATCGAAGCTGCTCTATATCATGAAACCTATATATTTTTATCCTCTTTATTTATTATATTTTTAGTAAAAATACATATAATGTTTTCGATAGTTCGATGAAATAATTTTTGAAGACAAATAGTTTTCAAAATGTGACCGATGAGAAAACATGTTTTCCTATTTGAATATTTGACTATATTTAATGTCTGTTTGAACAAACAAAAAATAAACTACGTATTACTTTGGAAAAATTTTGTGTACTTTCGGGCAAACAAATGCGAAACAAATATTTGCCTAATCTGAACGTACCTTAAGCTATAAGATTGAAAATATTGTTCAACAGGACAGGCCAAGGCAGAACAGTTTTATTATATTTTTAGTTCTTGAAATACTGGCAATAACCTGTATATGAATTTATGTTCTCCAACCTATACCTTATACAACTTATAAATTTTGAAACTTAAAATTTACAAATAATAATAATGTTTGAATAAACTTTGACTTTGGAGGTGGTCACCCATTTTAACAAATGGCATATCAGAAAAATAAGTTTGGGGTAAAGTTCAGCATATTATTAGCTTTCAAATGCGATATATAGTTTTGAAAAAATTAGAATTTTGCAGTGTTGCTAAGAGGTAAACTAAGCCGCAAGGGTAATGACTAAATTTTGAAATGAATTTCAATAAAAAATATTTATGTGAAATTAATTTTAAGAATGAAATTAAATCGGCCAAGCATTATTTTTTTTAACAAACAGAGATAGACAGATTAAAAAAAAAAGAGGCAGAGTGCAGTACGATCGCAAAGGTCGCTTGTACAGCCTGCATCGAAAAGGGCTTCGCATAAATCTAATTATTTTGGTCGGTGAGCGATAATAGAAGACGTCTTTATAAATTATACAAATCTTCCAACACATTTTTCTCCTTTTCTTCTTTTCCGTGCATAGAATTTTCCTAAAATTGTTTTGTTTTTGTTACTTCTATTCCAAATGGGTTATAAATGGTAAACATCTTTTATATTTAGAATTGTGATTACGTTAATTATAAATATAAAAAATCTATATTAATTTTGTCTCATTTAAATATTTTATTATATTTTCGTATTGTCATATCTCGTTAACCAGAGGTGAATTGTTAATTAAATGATCGTATTGAAATGTCACAAAATTCAGTCCATTAATTAGTGCACAATTTAGCGATAATGCTATAAATAAATAAATTGTTTTATTTTTAACACTAAATCACACTTTAATCAATCAAATGGAAAGATAAATAAAAATATCAACATATAGATACTTAGAAATATAGATAGATCGATAGACTGAATAATAAAATAGTGCATCATGATCCTAAAGACAGGTTATGCATTGAGCTTATAAATCTAATAGAGGAGGGAGGTGTTAATTGGATTTATTAAGGCAATCCTTAAATGCTAAGGCAAAAAATAATACTGTCGACTTTTTGACGATGTTCGTTTACAACTTTAAAAAAACTTTTCGTTAATGATTTGAACATGATGTGTACAATTTCAACTCATCTGGGGTTAATTCACAATGGACACTGAATGGTGATCGATATTTCTCTGGGTGTAGCATTTTATTTTTTCTGAAATTATTATTATGATACTATGCATTTCTGTTGGTGTTTCTAAAGCACAGAAAAACTAGTTTGGACCCCCACCTTAAAGTATACCGTACGACTCAGAATCGCTTTTTGATGATGTCTATCCGTCCGTCTGTCTATGTAAAGTTGTAATCACACTACAGTTTGCAATTATGAAGATTGTTCAAATGCAATGTATCACGCATATAATTTAGGGGTGAACCTTATTTATGCTGATTCAAATCGGTCTATTAATGCGAAATATTGGATTTTTTTTTATTAAATTTAAAATTTTTTTTGAAAAATCAAATTATTTGTGAAAAATCTAGTTTTATGAAATATCGTATTTTTGATGAATTTTTGGATATTTGTCGAAATGTTGAATTTTTGGTGAAAAATGTTTTTTGCGAAATTTAGAATTTTTGTTAAAATTTAGGATTGTTTATGAAATTTCGGATTTTTCTTAAAAATTTCAGGTTTTTGGTGAAATTACAATTTTTTTTTGCAAATTTTTGGTAAAATTTAGATTTTATTAAAATATAAAATTTTTGGTAAATATTTTTTCTTTTGCGAAATTTAGAATTTTTAATGAAATTTTTAAATTTGAAATTTCGAAATTTTGGTAAATAAATCAAATTTTTGCTCAAATTTCAAGTTTTTGTTAATCCCCAGCAAAAAAAAAAATACCGTCAGTTAGATTTGAACTTAGGCACAAATTAACCATTCGTTTTCAATGACTAACGTCTTACTCAGTACGCCATCTCGCACTTAATTGTGACAAAAACTTTTTTAGTTTAAAATATCTTTTTAGATATTTTGTTAAAAGAAACTAATAGCATCAGAATAGAGTTCAACCAACAACCTTCTGGTTGTTAATCCATCACTTTGGCCAACTAATCCACGTGGTTGCAATATTACTGTGCTGTTATACTTTGAGTACTTATTTATGTAATAGAGAGTAGGCAAATAATAATGACGTCTCATTACCAAGAAACTATTTTAATAAGTAGTTGCCATTACCAGGAACTAAAAAGTTTTTGCTGGGATATGATAGATAAATGGCGTTTAATACATAAATGAGTAAAAAAAATTTAATTAGTTTACATTCTCGCGAAATTAAAATTTTAGTAAAATTATCTAAGATTTCATTTTAAGTACTATTTTATTCAAATTTTAATATCTTGAACATTTTCAAAGTAATTTACATTTTAGGGCATCATTGGAAAGGCCTCATTCAATACTATTGATTTATGTATTCATTTAAACCTTTGGTTGCACAAGTAATATTTTGGGATCATCGATCCATGATTGGTTAAGCTAATTTTTATGTCAAATAAATGGTTAGTTAAGAAAATAAATGTCACCAAAAGCATACATTTATCATAACAACTATAAATTCGTGCAAAATAGTAACTAAATTTCAAACTACTTTAATAAGTAGTTGCCATTACATAGAACCAAAAAGTTTTTGTTGCGTCGTTTTTATTTTTTACGAAATTTTGAAGTTTTGGTGAAAAATCGAATTTTTGATGAAATTTCAAAATTTTTGTGAAAAATTTATATTTGATAAAATTTTGGATTATTGGTAAAATTTTGAAAATTTTCTTATATTATGAGAATTAAGTGAAACATTGAACTAAATACCAACAAGAATAAAATGCACCATCTTTTGATTATGAACAAAAAAAAAAAAAAAAAAAAATATCTTACAGTGTTACATTTTTCCTGAATAAAACTCAAAATTGAACAGAATAAAAGAAACTTTGTAGTTAGAAAAGAAAAAAACTCAAACACCTCGCCGCAATTTGCAGGGAATAATCTCAATAGTGCGTTAATATAATTTATAGTAATTACAGAAAAGCCTTCCTGAGTAAGGATGTGATTTTCCACCCTATACCCTATTCCTTAGCGACTAAAACATATTCACGAAAAAGTGCCGCAATCCTCCGTATCATCATTGTCTTTTTGGAATGCCAGTGAAACATATTTCATTTATTTTTACATTGCAACAATCTTATTTTAAATACTTTTCACTATTTGTCATAAGATCATTAAAAGTCCTGTGCAACATTACAGACTTCCACACATAAAGTCAATCTAAAAAAATGTCGTTCTCAAGACACTCTAATGTAGAAAGGTGGCCTAATAGGACTGAAACGTGACATGAAGGGATTTGAAAAATAGGATAAGAATGGGGCAGGTCTTTAGTTTTCCAGAAATGTGTGAGACGGTAGACATCGGAAAAACTTAAGTTAAAAAGTTTCGTACCCTATTTCATCGATTAAGGATCGCAAAAGGGGTGATAAAAATCCAACTAGTGGATAGCCCCTAGTTGTAATATGGTCTTTGATTAGCCTCATAATTCAAATTAACTTTGAATGCCAACATCTTCCTCACCCAATTCCTTATATTAAGACTTATTCCTGCCTTACGTGTAAAGCACGATTCACTGCATTAAAATCTCTTTTAATATCGAGGTATTTACAAATAGCTATAGAATTTGATAAACATCATTGTTCTCACATTATTAACTTTTTACCCAAAGCAATTAATGGGTTAATTAAGTTACGACCTTACGCAAGGCAACACCTGTTACTGACCTGATTTTTTTATTGCGGAATTTTTATCAGATGTACTAATAATCTATTGAAGAATATTTTTGTTTTCTTTTTTTTTTTTTTTTTTTTGTTTTGCAATAGATAACGAACACAATTCTGAAGTATCATAAATTAACACCTGACTAACAAAAAATCAATTTAATAAATCAAAATTAAAAAAAAACCAAACAAATCAATTAAATAAAACAATTGTAAATATAGTAAAATATTTCACCTACTTATATATTCTTTATTCTAGGCTTTATTGTAAAATTTAATTAAACAAAAAATTAAAAAAAAAAAAAAAATTAAATATAAAAATGCGTCATTCTACTGAACCATAAGAAGAAATGGCGTCTTTCATAAACGCTTGATTGAAATACACTTATTTGATTGGAATACAAATAAAGAAAAATGTTTGTTACTAAAAATATTAAATCAATCTCACAATACTTCTTAATTTTTGTTATTATCATATGTAGACGTTGTAGCACTTCTGGACTACGAGGTAATTAATTCAAGCAGTAAAAAAAAAAAGTCAAACCAAACCGAACCAAAGAAATTTTGTCTGAAACGCAAAAAGTTTTGCCGCCATATTAAAGTAAATTTACACAGAAAATGTTTGTATAACAACACACAAACTTAGACTTATGGTTGTCGGTCTCATGTTTAGATATATGTATATACCTACTTACAAAATAAGTTATTTGATCACTAAAAAATTGCGATAAGAAAACTGATCATGATTTGATTTCGTATTCTTTTAATTAAATTGGTTGGAAAAAACGAATTGAAAAGAAGCTAGCAATAGGATTCTTCAATTGATATATTCAAATTCTTGAAGGTTTCCAAACTGATTGGAACATATTTGTGTTATTCCAGCATACACATGTATAAGGAAATTATAGCAGTCAAAGACAAGGCCCCTTAAAGGGAATGCTGCTAAATAAATTTGAAACGTTAAATAAGTATAAATATTTAGAACGATATTAAATCTGTTTCGAATCGGGCAGACAATATTAACAGCTTATCTGCAGGTAACAGAATATGTAAGATTTTTCTGAGAGAATTATCTCACGTGTAGATTTAAATATTAGTATTATAAGAAGTATTATGAGACTGTTGTGATGAGATTTCTCCACACAACTATCTTAAAAGATGAACTGTTGAAAAAATACACATATACAAAAGTTAGTTTGTTTGTGTATTTGTATTTAGGAAATTATTAATTTTTTTTTTTGTAAAATTGTTTCCTTTAAATGTTTGTTTTTTATTAAAAAAAAATTTATAAAAAATATGCTAAAAAATGAGAATTTCTTAAATAAAAAGGACATGTTTACTCTGTGACTGATTGAAAAATACGATATTTTATAGGATTTATTAGAATACGTGTACCCCTCTAATCTCAGTTGTAGATCTGGGGTAACAGAATATGTAAGATTTTTCTGTCAGAGAGTGTCAAATTCGCTCTCTGAAAGAATTATTTCACGTGTAGATTCAAATATTAGTATTATAAAATGTATTATGAGACTGTTGTGATGAGATTTCTCTACAAAACTATGTTATAAGATGAACTGTCAAAAAAATACACATAAACGAAAGTTTGTTTGTGTGTGTATTTATATTTAGGAAATTATTAAAAAAAAAAAACTATTTTGTTTTTTTTTTAATTGTTTCCTCTTAATGTTTGTTTTTTATTAAAAAAAAAAAAAAATAAATATTTTTATAACAATTGTGCTAAAAAGTGGGAATTTCTTAAATAAAAAGTACAGGTTTACTCTGTGACTGATTGAAAATAATGATATCTTACAGGATACCTTATTTAAAATTTAACATACGAGGGCGGATCAAAAAATCTGTGACTTTTCGAACTTCCCTCGTAGTTATATGAAATGCAACACTATTCCCATCAAGTACCACCTGTTAATAGACTACTGTCAAATTTTGAGCAAGTGTCGTCATTTACTTTGCGTAAAAAATAGGACTTTTCGAGGTCCTTAAAGTAGGCATTGGTCAATAATTTCATCATTGGAGGTGAATTTCTTACCACCGGGCCATTTCTTTAGGTTTAGAAATAGGAAGTAGTCACTAGGGGCTAAATCTGGGGAATATGACGGATGAGGTACCAAGACGTAGCCCAATTCATAGAGTTTTATCATTGAGACTGCACACGTGTTTATGGTCAATTGAGAGCAAACGCGGCACCCATCTTGCAGACAACTTCCTTAAATCCAGCTGATCATTTAAAATCGAAACCACACTACCATATGAAATGCATATGGCATCAACAATATCACGCACCATATCGTGGATTTTTTCGACATTTTCGGGTGTACTGACCTCAATTGGCCGTCCAGAACGTTCAGCGTCATTTGTACTTGTGCGACCACAACGAAAGTCAGTAAACCATTTTTTCCCTTGGTTTGACTAACGGTTTTTTTTTGTTTTTGCAAAAAACAAATGTTTAATGAGCACTCGAAATTCACTTTTTTCCATTTTTAGAAAAATACACGAACAGCTGTTAAATGCAAAGTGAATGACGACACTTCCTCAAAATTTGATAGTAGTCTATTAACAGGTGGTACTTGATGGGAATATAACTTCGAGGGAAGTTCGAAATTACATTGAAATTAGGATGTCCATTTCCGTGCAACTCTGTACATGGTTGGAAAAAAATACTTTTTTTCAACCATGTACTGCATTTTTCAACCGTGAGAAGAAAAAAAAAACAATTCACAGCTGATCTTAAATTTAACTCAGATCTTAAAATTAATTATTAAAATGATTTTGCAAATGAAACCTATCCTTTTTACATTTTTATTTGTTGCAAATTAATAATTTCTAGCCAGTATGAACACTCTAGATTTCATTTCTAATTTCGGCATGAAATTTCGTAATTTCGCGCCGGTCTGAACAAGACTTTAAGCTTTTATAAATGTTTTTCATAGTATCTATTAATATTTTGTTTGATTTTTATTTTATTTCCAACACTGTTGACAAAATAAAAAGTTGTGACATACACGTCAGAGTTTTTTGAATTTCATTCATTTTTGTATGAAATTTCCAGCGTGTTTTACAAATTAGCGTTTTGTATTGATTATATATTATAGTAAGCAACACTAATTTATATCAAAAAGCCGCATACAGCATAGACGTTTTGTATTCCTACAACTATCATAGAAATATAGAACAAAAAATTACAAAAAGTACAAAAAGTACAACAAATATTGAAATAAGGTATCAGTCAATTCTATTATGTTTGTTAAATGCGCAGTTAGCGCACCACCCGTGACAACAATCTGAGGCTGAATGGTTAGTGTGTAAGACTATGAAGCATGTGCTAAATCAGAAGAACGTGAAATCGAAAATAAAAATTTAAGTAAAAAAAGTATTTGTTCTAAAAAGTTCACTTCCCCCCTCCAGGGTTGATTCAACAACTTTTTTCATCCATAGCTATAATGTTTATATTGAGAAAATCTGTCTTTTTTCAATTAAATTTTTACAAATTATGTGGTTGAATTTACAATTTTAGTTATAGGTCCCAATTCATACACAACAATATTTGATTTGGCAAAATTTCTTGATTGAAACAGAAATGTAATTTTTTCTGTGAATAATATATTCCTTATCAGGTCAACCAACAGGTTCTATGCCAGAAATGTATAGTGAAGGGAAGATATTATTATTATTATATACGGTGAGTAAGCGCTCTGCGACCCAATCGGTTCTTTTGTGCAATCCTAGAAATTCACCATACTAGACCTAAAGCTAACTATTCTAGTGGGTGAGAGACCGAAAACATTCCTTGGAGACAAAAAATAATTCCCAAGAGAAGCTTTCCTCCGAACACTCAAAGCTGGGCAATTGCAGAGAATATGCTCAGAAGTCTAATCTTGCATTTCGCAAAACCTAATGAGACATTTCCTATAGGCTACTTTTTAAGTCAATTTAATTTTGTTAAACTCTTGTCTTGTTTTTTTTTTAATTTTTGGATTTTTAAAATTTTTTATTTAAGTTTTTTAAACAGTTGTGGTAAGTCATTTGGCAACCAGTAATTTGTTCAGAGAAGTGATGTAGAAGTCATACAGAATTAGTTCTTAAGCACTAGTCCTCAAAAACATTCCTTAAAATCATTTTAGAATAACAATAAAATTCTACTTTATGAATGGTAGAATTGGTAGTGACACCACTAATTCTAAGAATGTTATTTAAGAATCAGTTCTAGAACTAATGATTTTGGAACATGTTCTAAGTTTTTAAAACAGTACTAGGAAGTCATTTGGGAAACAATAACTTGAGAAGTGATGTAGAAGTCATACAGAATTAGTTCTTAAGCACTAGTCCTCAAAAACATTCCTTAAAACCATTTTAGAATAACAATAAAATTCTACTTTATGAATGGTAGAATTGGATGCGACACCACTAGTTCTAAGAATGTTATTAAAGAATCAGTTCTAGAACAGAACAGTAGTTCTTAAACATTCTTTATAAAAAATTTAGAATCACAATACTGTTGTGACACCATTAGTTCTAACTAAGGATGTGATTAAAAAATTTGAAATGGTTTTGATTACAACAGTTACACTAGTTCTAGAACTAATGATTTTAGAACAAGTTCTAAATTTTTTCCTGAGAAATTGCAATTTTTTTATTTCTTAAAATTAATAAACCCATAATACTTCAAAATTAAATAAAAACAAGTAAGAGAGCTATAATCGGACAAGGCTGACCATATGATACCCTACACCACTATGTCTATGGGTAAATATAATTTTCGGAGGAGGTGTCATTTAGAGAATGAGATCAATTTTGAACCGATTATTTTTAAATTTGATTTATGCACCTATTAAACTTGTTTGTATTATTGATTTATTCACGTTAAAGTGTTCTTTTATCGGGCTATGTTCAGTTATGGATCAATCCTA
Organism: Protocalliphora azurea; assembly: GCA_932274085.1. Lineage (NCBI taxonomy): Eukaryota > Metazoa > Arthropoda > Insecta > Diptera > Calliphoridae > Protocalliphora > Protocalliphora azurea. The sequence continues at coordinate 132,654,770 of OW026522.1, read as the reverse complement.
ATTTGGCACCGAGTTGTCTGCTTTCAAAAGACTTATTCAGCCTGTTTATAGAATCCAACACGGATTGGTTTTATAACATTTTCTCAACAAATCAATAAATTTTAATTTAGAAATATCAATCCTTTAACAAATTACAGGACATTTGTATGCGGGTTAGGTAAAATAATGGGCCGATCATTACCAATTTTAATAGACTTGGTCCCTTTATCAAAATAATCATATGTGCCACGTTTCATCGACCTATACGTTGTGCACATGGTTCACATCAGCTGAAAACTAGCCAGCCTGCCAGACTGACGGACTCAGAAAATTATTCTAAGTCGATTGGAATATTTTAAGGTGCGTTACAAACATCAGAACAAACGCTTAATAATGTAGGGTATACAAATCTTATCTCAAAATTTTGTACATTTTTATCAAGTGCAGTAAAATCATAATAATTCGGTAATAATTTTCATGAACTCAAGTATGAAGAAAAAAAAAATCAGAGATACAATTAAAACCAAAAGAACTCTGAGGAGGGTAAAGGAAAGAAATAAAAAATTATTTTATTGTACTTATTGGTAATTTGATAAGAGTCAATAATGTGTCTTGCAATAAGATACTCATGTCAACCAATTTTACATAGATACTTATATACAAAGATAAGAAATAACGATCACTCCCTACTCATTCATTAGCGATCAAAGATTTTGATATTCTTCCATTTGGTTAAGATTGTGTTAAAAGAAACACGAGACTTTTGTAAATAAATTTTTTGTTTAATGAATTTATTTACCAAGTAAAAAAGTAAAATAAAATTAAATAAAATAAAGTACAACAAAGTATGTCATGTAATACACAAAAAGACAATAATAAAGATAATTATGAAGAATAAATGATCATAAATACATGCAAACTACTTATATGTACATAAGTATACTAGGATTGAGTAAATTATTAAATAAATAATTTGATAAGAGGAAAATACTACAAGAGAAAATAAAACAAGACCTTTATTTTGTTTAAAGTATTTCAATTTATATAAACAATCACCATAAGAGATAACACTAAAACAGAAATACTGAAATTAAACAAAATTAATATAATGTATTCAATATATCACATATGTATATCAACCAACAACATATTAGTACTGGTGATTTTTCTTGAATTTGAACAAAAAGTCACGTGATCATTAGAAGGTTGATATTTGATAATGGTGAATTAAGTCATGATATGTTTTATTATATATAAGCACATAATCACGTTTATTGACACAATTTATATAAAATTGTATAGAAATTATGATTATAACGAGGGTATTACACTTGTCATTATTATTTGTTTAGATTTTTCTTTTATTTCTAATCAGCATTAGAAGTATTTCTTATTAACTATAGGATTTATAAAGGGGAAGTATGTTTTTAAATAAATAGATTTTAAAAAACAAAAAACATGAATATATATTTTAGTTAAAATTTTTAAATATCCACGATTGTGATAGCCTAATTATATTTTTCCTAACTTAATTAGTTTAGGAAATTTGTTTGAAAAAATTAACAATCTTGTTTTTATACTGAAATTATTTCAAGCTAATTATTATACGACACATGTTAACATAACTAAACCCTTTCAAAAGGACTGCGCACGAAAAAATCCGTGCACACTTTGAGGCTTACAACTTTTATTATACGTGAAAAAAAAAAAAATCAGTACCGTTAACTAGTTTACATTGGTTATTACTTTCCGTAACTATGTGCTAAATTTTGTTGTAATAGCATAATTAGTTTTTCTTAAAATTTATATTTAACAAAATTCATGCAAACGCATATTTCAAATTTATAACCAAAACACATGTCGACCACATAAGTAATTGTTACGAGTGCAGCTGAGTTTTTAGAGCATACAAAAAGTTCATGATCACCGAAAGGGTCCCTGATAACCGAAAAAAACAAAATAATACGAATTTCGAGGGAAAATCTCTTCATCTCTGAATGAAATGCGGCACATTTATTAATTTGCTCAGTATGTTTTATCATAAATGTTAAAAAAAATGAGTATACCATCAGATTAATAAAAAATCCAAAGGGTTTTGCAAAGTTTGTTCGAATTTCGATTTTATGAACTCTTAAAACTCAGGTATTTTGGAGCACTTTTTTCATTATGTATGAAAATAAAATACATTTTAATTAGTAAATTTCAATGTATTTATGCGTACTTATTGTCTTATAGAATGCAAAGCTTCTCTTAGATATTATGTAATATTTTTATTAAATGACCCTTCCTCTTGAATGCCATAACCCGTAATTATCTCACTTTCAATATAAATTAATTTTACTACTTGATGCTATTAAGACAATTCACATAAAACTTGACATACACAAGGTATAGAAAATACTGTACCTTGTAAGATTTAATTTGTATGGGTACTACGTCTCCTTTTCAATATTGTATATCAAATTTGTTCGACAAGCAATATCTACTATTTATTGTTCACTGATTTTTCCTCTTCTATTGCAAAAATTAAGTTAAAAGTGTATTTTAAAGAGATTTCAGGATTTCGAGAAATTGATCCTTGAAAATTTCGTTTAATTTAATTTTCGGTCGGTTTCAATTTCAAAATAAGTTTCAGTAAGTTTCAGATAGAAATATTGTAGACATTTTTTGGTCAAAATCAGAATTTGGAATTTATAATCAGAATTTGTTATTCGCTACGTAATACTACGTATTTGTTTAAATTTTTGAAGCACAATTTTGTAGCATGTTACAAAAATATTTTTTGCCCCACACAGTCTTTTTATTTTCAAAATCTAAAGTATAACTTATGGCGCAATTTATTTTCCCCATAAAATACTACAGAAATTTAAAATATTCTCTTACCGTGATATGAAACTGTTACATACGATATCTGTACACAAAACTCTGTACAGCCAATAGGTTTTAAAGTGCGCACAAATTGACCATCTTGTATGGTATAAACATTAACAGTGCCATCCTATAAATTAAAAAAAAATAATAATAATAATAACAATAATAATAATAATAATAATAATAATAATAAAATAAAAAGAAAAAATTTTATTATAATTACTTTAGGAATTAAATTTTGTTTATTTTCAACTTACCAATGATCCTGATACCACCATATCTAATTCGGTGTAAATAGCTACACTCGATATAGAATCATCATGACCATATAACGTTGTCAAGGGTTTGGGTGAAAAACCGTTTTGTGTATTTAATTGCATTATAGATTGTAAATTAGTTTGGCTTGTGAGAGCATGTACGGGAATATTTGAAGAGTTATTATTAGCACCAGAATGTGAACCCTGAATACTCCAGATTATGCAAGTACAATCTCTGGAACCGGTAACCAGATAAGAGCCACAATTATCCAAGGCCAAACAGGTAATAATATCTTGAAGTTTAAATAAAATTAATATATATTTTTTTATTTTAATGTAAAATAAATACTTACCTAAATGTCTGGTTACTGAGGCTAATGTTTTTCCTTTGTGTAAACTATAGACCCTTAAGGAATTATCCCATATACCACCAGCATATAGCAGTTTACCATCCGTACTAACAGCAAACATTTGTGAATGAGGCATTTGTGAGGGATGTAAAGGACCAAATATGCGTTTACGATTTCTGTAATACGATAAATATTAAAATTGTTTGTTTAATTTTATATGTATTTTTTTGCTTTTACTTCAAGTTTGTGGTGGTGGCATCTATTTCCAGCAAAAATCCCCTTTCCTTATCATATGACATCCAAGAATTACAACCCAATATACAGGATTTGGATATGCTTACCAACATATCAGGACTAAGTTGTAAAAATGAACGCGGTGGCGATCTCGGAGGACTCAAATAGACAATAGGATCTTTGGGTGTGGAAATTTCACAATAATATTGCACAACCTTGTCCAGAAATTGTGTTAAATCGGGACGTTTTAATTCGGCCTTTAAAAGTTTTATACTGGTTTCTTCCTGAGTTAAACGTCGGGGATGGGGGTCACGCATTAATTGTGAAGGAACTTGTCCAAAATTGTTAATCATGCCTGTTAAGAAGGAAATATAGGATATTATTTCCCAAAAGAAAAATTTTTAATTTAAAGCAAAACTACCTTCAACAGCTTCTCTTTCTACTGGATTAGTAATTTTATCCAAGTCCACTGCACCCTCATAAGAGCAGTAATAGAAAACATTTAAGGCTTCGGCAGCTTTGGGCCCTTTTTGTTTGTAGCTAGAAGAATAATTAAAAAGAAATGTTTAGTTTCTTGACTAGAAAACGAAATTGAAATTCAAGTTTTCTCTTACCCGAATATTAAATCAATCCAATTGTGTAAATTTTGACTAACATATTCCGATTCCAAGGCTCTGCGGTGTATGGCAATAAATTCTTCGGGAGTGGTGGCCCAAGGTGGTAGTATGACATCATCCACTTTCTCCTTGGTTATTTGCAAGTGACCCAAATCAAATCTGTTAGAGAAATTTGATCAACAATGTTAATTTTCTTAATATATTCAAAGAATTTTTCACTTACTTGTTCATATTCTTTAAAAACTCAGGAAAATAGAAAAATTCCGGTATTAATTCTTTGACATCATTTGGATTGTCCATTAATAATTTCCAAGTTTGTGGAATAGAATGAAATTGACGATCGGCCACATCGAAACGACCACTTTGTAACTCGATATGAAGAGAGGTGAAAGGTTCTACACGCAAAAGATAATGTAATACACCCGCTGAATTTGAATAATGGGTACCATAGTGAAATTTAGGTATAGCTCCCGAGGGATCTTCAAATGAATCATATTTTGAGCGTACTTCGGCTTCATTTTTGGGATTGATCTAAAAAAAAGATTTAGTTTTTATAATTTACAATTAAAATTAAAAAAAAAAAACAAACTTACCACTCCTATAGGCTTGGAGAGATCTCTAAAAGATTTTGGATCTGTTAAATCTAAAATATCACTAGTATAGTCTGCTAAAATCCAAGGGAAGACTGGATATTGACTTAAATCATTGTAAGATCGACCTAAACAGATTTTTTTTTATAATAAATATATAAAAATGTTTGTTTTAAAAACCCACCTGCTATGGTATTTAAATACATAAGATATTCAAAATTCGATATTTCACGATTCACCCATTTTTGGGTTAAACCCGAGGTTTTTAATAATTCTGCTGGTGATCTACCAGAACCATATAAAATATTTGGCGGTTGTAGGCTTAAAATTTTTGAGAATATTTTATTGCGAGTCTAAAAAAATGAAATGATGAAATAAATTAATTTTATATTAATTATTTATTTAAAATTAAACAACTCACCTTTGTGGTGAAATTCAAAAAATAACTAGTTTGATCGATTAAAAAGATTTCCAAAGCGCTTCTTCTTAAATTAAATTTTCTTAAATGTACCTCACGTATTTTATTTATAGAAAATCTGTTAAAAATAAATAACTAAAATTTGTTAAAATGTCTATTAAAAAAAAGCTTACCTAAAATCATGTTTTGAACCATCTTCAGCTGGTGGACTTAAATCAATAAATGTAAACAATGTTTGATTAACCTCTATACGTCCTTTAACTTTAGTCATTAAAGTTATTAGTTCACATTCTTGTGATATGACTAATTTCTCTAAAGTATTGTCTTGTTGTGATTGTTGTTCTATTGTCAAGCGTAAGTCTTCCTCTAGTTGGGAATTCTCATCGTTGGCCAAAAAATCACGTACAACCACATTTTTAATTGTCGAATCAAATTCAGAAATTTCTCTATAGGGTGGTTTTAAAGATATATTTTTTAGAGAATATTATATGAGATTTAAGGAGTTTGTTGATAACTTACTTGGCATCATAATGATTTGTAGCATTATCACGTAATTTTGAGGCATTTTCATGTTTATTGGGATATAATTGCGGTTCCAGTTTTAGTCGCATTCTAGCCACATTTTCATGATTTGATAATGTCCAATATTCTTCCAGAATTTCACTGCAAAGAAAAGAGAGTGGATATTTCAGATATATAATAATCTTTTTTAAATTCTAAAAATTGTTTTTCTAATGGTTTCCCAAAAAAAAAAAAAAAAATTATTTGATTCAATATCAATACATATAAAAGATTTGAGCAGGAAATAAATAAATAACAAGTCAGAATTTCATATTCGGATTGACTCAATCTACATATATACCCACCACCTGCCAATTTTTTAAATTTCTTCTTATATGGAAGTGGCGGACCATGCTTATTTTTTGTTTCCTAGTTTACATTGGTCCTTTGACTACTTGTGCAAAATTTCTTTCGACGGACATCCTGTTTTTCTAGTATTAGGTGCATAACTTTTTTGTTTTGAGCCAAATTTCGTTCCCCTATGATGTCCGACCTAACGTGCTTTCAACAGACAGGCGGACGGACATCGTTAGATCGTCTTAGACTTTCACGAGGATCCAGAATATATATATATATATATATATATATATATATATATATATATATATATATATATAAATAGGATATTTTCTTAACATTTTGTTCTGCTATATTTATATAAAAACTTTTGTTATATAGCTTTCATTTGACATCCATATTGGGTTGATATAATTTTGGTAAATATTTTATAATTTTTTTTTAAATCGTGTATTTTTTGAAATTTTAAAGTACTTTTGAGAAAAAATTTGATATCTTGGAGAAAATCTGACTACGTAGTTTTATTGTGTATGGGCTCTCGTTTGATGTATATATCGATTTTTTCATGTATGGGAAAATTTTTGGGAAATTGTCACATGGTGTAATATAAGATAAGCTACAGGGCACAGTGGGGAGGACTTTTGCAAAATAAATGGTAATAAATCTAGTTTTCTTAAACTGGATTGAACTTGATGAAACTTGGGACATTGATTGAAGAGGAGTTAGGCTTTCAGAATATTGTTGGCTGGTGGGTGGAAGTGAAGCACAAACGCCCCTACAGTGGGACTAAGTTGATCACCTCGATAGTGGAAGACATATCGGAGCTTGTAACTTTGACAAATATAAGCTGATTTTACATTTCTGAATTCTACGAAGGTAGATAAAGAATTAACATACTTACTGTACTATTTTATCTCTCCTCATCATATCAAAAGATATTTGACTTCAAAATTTTAATTTGTCATTTTTAACCTTGACTATTTTTTGTTTTTGCCCTATAACTTTTAAAATAAAAATTCTATATTTTTTTTCAAAAAAAATAAGACTATATATTTTTTTTAATTAGACTAAAGAAAAAAATTTTATTATCTCAATTTGATAACTAGAGCCGTTTTGAAACGGGTCTCAAGAAATAACAAATATAGTTTTTTGATGTTTAAAAAACAATTTGTTTGAGAAGTTCAATATTTTCTGGAAGTCTGCTCTTTAAGAAAGCGTGTTAGTGTAATTTTGGAAAATTTTGAAATTTTTTGTGTTTGCAACGTTTCTAGTAAATAAATTTGAAATATGCAATAAGTATCAAATTGTAAAATCTTTATGTTTTTTTATACCCACCATCAAAACAGGTTGGGGCTTATTTGGTTTGTCATTCCGTGTGTAACATTTCTAAAAAATCCTTTAAGACCCTATAAAGTATATATTATGGGTCCTGCTAAGTTTCTGAGTCGATCTAGCTAAATCCGACTGTCTGTCTGTTGAAAGCTGGATAGGGCTCGGGGCGGACCAACTAGTGGTATGAAATATTTGTCTTATATAAGGTTTGAAAGCACTAGAAAAACAAAACATGGTGTTCACTGCAACTCCAGTTCATACTTTTCCGTCGATATCTCTTACACAAAAGCATGTACGACAACGAAATTTTGTACAAATAGTTTGAGGATCAATGTAAACTTTGAAACTAAAAATTGGCGTGATAGGTCTACTTTAAAGCCCACCTCCTATATAAGATGAAATTTTAAATAGGGTGGCACATAAAGTTGCATATAAAGTGGGTATAAGAGATTCGGCCAAGCCGAATGTAACATTCTTACTTGTTCATATTTTTTTGATATGTTTGACAAAAATTATTACAAATACAACAAATCTACAATTTACCGGTAGGCTGTCACAAATTTTTACAAATCTTTAAAAACATATCGAACTATTTAATCTAATTTGCACAAGTACCGAAATCAAAAATTTGACTTCTACGGGCTATATGCGGCAAGTTGAAGTCTTGACTTGTAATACATTTTTGTAGCACCATTTCTTGTCTAGAAAACATGAGTGAATAATTTGCTCTACCTACTACCTAGAAAATTATATAACCTAAAAACTCCTCAGGGAAAGATATTGTCTTTGGTCGTAATGGGTTAAAAATGTGATGCGATGGAGAAAAACCGAAATGTTCCTGGTGATTGGAGTGATTATACCTACAATATCTGCAAGATATTTTTCACCATACCTTTTTAGTATTGACCTATGTAATTAACACAATTTATTTGGTTTTTTTTTTTTCAATATTTTATTTTTTATTTAACAATTTTAACAAAGTCTTGATTGTAAGTGATGAAAGTTGACATTTTTCCTAACAACCGACAATGATTTAAGAAAATATTATTTATAAATGAATATCGCTCATGCTATTGCAAAAGATAGTCACAACCTAGGCAATAGTCATGGGTTAATTTAACCCATAGAAAACAACAAACAGATAGAAAAGTATAGAAAAACAAACAAAAAATGAAAGATGATAAATTAACTAAGAATTAAGGCAAAGAGTTGGGACATCACTGACGATTGGTCAAATCGATAAAAGAAAACTTAAGCAACGATGGGAGCGGCAAAGGTCTTGGCAACAACTGGAGCTGGGGCAGCTACAACGGGAGCAGCGGCAACGGGAACATCCTTGGAGACAACAGCGTTGAAACCGTTGATGGGATCGGCATAATAGTTGACAATACGACGAGAACCATCGGCTTCAATGAGAGAGTAAGAGCCACGTACTACATCACCATCACGGGTTTCTTCTTGGGTTTTGGAGTCACCGGTCAAAGTGTCTTGAACATTGTAGGCGAATTTGTATTGGGGATGCGCATCAACAATTTCAGCTTTGGCTACAACTGGGGCAACGGGAGCGGCCAAAGGAGCGGCGACGGTCTTGGCCAAAACGGGAGCTGGAGCAGCAGCTACTACAGGGGCAATGGGAGCGGCCAAAGGAGCGGCAACGGTCTTGGCTAAAACGGGAGCTGGAGCAGCAGCTACTACAGGGGCAATGGGAGCGGCCAAAGGAGCAGCGAAAGTTTTGGCAACAAGAGGGGCAGCAGCGTAGGTCTTAGCAACTGGGGCGGCTACATAGGGAGCTGGGGCAGCGGCGTAAACGGGAGCTGGAGCAGCAAAGGCGGGGGCAGCAGCGAAAGTCTTGGTAACCAAGGGAGCAGAGTAGGCAGCTGGGGCAGCTACATAGGGAGTAGCAGCATAGGGGCTAGCTACAAAGGGAGCAGCGGCATAAGGAGCAGCGGCATAGGAGAGAGGAGCAGGAGCAAAACCAGCATTGGCAGAGAGAGCCAAGGTAGAGATAACAGCAGCAGCCTACAAAAAATTAATGAAAAAAATTAATCCATTGTTTAATGAGGCTGATTTTCCATAAAATTTTGCAAATTCCTTTACTTACACTGAACGATTTCATTGTAGACTTAAGTTGAATTGTTTTATTAAACACTGTCGGTTGTTTAAAATTGAACTGACATACCGTTACCAAAATCGTTAAGCTTTTTATATTAAACTCTTCTTCACTCGACGAAGGGTAATATTAAAATATATTATTCAAAATACAAAATAATATTGTAAAAAAAGCAACAAATTGTATTAGGTTTCTTTTATTTGTTTTACTTAATACGCATTTAAATGACCAATGAATTCTTTCTTCACCTCTTATTGGTTATCCATCGTCAATGTCCCTCAATAATAACATTTTTTTTTTTTTTTTTTGGAAAAAGTATAGTGTTTGTTTTTGTTAAAAGTTTTTAGATGTTAATTTTGTTAAAGGTGCAAATAATACTTTATATTGCATTTTATGGCCTGATTTAATTTAGGACAGAATTAGGGCTTTCAAACAATTATGAAGCGTTGAAACATTTCTTTATTCCAAAAATAGTTTTAACGCAATTTTTCTAAATGATTTTTTTTTTTTAGAATTTTTAAATAGGGCTTAATATTTTATATGAAAAGCCCAAGTTTTTCAATCGGAAGAAAATAAGAAATAAACAAAAATTCTGCTTATAAAGTGTGCGTTCAAATAAATCATAACATGTTTTTTTTTTTTTAATAAAAGATGAAATTCTAGCATTTTTTCTTCAGATTTTTTGATATACCATTTTATATAATAATTTAATTTTTTTAGGTATGGCTTCTGAAAAGAAATTTAAAGTACTTTTACGAAATTTTTGCTCGATATTTCTCTATAAGAATTTACAATTAAAAATCACAGTTGAGCACTGCTGGGACCTTCTTAAATTCGCTTTTAACTTGGATCCAATTCTTTTACAATTGCCAGAATTTTAGGGGATTAGTTAGTGGGACTAAAATAACTATTCCAATTCTGGTTGCTTCTACTGTAATGACAAAATTTTATATCTGGCCAGAAAATTTTAAACTGTTGGATGTCAAGAGTGTCATCAATGTCTTTTTATCACACTCTTTGTTATGATTATTCGAGTTTATTCAGACTAAAGAAGCAAAACAATCACATATCTTGTCGAATTTGGAGTAAACTTGTCATACGACAAATTGTTTTGTAAATTTTTATTGTTTTTAGTTCGATACATTCGGGACAATTTTCTCGATTATTCGATATACAAAACTGTAGTGTATCAGGAATTTGATTTCAACATACAAACGGGCATCATTATATCGACTTTCGTATAAATATTGTAAAACGGCTTCAAAACGGCCATAACTTAGATTCTAGCTTGAAATATATAAAATGTTTAATACAATTTCGAAAACAAAATTTTTTAAATATTTAAATTAAAAGCCCTTAAAATAAATTACTTATGTAAGTATATCGCACGTTGGGCCACGAACCAATTTTATTTTGCTATAAATAAAATACTGCAAATACGTAATATAAAAATACGATTTTAAGGATATTAGACACTGTTGATTACAAATCTGAAAAAAAATTAAGAATTCAAAATAGCAGATTCAATATGGCGACCACTAAGTTCAAATTATTAGCATATGCAATTTTTGAAGCACATGCTGTATAGATCTGTGCTCGTTAATCCCAAAGGGTTATATTATATTTAAATATTAAATAATTTTTTAATCATTTCGATATTTATGGAGTTTAAAAATTTTAAAATTTGCTGATTAAAAATCTGTTTTATTTCAACAGTGGTAAAATAACGTTAAAATGGGGACTCAGAAACTTTTTGAGAGTCTATTTAACAATATTCGTCCAGTGCTGCCATTTTAGCATTTTCATTGCTAGATTTAGCATTTGAACAGATTGAAATGCATTGAAAATTTACAAAAATATGCTAAATGCTTTTTAGCATTTTTTTGCAGTATTTTTTATATCAACACTTTTTGATTTTTTGAAGAAATTTCTTAGTAAATTTGACAGTTTTAAAATATAAGCCTATTTTTACTTTATTTCCTAATATTAGAAATAATTCTGAAGAAAGATTATTTTAATTATTACATTTTACCAGAAACAAGGAAACGTAGAACAATTTAGCACTTTACTAATTACATTTTCTGGCAACACTGTAACCGTGTGACTATCAGGATGGGTGGACAACTAACTGGTCACAATTTTGAAGATATGTTAATGAAATTTTCCAAGGATAATTAATTTGTACAAGGCCTATTGAAATTTGTTATCTCCTAGCTCCATATGAATGTTCTCTTGGAGATTTGGGGTCTAACGCCCATAAATGCATAAAATATATCTCTATTTATCTGAAATTCGACGTATTTTATATCGGCACACAACCGTGTGCCAAATTTCACGAATACAAATAAACACGAGAAGATAATAAATAGTCGGTCAAGACCGACCGAGCATAAAAATTCGGGAGGGGGACTTATATTACACCTGTGGCCAATTTTACTAAATGTAAAATAAAATATACAAACACATCTATTCCTGGAAGTGGGTTTATATGGGAGCTGTGGTAAATTATGGACCGATTCTCATAAAATTTGGCAATGTTTTTCTACTTACGTAAAACTTATTTGTGTCGAATATTAACTTAATACTAACATGCGTATGGGATTTCTGCATGTTAAAGTGATTTTCGGAAGAGGGGTGTATATGGGAACTATGATCAATTGCACAAAGATTAAAATATTCTTATTTTTAAGACATTTTTGAATGTTTAAACTCTATTCCGGTGAGACATGTCGGGGGGGGCTAGGTGAAATAATGGACCGATGACAAACAATTTCAATGGGCTTCGTCCCACGTGCCAAGTTTCATTGAATTATCTTTAAAATTGCGATCCGTACGGACGGACGGACATCATTAGATCGATTTCTGAGTCGATTGGTATGCTTTAAGGTGGGTATTGGATAACTTTTTCAATGCGTTACAAACATCTGCGCAAACGCATAATACCCCAACCACTTATGGTGGTGTAGGGTATAATGAAGCACTTTATATCAAAATGTTTACAATTTTCAAAAATTTATTTGTATTAAATAAAACACTAATTTTATGTTAGTTTCTTCTTTAAAAAAATAAAAATGTGCAACCTTTTGCCCTTAAAAACCTTTCAATGATTACATTTATGCTAAATTTATTAAAATATCGAATGGAACTATTGGGACATCTATCTCTATTGAAAAATTTACGATTTATTTAAAACCATTTATTATAAATTCTTGTCCACATCTACAATTAATTGCAACTAACAGCATTAACTGCTAAAACAATTTCCAATATTTATTTGACCAAAAAACTGGGTTCATGAACCAACGTGTATCGGTATGAGATCTTCTAGTTCGAAAAGTTATCTACAGCTGAAAACTATTTAACTGTTCTTATTAATTAATTTATTTATTAGAAGAATTTGCGTTGTAAAATCAACTTTTAATTTTCAAAATCAATATTTTTCGTATTATTCTTATATTTATAAACTAAATTATATGATTTAAACTAAATTAGAAACAATATTTCTATTTTAAACATTTATTTATTTTTTAATTTTTAATAACTTTATTAGCTTCGAAGGACCAAAAATTAACTTCAAAGGAACCTTCTTTGTAAGATGATTTATTTCTTAACCTTTTGCATATCAAGAATTTTTTTAATACAAATCTTCTAGCTACTTGTAAATATTTTTGAAAATGATTTATAAAAAAAACTCTAGTTTCGGAGAATCAGAAATTATTAGTAAACCATCGAAGTATCCCTGCCATGATCATTTCTAAAGACTTTTTTAAATTAATAATTAACACAATTTAAATGATTTTTTTTTTCAAAATATTTTTTATTTAACAGTTTTATCAAAGTCATAAGTGATGAAAGTTGAATTTTTTTTTACAACAACGACAATGATTTAAGAAAATGTTATTTACAAATGAATATCGCTAACGCTATTGTAATTGTTTGCCAGCACCTTGACAACAGACATGGGTTAATTTAACCCATGGTCAATAACGTCAAAGAGACTGATTGTTTTAAGACTTAGCAGAAGAGAGAGGGAGGGAGATATAAAACGAAAACGAAATAAAGATGATCAATTAGCTAAGAATTAAGGCAAATTGGCAAAAAAAAAAAAGGTACACGCAGGATGTAACGTCTCAAAGAGTTGGTATTAGTTGTTAGACATCACTGCTGATTACTTAATTTTTGAAAGAGGGAAGGGAAATTAGGCAACAATGGGAGCGGCAAAGGTCTTGGCAACAACGGGAGCTGGGGCAGCTACAACGGGAACATCCTTGGAGACAACAGCGTTGAAACCGTTGATGGGATCGGCATAGTAGTTGACAATACGACGGGAACCATCGGGTTCAATGAGGGAGTAAGATCCACGTACTACATCACCATCACGGGTTTCTTCTTGGGTCTTGGAGTCACCGGTCAAAGTATCTTGAACATCGTAGGCGAATTTGTATTGGGGATGAGCATCAACAATTTCGGGTTCTACGATGGCAGCCTTGGCTACAACGGGAGCGGCCAAAGGAGCAGGAGCTACGGCAGCAACGGGAGCGGCCAAAGGAGCAGGAGCTACGGCAGCAACGGGAGCGGCAACGGTTTTGGCCAAAACGGGAGCTGGGGCAGCAGCTACTACGGGGGCAGCAAAGGACTTGGCTACAAGAGGAGCAGCGGCATAGGTCTTAGCAACTGGGGCGGCTACATAGGGTGCTGGAGCAGCGGCGTAGACGGGAGCTGGGGCAGCAAAAGCGGGAGCAGCAGCGAAAGTCTTGGCAACCAAAGGAGCAGAGTAGGCAGCTGGGGCAGCTACGTAGGGAGCAGTAGCATAGGGGCTAGCTACTAAGGGAGCAGCGGCATAAGGAGCAGCAGCATAAGAGAGAGGAGCTGGGGCAACGGGAGCAAAACCAGCGTTGGCAGACAGAGCCAAGGTGGATACAACAGCAGCAGCCTAAAATAAAATCAAGCAAGCGAATTAATCCATTGTTCACAAAGAACGCAGAGAAACAAAATCCTTTAGAATTTCACTGAAGTCCAAAAGTCTTCAGCTAATTTTCCAAAAATATTAGTTGAATGCATCTTAATATAGTTTTTGGAAAATTGCTCTACTTACAGTGAACGATTTCATTGTGAGCTTAAGTTGAATAGTTTTGTTAAACACTGTCGGTTGTTTAAAATTGAACTGACATATTGTTAACATCAATGTTTGACTATTTATATTAAACTCTTCTTCACTCGGCAAAAGGGAAATCAAAATATAATATTCAAAATACAAAATAAAATCGTAAGAAGAAGAAAAAAAAAACCAACAAATATTATTAAATATTTTTTATTTCAGTTGATACACATTCAAATGACATATTCTTTTTTCGTGCCTGCACTGGCCCCAGCCATCCATCCATCGTCTGTGGCCCTCAAAAATAACAACAAATTTTTGTTGAACAAAAGGTTTAATGTTTTTGTTATTGTCAATAGTTTTTAGATGCACTGCTATACATTTCTTTAAATTTACTAAAACTTTTAATTTTTGGTAGTGTTATTTTGGTTTATTGTTACTATTAAAAAAAAATGTTGAAGGTAATCAGAAAATAACACAGCAAAAATTCTGGTTAAATATTCTTTGCACGTAAATCGGGTAGGACGATACTACTGAACACTTCTACTACTATTACTACCCAATATACGCATATTTTGCCATTGTGACTTTTTATGGTCACATTAGTGCTCACTTGCATATACATTTTACACTCCGTCAGTGGATGTGTTTTATTTTGGTCTTATTAGTATTTACTCCCACTAGTTTTAGTTTTTTTTATATTTATTTTTATTAAATTTTTCAACGAAAGTGAAGACGTCTGCCATTAATTACAATTCAAAACTCATCGTTTAACACTTGTTAAAGTTACATTTATTTTATGAGCAGTTATGGTTATATAATTAGCACTTTAGATCGAAAGCTTCAGTTGTTAGTATCTAAGCCTAATATTATATAAATAAATAAAAAACATATAAATACATAAATAAATAAATAAGTAAATAAAACATAGGGTTGAATCATTACATCCATAATATGGTTACGGAATACATATATAAACATTGCAGTAACCATAATACTATTGAGTAATTTAATAATGTAAAATTTCAATTCAACCATGTTTTTTTTGTATATTCTTTTCATTATTACTTAAGAAAAGAAAAATTATTCAAAAATTTTTAAATTTTATTTAAAAAATTCTTTTTAAATTTTGTTTTTTAAATGGACTATTTCTTTGCCCTTGCATGTAACTAAAAATATCGGCATTATACAATTTCTTCATTGCAGTAAATAAAAAAACAATTTTAATTTCAAATTAATTTTTTATTAATAAAATATTTCATTTAATTTAATTTAAAATTTTTTTTATTACCCTACCAGCTTACGCATTTAATATTTATTTGTAAATCATGTGAAATTATTCAAATAATTTTGAAAATTATTTGGAATTTTTGTTTATTAAAATTTTATTACTTTCACAATTTCAAATTATGTGTATTTTTTCGAAATCCATAAATTTTCTTTATTTAACTAATTGTATAATTTTGTAAATAATTATCAGGTATGTATGTAGTTTGTTTTCTTATTATTTTGCTTTAATTTCAGTTAAATTTATTTTAAAATGCTATTTAGGGCAATTTACGCTGGCTTAATGTTGAAATTATATAATTAATTATAAATTGTTTCAAGCATTAAAAAACGTGATTATTTTCCATAAAAAATATATATTCTTAAATTTATTGGTAGTTTTAAACAGGGTTCCCGGAATTTTTTTCGAGTCATATCCCCAAATAGCAAATTTTTATCCCAAAATTCCCCAAGTAACTGCTTATATTATCTAAAAAAATCCCCACTAAAATAATACTTTAGTTTTAGAGATTATTATAAAATACAATAATTTTTATTTGTACTTCAATCCATTTTCTTTGTAGATATGCAGAAGATATGCAAAAAGAAAATTTCCTGTAGGTTTGGCAAAAAAAAAAAAAAATGTATTTTATGGAAATCTTCTTAAAATTTGAATCAATAAACTTTTTAAGCAAATAATTTGCGATATTATTATAGTTAATACAAAGACCAAAGATTAAATTTTTATTTTTTATTCAAATGTATGAAAATATGATTATTCATGTTGCATTGCCTTAAGTATGTTTGTTACACATTTTTCAACTTTTAAACAATTTATTGTTGAAGGCTTTTGAATTCTTGATTAGTGCAATAATGGAGCATTTATTGCTCAAACAACCCTGACAGCCAATCCGTACAATAATCATCTTGCGGAGATTTTAATTAATTTTTCAACTTTATGTTATCATATTCAATATTACAGTTATTTTTCATTGTCTGCAGTGCGCTGTTGTTGAAATAAATATGGATTTATTTTACTAAAAACTTCATATCGAATCGTATCGGTGGAAAATTAAACTTTTTTTTTAATTTTTCTTAAGTTAAAAAGAAAAAATTAGAAAAGCTAAATAAAAGTCGCCAAAAATCTTCAGAAAATCCCTAAACCTTACAAAACATCCCCAATAAATCTCCTAATCTCCAAACTACATGAAAAAATTTTTTATTTTTTTGTGAATTTCTTTTACTTAATTGACAAATTCGGTAAAAAGATAGTTTTCTTTTTTGAATTATAAGTAAATTTAATTTTATTCGAACTTTTTTAAATTATAAATTTTAATTTAGTTAGACTCGAGTTAATTTTTTATATCCTTCACACAAGGGTATATAGTTCGTCATTCCGTTGGTAATTTCCACGGAGAGAAAAAAGTTTATATTTTCCGGATAATATAAGAATAAGAAATGATGTCGATAGGACGATGTCCGTCTGCCCGTCCATCGCTTGAAATGACGTTTATGAAGCCCACCGATAACTGCCATATATATATTAAAAGATCGGAAATTCTCTCGAGAATTTTTCTATTAAAATTCAGCAATATCGGTTCATAAATGGCGTTTGTGAAACCGAAAAGTAGAAAAATCCTCAAAAGATCAGAAATTTTTTCCAGAACTTTTCTATTGAAACTAGGGAAAAAAACCGGTTCAAAAATAGAGGAGATATTAAAAAAATGGTTTTCAAACCTGTTTTCGATTTTCTGAAGAACCGTTTTTGCAAAACAAAATTGAAATCTGAATTCTGAATTTTTACGCTAAAGAAATGAACTCAATCGTTCCATTGAATTTCGGTTTTTTGAATCAACCAACCGAGTTATCGACAAATCTGTTTTTTATTTATCTAATGCCTGTTTCTCTTATAGTGTTTGTTTCATGAGTACTGGAAAACAACAACAACAATAAACTAAAACATACTTGGTTTTTCAACTTGTTGTAGTAGCTATGTAACCTAGAGACTTCGTTCTTTTACCGAAAAATCAGAAATTTGTTAGAAAATTTTCGTATTGAAAAAATGAACTAAGGCCAAGATATTAACCGGGCTAAAACGCGTTATTAGGATTTTTGAAGCTCCTATATAAGTTATGGCCTCATTCTTGCACAAATCTATCACAAATATTTTTTTTCGAATTTCGGTTTTTTATATCAGTCAAATCGGTACATAAATTTTCCATCATATCCTTTTTTAATTTAATATTGTCTTAAATTTATAAAATATTTGTTCTGCACCAAAGTGATATCTTCCTTAAATATGTGCGAACTTTTGTAAAATTTCAAAGTATTAAATTTGTTATTTACTAGCTTTTACCGGTGAGTTTCGCTGCCCTATTTGATGCGATAACTAATATTTACTTTATATAGGTCCAGGCGAAGTACCTATTCGAAATTTGATATGAAAATTACTTTAAAATTTTTTTAGACTTTCACTGTAATAGCGCTTTAGATGAGAAAATTAATATTTTCTTTGTATAGAGGATACCTCTCCCCGTGAACCTATTCGCTCTATTTTCATTTCATCAATGCAATATTATAGGATAAAGCTTTCCACGAAATTTGAGGGCTTTCACTGTAATAGTTCCTTAGATATGCCATAATGAATATTTGCTTTATACATCCTCTGCTCCGATCTATTTTAATCTAATCGGTTCATCCTTTTGAGTGTTTTAAAAAAGTGAGCGTAAATATGGGCGTGACATCCTATCAAGATCCAATATAACCTATAATACATATATATTAACGATTTGTTCAGGAATCATCAACTTAAATGGCCGTGTAGCATCCTGTTCCAATCATCGTAGGAAGTTGAAAATTTGCAGAGATTTTCTAAAAGATGTCCCCTTTCATAATTTGAGGTATGTTTAAATGTGCGATACACTTTGGTTTTCTTCATACGATGTTGGACCACCCTACTTTCTAAAGATTACAGAATTTAAACCAAAAATAATATAATGATTTTTATAACGCACTGATTTTGGATCTGCATTATTAATTGAATTTTTATTTATTTTACATAAATTTCAATTAAACAATTATTTTTTGTTTCTTTTTTCAATAAAAAAAATAAAATAAAAATAAAAAGCAATTTATATAGACAAGCGATTCTGTCGCCATCACTTGGCGAATTTTCGCCATGGATTCGGGTAGTTTCTCCGTTTTTGGTCATTTCAGAAATTAATAGAAAAAAATTAACTAAACAGGGAAATAGTCGGGATCAAAAGGACTTAAATTAAAGCCAACATATCTAAATCGTTTACACAAACGTGGCGAATGCTTCTACTCTATTAAACAAAACACCAAAAAAAAAAAAAAAAACTGAAAGAGTGATTCATTAGGTTTCTTTATTTTAAAAAACTATGTATTAAAAAACTATGAAAATTTAACTTATCAAAAAAGGTTTTGCATTATTTTTTTTCAGAATTTTTCGTTTTTCTTTTTTAAACTTGTTAGAGCATAATATTTTTTTAATTCGTCAATAAATTTAAAATAGGGGTTTTATAGAAATCAAATAGTACATTTAAAAGGATTTTTTTTAAGAATTTTTAAATTAAGGTTACTTCTTAAGGGAGTTCATCAAATGTTATTCTGTATAATCGCGGATTATACTTTTTTTCTCAAAATGTCTGCCCTGCTCTTAAAATTAATTATTTTTCTAATAGAACGTTAATAAAAGTTTAAAAAAATATAAATTTCTTTAATTAACATATCAGCTACTTTATTAATATTTATATTCTGGAATAGATAAAGCAATATTTTATAGTTTTTAATTAAAACTGAAAAGAATGCAGTCAATAAATTAAAATAATTTGTTTAGCCAACTTTGCAGTACAAGTCTACTTTATTCGTACCGACTACATTAAAGTGTATAATAAATAGTATGTAAACTACGTGGATGTCTTGTTATCAAACGACGAACAGTGGGGTAGAATCGCCAAAAATGGCAAATTGTTTATAATTTTATTGCAATAATTAGCTCATTAAAAAAATACATTTGTCCATCCGGCTATCTGTGCATCAAAAACCATAATTTCTGATAATCTGTAAGTCGCAGATTTAAAGGTAACTTTATGGAATTTGGTACTAGAGCCTAGTTTGGGCCAATAATAGCTTTGTTCCCGTACTCTAAATTGGAAGCACGCAGGATCTCAATGTTACCGAAAAACGTTACCGTACTCGAAAATTGGGAAAATGAGAGCTATTTTGAGAAAATAATGTTATTCTTCTACTTGCATGAAACAGTCCAGAATATTTCTTCGGGTAGATTATGTAAATTATCAAATAATTAAAAAATAAAAATATATAATAACAAATTTGATCGAAAATGAATAAAAAAAAAAATTATATGTTTTGTTACTAAGAGGAAAGTTTCATTTAAAAAAAATTAAAAATATTCAAATATGCTGAAAAATAAGTTTACATTTACATTTACTTCCCGTACTTTTGTACGTTGTTGTATTTTTGTGATATTGCTATACATTAAACTATATACTCATATTTTATATTTTTTTTAAATAGCTTAAAAAAATCATTTTAATAAGAAAAACTCATATAGAAATTTGTGTACTATTTTTGATATTTAATTTCTGATATTGTTTCATATTACATATCTTTTAAATAAAAATAATAATTTTTCTTAATATTCTCTCGATATCCACAAAACTCTTTCATAATATATCAGTATTCATTCGAGTTGATTAATCAATCGATTAAGCAATTGATCAAATTTCCCTTTCTCAGTACATTTACAATCCTATATTAAATTTGGCAATACAAAAATTTATATCCTATTTAGATCTCAGTTAATCAACTAATGAGAGTAGTGATAATTATAATTTTTAATCCGGGATCCCGGGAATCCAGGGAAGTCGAAATTTTTCCGGGAAATGAGAAAGTTCGGGAAATTACGATTCCTACTCAATACCTATGTTCAACAACTGAGTAATTCCATTTTAAATTTAAAAATTTTTACCTCTGAAATTTTGTCTATACCAAGTATACCTATAAGCCTTCCTACCAAAAAAATATGAAAAAATTAAAAATGGACTTTTTTAGATACACGTCACTAAAAAAAAATCGTATAAAAAAATATGTTAATAAAAATATTTTCAAAACTTTTATATGGCATCTTAAAATACAAGCTTTGACAAATCCACTGCAAACAAATTATTTTGATGTCTTTTATAAACGGTGATTCAAAAAGGCTATTGAAAAAAGTATCTCTATACTTTTTTCAATAGCCTTTTTTTGACAGATCACGTGTGAGTCGTGTCATGCTGTCATGTTATTTTTGTTTAGTATTGTTTGGCATTTCATAATGGAAGGACTTACGCCTGAACAACGTTTACAAATCGTTCAACTTTATTACGAAAATTCACGTTCTGTGAGGAATGTGTTTCGTGCACTTCGCTCAACTTATGGTCAACATAATCGGCCTACTGAGCGTACTATTCGCAACACCATCAACCATTTTGAGACCCAGCATTAATTATTGGATAATATTCGACCGAATAGACCATGTCTAGCACGCTGTGAAGAAAATATAGCGGCCGTAGCTGAGAGCGTACACGAAGATCGTGGAGAGTCGATTCGGCACCGTTCGCAGCAAATCGGACTGACGTATGGAACGACTTGGCGTATTTTACATCGAGATTTTAAATTGAAAGCGTACAAAATACAGCTTGTGCAACAACTGAAGTCGCTCGACCTTCCCAAGCGACATCGCTTCGCTCTATGAGCTCTTGAAAAGTTCCAAGAAGATTCGACGTTTTCGAGGCAAATTTTGTTCAGCGGTGAGGCCCATTTCTGGCTCAATGGGTATGTAAACAAACAAAATTGCCCCATTTGTGACGAAGAGCAACCTGAAGAGATTCAAGAACTGCCACTTCATCCAGAAAAAACAATGGTTTGGTATGGTTTGTGGGCCGGTGGAATCATCGGTCCATATTTCTTTAGAAATGATGCCGGTGCGAACGTAACCGTCAATGGCGACCGTTATCGTGCCATGATAACCGATTATTTGATGCCTGAAATTGAAGCTCGTGATCTCGGCGACATTTGGTTTCAGCAAGACGACGCCTCTTCCCACACATCGCATCAATCAATGGATTTATTGAGAGAACACTTCGGTGAGCATATAATTTCACGTTTTGAGCCGGTCGATTGGCCACCAAGATCGTGTGATATCACAGCGTTAGACTTTTTCCTGTGGGGATATGTAAAGTCTAAAGTTTATGCGGATAAACCCGCTTCGATTCAGGCCTTGGAGGAAAACATCACGCGTGTCATTCGCCAGTTACCTGTCGAAATGCTCCAACGAGTCATCGAAAATTGGACTCAACGAATGGACCATCTGCGACGTAGCAAAGGCCAACATTTGATAGACATAATCTTCAAAAAATAAATGCCAAAGAATGTTCTTTTAAATGATAATAAACATTCCCCATTAAATTTGAATTTTCTATGTTTTTTTTTTTTTTCTTTAAAAAAGTAGGGAACCTCAAAATGTATTACGCTTTATAACACAAACACAAGTTATGGCCATTTAAATAAATATGTTGATCACTTTCAAAGCGATAAAGTTGCCACAGTTCTCAAAATAAAAAATTCATTTTACATGCCTCTGTATCCTCCTCTACACAAAAACTACTTTTTATAAAATAAAATGCAAAAATATAAATTTGAAAAATTTAGATTTTAAGTTTTTACCACTGTAATTAAAAATTGCAAAATAACTTTGACTTTGACGGTGCACTAGACGGGGAGTTAAAAAAAAAATAAATTTTTTTTTTTAACAGATAACGACTACTTTTTCAAAATATTAATTTTCAATTAATCGCCATTTTTCTTAATTCCACCCCTCTGTGCATCGTTAGTTAGATATTTGTTCTTGTTAAATAATATTTTATGAATATTTATTAATTTACAATTAATATTTATTTATATTAAAAAAAAAACACACTTTTATTATTAGTGTTTTTATTATTTTGGTAACTGTGCCAAAACACGTGATGACCTTGTCATTTGTTGGCCACATTACAACGGTATGTATGTATGTATGTATGTATGTATGTAGCACGTACTATTTGTACTATGTAAATGTATAACACATATCACATATCATATCCAACCCCGGCAACATTTCCTCGTGTAGTTAATAACAGTCGAATATGATATAATTTTCCTATCGAAGAAAAGTCACCGTTCGGGAAGAAATGTGCCGCAGTCCTAATATTTTTTAGGTGATACTATTTAGTGCATTATTTAGGTGTTGATATACTATCATTTAGAAGTGTAAAAAAGTACGTCAAGAAAGTATCGAAATGCAATTGGGATATTTCTAGTAAATATTTTTAATTATAATTGAGCTAAATGCTTACCTTATATTTAAACACAGTATAATTACTCACTATAATTTTAAACTAAATAACTTTAAATTAAATATGAAATATTTAAAAACAAAAGTCACTAATTAAAAATTATTATTTTTTTATATTAACGCATTTTTTATTCAACACTATAAACAATAACTTGATCAATATGAAATGTATACATTTGCTAAGCAAAATAATGTCGCGCTTTGTCTTTTTCTTTGCTCTGGAATGTAAACACCCAGCAAAAACTTTTTGGTTTTCGGTAATAGCAACTACTTATTAAAGTAGTTTCTTGGTAATGAGGCGTCATTATTATTTGCCTACTCTGTTACCGTATTAACAACCAGAAGGTTGTTGGTTCAACCCCATTCTGAAGCTGTTAGTTTTTTATAACAAAATGTCTAAAAAGATATTTCAAACTAAATAGAGTTTTTGTCGCTTAGGATGCTATGTGCGAGATTGTGTACTGAGTAAGACTTTAGTCAGTAAAAACGAATGGTTAGTGTGTGTCCAAATTTGAGTCCCACTGACGCAAATTTTTTTGTTTTTTTTTTTATTTTTGTTTTCGTTTAGGTACATATTTTTGAATACCCCTAGAGTCAAAAAATAACTACATGAATTTGTGGACAAATCGAACAAAAATAACTAGTTATTCAGGCAAAAAATAAGTAGTTTATTTTTGTTTCCAATTATACCTGCTAGCTTACCAGGAAAGCAAAGTTTTTGCTGAGCAGCCGCCCAAGTCAAGTTGTTTTAGATCAAAATTCGATACTAATGTGTTTTGTTCACAGATTTTTTTTTTTTTTTTTTAATAAATCATCATTTGGTTTAAAATAAAATTTTATTAAAATAATTATTTCATTTTAATATTTTAAAACCAATATAAGAAACAAAAACAATTTTCTGCATTTTGAAAATTTCAGGAAAAATAAAAATTGTTTTATACAAATTATGAAACAAAAAAAAAATATATATATATATAAAATCCAACATTTGAAAGCTTTTAGAGATCAGTTGTCTCAATTTTCGTACAGATATTTGTAATATTTATAATAATTGATATTTATATACATATGTATGTATGTTGTTATGAGTGGTTCAGCGTCTTGCTATCACTTTATATAAACCTTGTGTGTAAATCACACTTCTGAAGGAAGTGTTTTGGACTTGTTTTTAACAGATACGAAAGTTGCCTTTAAGCTAAACTTAGAGATCTTTATTGACTTCGACATCTGGGTAAGTTCTCATAAGATATAGCATATCCAAATCAATCATCGAAAACATGTAATACATGTAATTGCCTCATGTTAAAAACGAACATATTTATATGGGTCTGAAAAAAACGTTTTAATCGATTTCACATTAATTTATTGCTTTTGCCATCCAACTTGCTTGATTCAGAACTTTTGGTATCCTGAAGCTAAATTTGCTTGCAGACCAACACTGAACGTAGAGGAAGTAGATGGAGTTGTTAGAACTTTTTTCTTGAATGATTTCCATCTTTTATGACACTTTGAATGTAATTAACTACTTATACATATTGTTGTTTGTATACATATACAAATAGTCATAATTGATCTTAACACTATTACTTGTTCAATTAGTTTTATCAAAAAATTTGTTTTTGTCTATCTTAGTTTTTTTTTCAAATTTTATTATAAAATAAACAATATCACAATTTCATCTCAGCGCCAGGTTGACATTATAGAGGCTTGTTGGCAAAATTTTAACAAAAGTATTAAAAAATGTGTATCTCAAACATACCAATAAATATTATATCAGAAGCTCATCAACATGTTGAGATAAAAAAATTTTTAAATAAGATTTAAACTGCGATAGGCTTGAGGCTTGTTTAATATTATGTGGCAAGTTATTATATTTTCTACAACCAGAGTGTTCAACTCGTTGCTTAGTTGTTTCAGATTGACAAAAAATTATTCTTAAATTGTCACGATTTCTTGCGTTGAAGGTATCCTGATTCCGTGTGAATTGTATGATATGATGCCCAATACAATTAAGACATTTAAACATGTACAGTAATAAGTGAAACTTATAGAGCCCGTAAATTGGCAAAACAGTGGGAAAAACGTCCCTGAATAAAATAACAGTTGGAAACCGGCTGGGCAATTTAGCTACACTTTTTAATGTTTTGTTCTGCATTCTCTGAAGCGATTTAAACTTTGTAGTTTTTTTGAATCCATAAATTAATGCAAGGTAATTAAAATGACTTGGAACCAAAGCTTGATAAATTAAAAATTTGATTTTTTTTTTATCAAACTTGTTTCTAAACTTATATATTAAACCTAAGGCAGGAGAAAGTTTTACCTTAAGATTCCTAATATTATTATTCCTAATTTATTACCCTAATTTATTTATTCCTAATATTATTAATATATTTATTGCTAATATTATTATTTGCGATCTTAAAATATATATGAAAACTCAATGCATTCCGCTTAAAAATCGACCTAAACTGTAAGTGGTATGTAGAATTCTATAGGAACTGTTTTTAATTTTGATAACGATTGGGTTTCTCTTTTAGGTCTATTATATCATAAATGGAATTTCGAAGAAGTTTCAAATAAATTTGCAAACATTGCTTTCTTTTGGTTCATATATGTACTTATCATTAATATTACCTTAGTTAGCTAGTCTTATTTTATATAAACATTTCTTTTCATTTCAAATAGAAGAAGGAACACAACAGACCTCCGCCTAAGCTAAACCCTTTGATTACATATAGTTTTTCGTCCGGCAGTGCTTGGGCTTAATATAAATTAAGATTTAGAGTTAAGATTTGAATACTTATTGTTAGTTCACTTAATTTTGTGAAGATTCAATAAATAAATTTAGATGAAAAAAAAAAAATCAAATATTTAACTCCGAATTAACGTATATTTTACATGTTATCCATAACATTGACACTTTTGTATTAAAGAAAAGGTAATAAATGTTAAAAGAAATAATTTTATAATATTGCTTTAAAAAAAAATCTTATTAAACATTTTATAAAACGATAATAAATATTGTTTGAAAATCTACTAAAAATTAAATATTATTTTTATCGATTTCTTAAAAATAGTTTTTAAATTTTATGAGAATTTTAAAACACTCAAATTTGTAAAAAGTAAAAATATTTTAATAAGAAAAAAAAAAAAAATAAAATTAATTTTTTACATTTACAAATTTGAATGTTTAATTTTACTGATTCAGTGATAGGTGCGATTAGTAAGTTTATTTTCTACTTTTAAACATTCAATAGTGTCAAAAGAAGATACTTTTTAGTGGATGGATGAAAAAATTCTCTTCCAAATGCTGGCAGGGAAAGTACTTCTACTCTGTTCATTTGTATGTTTGGTTAGTAAGCGTGAAACGCATAAAATAATCGTATGTATTCGTAACACTTGTTGTTGTCTGTCATGATCTACGTCGAAAACAACAACGACGTTGTTGACAACAATGACAACAAATAACCATAAATTACCTCGGGAATATCACCGCCACCATCTCATCGATGACCATGTTACAAACTTCCAACCATTTAAAACATTTTCCAAATTAAATTGTTTGAAATTTTATAAAAATCTTAAATAAAATTAAATATTTTGTTACAGTTTTTATGTAGAGGAGGGAGGTACTACACATAATTTTTAATTTTTTTTTTTTTTTTGGTGAACGATTTGTAGAGGGTGTTGTCGCAAAAAGAAGATCGTAATGAATTTTAAAATTCCCTTTCGAATTATATTTAAAAAATTTTTATTAAATATTACATGTAAGATAGACAACTCCACCTTAACAGGGTATGATCGGGTGGGAAAGAAGCAGAAAAAATAAATTTTGTATGCGATATAATTATTTCGTATATATACTTTATAGCTAAGTTAATTACTTATACCTAAATTTAATAAAATAAGATCGAAGGCCTATATTCAAATCCTCTATCTTTGGATTTCATGAAACTGCATTATATTCCCTAATATAAATTTCAAATAAAAATTTCTATTTTTTCCACTTTTATCAAAGTTTTTGCATTCTTCTATTTTACAAAATAAATAATTTAATTTTATTTTTGAGTACAATACCCTCTATCTCTCTGAATAATTATTTTGTATTACTTTTGTATTCGCGACGGCCCGGTTATCGCAACTTCTTAATTAAAATTTCAGGTTTTATAACAGTTTACGAAAAACGGGTTCCATTTTCGCGACCTTTAACTTTTTTTTTTTTTTTTTTTTTTGTAAATTTGATTACAATTTCTATAACCAAAAAAAAAAAGAAAAATCCCCGTCTTTTGGTATATAAGCCATTTGGGATGATTTTGATCTTCAATTTTGTCAGTTTATTTGTGTCATTTGTTGTGTAAATACATCTCTTAAAATGGGAAAAGTTCAACATATTTTAAAGGCAACGGTTTCTCAAACATATATATATATATATATATATATATATATATATATATATATATTTATTTATTTTAACTTTTCGTTTTTATTAAAAAAAATCTGCAAACTTTTAAAATCTGGCCTACCGACATAGTAGCGGAAATTTCGAGTAACTCTCAAAGAATTCACTAAACTGTTAGGTAAATATAAAGACAGGCATATAAACTGACATTTGATTTAATTTAAAGGCAGTTCTAATATAACAATTTTTGCTATACAATAATGAAAAATAGATTTTGATCTATAATTTTTTAGTTTATTCGCATCATTCAACGTTCAATTTATTTTAAAGCCAACGATTTCTCAAAACTTAGAGATTTAAAAAAAATTTAAAAGTGGAGATTCCATAAATTCAATTTACGTGAATTACAAGTTGCATATGTCCTCGGTTTACCGCAATATAAAGCATGAAAATTCATTAAAAAAAAGTTCGTACGTACAATTGAAAGTGGTCCTGGCAAATGCGAATGAAACAGACAAACTGAAATTGTTCGTTGTTGGAAAATCGAAAACACCACGCACCTTTAAATGCTTTTTCAATAATCCTATAATATACAACTCCAGTATTAACGCCATCATGAATTTGTTCCCCACGTAAGTAAATTTTGACTAATTAGTAAAAGTAAGATGTTCATAAATAACAATTTTTTAGGTCCGAGAATTTTTGGCTTCAAAAGGTCTGACGCAAAAAGCAGTTTTGCTTTTAGATAACGCGACGTATCACCCAGTTGAGGAACTAAAAAGTGATGATGGTTTAATTATAGTAATGAATCCATCACCCTAATAAGCACTGCGCTTATTCAACCGTTAGATCAAAGCGTTATCAACTTGGTCAAATTAAATTATAAAAAACAACTGCTCACCCACTTGCTTGGCGAGTAGGGAACAAATTTGGAGCTCAAACTAAAAAACTTCAATCTCAAAAATGCAGTTCAGATTCTAGCTACGTCCTGGGACAAAATATCAGTGTCCAATATCCGAAAATCATGGAACGTCTTGGTAGAATTCGATAGTAAATGGAGTGAAGGGTATAACATGCCCTTAAATAATTTACAATATATATTTCAGGAAGAAAATTAAGATTGGTACACTTGTAGCTCAAATTGGTATGGAACATCTTTTCACGAAGAAGAATTTCATGTGGAAAGCAATGAGGTGCAAATGGAATTATCAGATACGGAATCGGAGGAGCTCAAAATCTCCAATTTCATTAAAAATTTTTAAAAATGTTAATATATCAATAAAAACAATTCTAATTTTAAAAACAACATAACATTTTTCAATAAAATTTTGTTTTGTTTGTTTTGTTATAGCGAAAATTCAGTTTCGCGACAGGTCTGGTTTTTAATTAGTTGCGAAAATCGAGCTTGCATTGAATATAATTTCTAAAATGCTGAACATGAATTGACCAAAAAATGTAAATCGGTTGAATAGTTCTTCAGATATACAATAATAAATATTCACTTTATATGGCGGCTACTACCCCTAGTAAACCTAACCTACTTATTTTCACCACAATTGTGTAAATTGACAAGAAAATTATTCCTACAAAATCTCGAGACTTTCACTGTAATAGTTTCCTAGATATGCGAAAATTAAGATTTACCTGGTATGGGGACTAACACTTCCCCTATTTTATGAATCCTGATAAGAAAATTATTCCCGATAATTAATTTCACTTTGTATGGGAACTATAACCCCCTCTGTGCCCACCCCTCCTATTTTCATCTCAATTGTTGAAGTTGATGAGAAAGTTAGTACCACAAAATTTCAAGACTTTCGTTGTAATGGTTTTTTCTTTAGATATGCGAAACATTAAATATTTTAAAAGTGCAAAACCCTCTACTCTCTTTGAAATTGCCAATATTTTAAAATATTAAAAATAGACTATATGCATGATTTAGTCGTGGTTTTAAATAAATATTGTAAAAGAAAATTTTTTATATGCTCTCCTGAAAATTTATGTTTCTCTAGATAGAGCGTTTTGAACATAGACCCTCGATATATAAATACATTTTATAGTCCGTATAGTAAAAACTTTAAAGATGTTACATAATTTATCAAAATCGAAAATCCAGGCCAAAATAAAAGTTTTAGAGTTATTGAAAATATTTACAAATAATAAACAATTTTTAATGGATTTTACCAAAATTTTTGAAAAATGTTTCATATTTAGTATTTTTTATATTTTAAAAATGTTTTTCCCCAAAAAGAAAAATTAACAAACGTTTTAATCAAATTATAATACCATCACAAATTTGATAAAGAAAAATCAACAAAATATGCAGCCAATTAATTGCCTCAACGTAAAAACTTATCTATTTTTTAATGAATAACATTTTAAAATGTTTAGTTTTTAAAATTTTGTGTCATTTTAGTTGGTGTAACCAAGTCTGAAATTAAAAAAAATTTGTGAAACCAAAAACAGATAAAACGGTAGTTTAAATTATACAAAATACTAAATTTTTGTTAAACATTGTACGCATGCGTGTGTTAATAGACAAGAATCCAGAGACTTGAAAGAAATAAAACTTAAAACTATTTTAGAAAATTTTCCATTTATAACTATTTTTTACTTGAAAAAATATCGATATATTTTAATTTTATAGAAAATAAAATTTAGTTTTTTGTCAGAAATTTTCTTGATAAAATTTCTATTTATAGAACATTTTTGATATCATTGTTTTATAGAACATTTTCGATTTCATTTTTATAACATTTTTAATAAAATTTGGTTTTTATAGAAAAATATTTTCTATAGATTTTCTTTTTATATTTATGAAAAAATATTTTTCTATACATTTTTTCATAAATTTTTTTTATAGAAAATTTTGAACAAGTTATCCTTTTAAGAGAATTTTTGATAAATTTCTTTTATAAAAATTTTCGATAAATTTTCTTTTTATAGATTATTTTCGATACATTTTCGTTTTATAGAAAATTTTCGATAATTTTTTTTATAGAAAATTTTCGATCATTTTTTTTATAGAAAATTTTCGATCATTTTTTTTATAGAAAATTTTCGATAAAATGCCCTTCTATAGAAAATTTCGATAAAATTTCTCTTTATAAGAATTTCGATAAAATTTATTTTTTTTTTAAATTTCGTTAAATTTTTTTTTATCGAAAATTTTCGAAATTTTGTTTTTATAGAAAATTTTTGATGTTTTCTTTTTGTAGAAAATTTTCGATAAATTTTCTTTTCTTTCGAAATTTTCATTTTGTACGAAATTTTGATTAATTTTTCTTTCATACGAATCTTTTTCCGAAATGTTCGATAAATTTTCCTTCTATAGAAAATTTCGATAAATTTTCCTTCTATAGAAAATTTCGATAAATTTTCTTTTAAAGAACATTTCCTATAATTTTCCTCTTTATAGAAAATTTTAGATAAATTTTCTTTTTTTGGAAAATTTCAACTAAAAAAGAGATTTTATTTTTATAGAAAATGTTTGATAAATTCTCTTTTTGTACGACATTTTCGATAATTTTCATTTTGTACATTTTCGATAAATTGTCGCTTTGTACGAAATTTTCGATAAATTTTAATTTTGTAAAAAATTTTCGACAATTTTCATTTTGTACGAAATTTACGATAATTTTAATTTTTACAGAAAATTTTCGATAAATTGTCCTTCTATAGAAAATTTCGATAAAATTTCTTTCTATAAGAATTTTGATAAAATTTATTTTTTTTTTTAATTTCATAAAATTTTCTTTTTATAGAAAATTTTCGATGTTTTGTTTTTATAGAAAATTTTTCACGTTTTCTTTTTATAGAAAGCTTTTGATAAATTTTCTTTTCTTTCGAAATTTTCATTTTATACGAAATTTTCGATTAACTATTCTTTCATTTGAATTTTTTTTTCCGAAAGGTTCGATAAATTTTCTTCTAATTTCAACTAAAAATATATAGATCTTATTTTTATAGAAAATTTTTGATAAATTCACATTTAGTACGATATTTTCGATAAATTTTCGTTTTGTACGATATTTTCGATAAATTTTCGTTTTATACGAAATTTTCGATAATTTTAATTTTTATAGAAAATTTTCGATAAATTGTCCTATAGAAAATTTCGATAAAATTTCTCTTTATAAGAATTTTGATAAAATTCCTTTTTTTTAATTTCGTTAAATTTTCTTTTTATAGAAAATTTTTGATAAATTTTCTTTTTTTCGAAATTTTCATTTTATTTTTTTTCCAAAATGTGCGATAAATTTTTCTTTTATAGAAATTTCGATAAATTTTTTTTAAGAATTTCGATAAATTTTCTTTTTAAAGAACATTTTCTATAATTTTCCTTTTTGTAGAAAATTTTTGGGAATTTTCCTCTTTATAGAATATTTTAGATAAATTTTCTTTTTATGGAAAATTTTAACTAAAAATAGATAGATTTTATATTTATAGAAAATTTTTGATAAATTCTCTTTTTGTACGATATTTTCGATAAATTTTCGTACGAAATTTTCGATAAATTTTAATTTTGTACAAAATTTTCGATAAATTTTTTTTTATACAAAAGTTTCTTTTAATATCAAATGCTCGATAAATTTACGTTTTATAGAAAATATTGATAAAAATTACTTTTTATAAGAATTTTGATAAAAATTTCTTTTTATAAGAATTTTGATAAAAATTCGTTTTTTCAGAATTTCGATAAATTTTCCTTTTATAGAACATTTTTTATAGAAAATTTCAATAAATTTTCTTTTTTTAGAAAATTTCAATAAATTTTGTTTTTTTAGAAAATTTCAATAAAATTTCTTTTTATAGAAAATGTCGATAAAATTTCTTTTTATAGAAAATTTCTATAAATTTTTTTTTATAGAAAATTTCGATAAATTTTTCTTTTTAAAGAAAATTTTAGATATAACATATATATATATATATATATATATATATATATATATATATATATATATATATACATATATCTTCTATCTATATCTTATTTAATTCCTTATTTTAACTTTTCTTTTCTGCAAACTTTTAAAATCTGGCCTACCGGCAGTTCTATAAATGACAATTTTTGCTATACAATAATAAAAAAAAAAAAAAAAATAGATTTTAGTTGTTGCTTTTTTCTTAGTTTCATTATTAAGTCTTGAACAACTTCTTAAGTGCATTTATCACAAAAATGTTACAAAAACAATAACAAAAATATCGTAGACAAACTAATATCAAAGAATATTTTAGTCTACATTGTCTACACTAGTGAGGAGATAAAGTGGGTACTTTTTGGTGGTACATTTGAAACCTGAAAGATCTGAGACAGATGGGTGATGAATAAAAAAAAGCTCTTTATTTCGATTATGTCAAAGAAGAAGAATTTATCGAAATTATAATTTTTATCTACGTTTGTTTAGACCTACCCAACAAACACACAGTCATCATATTTTAACGTTTGAAAAATTATTTAATTTTTCAAACATTAATTCAAATCTGCATAATAATTGGGAGAAAAAATCCTTTTTGTACAGAATGCTGTTATTCTCATATCATCAAATCATTCTTAAACGTTTTCATTTTAGAGAAAAAAAAAACTGATTTCAAATCAATCTCAAATTTTAAATCAAATCTTCGGTTTGATGGGTAAAAGCGTAATTTTTTTTAAATTTTTTTAGTATGAGTAGTATTTTTTTATTTATACAACCTGATCTTTTTTGTAAATCGCACATGTACAAATAAACATACTATATAAATTGTTAAAAAAAAAATAAACAAAAACTTGAACGAATTTTCCTTTTTAAGATGAATTAATAAAAATTCAACTCAATTCAATTTGATTCATTCAATTGCACAATCCCATCGATACATATACATATTACGTGTGTAATATTTCTACGAATTGTTTTTGATTTTTTTTTTACTTTTTTTACATTTTCAATGCCTTTTGATTAATTTCATTAAAAGGGAAAACGCCCGTTATTGGCGTCCAAATATGAAAAAGAAATAAATAAATAAAAATAAAATAGAAACATATTTTTATGGTTTAAAACTACTCCTTAGCGTTGTTGGTGCAGTTCTATGCGAATGTAGTTAAGTTGAGACATATTGGTGCGTTTTATATGTTTTTTGTTTTCGGCTATAACAAAAATCTGTATTGATTTAATTTCATTGGAACCCCTTCACTTTTTTTTTTGCCAACTTTAAATACAAAATGTTACAATATTTTAGTAAAAAAATATTGTTTGTATGCGTACAATTTAATATTTTAACCAGCTTTTTGGTTTCTTTCGGCAAAAAAAAAAAAAAATAGAATAACAAGTAAATGTACAAGTATTTTTTAAATGTTTGACAGAATACAAACTAAAAAAATATTTGTATATAATTTATATAATTTTTTTTCTGGTTTAAATTATAATTTAATGAAGTCATGATAGGTTTAAATGACTTTATTTTATAGCAAACAAAGCTCGTAAATGAATTTAATTTTATAGTTTCTTTTTTTCGTTTAACAATTGTTTTACCTGAATTTTTTTTACGAAATATTGTAGATAATAGAACCTCAAACTTGTAATTTTCTAAATAACATTGCTCACAAGTAATTTGTGAATGATAACACCAAATTTGGAAAATATAACAATCAGATTGTTAATTTGTTTAATCTATTAACAAATGTATTAAAAAAGGTTTGCTCACATAATATCTGTTTTAAATGAAAAATATGTCAAGTATTTTGAATTGTTATTTTTTTTTTCAAAAAATCAATATTTTTTTAACCCTTTAAAATAATATTTTTACACTCAGCTCTAAGTTCGAATATTGAGCCCTAATCACCTTCAGAGACAATTAATCATTTTCCTTTATGTGACTATTTAAAATTTCTATGTAATTAAAATAGAGTTCCTAATTTGAAGATAACTAAAATCTTCATATTAAAGTCTTTTGACTCAAGCACCAACTTTATTGAAACTTTTGAAGCTTTTTACTTGGAACACATCAAGATATATTGACTAAATGGTGGAATACCAATTTACGCGGCGATGATCGGCAGAGATATTACCAGCTTAAAAATCAATCATCTGTTTACAAAATTTGACAAAGGAAATTTTTAAAAGCATTGCCATAAATTTGATCTGGCAATGCTGTAAGACGCGGCCTGTCGTCGCATGCCACGTACATTGGAATTACACTATAAGGTGTAGGACTTTTTGTAAAATTTTTATTATATAGATTTTGACATTTATGTCTCAAATAAAAAAGTATAAAAGATATATTTGGTTAAATTCGACGATATGATACCGTAAACTACTGTGCATGTGGATACAAATTCGGGGAAGTGTCTTATATCGTACCTGTGGCCAATTGTGAACCGATGCTTGTATTAAATGCAATACATGTTTCTATAAAACTATTTATGTAAGTGGGACTTATATGAGAACCATTATTATAATTATGGACTTATTTGTGTCAAATATTAACTAGATACTAACATTTGTATTCGATTTATGCTTGTTAAAGTGATTTTCGGATTTTCGGAGTTTCATGGGAGCCTTGGTCAATTATGAACCTATTTTTGTGCAAATTGGGACATTGATTTATACTCATTTGCGCTCAATTTCATAAAAATATTGCTATATTTAAGGCACTTTAATCATTAAACCTCTATTCTGGGGCCGGGTAAAACAATGGACCGATCATAATCAATTTAGATTTCGTCATATTGTGCTAAAAAAATTATTCGTGCAAAAATTCATGAGGATATCTTTAAAATTGCGATCTATACTTTGTTCACAAGTTTTACATCAACAGCCAGCCAGACGAACGGATATCGTTAAATCGTCTCAGAAAGTGATTCTGGTTAGGTGTCCGAAGATTTGTTTTGTGCGTTACAAATATCAGCACAAAAGCATAATAACCCAAATAATTCTCATGGGATATAAATTTCAAACTCTATATATAAAACAAAATTTTTAATTCGGCTTGGCCGAATCTATTATAAACTTCATCTGTAAATTTTTTTGTGCCACCCTAATTTAAAATTTCACCTTATATGTGAGATGAGCGTGTTTTCGAGTTTATATCGATCCTTGAACTATTTGTATGAGAGATATAGGCGGAAAAATATGAACGAGATTTACAACGGACGATCACTTTCTACTTAACTATTAGAGGCAAATTCAACAGGCACACAGACGGACAGATCATCTTATATTTTCACGAGGACTTCATGGAATCTCAGAGGAATATTTCGATAAAAAAATACCTTCGCCTTTTTTATGGTGGATATAAAAAAAGCTTTACTCAATTCAAATAATTGTCAGAATTGAAAGTAGAAATACTTGTGTTCTTAAAGGATCGATAAAAAGTTTTGAATTAAAGCATTTATAGCCAATCTAATGACTGGTAAATCGATTTCGATCATGGTCGATTCTTACCAGCCGATATTGATATCGAATTTTAGCCTTCGATTAATAGAAGTAAAGTATTTCTATTTTAAATAGAAATAGCAAAAAATACTAGATTTTGTTCAGTTTTATCTAAATAAAGATTTTTTCAATAATTTGATTGATTTGATGAACAAATTTAAAAAAGCTGTTGGTCTCAAAGTAAAAAATTAATTGTAAAGTTATATTTTAAAGCGAAAAAATAGGCTAGCTGGGAATATAATACATTAATGATTTCGATTAAGCAAGAGGAATCTAATATTAAAAGATTGCTGGGAGTTGTAAACAGATTAAAATGTTTTAAAATCGATGTGGCATAAATAGGATTTCTCGCAATAAAAAACATAATTTTTCCAAAAGAATTAACTAGTTTAAAATTTATTAAAAGTTTTTGTAAATGAATAAATTTTCTTGTTGATTCAAGGTCTCTGTGACACATTTTTATACCCTACATCATCATAGGGTGGTTCGGATATTATGTGTATGTGCTGATGTTTGTAACGCACAAAAAGAATTATTCAATACCCACCTTAAAGTATACCACCAATCGACTCACAATTACTTTTCAAGTCTATCTAACGATGTCCATGAGTCCGTCTGCTGTCCATGTAAAGTTTGTGCATAAAGTACAGGTCGCAAATTTGAAGATAACGGAATGAAATTTAACACGTGGGATTTTTATGATATAAGGAAGAAACCTATTGAAATTGGTTATGATCGGTCCACTATTTCAATCAGTCCCCTCCCGGAATAGGGATTTAATGATCGAAAATGCCTTAAATATTGCAATTTTTTAATGAAATTCGCCACGAACAAGTTTTATATAAGATCGGTCCATAATTTGCAATAACTCTCATATAAATCCCTCTTCCGAAAATCTCTTTAACATGCACAAATTCTATACTAAAGTTAGTATCAAATTAATATTAATATTTGACATATTTGAGTTTTATATAAGTAGAAATCACAGTGTCAAATTTTATAAGGATGAGCCGATCCTCATAAAATTTGGCGTTGTGATTGACCATAGCTCCCATATAAGTCAACACTTCCGGGAATCATCTTAAAGTTCATAAATAACATAATATAATGCATAAGTATGTTTCATAGAAATATTCAGAATATTTATTACAAGTATCGGTTCACAATTGACCACTGGACTGCCAGAATTTGGATGCACCGACTATATCTTTCTTAATCGATTTTATATATATTAGATTATATATGTATATTAGATTTTTTTGATGTATTGTAATGAACTAAGAGTATTTTTTAACCCTTTAAGAAAATGTCAAACGTTTTTATTAGTTTAATCATTTAAATAGAAATTTATAACAGCTGATGTAATTTGAGTAAAAAAAATGCAGGATGAAATATTTTCCACTTCCGGTAATCATCTTAAAGTGCATAAATAACATAATATAATACATAAGTATGTTTCATAAAAATATTCAGACGTTTATTACAAGTATCGGTTCACAATTGGCCACGAGACCCATATAAAACCTCTTGCAGAATTTGGATGCACCGACTATACCGACTACAATTTTCTTACTCGTTTTTTTTTATATATTAGATTATATATATTAGATTTTTTTCATGAATTGTAATGAACTATAAGTATTTTTTAACCCTTTAAGGAAATTTCAAACATTTTTATTCATTTAATCATTTAAATACAAATTTATAATAGCTGATGTAATTTGAGTAAAAAAAATGATGAAATACTTCTTTTATCACTCATAATATTAACTCTTTTAACTCAAAAATATTAACTCATTTAAATATTTAAAAATATTAAAAAATGAGATCTGCTAGCAATAAGTCTCGTGTTTTTTTTTTTTGCCTCCTTTTCTCCCTCACTCATTTAGTTCAACAACCGGATTTGTCAATGACGGAAATAACATTAAAAAAGACAACGAGGATCAAGGTTACATTCAAATTTAATTATTCAGATTTTTTTATGTGGTTGTTGCAGTTTTTCTTGTTGTAATTGTGTGGCTTTTGACTGCAGTTTCGAATCTATTTAACATGCAAACATTTGCATCAACCTTTTTATAAGAAGTTGAGCTGTTATATCTGTTTCTTTCTTGTGTTAATGCATTTCAATTTGAATTATGCCAAATTTATCAAACTTAAAAGAAAAAAAATACAAAAATACTAACTAGAAAAACATTTGGCAAGCATTCACATTTTGCTATCATTTTTTTTAAAGTTTTATTTATTTGTTTTTATTATTTTTCAAATCAATTTTTTCAGAAATAACGAACAAATTAAAAGCTTGTTTTAGCAACTTACAAGCAATTTAGCGGATATTCATATGGAGAAAAAGCAATAACAACCAAATAAAATTTTATAAAAATCAAACAAAATGTTAGAATTAAAAAAAAAAAAAAACAGTAATCAATCAAATATATTTTAAATAAAAGAAACAAAAATAAAAAAAAAATATTCGAAAAATATGTAACTACTTATATCGTTTGGTTTGATATTACGTCAGCAAAAAATAAGATTGATTTTGTTTTTAGGCCCAAAACTATTTTATAGTGATTTTTATTTATTTTTTTTATTTTTAGTTTTCTTGTTTTCTAAAGGAGGTGCAGCCAGCCGTCTGCCTAGTTTGTAAGAAAATACTTCGAAAAAAAAAATTGTTACATTAAAAGTGCGTTTTTCCAAGCATTCAGTTAGTAGTTTCAAGTGCGTTTTGTAGAGTTTTTCTTCATAAATAGAAATCTCTGCTTGATTACCAACAAATTTTTTTTATGAGCACATGTATGTGCATGAATTTTTGCAAAGAGTCTGAACATAAAATATTTTTAATGATTTACAGTGGTACTGAAAAGAAAATGTTGAAAAAGATAAGATTTAAAAATAAATCAAATCTTGCAACTCGAATTCTTGAGTATATGAATTCTTTCAGCAAACTAATAAGAGAGCGAGGCTTTTGGTAGGCTAATCGGGTTGTAATAACTCGTAAGAGAGACAACATGTACTGTGATCTAAAATAAACTTTTGTGTAGTCTTTTAATTCAAACTGTAAAATCTATTCTTCGAATTAAGAAATAATCGGTGAGCGACTGTATATGGGCATTTCTTCAAACTCGTTTACTTTTGGGGTTAAAAAAATTTTAAAATCTTTTTAATGGCACTTCAACGGTATTTAATACCAATATTAGCTGGATTTAACGAAACACAAATTTTTTCGCGTGAATGAGTTTTAGCGAACGTAGTCAGTGTTATGAAGATTTTAGATAAAAAGTTGTAAAAAATTGCCCAAAATTCTATTTTCAATAATATTTAAAAAATTACCATCGTATGACACCCATATCAATATGACTAAAATACAAATTAAAAGTGATACGATATAGTTGATGGCGCCGAAAATAATTGCAATCATAATGATTTTTTAACATTTCATTTTGTTGATATAATTTTAATATTTGACAATCAAACAATTTTTGAAATTTATATTAATGGAAATTTTATTAATTTTTTTATAATTTCTTAATTTCTTCCCGATTTATAAACAACTGTGTTTTACTAAATAAAAGTTTGTTATACAAATTTCATATTTTTATTCAAATAAAATTAAATAATTTATTTAAATGAAATATCTATCCACATGAGGGGTTTTATCAGAAAATTCACATTATCCGCAATTTTAACACATAGACATATTGCTGTCATGATTATTCTTTTGATTTTATGTAGATTTTTATGGAATGTTAAGTTTATATATAGGCGAATATATGAAAAATAAAATAAGTTCCTTTAACACCGCGATAATAATCGAATTAAAGAGATTTTTGAAATGTAGTCACTATTTTACACGAATTTATAGTTTTCATGATAAATGTATACATTTGGTAACACTTATTTTCTTAACTAACCATTTATTTGACACAAAAATTAATTTAACCAATTACGGACCAAAAATCCCAAAACATTACTTGTGCAACTAAAGGGTTAAATGAATACATACTATATCAATAGTATTGAACGAGACCTTTCCAATAATGCCCTAAAATATAAATTCCCAAAAATAATTTTAAAAATATTTTTACTCATTATATATTAAACGTCATTTGTCTATCATGTGTTGAAATTTGTTAAAAAAAAAAAAGTTAAAAATGAAAACACTGTTGATCGAAAACCTTGCGAACGAAATAATTAAAACGAAATATTTTGGGGATTAGTTTAAAACATATCAATCTTTAATTTTAGATGGGCACATTTGCAACATTTTTTATCTTCACACAAATCAGTGCACTTTAATGTACATAGGAGAGGACCAATGTTTAACGATCCAAGGAATCTTTTGTACAGATTTATATTTTTATTAATCTGCAGCAAGAGACTCTACCTAGAATAGTTTCTTAGGATCTTAGCACTCGTAACGAACCAAACTCTACTTGCAAATCCATGCATGATACTTTAAAGTTGAAAAATTCATGTCCTAATAACAATGAAGTACCTGTAACAACTGATGAGGAAGATGCTCTATTGGCATCTGTATCTAACATCTAATTGCTGATTTCGATTTAAATATGTTCAATCTAAAAGTATCAATGATAAACTAATACTTGTTGAGACTACACATAGCCATATGGAGGAGTTTCACAATGAATTGCGTGACCTTAAAATCCCTAGAAAGGAAATTCTCCTGAATTGGCCGTTACTACAACAGCAGCTGGCATATCAGAAACTAAGGGTGCATTATAAAAGGATATAGTCATACAATTGGGTTACAACAGCAATTGGGAGTTTTAATCCCAAACAAGACTTATTCCTCCCAAATATAAAAATATTTATGTTAACCATTAATTCATGTCATTATCAACATTTTGCATTAAAAGCCACTACTTCTATAGATTTCAGTTAAATAAATATAAAAACAATGACTATTTTGCAGTTTAACCTTGTTATCTTGATACTAATGATGATAATGATGTTGATACTATTACACAAGTGCTACAGATTCCAATCAGTCCAAAAGTCTTAAATAAACAAGATAATTATTTTCACAACATTCTTTCAAAAAACCCACTGTTTTCTGCGTTGCAACTAAAAACTAAACTAAACTGAGTTGAGACTAAATTAAATTCAATTCATACAACGATGAAGAAATCATCCGCATTTAAGAAAATTTAAAAACAACAAAATTGAAAATTTTTAAAACGAGATCTTTTTTAGTGCGTTTTTCTTTTTATTATCTTTTTTTATTATTATTTTTAAACATTTGAGAGCACCGGCCGGCCATTCTTATGTTCATATCAAGTAGTAGTTGTTATAATTTGTTTTTGTTTTTTCTTACATCTTGTTGTGTTTTAGGACCATTTTCATCCGAAAGAAAAACAAACTAAAGAAATATTGACCGTTTAAAGTACAGAGCAGAGCGCATTTATTGTACATTTTATTGTATTAGTGACGTTATATTGTTGCTATTGTTTGGCTTTTGTTTTTCGTATGAATGTAACATTTTTGTTGCATGAAGTTTTTTGTGGATGGCAACTTATGGTGGCATAGCTGTTACATTCCATGGTATATAAAAGTCGAGACTTCTTAGAGAATGTATCTCAAACCAAAGTTAGATATTTGCTAGCAAGCAACAAACAATATTCTTGTAACAAAGTGGCAAAAAAGATCCTACAAAAATATTTATTTTTTATATTTTGTAATACGCTACAAAACAATAAATTTAATAAAAATGTTTGCTAAGGTAAGGAGGAGGATCTCTTTAGAATTGAGATAAATCTAAAGAATTTTTAATATTCTAAATGTTTTGCGTTTAGGTAATTGTATTAGTCACAGTATCCTTGTCAATGGCCAAGGCTGCGCCTGGTGGTTACGGTGGCTATGGTGGTCATGGTGTTGCTGTGGCAGCCCCAGCTGTCTCCTATGCAGCCCCTGCCGTTTCCTATGCAGCCCCTGCCGTTTCCTATGCTGCTCCTGCTGTTTCTTATGCTGCCCCAGCTATTTCTTATGCTGCTCCTGCTAAAGTTTTGGCACCTGCTCCTGCTATTGTTGCTGCTCCCAAATTGGTGGCTGCTGCTCCAGCTATTATCAAAACTGTTGAACCAGAACCTTATGATCCCAATCCCAAATACAGTTTCTCTTATGGTGTATCTGATCATTCTACTGGTGACTCGAAAGCGGCCGAAGAACATTTGGAAAACGGTGTCATCCATGGTAGCTACTCCCTAACTGAAGCTGACGGTACTATTCGTAAGGTAAGGAAACTATGAAAAAGTGCCTTTCAAATATTCTCTCCCACATAATTTATTTTGAATATTTTTGGTTTATAGGTCACCTATACTGCCGATAAAATCAATGGTTTCAATGCTGTCGTTGAAAAATCTGGTCAAGCTATCATTGCTAAACCAGTTGCTGTCGCCGCCGCCGTACCCGTTGCCAAAGTAGCCTATGCTGCTCCCGCCATAACCAAATTTGCCGTTGCTGCACCAGCTGTAGCTAAAGTAGCTTATGCTGCCCCTGCCTATTATGGTGGTTATCATCATTAAATCCTAGCAATTAAACTAAGGAATCATCACTATCGACACCACCAACCATTTTTTAAATAACATTCAGTCATTAAAATAAATCTAGTGAGAATTTCTAAAGAATTGTTATCAACATAAAAAGATTGACCATTAAGCATTCGTTATTAGGACTTGTGATCATGGATAAATTCTCTTTATTATAAGTATTATTAATTAATTAATTGATAAATGATAATTAATAATACATAATAATGTTATTAACTTATTATTTAGTTTTAATCAACTCTATTCATATTCACCACCACCACTCTCTTTTACTCACTTAATCACTCACTGACTCACTCACTCACTCTCTTTGCGTAACTCACTCACTTTTGTAAAAAAGATACTTCTATTCGCTTCTTGTTATAAAATAGTATTTTTAGTAAAACATCATTATGTAAAGTTGTAAGACATTGATTGTCTTATGATTTTTTTGTTTAATATTTTTATTTTTGTTGTTTATTTTATTTTTGATTCTTTCTGCTCATTTTTTTTTATTAATTATTGTAAATTTATTTTAATTTACTCTTTGCCATGTATGTGTTTGTGGTAAAAGTAGTATTTGTTAAAGAAAAAAAATATTATAGCCTGTAAGTGACTCGAATTTTTCTCGTAGAAGAATCGTAACAAATAAAAAAAAAACTTTTTATAAAAGAATGAAGTAAAGAAAATAAAGAATGAAATGAGAATTATCGTGTGCATTTACTGAATAAAGAATTCAGTACAAAAATAAATACAAAATATGAGTTTTCATTTAGAGGGATAAAAAAAAAAAAAAACAAACAATTTGAAGAAAAATTTATATATTAAATTTTATACTTTGATCGAACATTTACTTATTTATGTTTTGCAACTTATAATATACATAAATAAAATTTTTAGGATTTAAACTCTTCCAAGGCTAAGTTTAATTTTTTAAAACAATTAGCTTTGAGATTTGTTCAGGCTTTGTAAAAATACATATCTAAGCAAATAATCTTGGATTAATTTGATTAATCAAGTTTAATACAGAAATGAAACCGATTGGACTATAAAGTTTTAAATTCGAAAGAAATAGTAATTTTTTATTCATTTGGAATAAAATATTTAATATTTTCTGAAATACCCTCCAAAAGACTTTTATTGTGTTTTCGGGTACTGTTTTGTTAGAATGGGTACACTTAAAACATAACATGTTTTTTGTACCCTTTACCACAAGTATAAAGGGTTATATAAATTTGTCATTCCGTTTGTAATTTCCACAATTTTCGTCAGAGAGCAAAGAAGTTTATATTATCTGGATGCTTATAAAAAATGATGTCGATAGGGCTATGTCCGCTTGTCTATCCGTACCTTCGTTTGTCGGTTAAAATGGTGTTGATGAAGCCCATCGATAACTGTTATATAATATATATATATATATATATATATATATATATATATATATATATATATATATATATACTTTTCCAAACCGGTTTTCTATTTTCTGAAGCCCCTATATAAGTTAGGGACTTCAAAACACAATCGTAAAATTTTTTCTGAATTTTTCCGCTGAAGAAGTGAATTCAGTTGATCCATTATTTACAGAGATATCGGCCGAAACACATTCTTGACCGATATTCAAGTCCTGAGTAAGCTACGAACTTGTTTCTTATACAGATCGATCACAAATATTTTTCTTGAATTTAGGTTTTTGAATCAACCAAATCGGTTCATAAGCAACCGACAACAATCGTATAGTTGTTGTTTCATAGGTACTGAAAAACAACAATAAACTAAGGCATATTTGGTTTTTAAACTTTTTGAAGCACCTATATTAGCTAGAGACTTCATAGAGTACTATTATTATTATTATTATTATTATTATTATTATTATTATTATTATTATTATTATTATTATTACTATTATTATTATTATTATTATTATTATTATTGTTATTATTATTATTACTATTATTATTATTATTATTATTATTTTTATTGTGATCCTAAAGTCTGCAAACTTTTTCTTCAGTTATCAGGATTCTTTTCTTTGGTCTGAACTCTTTGTATTTTTTTATGACTCACATGCGTTTCTAGCAATTGTTTTTTATGTTCGACATGTGTTTTTTAAATTTAAAATGTAAATTTAAAATGTGTATTTGATCGATTTTTTAAATTTTCCTCAATGTGTATAATCAATATAGTATGCCGATAAACGGATTTCAT
Organism: Protocalliphora azurea; assembly: GCA_932274085.1. Classification (NCBI taxonomy): domain Eukaryota; kingdom Metazoa; phylum Arthropoda; class Insecta; order Diptera; family Calliphoridae; genus Protocalliphora; species Protocalliphora azurea. The sequence goes on along the minus strand of OW026522.1, from coordinate 132,609,807 downwards.
TGGTCTAGTTTTTTTCGAAATAGGTCTCAAAAAAATTCTAAAGGGACGTTTTAGTTCATTTTGGTAAACAAATTACTATACAGAAAACTTCAATATTTTGCTCATAAAAATAACATAAAATCATATTTTTGTCCATTAAAAAAAAAAAAAAAAAAAAAAATATATATATATATACATTAGTCTTTTTTTGCTATTAAGTATTAAAATGATCGCTTATAGACCGTACATTTTTTTTAACATTTCAACAATCTCAAAATTACGATTTTTTGGACTTTCTAATGAGTCATTAAGTAATAACGCTAAACATACATTTTTTTCGCTCTTCGGAAAGGAAAACACATAGGAGTTTTATATTTATAAAAAATTACACTTTTCTTAGGCTTCAGGTAAGGTTCGAGTTACGTTCTTTTAAAAATCTTTCAAAAATTTTCTCTATATTTTTTTTGCTTGAAGAATACAAACCTTTATGCACTTTACAACCACTGTCCAACGGTAAAAATCTAATGATATTTAAATGTCATTTTTCATTAAACCTAAAAAAAATTAAAATATTAGATTAGTTCTTTGAATAGCAAATACCTCTTCACAACCATAGAGTCTCCTTTATCCAATTTTCTTATAATGTTTTATGATCTCATTTATGATCAACCAAAATAGTTAAAATTATATTACCTCCCAAAATCATATAGTCCTGAAAGAGCTTAATGTTTTCTTTTTTTTTAATAAAAAAAAGAGCATTCTTCAACACAAAAATTAATTTTTCAATAAAAACCAAAAAAAAAAAAAAAATCGTTTCATCTTCTAAATTCGATTTTTTTATGAACTTTTTTAAATATAAGAGTTTTAACGGAAATGGAATTTATATTGAAAAATTTTATTTATTTTTTTATTTATTTTATTTTTTTGTAATAATACACATTTGCGCTAAATCTACACCATTTTATTAGATTTAAAATAGATTTTCCATACAAATTAAAATCTAGTTTCAAATGCGATTTCACCAAAATCTCATAAAATTTAACTAGATTTTGAAAATTATCGTTATCCAACACAGTTTTTCTTTCAGTGTGTTAGTAAAATACAACAATGTTCTAAATAAAAAAAAAAAATGACTTTTAAATATGACTCAAAAAAAAAAAAAAAAAAAAATAAATAAATAAATAAAACAATGAATAAATAAAATATGATTTGAAATTATAAATAATTATAATATAAAGTTTTAGTGAAACAAGGAAAATGTTTAGTGATTGTGTGTAAATTATTCAGATATCAGTCGAAGGACTCTTTGGAACTCGTAAACACGTTATGTTAGGTATTTGGGCTTTTTTAATTCCAAAGTTATTATATGTTCTTAAATAAAATTTTATTTTTAAAGAAAAATGAATGGACACCTTTTCGTTCAAAAAAAAAAAATCATAATTTTTGCAATTTTCTATTTCAAAATCGTTTGTTTTTGGACTCAGAAGGGATATCGACTTCTGGTTTTTTTCCATAGTTTTTTAATTCCATAGATACTTTTGTTCTTTATCCAATTGGGTATAAAATTTACAAAATCAGACAAAAATATTAGGATACATATTGAAAAAAACTGGACCAAGATTTTGTAAAATTAAGTTGGTTGAAATTTGAAATCCAAATAACTTGAAAACTATAAGAGATAAATAGCACAAACATGTTTTTCATAGGCGTTATTGAGTGCTAAGAAGATGTAAAAATAATTGATAAAAATTTGTCAAGCGATGAAAAATTTTCTATGTCAGAGGTACCCTATTTTGAGCCCCAATAGTTCCACTCTTGAAGGTTATGAGGAGCCTCTCTTCTTAAAATTGTACACTTCTCTGCTAGGCCTGTGTGAAATTTTATGTTAAATCAACTAGCCGATTAGAAGTTACAAATTTATATCCAAAACATCTGGATTCTGTGGAATGTATTGGGAAATTATAAAATTTCTATAATGTGCAGAACTTGTCTCTTAAGTGTAAAATAAATATTCAAAATTATGATCGTTTGTAAGTATAAAATATGAAAAAATGATGCCATTTAAATTGCTAAAATATGCTGAAAAATAAGGACTTCTTAAGAGAATATGAAATACTATATAAAAATATGCTGTAGCAAATCAATGACAAAATCTTTTAAATTTTCGGAAATGGATTAATAATTAACAGGAAAAAAAAATATTATTTCGAATATTTTTAGTTGCCCTGCTGATAAGTTATTAAAAAGATAATAAGTTTTATTTGACTGTTACTTAAAATAAATCTTCATTTTTATATTGATATTACATTTCTGTTGCATCAAAAAATTTGTTAAAAATCACATACAGTGCAATTTAATGTAAAACATTTTTTTTAATATTTTTTTTTTTTTTTACTTAAACCTTGACCTCTATTTATTCTCGTAGATATCAAAATAAAAAAAAAACTTAACATACAATAAATTATATAAAATTATTAGATTTAATAAATTTGGTGATTTTATATCGTAATATTTTGAAATTTATCAATCATATTAAAAAAAAAAAAAAAAAACAAAGACATTTTAATGCAAAACACGTTTAACAAAAAAAAAAAAAAAAAAAAAAAAAAAATACAAATCAGTAGTAGCAAGTAATTAAATAAAATGTGTGCTACTGTTATAACGGTATGAGTTATAAGTATCAAGTGAATAAGTACTTACTCATACAAGTAATAGATACTTAAACGTAATCGTACATTCACAGTCAAATATACAAACAGATAGAAAGACTGACAGACAAACATCAACATGTCATGTATTTGAGACTAAAACTGATGATTAATGCGATGATAAAATACTCTTCATAAATTAAAATGCTTTAATAGACAAGAAACATAAAAATAATGAAAACTTTACTTGCTAAAATAAATTTTAAAATTAATGACGTCACATTTCATTACAAGTAGGGTTTGGGGTTCTGGAATTCTTGGAATTTTTTTTTTTTTTTAATTTTCCCGGGGAAGACGGGATATTAAATATTCTCGTAGTCTTAACATTTTATAGCAAACATTTTACTATTTTTAACACCTATATCAACTAAAGATTGACGTTATTCTAAACATGGTACTTGCCAAAGTTTAACATATATAATACAACTAGAACGTTATCTAAAACCCAGCAAAAACTTTGCTTTCCTGGTAAGTTAGCAGGTATAATTGGAAACTAAAATAAACTACTTAATTTTGCCTGAATAACTGGTTATTTTTGTTCGACTTGTCCACAAATTCATGTAGTTATTTTTTGGCTCTAGGGGTACTTAAAAATATGTACGTAAACGAAAACAAAAATAAAAAAAAAAATGCCGTCAGCGAGACTCGAACTTGGGCACACACTAACCATTCGTTTTTACTGACTAACGTCTTAATCAGTACACCATCTCGCACATAGCATCCTAAGCGACAAAAACTCTATTTAGTTTAAAATATCTTTTTAGACATTTATTATTATACTATTGATTACTGTATTATTATATTGAGTACTTATTAATGAATACAGAGTAGGCAAATAATAATGACGCCTCATTACCAAGAAACTACTTTAATAAGTAGTTGTTATTACCGAAAACCAAAAAGTTTTTGCTGGGGAGGAATGTTAATGTTGTATGAATTAGGTTCTTTTTCTATCAGATATCTATGTATTTATTTATCTAGGGTTTAATGAATTTACTTACAAGTTGTTTCACATGAAATTTTAAATAAATTTTATTTTTTTCATGTTCTAATTTTAGATACTTTAGTTTTATTATAGATTTGTGTAAATGAAAACTAAATAAGTTAAGCCTCGAAAATATTATAAAAATAAAAAAAATTATTGGTTGAGAGATTTTTCATTCCAACACAATATTTTCTTTTGAAACAGCATCTCTTATCTAAGCAATGGATATGTAAATGTTACATATAAATGTTATAACCAGCGTTGCCGTTTTGGTACAATTGGACCAAAATTGGTAGATTTATTCTAATCTTCGGAGGTTGGTAGTTTGGTTAGTTTGTTCCAAATAAAGTCCGTGATTTTTCGAACTTCCCTCGTAGTTATGTGAAGTAAATGGCGACACTTGCTCAAAATTTGACAGTAGTTTATTAACAGCTGGTACTTGATAGGAATAGTGTTGCATTTTATATAACTACGAGGGAAGTTCGAAAAATCACGGACTTATTGATCCGGCCTCGTATTCCGATTATTTTGGTAGAATGCTTTATAACTTTGAAATTTTTTTTATCAGAAAAGTAAATAAAAATATCCAAAGAAATTAGGAATAATAATTACTTTGTGCAAGTTATTAACAACTTCTTCCAAAAAAGTAAAAATAATTGATTTTTATTCAGAAAACAAGGTTAACAATTTCTAAAGAAAATTGCAGTTTCAAAAATTTGAAACTATATTTAATAATTTTTAACGAAATTGAAAAATATATTTGTAAAAAATATACATAATATTTTTTATTTTTAAACCACTAATTCTGCAGCACTTTTTCAGCACTAAGTACTCCTTTCAAATGAAAACACAATATTAAAATCATAACTTTATAAAAATATTTTTCAAACTTTTCTTCATCCCATTTTTTGGAGCATATATATTTAAATAAAAGTAGTTTCCCGAAAGTGTTAAAAACTGAAATTAGTGAAAAATTGAATTTTATGAAAAGCACATACATATTCATATCTTGCACGGAGTTATTTGAACACAATTAAATTTTTATTACTGGACGTTTTGCTTACACTCATTTTAAATATAATTTTGCGCTAAAAAGTTTATTTTAAATGTTGGTACATTTTGGTAATTTTTGGAGAAAATTTTGGTAGGAAAAAGACTTTCTTTGTGGCAACGCTGGTTATAACTTCAAAATACTTACAAAAAACTAATCTCATGTTGTATATATATAAGTATATGAGATTATTTTCATCCGATTTCTGAAAACTATAATTGATCCGAAATTCATTCAATAGATTACTGTATATTTTTAAAAAGTTTTAGCATCAAAAACACATAACGTAAAAATCTGAGGTACAGTTTTTATCATAAATTACGAAAGGTACAAATTTCTTTTTTTTTTTTTTTTTTTTTTGTATAAAATATTTATTTTTTTTTTTAATCTTAGAAATAGTTATACTTTTATTTTTATATATTTAATTTTTCGTTAATTCAGTATGATTTATAATGTTTCGTTTTATTTTATTTTATAAAAAAATATTTTTTTTTTATTAAATTTTTTTTATAAGAAATAATGACCTTTTTTCTTATAACTAAAATCTTATAAAAATTCCCGGGAATTCCCGTGAAATTGATTTTTTCGTTCCCGTTTCCCGGAAAAGGAAATATTGCGGAAAACCCAAACCCTAATTACAAGGCATATGAAACGGTTTTGGCAGTAAGTAAATATATGTGAAACGGTTTTTAAAGCCGTTTCATTAATAATTTTGGAATATTTATTTATTTTTTTAGTTTTTACTTTTAATTGATTTTTATATTTAAATTACGAAAACTTTGTATAAACAATTGTTATATTTAGGTTTATTTTGCCATCGACCATTAAAACATTTCTTTTTGGCACGTTTTTTCTGGCAATACATAGTTTTATAAATTATGGTTACTTTTTTATATTTTTATTAATTTTGGGTGAATTGTTCCCGTTTATGGCAGAAAAGTGGGACTTGTGTTTTAGGTGATTGTATAATATTTTATTATTTTTTTAACTTAAATATTATTGGGGTTGTTGAATTTTACAAATTTGGCAAGTCTTTCGAATGCATTGCAATCCAAAAAAAAAAAAAAAATATTTTTTATTTTAATTTTTTTTTTTTTTTTTTTGTAGGAGGGTTTCTTTTTAGGAAATTAAAGAAATAATATTATTGTTTGAGTGACAATTATTTTCTTTAAAAAGCCCAACATTTTAATCGAAAATTATCAGTTAATCAATTTAATTACAGTGTTAAACACTTGACGTTTTCAATACAAACAAATCAACAAAAAATCATTCATACATAAAAAATGGCTTTCATTAAGGTGAGTTTAGAGTGAAATGGATTTAAAAAGGATATAAAAGACATCTTCAAAGAAAAATCATCTTTTCAAATTCAAGAAATAAATCACTTAGAAATCTCTTAAAAAATTACTTGAAAATATTTTAAAACGGAATATTTTTTATAAATTTGTTTAAAGGATTAGGATTTAGTTTAGTTTAGACAACATAGTTCTTGGATAACAGCAACATATTTTAATAATAACAAAAGTCGTGTCAATATTTTAAATTTTGTATAACCAGCACTTCGCCAGTGCTTTTAAAGCAATTAGATCCTATCAATTTACGGTATATAAAACAAAAATCTTTTTTCTTTTTCATGGTCTCTTAGGTAACTATTGTTTGCTTGGCTTTCGTTGCTGCCATCGATTGCGCTCTCTTGCGTGCTCCTTTGGCCGCTCCAGTTGCTGCTCCCGTTGCCGCTGTACCCATTCATACTGAAATCGATCCTCATCCTCAGTATGCTTTTGCCTACAATGTACAAGATGCTTTGACCGGTGACAGCAAGAGCCAACAAGAAATTAGAGATGGTGATGTTGTTAAGGGTTCTTATTCCGTTGTAGATGCTGACGGTTCTTTACGTACTGTTTTCTATACCGCTGATCCCATCAATGGTTTCAATGCCGTAGTACAACGTGGTCCCGTACCAGTTGCTGCACCTGTTGTTGCCAGACCCGTAGTAGCTGCTCCTAGACCTGTTGTAGCTGCTCCAGCTCGTTTCTTTTAAGTTAAAAGACTGAGTTTAGGTGCAAGGTTAACTAGTCGTTATTACTCTCTTAACTATCCCTCTCTTATTTTCATCTTTTTAGTTTAACATCTTTGTTACATTTAAGTTAAATGTTGTTACTTAAGGAAATTGTCATTATTAATTTACATATTATTTTGTTGTTTAGTTTGTATTTTATTGTTTTGTTAAATAATAAACGAAAATCATATGTTTATATTGAAATGTTTGCACGCATGCAAATATTTTGCTATGACAATGATTTAAGACTGGTAAAAGTTAAATAATATTTCTTTTTATTTGCTTTTTTTTATTAAGCGAATTTTTTTTCTAAGTAATGAAATAAATCAAAATGTTTGTCGGTCTGTTGAAATTACAAGAAATTTTATTACACTGTAAATTTTTCGATCTAAAGGAATTTGGTTTGCAAATTTTTAAAGATTTACGCATAAGTATATCTGAACAGTATGTAATTCAATAATGTTCAGATATACTTATGCGTATATCGTTATTAAAACCCACGTAAAATAAGTTTTTTTTTGTTTCTTTAACATATTTTCTTTAACAAGTTTTCATATTAAAGAATCGAACATGTTTTAAAGACCATTATTTGGAGTTGTTGATTTGTCTTATGGAAGGAAGTAAAAATAGCACAGTAAAGTATCGTAATAATGTACGCAAAGTACTGCAAATGTAAAAATTTTATAGCTATATAGCTAGGGAATCAAAACCACTCTGTTATATGTGCCATTATTTTTATTTTATTTTTAAACTGTTCTACATTACATTTTTAATATCATTAACAATGGGAACTATTTAACAAATTTTTTATTGTTCTGTCGAGAACTTTTCTGGCGCTTTGGTTGCATATATTTTATAAAAGCTTTTCAAGTATGCACCCAGAGAAAAGTAGACCACGTCCGTGTACAAAATGAATCCATTCAGTGTCAATAGTGTATTAAATCTGTATGTGTTAAAATTGTAGACTGTATGATAAATTGATACGAATTGTTAAGTAACATTAATGGCGTCAAAAAGCCGACATTGTAAAATATCAATGTGACCACTAACGTTGTGGAATTTGCACTGTAATTTTTCCTTTAGTCTGTGGCTTTTTTATATAGGCCGGCGAATTAAAAAGCCAAGAAAGAAATCCGTATTGATAAAATTGCAGGATCTTGCCGGCCAGCATAGATCTTCAAAACGAGACGTTAGATAAGCCATATATCCATCTTTATTTTAAATGCGATGCAGACAATAAGTAGTAAGAGCAAACATTTAAGTCTTTCTCCAAAATGTATAATAGTTAATTGCTGGCGACTTCGGCGGTTCATTTGCGCTATTTATTCAGTTATACATATTGTCTGGATAAGCACTACGAGGACTTCTGACAATGTTGTTTCACATAGAACAGAAAGTGATTTTCCGACAATGTGTGCTTTAAAAGATGAGCACATAAATATTTATAGCTAATGAATGGTATAGTTATCCCTAAATTATTACTGCTTAGGTTTCAACGAAACCAAAATGGATAACATGCCACGAATGCTGATGAAGTGTGTAGAGGCACAGAAAAAACGTATTCCATTTTGCTGGTATGAATGGAATAGTTATCCCTAAATTATTACTGCTTAGGTTCCAACGAAACCAAATTGGATAACATGCCACGAATGCTGATGAAGTGTGTAGCGGCACAGAAAATACGTATTCAATTTTGCTGGTGTCTAATTATAGTCCACAAACTCTGCTTTGGTACTGCCAAACAGAGGCAACAAGGCAATTTACGATTGTAAACTTGTTTATGGTCCTTATAACCGGATGTCAGCTTACAACATTACTGTAACGACATCTATAACAGCGTCTACGACGCTAGCTTCAATCTTTCTTTTACTTGCCCCAAACGCCTGATGCTGCTGAGTTCCTCAAAATTGTACCTAGATCAAGGAGGGCGCCATATTTAGGTTTCAACGAAACCAAAATGGATAACATGCCACGAATGCTGATGAAGTATGTAGCGGCACAGAAAATACGTATTCCATTTTGCTGGTGTCTAATTATAGTCCACAAACTCTGCTTTTGTACTGCCAAACAGAGGCAACAAGGCAATTTACGATTGTAAACTTGTTTAATCACAATGTTGTCATGATATATAGCGGGTACTGAAAAAGCATTAAGTGGAACTTAAAATACGTTCAAATGTTCAATCTATAAATGTTACAATGCAAAAAAATAATTTTTGTAGCCTTTAACCGCGAATAACTCGAGTATCGTACACGTGATTGTCGATAATGTTTAACAAAATTCAATTCGCTTCAATACATGAAATTTTGAACTCGACGTTTAGTCGATTGGTCTATACAGTACCTTCCGATGGGATGAGTTTGCTTTATAAAATACGAAATAAGTCTCTACAGGCTTCTTGAACATATTAATTTAATATAAAAAAAAAAATCATTTTTGAAGTTGAAATACCCCTACTTTTTTGATGTTCCATTGGGTCAAAGCTGAATAGAATAGTCTTCACTGAGAGACTAAATACAGCTGCATCCATCAATGAATAGTTTTACAGGCAAAAGACAAGAGAGAAGGAATATAAAGAGAAGTAAATAAAGGTGAAGTCGGATTTTCACATGCATTTTGTTCTTGTTTATTTTATTTCTTTGCTTATTAGAGCAACAACGGCAACTCCGACAGAAAGCTTTGGAAATGCAATTAATTTCAATTTGATTGATTTAATTTGTTTGTGCCTATTTGTAACGAATAATTTAGTTCGCAGGAGAAAGGGAAAATAATATATAACTGACATTTACAGTTTCATTTTATGCATCAGTGTAATTTAATAAGGAAATAAGATCCTGTTTCTCATTTGGTGACTTGTAATTTGCATTTTTTTACAATACCTATTTCAAGATTCTTCTCAATCTTAAGCCAACTGGAATTTGAAAATTTAAATTTAATGACCCTTTAATGCCAACCAACAAATCCATTTATATATTTTAAGATATTTTTATTACTTTAAAGGAATAATTACTTCTAAAAGGATATAATAATAACTAGAATATATAATAGTCATTAAAGTTTAATTGTTGAAGGATTTAAGAGACTACATTTAAATACATACATACATACATACATACATATATTTCAAATCATTACAAAAAATCCCATAATATTATTAATATCAAAACATACTAAAATTTCAAATATTTAATTTCTATTCATGCCAATTATTCAACACCAAATATTCCAATAAAATCTATTGATTTCTCTCCTTATTTAATGACTCCTCAAGATAATTATCAATTTATTTATTATTATTATTTTTTTTTTTTTTTTGTAATTTGCCTTAAAAATTTATTTTATTAATCTATAAAATTTTAATGTATACAATTGTATAAATTGTTTTCGACATTCCTGTCAAACCTCAAAAGCTCTCTAGCGCTAGCTGCTTCCAGCAAACAATGGTACAGAGCCGCTTATCTCTTTTTGTATTATATAAGCAATCAGTGATAAACTTTTAACAATCAAATGATAGATAATACAATGACTTTAACTATCATCTAACTAATAAAACAAAATTAAATATAGACAAAAAAAAAAAATATATATATATATATATAATAAATATAACCAAAATCAATTGGTTTTTTAACAGCCAGTTTGCAAAAATATAAAAAACTCAAAAAACTTGCGTGAATTAAAGCGGCATGTGCTATACACAAGTTGCGTGTGTTTGATCACACGATCACTTTAAGCAAACAACAACAAGCAGCTCTTGGAACTATAGCAATGAAGAGTGGATTTAGGTGAAGCGGGAGAAAGAGCACGAGGATTTAGGAGGTTTGTAATGAACACAACAACCAATTGAACCACACCTAGTTATTCACTAAAAAATTATCATGCGTTTTAATGTTTTGTGGTGGTTCTCAAGACATTTTGTTACTTTTTAAAAAATTTTGTTGTTTGTTATTTACTCCAGCCGCTAAGACATGCATATACGAGGTGTGATTTGAAAAATGTTCTAACAGATGAAATTTATCGAAAATTTTCTGGAAAATTAAATTATTAAAAATTTAAAAAAAATATCGAATTTTTCAATTAAAGAAATTTCAACGAAAGTTTTCTCTATAATGTAAAATGTATTGAAAATTTAGTATAAAAAGAAAATTTATCGAAAATTTCGTATGCAAATCTATCGAGAATTTTCAATTAAAGAGAAATTAACCGAGAATTTTCTATAAAGAGAAAATTTATCGAGAATTTTCTATAGAGGAAAAATAAAACTTTTCGATTATTTTCCTATTTATGGAAACTTATCGGTTGTTTATTGATTGTTTATCGAAATTATCTATGAAAAGGAAATAAAGATTGTTTTACATAAATAGTAAATTTATTGAAATTTTATATAAAAAGAAAATTTATTGAAAATTTTCTATGAAAAGAAAATTTATTGCAATTTTTCTATAAAAAGAAAATTTATCGCAAACTTTTTATAAAAAGAAAATTTATAGCAAATTTTCTATAAAAAGAAAATTTATGGCAAATTTTCTATAAAAAGGTAATTTATTGAATTTTTTTTATAAAAAGGTAATTTATTGAATTTTTTTTATAAAAAGAAACTTTAAAGAAAATTTTCTATAAAAAGAATGTTTAACACAAATTTTCTACAAAAAGAAAATTATCGAAAATTTTCTAGAAAAAGAAAATTATCGAAAATTTATCTATAAAAAGAAAATTATCGAAAATTTTCTAGAAAAAGAAAATTATCAAATATTTTTTAAAAATTTTCTATAAAAAGAAAATTTATCGAAAATTTTCTATTAAAGGAATATTTATCGGAATTTTTCTATAAAAAGAAAATTTATCAAAAATTTTCCACTAAAGAAAAAATTATCGAAAATTTTATATAAAAAGTAATTTATAGAAATTTTTCTATAAAAAGAAATTTGTTAAATATTTTCTATATAAAAAGAAAATTTGTCTAACATTTTGTATAAAAAATAATTTGTCGAACAATTTCTATAAAGTGAAAACTTTGTATAAAAAGAAAATTTATCGAAAATTTTATAAAAAGTAAATTTAACGAGAATTTCCTATAAAAAGAAACTTTAACGAGAATTTCCTATAAAAAGAAAATTTAACGAGAATTTCCTATAAAAAGAAAATTTATCGAGTTTCGTATAAAAAAAAAATTATTAGAAATTTTGTATAAAGGAAAATTTATCGAAAATTTCGTAGAAAATTAAAATTTATCGAAAATTTTCTATAAAAAAATTAAGCAAATTTAACGAAAATTGTTTATAAAAATTATCAAAAAAAAAAATAATAAAAATATTTAGTACCTTATTTGGTAAACGACCCTCATAAAGTAAATGGTTTTAGAACTGGGAAAACAAGGTCTGCATGTAAAGCAACATATTCACTATCATACAAACGTATGGACGTGCACACACTTTGAGACCATGTCCATGACGGATCACATAGGCTTAATTATTTGAACTGTGGTGGTTCAACACATGCGAACCACCTTTTTTAAATGCAGCCAGAAAAAATCTTGGCCTTTTTTTCCATGAAATCTAAATACAAAATCTAATTCTTATTCATAGAAAAAAAAAAAAAAAAAAAAAAACATGAACCGAAATAAAAAATAACCAAAAGCTCGATTATATAAATTGTTGGAAAAAATGAACTAGTTTTGTTTTTTGAAAATAAAATCAATTTAACTTATTTTCACATTCATATTTTTCTGCTCTTTTTTTTACGATTAGTCGTATTAGACGACAATGTTGTTGTTGTATATTAGTTGGCAAGGTGCTTTAAGCATTCAAAATTTTAGTTGTTGCTGTTGTTTGAATAATGAATGGTGGTAAATTGTAGTGCACCACCTTAAAAATCAAACAAGAACAACTACAATATCAAAACTAAATATATGCAGCATCAAAAAGTTTTTGGTGTTAATAGCCGACGCATGGGCGTTGATAACTCTACACACGCACCATGTTACTGTAGTATGTAAGTAACTAAGAAGTAACTATGTCAGACATTACTCGTGTATATTGTACTCGTTCCAGTAATGTGTGTACTGCTGCAACAAAATCATATATATGCACGCTTAACATGAATGTTATAATAATATTTTAAATGCATTCTTTGCCATAACTCTTGGAAAGTGGTATGAATTGTGTAAATTTTGGTGGAAAGGGGTTAGAGGGGGTTGCGAGAGGATCGTGTTAAGATTGTTTGTAATTTTAATTGTATTTATTTGATTTTTTAAGGTTTTTGGTTTTTGTTATAGCTGCTTTTTAATCAAAATCTATTTTCAATGAAAATTAATCTTAAACGCATTTTTTTTCGTCTAGGAGAGACACCTAAAAATAACAGTGGTTTGAGTTTGAAGTTATGATATAAAAATTTGTTTGAAATCAGAATTTATTCTGTAAAACTTAAAAAACAAATATACCCAAATTTTAAACACTAAAAATTGCAATCATCAATGTAGAAGAGCAATTAAAGCGAAAGTTTTGAAGCAAATTATTGCAACACTTTGTAAATTTCATATACTCCAAAAATACAAAATACTAGAGCGAATCATTAGTCAAACACCATGGCGAAATTAAACAGGTGGCAGCAGTTCTACAAAAACAAAAATGGATTTTGATACTACAGTGGGTAAGCAAAAATTTTGCTTATAGGGAGATCAACAGTTCTAAGTACTAAAAAAATAATCAACTGTTTGAATTCGCCTTGGTCATACGCGTTGTCTATGTAGTTTCCAATTCCTTTCCAGATAGTTGGATTTCTTATGGTTATCAAAAAAAGAATTTTTTTGTTCAATAATCAAGCAGGAGATAGGTGCTAACCATTCAATCAATTGAACTAAATGTCTTTTTGGCAAGTCATTTCCATAGAAAATAGGCACTGGGGACTAAATCTGGAGCAAAAAATCGTTGATATAAGTTACCATAATATTCGCCATTTATTGTTATTTTCTTTTGAATCTCCCAACAATATTACATTGATTTTCTCAGCAACTTAGTTATTCAATGGACCTGGAGGATGTGGAATTCTAAAAGAATGGTGCAACAATGGCCAAGTGTTTTAGTTCGTAAAATATGGTGTTTTGAACACATGACCTAGTGAACTAGTTAAAGACTCTAGAAGTTCACATAGAGTATATCTGACAGCTGTATTGTTCGAAGTTCTCCACAAAACTAGGCGATTAAAACTATCAGAGGAAAACTGCAGGCAAAATTTTATTGTGCTGCACATAAAGATTTTTAGCTATATCATAAGCAAGGGTAAATGTCATCGCAGTTGAAGAGAAATTGGCTATTTCCTTGGAAAATTTGAATTAACAAGCTTAAATCAGACACTCATCAAAGGACCACATTATCACCTATCCCTAGAGTTCCGGGAGGCCTTGGATCGGATCAACGAATGTAACAAACATAGTTAAATTCATCTTTGTAATTGATCCAAACTTGGTCTTCAAACTTAAGAAGAAATGTCATTACATAGATAACGATTGCGGAACTATTTTTATCAGGAATAAAAGTCGTAAACACGAGCTAATGAATACAAATGGAGATGTCAGAGCAAGATCGACTACGTCTAAAACCTAGGATTCCAAGAGTCCTAATTTTGGCTTTTTTAGTTAATGAAGCAGTCAAAAATTGTATTCACTACCAGAAATTTCATATCCTGCCACGAAATCATACTTTTACAGTCGAATACTGGTTATAACGACACGATCCTATTGATTTTACCGCAATTTTCCATACAACTAATTACGTTTATAATGAACATGGTTATAGGGAACTTTTTCAGTAACGAACACATTTTTATGGTCCAAGAAGAATATTTTATACAAAAAAAAACTACGTTTGTAATGAACTCCCACAAATATTAATTTTAGATAAATAAAATTGCAAAAGAAAAGAATGTAAAAACTAATAGAAATAACTTTTATTAATTTCAATTTAAATTATCGGAAAAAATAAAAGGAGGAATTTTATATTTATAGTTGTTGACCTTTTTAACATAACGCACACGCATTTAAAGGATTAAAAGGTTTAAAAATTAAATATTAGAAGATCACAATTCCTCAAAGAGTAAAGATCTCAAGACATGCCAATTTCAAAACCTCGGTAATAAATGAAAACATTGAATTAGTGTAAAAAATATAATTAATCTCAATTTACCATTTGCCAAATGAACAATGAACTTCCCTCGTAGTTATATGAAATGCAACACCATTCCCATCAAGTACCACCTGTTAATATACTACTGTCAAATTTTAAGCAAGTGTCGTCATTAACTTTACGTTTAATAGCTGTTCAAAACATACAACCTCGTGTGTTTTTCTAAAAATGGAAAAAGTGAATTTCGAGTGCTCATTAAACATTAGATTTTTTGCGAAAAAAAAAACCGTCAATCAAACCAAGGAAAAGCTCGACAAATACTATGGGGACTCTGCACCATCGATTTCAATGGTAAAAAGTGGTTTACTGACTTTCGTTGTTGTCGCACAAGTACAAATGACGCTCAACGTTCTGGACGGCCAATTGAGGTCAGTACACCCGAAAATGTCGAAAAAATCCACGATATGGTGTTGGCCGACCTAAGAGTAAAAATGCGTGAGATTGTTGATGCCATAGGCATTTCATATGGCAGTGTGGTTTTGCTTTTAAATGATCACCTGGTTTTAAGAAAGTTGTCTGCAAGATGGGTGCCGCGTTTGCTCTCAATTAACGTGTGCAGTCTCAATGGCAAAACTCTATGAATTGGGCTACGAATTGGTACCTGATCCGCCATATCCTCCGGTGGAAAGAGATTCGGCTCCAACGATGAAATTATTGACCAAACAAATGCCTATTTAAGGACCTCGAAAAATCCTATTTTTTTACGCAAAGTAAATGGCGACACTTGCTCAAAATTTGACAGTAGTCTATTAACAGGTGGTACTTGATGGGAATAGTGTTACATTTCATATAACTACGAGGGAAGTTCGAAAACTCACGGATTCGCCCTCGTATTAAAATATAGTTTTTTTTCAAAATAAAGCTTTCAATATAAATATATATTATATATATATATATAATTTATTATTTAAACATAATAATACTTATTATTTTTTATACAGCTGAAAGTGACGTACAAAGAAAACAGTGTTGTTCTGCGAAGACAGGGCTGTTTTCTAAATGGCAAGAAAGGAAAACAGGGTTGTTCTTGTGTATAAATGTAAATTACTTATAAAAAAATAAATACATATATATATATATTTTAAAGCAATTTTTATTAATGTGCGTATTAAATCTTGCAATTAATCGATTGCTAATAGTTCGTATTTCCTAAATCTATTTGACTTTGTAAATTTTATAAATATTTGTATTTAAAATAAATAGCATTTACGTATCGTTACATTAAATAAAAACCCTACAAATATTACCTTGAGATCCACATATTCTGAAATCCTCTCAAAAAATTCTTCTAAATTGATTAAACCAAAACAATAAATACGATTTTTCTATAAGTTCATTTAATAATTGATGTCAAATAAATTTATCGTAGTTTTGTATTTAATCAAATAATTTTGAGTAAACAATTTGCATCTAATCTTAACAGGCTTTAAATATTTTTCCCTTTCTCATACTTTTCGATATTTGATAACTGTTTCTTCAAACAAAAAAAAAAGTCCAATAAATGCGCGTAATGTGAACAAAAAGGGCATCACTTGAAAGAAAAAGTCCAGCGGTCTGGTGGACTAATTCGTAACACCACCTTGAAAAATAACCATAGTTATTGGCCTCAGCGACGTTGTTAAAATATGTTTCACGTCGGTAAAGATTTTTCGGCCAAAATTATGATTGGAAGCTTTGTTCGATCAACACTCGTGATAAACACAAGAAGTGTTTATAGAATATTTCGAAATATATCAAACTGCGAACAAAGAGTAATTAAAGTATTTATTTATTAGTTTCAGTCTATGGATACAATATTATCCTTACAGACATCAATGATAATTTAATATACATAATTAAATTAATTATTTAAACAAACTGTTTAACAAATTTTTAAATTCAAGATTTGATGTACTTAAGTCTAATTCATTAGAATATTTATTGAATAATCTCATAGCTTTTATTAAAGATTCATTCAAAGCATATGTTGTTCCATGAATATCTATATAAAATACATTATTATTTTGCCTTAGAGGCCTAGGAGGTACATATAGTATTATGGTATGAAGCAAATCAGGACAATCAATTTATCCACAAATTATAGCATATAGGAAATATACAGAAGAAATATTATGTCTTGTTGTAAATAGATCTTTTTTGTGTAATGATCAAAATTATTATAATTACGGCATAAAAAGCTTAACATTGAATAAGCTTAAGGTATAATATAATTTAAGTGATTATTAAATGATAATTTTTTTATCAAATAATACCCCTAAATCTAAAATTTCATCCACGGATGATAGTAAATGTTGATGTATTCTATATCGGGATATAACAGTGTTACAACATCTATGATAAGTCATAGAAAAACTTTTGTTTAAATTAAAAGGTAAACCATTGCGAACTGACCAAGAACTCACCCTATCTAAATCCTCCTGGAGATTAAAAACGTCATTGGCATTAGAAATTGTTTTAAAAATTTTTATTTTTTTTATTATTATTTTTTTTTATTTTATTTTATTTTCTGCATTGTTACTGGCAATGAAAAATAAATTCTTTATGATGTTCCAAAGTGAAAAAAAATAGTATATGGAAAGTCATATATGGCGCCAAGGCAATGCTATAAATTTGGTGTGATCAAAAAGGTTTATTATATTACTAACTGTAAGAACGCTGTAAAAAGAGAATTGAACGAAAAATGACCAGAATGTGCGACCAGAGAAGAGTCCATAATTTTCCCATCATGACAACGCTCGGGCTGATGTTGTTTGAATTGGTAAATCATAAGTCTGTAACTTTTTTACCTTTAATAATATGTGTGAAGGGTTAAAACAAATATATTGCTGGATTTTTTAATTCACATTCTATCATTTCAAACCCATATCGTCATTGTTGAGCAACTAACAGATTTTAAAATAATACATAAAAAAATTATTAATTTTCAAATTTCAGTCTTTCTAACACGTAATTAAAAACTAAGTATGCAGTTCTATCATAAAATGTAAAGGAATTAAAAGTTAATTTTAAGGCAAGACAACCTGACGGACATAATATGGCCACCATATAATTTTATAATGATCTGCGCTAAAAAGTGTATTATTAAGTATTATCTCTTTTAGCTCCACACAAATTTTCGTTTTAATAGATATTAATAAATACAATGTTTTTATTATTTTGCCGCTGCACACTTCATCAGCATTCGTGGTGTCTTATCCATTTTAGTTTCGTTGAAACCTAAACAGAAGTCATTTTTGAGAAAGTACTTTTTCATTACTTCCTAAGTTTCAATAAGTGTACGGTTTCTTGTGTTTAAGAAGTTATATAAACATCATCCAAAGATGTTATTAAAAAGCCATTCAGATAAATTTTTCTGATATAAAACGTTGAGAATTTACAAATACTTGTTACTTAATAATAATTGTTCTAATCAAATGAAAATTGTTGTTATTGTTATGCATAATTTTTTAATAAAAAATATTTGGTTTATATAAAACTTAAAAGTAATTTCCTTGAATTAATAAAAAAGAATATAAAAAAAAAATTATTTTACATGACATCATGAACATGACTACCTACTCTGTGAATAGGTATCAAAGAAGAAAACATATTCCAATGACAAGCCTATGTTAAAGTCATTGGAAATGATCCGAATTTGCACTTCTTCTGGATCACAAGTTCAGGATCTTATTGACTTCTTTGGATGTTCTTTTTTGCTGGAATTTATTAATCCATGTCAATGATCTTGGAAAGTTGACCAGTAAGTTTTGACCTATAAAAGACCCTACATCAGAAGAATTATATCAACCATTGGATTATTGTGTGGTCATAAAAATTGCTTTTACAAAAAATCTGTGTATGTTTGCTGTCACCAAAACTTTTCGAATCCAATTAAATTATCTGAAACGTCTTTTACCCCGAATGTTACCTACATTTTCCTGAAAATGTCTGCAGCTCTTTGCAAATACTTTGGTAGTGATGGCAAAAATAAATTGCTAAGTATTTATGTATATAGAAAATAAAATTGTAATGTTTTTGCATTCATTTGTGGATTAAAAAATTTTTCATTTACTGTATTTTATGTTTTTTCAATAAAAATAATTAAAGAAAAATATCAAATAATTTTAAATTTAATTCACAATAGACATATAAAATAGTTATGCGCATTACATTTATTCGGTTATTGCTATCAAATGGTAAGATTGTACGTACAACCGACAAAATTGAATTGGCAAAAAATTCAGTTGCCCCAACGAACCTGTTTCTTCTGTGTAGTTATAATAGCGTATCATATATATGTTTGCCATGTTATTTTAAATAATTTTGGTAGAATAATTACCTCCGTCCGTATGTCCAGAGTAGAGAAAATGTTTCGTTATCCTCTATCAACATCCGCAGATATCCGCAAATAAATACAATCTAATATACAAGATATAAATCTGTAATTTTATATTGATTTAAGCGCGGAAAATATTTGAACGTAATCTGCATAAGAATTTTAAACACGGTTCTATTGTTTTTGAAATTTATGGATAAAAATCAAATTTACGCAAAGCTCGCCATCTAAAATGGAATAATTGTAATCCACAAAGTTTAAGATGCGAAAATAATGCTCTTTAAAATATTGTTCAAAAATGTTTTATTTAAAAAATACTAAATTTAGGGAATATTTTACAATAGTTATATTTGTTGGAATTTTGCAATATTTTCACACAATAGTTCATGAATTATGATATGTTAGTTTTACAGTAAATTAAAAATTTTGTAAAATTTTCTAAAATTTTTCAAAAACATTTATGATCAGCTCGTATTCTAGCTTTTTCCACAGTGCAATGCCCCCTTTGATTACTATTAGTTTCAATCGATTCAAAATAATCTAATTTTTTATTTAAATATTCGTAATATTTGCATCTTTCCGTAATATTTCAAATATTTTATAGTTCCAAGTGTTAGATATAAGTTTTAATAAAATCCTTATTAGGGATTAAGAAAGTATCAGAACAAAGAAAATTTTTAAGATATAGAAGTTGAAAATATTTGTCATTTAGTATGATTCTATTAAAAGTACCTATCAAAACTACTTCAATTCAGAAAAAAAAAGTTAAAATAAATAAAAAACAGAAAGTGTTCTAATATCTTGTAAAAAAATTATGCAATACATTTTATTATCTAGAAAACCTACTGTTATGTTGTTTCTTAAATATCTAGAAGTAGCAGCAAGTAATACAATGCTGCTCCTAATTGTAGTTAACTTTGCTGCTTTTAGGCCTACTTACAGTGAGAATATAGCAGCTGCTGCTATGGGCGACGACGATTCAAAATTACGATTACTAAGAAAAAGTGTGTTTGTTGTTTGTCTATTAAAATTGTTTTAAACTAAATACAATTCTTTCTTGTTGTTGTTGCTTGCTGATATTGTTGTTTAGGTTTTTGTTTTTATTATAGGTGCCCCGTATTGTTGCAAGTACATTTTCAATATTGCCTGTTATTGTTGTTGGTGTTTTATAAATTTTGCATAAATATTTTTACCACTTTTGTGACAAGCGGGCGGTTAAAGTTTGAGAAGAAAAAGCAAAAAATCTCAAAATTCAACTTGGAAAATATTTTTTTTTTTTTGTATTTTGAGTTTTTAAATTTAGTTTGAATAAATATTTTGGTATATAAGGAACGGTTGACACAATATAGAATCACACAAAACATTTTGCACTTAAACGGATTAAAAGCGCAAAGGTTTAGCTTTAACAGCAGCGTAAATAACGTAATAGAACAAATTCTAAACTTACAAATAAATTTTATAAAAAAAGAAAAAATCACTATGGTTCAAAAGGCAAGTGTTATATTTTATGTTAAAGCCTTTAAAACAAAAGAAAGTGTTAACAGGATATTTATTGGTGTCTTTTTTCTCGTATTGGTTTTATAGCTTGTTATACTTAGTGCTTTGTTGGCAGTTGCTTCAGCTGTTGTGCTACCAGGACCAGCATATCCTGCATTACATGGACCCCTTCTTGCTCCTGCTGCACATGGACCAGTTGCTCCCATCTATCCTGCTTTTGCTAAGGCTGTAGTAGCCAAGGTTGCCGCTCCAGAACCATACGATCCCAATCCTCAATACAGTTTCAGCTACGATGTACATGTAAGTAACTTGGAATTTATTAAATATAAATAGTCCACTGCATTCGATTAACTCCCAAAATTTCTACTAACTAATGCTTCATAGGATCACACCACCGGTGATGTTAAGAGCCAACAAGAAACTCGTAACGGTGATACCGTACATGGTGCTTACTCTTTGGTTGAACCCGATGGCACCAGACGTTTGGTCGAATACACTGCTGATCCCGTCCATGGTTTCAATGCTGTTGTACACCGTGAACCTGTTGCTGTTAAAGTAGCTCCCGTTGCTAAAGTTCTAGCTCCTGCACCTCTATTACATGCTGCTCCTCTCATTGCTAAACCTGTATTGCCCGCTTATCCAGCTTTGCCTAAGTATGCTGCTCCCTTGGCTTATCCCGCCTATCATTAAGTCATTTAGAAGGTTGAGACAACTATGAAATCTTACCACCATCATCACCACTAGCACTAACCTACGAACCAAGCAACTACAACCACAACAACTCTCACTCATGCAACAAATAAAACGTTGACGACTATGCTGCGAAATATTGAAAGAAAAATAAACTCTGGATAAAATGCTTACGACAAACCGTTAAATTTGTTATCACTCAATCATTCACTAACACACAAATAGTCTCCTCATAATCTCTTACCTTTTTCAGCTACAATAGCCTTAAGGATATTTATGTATTCTGACTGTTATGGTAGCTATAGTAAGAGTTCCTGGCAGTTACTTACTGTTTGTGTGACTTTGTGTTTGTTTGTTGTAATTTAGTCATCACCCTCTTAAGGATTTAATTATAAATCATAATTTTTAAATATATTATTTCTTTTTTCGTATTTATAACGAATTCCTTTTCTTTTTTTTTCAATGTTCATCATCATTTTATTATTATTTTTTTAATAATTTTTTTGTTTTTGTTTTATATGTATTTTTATATATGTATAAAATGATTTTTCCTCCTCAATTAAATAATAATTATTTTTTTTTTCTCTTATAGTTATTTTTAAGGCTGTTTGACCGCGATAAAGTTGTTTTTACTTTTAAATAATTATAAACAAAATAATAATGTAAATATGTTATATTTTATTATGTTCATTAATGAAAAATATATAAAAAATAAAAATCGAGGGAGTTTTTAAATGTAAAATAAAATGAATGCAATGAAAATAAATTAAATGTGTTTACTAAATTTGAAGATTTAAATTTTAATGAAAACTAATATCTATTAACAAATCTGCAGTTTTTTTTTAAGAAAAGGTTACTTATGGTTTTCCATATAAAACGATTTTTATAAAACTTAAAATCTATATAACTCGTTCAATACAGGTCTTTTTGTGGAATTATTATTAATATGCGATCGCCAGGATTTTTTTTTATTTCCTTTACATAAATATCAGCGGGGAATATATATTTTTTATTATGAAAACTTTATGTTGATTTAGCCGATATAAAACTTTTAAAGGTTATGTTATGTTCACATACACAGAAAAAAGTTTGTGCATAAATATAAGAATTTATTTTCATTGATTTTAGTTCATAATATTTAAGAATAATGCCTTAAATATTAACACTTTTTTATATTTTTTTAAATGAATCAAAAGTCAAGAAGCCTTAAACAAATTGTTTAAATTTTCATTTGTATTCTCAATTTGTAAATGTAGGTTTGAAATTTTCTTCACAGAATTTTTGGTTTTTAATGAATTTTAGGCACATGTTGGGGTCAGAAGAACACACCAGATGCGTTTTTTATTGCAATGATACATGTGCTATAGAATGGCAGCAAATTTAAGCAAAATTTTTAATTCTTACTTTTTAACAGCTTTTTATTGGAAAATTGCCATTCAAAGAGTTTTATTGTTAATATTTTCATGCATAAGTATTTTCATTTAGAATTTGAACCAAATCCAATAAAATTAAATTAAAATTTTAGCAGCATTTTTGCAAAATTCGCAAAATTATCATTAAGTACAATTTAATAATATCTATGAACAAAATTTTATTTTTTTATGAAAAAAGTCATGTTCAATTATGCATTTATTTAAAGACATGTAAGGAACATTTTAAAACTTAGCAAACTGTAATTTATTTTTAAATTTTTGGTTATAAAAATGAAAGTTTATTATCTTCTAGCATTCAATTAGAAATGAATACTGCCACCATTTTTAGAAATAACCTCAAAAATGCGATTTGGCATTGACTTGTATAATGGCTATAAGTAATTTAGCGAAATTGAACTCCATGCTTCCGTTATTGCATCCTTTAAGGATTCTATTGTCTCAAATTGTTTTCCTCCTTCATGAACTTTTCTTGCAAGCCAACCCCAGAAATTTTCCATTGGATTCATTTCTGGTGAATATGGGGGCCAATCCATAAGTTAAACACCTTGTTGTTTAAGCCATTGTTTTACTGCTCTGGCGGTATGAATCGGAGCGTTGTCGTGTTGTTACGTCCAAGGTATGGGTCTAAAGAAATCATTAAATTTTGGAAATGCTTCCTCCAGAATGTTTTTGTAAGTCGTTGCGGTCATTTTGTTGGATACAAAAACCAATTCTATGGTACCATAATACGAAATGGCACCCCATATCATTATTCCCCCCTCTCGGCTGTGTCTGCGGCTCAAAAATAATTCCTCCTTATTTAGGTCATGGAAGTAATAGTTATACCCGTTGGGACCATCAATATTAAACTTTTCTTCATCGGAAAATACAACTTTAAACCATTTGTCAGACCATGTCATTGTATTTTTGACAAACTGTAGACGTTTTGATTTGCGTTTTTCATTAAGTGGTGGTTTTTTTGCAGTTGTCGTCGGACTTTGTATGGGCACGACTTTAAAATATGGTAAACTATTCTTAGACTGGCACTGACTCCACTTTTTTTACGTATTTTTGATACCGACATGGCAATATTTGATGCAATTCTAAGAATTTTTCATCTTTCTTTTAGAGTTTTCTTCCGTGCTTTCATGTTTTTTCTATATCTTTCCACGTTATTTAAATAATTGAACACAACTGTCGTTCCTCTATTAATGTTTTTGGCTATTTGGACCGGATTCTGATCCTGAGATTTTTTTTCTTTTTCAGAGTTATTAAGAGCCTTATCACGTCCCATTTTGAATCAAAACTATTGAAAAAACTATCAAATTAAAAATTATCTAGCCGTTTATATTGAAAGAAATTCAAATCATAGCCTTCCTGATTAATATTAAAAGAATTCCTTATTCAAGTGACACTTGAAAAAGTACCACAGAAATACATGTCTTTAAATAAATGCATAATTTTAGTATAACAAAATATGTATTTTTTTTTTCTTCAGGAAACTAAAGCCAACACTTTGAAATTTAGGAAGCGCAAAAAATTATTTTTTTCTGAACTTTAGTTTAGGAGTTATACTTAATTAAAGTTAAAAAATGTGATTCCTTATTCAAGTGGCAGGCAGTATATATAAATATACTATATATATAATTAAATTCTAATAAAACATTTTTTATATATATTCTTAGAAGACAAGTTTGTATATATGTCAGAATATATTAGTCATATTCGATTACCAGTCGCTTTTTTAATAAAGAATTAACTACATAGATTTTTTAAATCAATAGAATTTGGAAAATAAGACTCTTAATATTTGTTTCGCTTGTTTAAAAATCAACACCACTCCCTTCAGTTACATATATAAGTTGATATCTATGATATTTTCAACATGCATCAGCATCAAAATTGCAAATAAAAATCAAGAAGAAGCTTCACTAATGCAATGAAAATTCTGAAACTTTAAGAAAAATGTTTTTCTGAGATTGGTTATCCCACAACTTACAAGAACTTACAAGGTTGCACAAGGTAGAAAAAAAAAAGAAAATTTCCTTACTTCCCAAAATAGCTTGATCTGACATAGTATTAGTATAAGAGGACCAATTAAATTATGAGGGTGAAAGAGCTCGAAATTCCAATATCTAATACACAATCTAACACAAGGGATACCAAACGATAATCATAACAATTTCTCTAGCCTACTCGGTTCCCAATAAAGGCCAAGATGATTTCATAGACTAGTTATGTCAAAGTAAAACTTTTTTGGATTGCACGCTACATAATATACTTTAAATGCCTTCAGAACATTATTACTAAAGGCGGATTTTATGCATTTATTTTAAGGAAATATGCGCCTAAAAACTCCTTTAAAAATTTTAAATATAACCTAAAATTGAAGAAAATAAGGAGTCCGATATATAACATATAATTTTTTATCAATAAAATAAATGACTCAAGAAATGTATTCAACGTCGTGATTCAAAGCATTAACAATTACATTTATAAAACGCCGATAGTATATTTTCATTTGTGTAGATTTTTAAGTAATTCAATAAAGTCGGATTAGTTAATTTTTTCAAAGATATGTCTGTTAATAGCAAGACTTATAAAAGGGCGGCCAAAAATTTAATGAGTGGTTTATAGTTTCGCGAAATTGCAAAAACTCGAGTTTTATTTTGATTTTACACTTTTTAAAAAACCTAAAAAAATCTCAAAAGTATGTAACTATAAATGGCAATATAACTCTTTGAAGACTTAGTGGATTTTAATAATTTAAACGACATTTAAATTGTGTTTAAATGTCGGGTTTAATACAAATATTTCAAATATAAAAAGGGCTTTTAAAAGTTTCATTATAATGGAATTACATTTTTTAAATTTTTAAATGTATTTTACGTTAAATATGCCATTTAAAATTTTTGATCTTTTTTCTAAAAATGATTAATTGATTAAATTTTTACTAAATTTTTAACATATTTTTCACTAATAGTCTGAGCATAATTTATGCATCAATGTCATTAAAATATAAATACCACATACTTTTTATATCTGCATACGAAAATTTATTAGTAATCGATTGAAATAGTTGTTTTCTTTTAAGACAACTATTTATGCACTTTAAATGAAATGAATCTAAATCCATTATTAGTAATTTTAATATTTTTTTTCTATTAAGTGTTTCTAAAAATTGTATGGGTTTTCAAGAATATTTATTAAATGCGTACATTTTGTAAGTAACTACTAAAGTATCTTGTCTCATTTGCAGATATTAAAAGCATGACTAATTTGAAGCACACTTTGAACATAGGCAGATAGAAATACACTGATGCATATTCCTATAAACGCACTTAAAATTTTTGGTTTTTCTTTGAGATATGTTCGTACTTTTTTTATGTAAAAAATACTTGTTTCTTGCTTTTGTTGTTTTCTTTAATTTAGCAATCAGAACATATTGGTGATCATTTCAATGGAATATTCCTATAAATGCAGTCGAGAAAAATTTTTCTAAAAAAGAATATTAAAAAATTTTAAAAGCATGTTTGTTTCACTAAAGGTAAGTTTCTGATGACAACATCTCTGTTTACTGGAAATATTTTTATTTCAATTGGGAAATTTCATCAGCTTAAAGGATGCCCAAAAGCACTTTTCTTATAGACCAGGAAAAATTCAAATTCAATTTTTTAGAGATAAAGGCTGTTCTAACAGAGAAATTGGACAAAAAATTAATTGTTAGGAAGGCTTTCTTAAGAAAGGACAGAAATACAAAGTGCGAAAGCCAACAAAAGGTAATCAAAAATTATCAAAAAGGCAAACTAATGAAATAAAAGAAGAAGCCACCAGCAATAACTTCCAAACATGTTGCACATGGAAGAAACCAAAATTAATTTTCCATAAGGAAAATCGTTTAAAATGTGCGCGTAAATACATAAAATTGACAGGTGAGTAATAAAGTAATATTTTCTGATGAAAAGTAATTCAATTTGGACGGTCCCGATTCTTATTATTGCTATCGGCATGATTTGAGGTCGAATTCGTATGTCGAAATGCAATTTCGGTGGAGGCAATGTTATGATTTGGGTAGACTTCTCCTCTGCAGGAAAATCAAAAATAAGTTTTGATCCAACTAAAATAAACAGTGGAATTTATAATGAACTGTTGGAAGAAGTTCCTCCCTCATTTATGGATGAAAAAATGGATCAAGATTGCATATTCCAACAGGATAACGCTGTAATCCACGTCTAGAACCAATCTAAATCCTGGTTGAATGAGCATAGTATTCCACTATTGGACTGGCACATGCTGGCCAGTCCGTATTTAAATCCAATGGAGAATCTGTGGGGGTACATAATTAATCCCAGACCGAATTTTTGAAGTTATACAAAACAAAAGTTCATCAATGCATTATTAATAGTGCTAAATTGGTTCATTAGTTTAAATGCATATAAATGCCATAACAATGGCATTAAACTACTAAAATTACAATTAAAAAAATTTTATGTGCATTTTAAGTTTTTTGTTATTAATTTTTTAAGTGACCTTAATTTTTTGTAGCACCTTAATTATTTTTTGGCCACATTTTTGGTAAGTTGATTAAAAAAAGTTTATGTGCATTTATAGGAATATGCACCAGTGTATGTCATAAAAATATGAGTTTTACACCCAATTGGTTAATTTATCAAATAAAAAAAAAACCGAAAAAGTCATGATATTAACATTGCGTTGACATTGGAAGGAAGTACATATTGGTGAACAAGTGCTGCAGAAGTATTTATTTTAATCCATGGTTATCATTCGTAGGATATTTTTTTAAATTATTATTTTAATCCATGGTTATCATTGGTAGAATATTTTTTTCAATTGGTGACTGTTTTTTTTTTTATTAGAAATAATTAAATAGCGATTTTTTGCTGGCGTACATAAGTTTTAAGATGAATTAAACTTTAGTTTAATTAAGGTTTAACAAAATATTAAGTGGTTTAAAATTGTTTAAACATATTAAAATTATAAGTGAAATTCTTATATCAATTTAATTTTAGATTTTGAATCAATATTTTCCTCAAACTTAAAACTTTAAACCCAGTTTAAGTTCTACTTTAAAACTGTTCCTATACACATTCAATTCACTTGATTTGGTACAATTTAAATTTTCATCCATTTTTTTTCTTATGCTTGCCTAAACAACCTTGTTGCAAGTATTTTTTTCCATCGTTTTAATTCTGCTAATCAATTTGGTAACATATTAAAATATTTATTTACTTTATAGATTTTTTTCTTCATATTAAATAAATTGTAGACCTACGAGTATTTATTGATAGAAAAAATATTGCGATTGTTAGAAGTAACGCACCTTGAAGTTAGTAATAGAAAAAAATAAAAAAATATTAAGAAACTTTTTTCTAACACACTTCAGCAAAAGCTGCCAGTCAATGCGTAAGTGTCAAATCAAAGGTAAACTTATTTATGTACTCTTGTATTAAAAATCCGGACTTGATATCAGTTTATATTAAGCGAAGGTTATAAAAGTGGTTTTAATTGTAGAGAAAAATTATTTGCAAGCAATTTAATGCTTAAAAAAATTAAATTAAATAAAAATAAAATGAATAATTAGTTATACTTAATAACTAATGACATTTTTTTTCTGACTAAAATGTTGCATTTAGCCTGTCATTCACCCTCTATTGTGTTATATTCTGAAAAAAAATGTAATAGTTTAAATAGGTCAGGAATTCTTTGCTAATTTAAAAAAAAAAACATGTTACATGTTTTTTAAATTTAAACTTTTAAAAGGAGGGTGAATATGCTGCACTTTATTAACAGCGAACCCAAAAATTTTTTGCGAGAAGAATTTATGTGTAATATTTAGTGATATTCCACCAAATTATGAAAATTTTACAAAAATTCCGAAATTTCAACAAAACTCCTAAATTTTATCAAAAATTCGAAATTTTACCAAAATCCGAAAATTCTCTAAAAAAAAATCAAAATTTGGAAATTTCATTTAAAATTGGAAATTTCACTAAAAATTAGAAATTTCACCAAAAACTCAAAATTTCATCTATAATCCAAAATTTCACCGAAAATTTAAAATTTCCCCGGAAATTCGAAATTTGGCAAAAAATCCAAAATTTCACCAAAACCTCGAAATTACATCAATAATCTAATCTAAATCCTAAATTTACACAAAAATCCGATTTCCTTCGTTAATTTTTTTTCTTATAAACATGTACTTTAAAATATACACAATACAGAATTGGTCACACATTTTTTGTTTCATAAAGAGGTTAGCATTTTAAGAGGGTGAGGTTAGTCTTTAAATAATGTTACGCAGTAACAAGGTAACATCTTTCTTCAGAAAAGAAAACGCTATAATTTATATAATTTAAATAAAATTTGGTTAAATTAAAAGTGATTTATGAAAAGACATGTTCAGTGTAATGTTTAAAGAGTAAAAGGCATTTTTACACATTATGGTAATTTAAATTAAAAAAGAATTCTTTAAACTCCATCATTGACAGGGATCATGTAGTTACAGCTGGCTTAATTAATACTAAATGACTGTTAAAAATGTGCACTTTTTTTAGAAAAAAAATTATAGATTTTGAATTATATTATTATAATAAAAATAAAATAAAAATGTCTGTGATGCATGCATTCTTTCTATTAAACTTGTTTGGGCAAATTCTACTTCTACTCTTAAAAGTACAAATAAATCCAGAATCACATTCTGTCTTCGTCTTTCCATTCATGTGAAACTAGCTATCAAACTTAAGGTTATAATTAAGGTTATATTTAGCCCAACATTATTTTTGGAACACAACTGAATTATTTTACAGAAACCTACTCGTAGCAACAAAAGAACATCCAAAGAAGTCAATAAAAGCCTGAACTTGTGACACAGAAGTAGTGCAAATTTTGATCATTTCCAATAATTTAACATAGGCTTGTCATTGGAAGATGTTCTCTTTTTTGATACCCAATTCACTGAGTAGGATGTCAGGTTCACGATGTAGTGTATTAAAAAACCGATTAACCGATTTTTGCTTTTTAAAAATCCGACCGGTTTCGAATAATTTTTATTTTCGAATAATTCGACAGGCACTGTTTTTAAGTCGGTTAAGCGATTTTTTATGAAATGTTTTCTATATTTTTACTAAATCAACCCATACGTCCCATTTTTATATTTGCTTAGGGAATCTTATTTAAGGTCTGATGCATTAAAACAATCAACTTGTTTGAAAATAAAATTTCTGTGAAAATTTTTGCTTAGAAGTTTTCATGAAAATATTATTTTTAAAAAATTCACTTGTTGTACTGAATCAGGCCCATTATTATTTAAAAGTAATTCTCATTTACATTATGATTTAAGTTATTTAAAATTTTCAATTTGAGACTTGAGTAACACAATATTTGAAACATTAGGCTACTCAAAACAAATTCGTTTCTATTAAAGCTATTGTATAAATCCTCCTCCTCCTCCTCAAATAAACAATTTCTGCAGAAATTGTGCAAAAAACATTATAGGGAAAACCTATACTCTGCGAAAATACTCTTAGTAGTGAAATTATTTGCCTACTAAACGGCAAAAGTGCTTTTGTTATATTTCTAGACCAAAGGATAACCTAAAATTTGTAATCGTGTATTACATATGCAAGATTTTCTCCAGCGCAAAAAACATGCCGAGTTCGCCGCAATTTACTTTAGGAACTTAATATCTTCTTTCATCTAGCAGCTATAATATAGCGCAAAATTCTGCCTGGTATACTGAGAATTTATCTGGGCTATGTTTTCAGAGACATCTCACTTGATACCATCATGATTATGATCCCATTGTATTACCCAATTACAATAGGATAGGTCCTCTGAATTCAGAGCGTTAGAACTTAACAATCAAGACCTAAGCTATATTTCAGCAAGAGTAGACGTAAAATAGTCTCCTTCTTTGTCTAATCATTACAACTTCTACAGTAGCCGTTGAGGAAAAGATTCTATCTTTTTACATGAGACGCTAAGGTGCAATATCCTGCAGCTATAAATACTACTAATCTCATTTGAGACCAACATAACGCAAATAAAGAATTTATCCATCATACCTTCTTTTGGAATACCATTTAAATGATCGGTAATCTCGTCATCAAGTGCCTGTTCTGGTAACCATATTGCTTGGCAATTACATCAGCAATATGATTACCAGAACAGTGACCGTGTATCTGAACCCAGATTAACTTAACTCCCGAATGTCTCTCTATCTAGTCCATAGATAGCCGGCATTCAGAATGTAACTTTGATGTCATATAGACGTCACCTACAGATCTTATGGCAGTTTTGCCTGTCAGTAAAAATACATATATTTATCGATATCTTGTATGACCTCAACCAAATAGTAGCCCATTTTATGTTATAAATTTCCGCCTGAATATCACTACACCTATCCGACAATCTAAAAGAGACTTTAAGTTCATAATACTCAATGTAAACCCCAACCTCGAACCCTTCCCATCCGCCTCGATCCATTAGTTTAGACTTTCAGAGTAAAAGTGTAAGTTTCAGAGCGCCAAGAACACTTAAAGCGAAAAAGCGGTTTTGCCATAGATGTATTTTATGTAGATAAATCAAAAATGTTTTCCAGACTGGCTTGCCCATCTCATTCCATCAAACCAATAATTGCAAAATAAGCTAATATCTGTAATTTTTTGTGAAGATCATTTTAATATAGAACTTGTATCGAACGCTCTTCACAAAACAACTTTGAGAACACATCTTTTTCTCAAAGGCTTTTACTTGTTTTTCTTAGCATTGCACATAAGGGCCACTACAATATAATGAGTTTTATGATATAATTGTTATATAACTTTAAAGAGCACATTTTTCTACACAATGTTTGTTCACAACATTTGTCGTCAATGCTTGTGTGTGGTCGTGAAAGGAAAATTAAATACTTTTATATTAATAAAATGTTTGTTTTCTAATGGCATACATTAGAGTCAGAAAATATCATCTGACATTATAATAAAAATAAAAAGTTTTTATTATTTATGGTGGTCAATTTTGTTAAAATCTAGTGTAAACATTTTTCTACAAAAATGCAATCGCAACGGGGTCAAATTACCAATTTATCAATATAGTATAACTAAATTTATTTTTTAAGTAACATAAATATCCTGAATTATCCATAACGTTTATATGCACCTTAAAGAACGGAATGTCCGGTTGAATAATATATTTTAACATTTTGCGAATTTCGATTTTAAACCATTTTGAAATGTGTGATGTATCTTTGAACTTTTAGATCTGCAGCTCACAATTTTGAAAATAATTGAATGAAAGCTGGTATTTACAGTTCTTTTTTAATAAGAAAAATTACTACTGAAATTAGTTATCATCGGTCCATTGTTTTACCTAGCTCCCATATAAAATTTTCTCCGGAAAAAAGGTTTAATGGTTATAAATGACATTTGACCACAGAGCCCAAATCACATAATAATTTTAATTAATATCAGGTTCAAATTTGGCACAAGCTTTTAATTTATAAAATTATACAATTTTGGTGGAAAAAATATATTTTCTCAAATTTATAATTTCCTAATATTTTGAATAAACTTCAGAAAAGTATAATTTTAGTATTTATACCTATTTTTAATTATTGAAAAATAAAATATTTATAAATTGAATATTCATAAAAGAAAAAAAGAAATAAGAAAAACAAGTGAGAATATTATATTCGGCTTGGCCTAATCTATATACCACCATCTGCAACTTTTTAAAATTTCATCTTATAAAGGAGGTCGGCGGCAAAGTGGGTGGACCACGCCCATTTTTTGTTTTCGAGTTTATATTGGTTCTTGAACTATTTCTACAAATTTTAATGGGAGGTGGGTGGTAAAGTGGGCGAATCATGTCTATTTTTGGTTTCCGAGTTCATATCGATTATTGAACTACCTGTAAAAATTTCGTTCTCATACATGCTTTTGTTTTAGTGATATCAGCCGAAAAGTACGAATGGAAATAACGACGGTCACCCTGTATTTCTAGTATTTGAGCCATAAATTTTTCTTTATTAACTGCATTTTAAAATTTCACCTAATATTGGAGGTGGGCGGACCACGCCCATTTTTTCAACTTTAAATTGGTCCTTGAACTGTTTTTACAAAATTTCGTTGATGTTTCACCTTATATGTGAGATGGGCGGATTGGGCTTATTTTTCGATTCTTACTTTATATCGATCCTGGAACTATCTGTACAAAATTTTGTTGTCGTACATGCTTTTGTTTAAGAAATAACAGCCGATAAGCATGAACTGAAGTTACTGGGTATTATTAGTATTTGGCCCATAACTTTTATCTTTATTAACCGATTTTGCCCAATTTCAATACCAAACAAACCTTATATATAAGATAAATATATTTGGGAAAATTTCGTATCCCCGTGCCCTAGATTGACTCAGAATCTTACCCAGAATATATATACTTTACACACGGAATGACAAACCCAATATACCCCCCATCTTTTTGATAGTGGGTATAAAAATCTATGTATGTATTTTTATTGTTGTTCATTAATTTTGTTCGGTGGATTATAATATTTAAACATATTAAAAATTTAGAAAAAACTATTTTTTTCAACAATACCAATCAATTATGTCAAAATAAAGCGGTTTATTTAATGCCACGTTTGGTATGCCCCTATGTGCATTGTTCAATTTTACCAATTAAATATTTCAAATGGAAATGGAACCTGTTATAAAAAGTTTCATAACTTTTGATGACTTAAGAAATCTTTAAAAAATGATTTAAAAGAAATACTTTATCTTAAATATTCCAATAAGTTTAGTCATTAATAAAATTTCAAAATTTCTTTTAATTTTACTGGCTCTAAAAATGCCCAACTTAAGTATTTTGCTGCACACAGCTGAGTATATATTTAAAATAGTAAAAAAGAAATAAAATTCATTTATTATAAGCAAATATGTATTTTGTAATATACAACAAAAATAATAAACAAATACGATCGATTACCGGTTTCTCATAACTTTTACATGTCATATTGAAAATAAAAAAAAAACACATAAAAAAATTCCTAAGGATATTGCCAAAATACATAAGTTGCCGAAAGAAATATTAATTTGTATTTAGTGTTTATAAAGCTTTCAACACACTGTTTGTTGCATACCAAAGCTACATATAAATTAATTAATATAACTAATTATTTTCTTTAAAATTAATTTAATTTTTTATTATTATCATTATTATGTATTCATAAAGTACAACAAAATTGTGCGGTGCACTTTCGCTTGCGACGACGACGCCGACGTACGATTATTATGTAAAACAACTAGAAACAACTAAAAAAAAATGATTTTGACAACAATTAAAAGACATTAAAAAATTCATGCAATACAAAATGTCTTTTAAAAATCATACAAAAAAGTATATTTTGTTAAAATAAACGAACAAAATTAAAACTTTTCCGCTTTGTATTACCAAAAAAATGTGAGTATAATTTTAACACCTTTTTGCATAGTTTGAATGGTGTCTAATTTGCTTTTTTGTTTTGTTGTACAAATAAATAATTAAAATGTACAAATAAATAATTAAAATTATTACTTACCCCGTAAACCAGGGACCACGGGGACCGTACAGGAATCGCTTGGCACATTTCCATTTTTTCTTTATATGACTGCATTTACGTTTATGCTGCAATGCAGCTGCATTCAAACGTGTCGTTTCTTCAACTTGACGCACCTTCCAAGGTATAACTATCTTTTTCTTTAAGTGGAAAAAAAGAAAAATATTTAACATTTTTTTTTTTTTAATAATATAACGTTTACTTCCTACTTACTTGAAATAGTGTTCTATTTTCACTCTGGAATGTACTACGTTTTTTCGAGGCTATTTTACAGGCCTCATAACATTCAGCCCAATAACGATTAATGGGTTCCCAGAGGTTAATTTCAACCTCACGTTGATAATTATCGTAGAGTGGTTGTACCTTAAAGGAATAGAAATTAGTTTTCATTATTTTTAGGTTGTTTACAGGAATTCCGGAAATGAATGTATTAGTTAAATAAATTTAAAAAAGATATTTTGTTTTGATTTGTTAACAAAAAATTTATAAACCTTTCACTAATACATGTAATAATGGTTACATTGAATTCTTAATTTAAAAAAAAAAATAAACATTTTATAATTT
Source organism: Protocalliphora azurea (assembly GCA_932274085.1). NCBI lineage: Eukaryota > Metazoa > Arthropoda > Insecta > Diptera > Calliphoridae > Protocalliphora > Protocalliphora azurea. Next base: position 132,574,750 of record OW026522.1, on the reverse strand, counting down.
TGTTTTATAATCAATGGTCACGAACACATTATTAAAAAAAATTCAGTATAAGTTTGGTTAAGTCTGAACGACTGCTGAATACGCTTTAGTAATATAACATACTTTTTATGAAATTTTTAATACCATTTTTTTTTTTTTTTTTTAATCGACTATTTTTGTTATTTTTGTGTTTTACTGTGTAAAATTAATGTACGGCGAAATCCTGGTTTTATGGCAAAAAATTGGTTTTAAGGCGAATAATTGGTAAAAAAAACATATTTTTTTGTGGAAATTCTTTTTATGAAAACTTGGATTTTTTTCTAAAAATCTAGTTTTGTAATGAAAATACGAATTTATGTTAAAAACCCGGTTTTCTGGTATAAATCTGTATTTGTGGTGTAAAATATGTTTTAAGATGAATTTAGTTTCATAGTGAAAACACATTATTTAAAAAAAATCGGTTTTAAGTTTAATTTTTTTTTTTTTTTTTAAACTTTGTTTTATGTTAAAAAACAAATTTTTAGTGAACTAACAGTTTTTTGTAAAAAAAAATTTTTGATGTATCCTTGAAAGATTGAAGTACGTAGCTTATTTTAGTTGAAACCTCAAAATAAGCCACGGAACTTCAATTATTTTCTAAGAAATAAACTCTTTAATCGGTATTTATTGTAATTAGGTACTATGGAGCAAAAGTGAACACTTTTTTATGACAATTTACTTTTTTAGACATTATCTTCGAAACGACGCATTCGTAAAAAAATCAAAATAGTAGAATATACTCCTTAAAGTTTAATTTAAACTATTTAAATACTAAACATTAATATATTTGTTTAAGTGATATAAGAAATAAGGAAACCTTTAAAATATGAAAGTGTTTACTTTTCCATTAATAATCACGGCAATATCTGCAGTTTAAATTCGCGAATGAAAACCTCTTAGGATCCTGTTAAAAATATTTAAATACGAAAAAATTAAAGATATGCAGTGACCATAATCTAAGAGCAACATATTATGATTGGAATATATGATCAAAGCGAAAAATATAAATGATTATAAGAAATAATTATTATGATTCCATTTTGTCATATTGAAATAAAGTAAACATACATAATTGAGCTAAGAGCATCGAATGAAAAACTAAACCTCTTAGGATTCTGTTAGAAATATTTAAATACGAAAAAAATTAAAGATATGCAGTGACCATAATCTAAGAGCAACATATTATGATTGGAATATATGATTACAGCGAAAAATATAAATGATTATAAGAAATAATTATTATGATTCCATTTTGTCATATTGTGGCCGATTTTGTGGTTTGTTTTTCATGTTATGATTCAAGTTTTACATATGAATAAACATTTTAATACATACAATCATATATTTATCCAATCTTATCATATATATTATTATTTCATTTTGTCATATTATTCTAACTTATCATATATCAAAATAAAATGTATTAATAAAAAATTATTTTTATAAATTTTTTATTAAAAATGATAGAGAAGTGTTCAGTAGCAAAAAAAAAAAAAAAAAAAAAATACATATTATTTGTTCATTAATTATATTCATTTGTGGTTCAAATGCAAGATATGTTTTTTTAACTAAACCCTTTAATGGTAGTTAATCAATATCTTATATTACTTGAATCACACCAAGTATAACCAAACCTTGTCTATTTATATTTATTCATATATAAACTAAATGAAAGTTACAATGAAGTTTGAAAACAAACATTAAAAACAAAATATATTTAAAAACAAATTTTGAATTTTTCCACTAAGTTTGTGAAAAAGATTAGTATTATATTTATTTAAAATATAAAATAATATGGTTTAAAAACATAGTAAAACTGCAAATATTTAATGGTTGCAAAAGTAATAATATTTTTCATGTTAATAAAATTTTGTTTCTGGTAAAAATATTTAAAAACATATAATGTTTGCAGTCAACCATATTATATTTTTTATTGAGTTTAAAATATTAAATGACAAAATTTAAACAAAAACATTGTTCTCATGAACACAGTGTTATTAAAATTTAAGAAAATTAACAATGAGAACATAATATTATTGTAGTGATAATGCAACAGAGAAAAAAACTTGTTAAAATCAATAACTGCAATGCCAGTGTTTGGAATCTATCCCGACATCTTAAGAAAAATGACGCTATTGCGACAAAAAATCCAAAGAACTAAATCTAATCATCGGACAAAATTTTGTGAGCCTTATAGGGCCTGAGTTAGCCTTATAAATGCTATAAATCCTCTACCGTAGAAAACTGGAAACGAGTTTAGTCGGCAGAAGAGACAAGCGAAAAAAATATTTTAGTCTGAATATAACAATTGATTTCGGTTCAAATAAAAACTGTCTCCCAGTTTTTCTAGGCTAATGAGCGTAATTTCAACAAATAGATATTTGTTAGTGTCTAGATATCTATGGTATAAATAAAATTTGGTAATTTTAACTCGAAAATATGTTTTACAGAACAGATAACTGTAGTGTTTCTTACACCACCAATTTTATTTAGACAATGTGTTAGGTAAATAAGTATTAAATATTTTTTGGAAAAAAATTTTGTTTATAACAACTGTTTTAAATCCTAAAAAAATGATCCAATATTAAATACATGGCGAAGGTGTCTTTGTAGCCAATAAATCACCGATTTTTGCGAAATTTTAAATTATGACTTATGCTTCTATGAAATTTACTTTTGCAAAATATGTGTATTTTATTGACTAACGTTAATATAGGTTTTATGTGGAACTTATACTTATGTAAGCTAATGCCTATTATGGACTGACCCTAACAAAATAAGATATTTTGCTTTCTACAAATAAGTTCTATATTTATTTGGCCAAATATAATGTTTTTACTATTGTTTATAAGAATTTGCACGTTAAAGTAATTTTTGTAAGTGGAACTGAGGTCAATTATTGACAGATCCGAACATATTTGTTCCAAATTTTATAAGAAATACTGATATAATTGAAATATTTATTGGGCTAGATGAAATAATGAACTGGTTAAATATAACCAACTGCAATAGGCTTCGTCATTGCTTTTACTGTATTTTGCCCACCACACAGACGGACGTTGTTAAAATGAATCAGAAAGTAATTCTGAGTGCTCCGGTATACTTGAATCTAGGTTGGAATGTTTCTTGTGCGTCACAAGCATCCAAATATGATGTAAAAACTTTCTATAATTCCCAAAACTGGATGCTCATAAAAGCCAAGAGCAGAAAACCTGAAAATCCATTGACTTCTAAATAACAGCCGAAAAGCAGCAATTTTAGCAACAATATTTTGCTTCGACAGCTTAAAATTTGATGTGTTGAACGGAAAATCGACACAAAACCCCCGAATATCCAAGGTAATGTTCTATCTCCGATGGGATCAAAAGCGTGTCATATATTGTGAACTGTTAAATTCGGGAAAAATTTAAACGGAAGAGCTGTACCGCACTCAGTTGGTCCGTTTTAAGAGCTTTATATTACGCGATCAGTTAAAAACTATTTGTTTTTCCCCATCCGTCGTATAGCCAAGACATTACGCTTTCTTTCTATTTCTTTTGTTCGATTCAAAATGTACTATTCTAGCTAGGGCTCATTTCAGAACAAGGTATCAAAAATTGGCCTGATTCATTTCTGGTCTTAAAAGATGTGAAGTCGTTTTAGGATAGAAATCATAAATTGACCGAAAAATTGGAAAAAGTTATAGCTTTCGATGGACGCAACTAACATATAAAATCCGATATGTATAATGGATATAAAAATAAAAAAAAAAATAATAAATAATCATAGATACTTCAGGCCGTAAAAAATTACAAAATTTGGCTTCGATTTAGAATATTTTTCTTTGGAATCTTCTATGGTTGGTTCCAAAGAAAATACACAGGGAATAGTTTTACTTGATGCTTACATCAAATACATCTCGATCTTTTTTCTAATTCCGGGTGACACGCAATGTGACAATATCGTATAGATATAAATAATTCTTAACGTATGCGGAATAAAATTGTAACAAAATAAAAAATTTTCAAATTTCTCCAAAAATTAACATAAATCTTATGTTATTTTTTAAAAGATAACTTATTATGTTGTTTTTATATGTCCAATATTTGGATCCTTTTATCATGAGTTTAAAAACTCAATGTTGGAACTTTCCGATCCTGTTATTCGGTTATTATATCCTAGTTTACCTTGGAATTTTTTCGAAAGGATTCTACAAACTTTCCTCTGTCTAAATTGGTCTAAAACTTTTTAATGTATTTTTATGTAAAATAATTTGAGGATTTTTCATTTTTACATTTTAATTTAATTTAGAAATGTTTACTACCCCAAAATCATCCTGTTTAGTTTAGAAGATATGTCTTTATTGGATAATATACCTCGATATTTCTTTTTATAAAATCCATCGCCTGCTTTGCATAACTTAATATATTAATCAAAAAATGCAATCAAATCAGAATTTTTAAAAGTTAAAAATTCGCCACAAATTGACTTACTTTGGTTTTTTTTTTTTAACTTTTGACCTTAATTTTTGTACTTTTTGCACAACACTCGTTGCCATCTGAGTTAAAATATCTTGAGATATTTGGCCCTTAATTCATAGTTAGAATGTTGAAACGTATAAATCTTCTAAAAATGTTTACTGCAGAAATTGTTCTTTTGCGACTGTTAGGAAGTGATGCCAACATAGTCCTTTTCGGGCTAGGTTTAGTCTGTTTTTAGTAGTAAAAAACGCAAAAAAATATTTTTTAGCCCAAAACTAAAAAACGCGTAAACTTAGCACTTTTAACAATTTTCGTTTAGGTCTTTTTGCTCTTTTTTACTTTTTTCAAAAATGGAAAATTATTTTGATGGGGTAACGTTAATTTTTTTTTTCAAATTTTTACTTTTATTGGACAATTTTTGTACTAAGTTCTCCCTGTATTTGTAAAAAGACTAAAGAGATCTTAACAATTCGTAAACAAACTTTATTATTAAAAAAACTGTCTTCAACAATTAAAATTGTTCGAGTGGAAAAGTGTTGAAAGAACTGAAAAATTTTTCGTAATAATAGAATTAATATTTAATAAAAGTAATGTGTACGTTCCAAATGGTTGATTAATGGTAAAAATTTTAATATTAGCCAATTTTTGCGCTTTTTCACAAAACTTGTCTTGATTGTACCACAAAACTGTTGCCTTTTTTGCACTTTTTCTACGCGTTTATGTTGGTAATAGTTGGCATCATTTAGCGGTTCTTATTAAGAGTACAGGGTGGTTTGAGAAAGAGTTTCTATAGGAACCCATATATAATAATATGGTGGATATTAAGGTGTTCCAATATTGTATGAATGGAGGCATTATTTAGAATATATTATTCAAATTTAAATTTCCTGTGGCTGATCCCAGAACAAAACTAAAAAAAAATTTCACTAATATTAATAATATACATCAAACGATAGCTAAAGAAAAATAAATATACCCTTGTTTTATAAATTTTCCAAACAAGTTTATGTAAACGAAAAAGGGTATTTTATTAAAAACTTTTTTATGTTCTTTTTGTTAAAATTACATTTTGATTTTTTCTTCATATTAATGATCTAAAAAAAAAAAACAAAATATGGGTCAACTTATTTTACTTTTACATTAGCTATCGTTTGGTATGTCTTTAATATTGGTGGATAAAAAATATTTAAGCTTTGTACTGGGAAAAGTTAAAATTTTGTCAAAATGATGACCTCTTTTAATAATTTGGGTTATGTATGTTTATATGTAGTTCGCAAAAAAAAAAAAGATTTTGGATAACCTTAGTGGATTTACATATATATATATATATATATATATATATATATATATATATATTTTTTTAAGGGAATCGCAATGAGCCACATTGTGTCCGAATGTACGCACTTCTACGAGCTGCCCAATTTTTTGAATAGCAAAAGTTTTTTAGAGCGAGGAATCTTGATTAAATGGTTATGTCAGAACTGCTGCATTCGGAATAAAGACAATCAAGCCGTTGTTGACATACCGTAACACCCAGAAAAAGTCAGTGTTTATGTATGCTTTATGTGATATTAAAATCTGGGGTCATTACTTAAAAAAATTTACCAATCGGAACGATAATGGTGTCAGCCATAAAGAAACAATATTCTTTTTAGAATTGAATTACTTTGATATGGGCGATCTTTTCTAATAATACGAAACCCAGGGGAAAAGCAATCAAAATACATAATTTCGAAAGAGTTAAGATTACAAAAAAAAAAAAAAATTAATAAACCAAACCAACTATTTACAAAACTTGTTGGAACTAATATTAATTATAGCGCACACAAAACACACGAAAAGTATTAATACAAAAAACAAAATTAAATACCAATAAAAAACCGCATTAAATAAAATAAACAAATAAATCGAGATATTTTCTTTATCAAAACCCCACACAAAAAGGTAAAATTTTACCACTTCAGGTATTAAAAAGAAACAATAAAATAAAATAAATAAAAAAGAAAATAAATCAGTAGCTGGTGGCTCAAAAAAAAAAAAAAAAACTAAATAAAATGGAAAAATTAATAAAAAACAACAACGCATCAAATAAAACCGAAATAAAAAAAATCATGGAAAAAGTAATAAACCGGCAAATCAAGATTTTTTCCTTATTTAATTTTTTTGGCATGGATCACAAAAGAAAGAAAAAAGTAAATAGCATGAAAATATTGTTGTGAATATGATCATTATAATCAACACAACGATCGTTAGCATCATGATCACCTTCAATTTCATTGGAAATTGCAAAATCAAGTAGTAAAAAGCAAGTGATTTTCTTTAGCTGAATGCCAACTTACTAACTGAGTATGAAATCCCAACGCAAATGCAACTTTAAATGCAAGTTCAAGTTCAATGAAAAACAGGAAATCCTATAAAATATGAATGAATACAAAGCAAAAGAGAGAGAGAGAGAGAGAGAGAGAAAGAGAAAAATTATTGAATATATTTAGCCTGTTTCGTAATCGTAGTCACACAGTTACTTAAAGATGTTACCAAAGCATGCAGACAGCAGAGACAGGCTTCTATTAAACAATTTCTTCAGTAAGAGTATTAAGGGCCTTTCAAAAGGCCGATTTTTTGGGGAAAATAAATGTTTTTAGACACTAGATCAAATTGCAGCAACTTCAACTAACATTGAGACCATAAATAAATTCCCAGCGGGTAAATATGCCAGTCCTTCATCCCAGCGGTCCTGTGTGAATACCTCCACACCTTTCCAAAAAAAAAAAAATTTAAAACACATTCCACTTTGCCTTCTATGAAAGATTCGGCTTCCTTTCCAAAAAATCCAGTACTAATTATCACTTACTTACTAACTTTCTCATTACATACAGAAATATTTTTAATTGCGAGAATTACAAAGCTCAAAATTTTTTAATCTTATTTTAAGTATTATTAATGGAAGTAGTCCGTATACCAGCCGGAAAAAGAAGGCCTAAAGAGACATTCTAAAATGCTTTGTTTAGCAGCATTTCAACATTATTTCTTTTTTACATGGCGCATATTAGGGTAGAAACGTTAAAAATAGCGCTTAATTCAGAGAAGGGGTATAGGGCTTTATTTATAATTTTGTTTTAATAATTATCTCATAAGCATATCAAAAAATACTTTTTTAATTTATCAAAATGGTTTTTTAGCTCAAACAACTGTCTGTCCGGCTGTCAATGCATCAAAAACCAATATTTAAGCAAATATTTATTTCACCGTTTTTAAGATAACTTAATGAAATTTCGTATATGATATTCTCTTGGATGAATAATATAACATATTAAAATTGATTAAAATCAAACCTTTATTTCACTGTGGCCCAAATACAAATTTTTCTGGAAATAGGTCAAACGCTTTTAAAATTCTTATATGTATATTTACGTAAAATTCATGACAGTAAAGTTTTGTCTAAAATCATACCACAAAATTTCATAAGAATCGATCCATAATTGACGATAGATCCCATAGAAGATTCCCTCCCGAAAAGCACTTTTAGGGGCATAATTCCTATATAAATGTCCACACAAAAATGAAATTTAGCACAAATAAATTTTATTAATATATAAATTTTACAGTCAAATTTCATAATTGAAAATAGCTTCTATATAAGGACATGTCACGTCAACGCTAATTCAAAAATATTTTTGCGCAATAAAGTGATTTAATAAGCAAAACTTGCACGATTGTACCTTTCTTAATCATTTTCAATATATTTCTATAATTGTATATAGATCTTTTAAATAAAGCAAATAAATAAGTAAAATTAACTTTAATTTTAAATATTTAATACTTACATTTCATTTAGTTTTTGTTCGGAAAACTAGCATATTTTCTTTAGATTTTTTTTTTTTTTTGAAAATATTTTTTTTCCGAATCGCAAAAAGATCCGCAAAATGTTTTTTTTTTTTTATTTTCATACACATATTAAGTAAAAATAAATAATTTTTATTTTCACCTAAGTTCGTCTAAAAACTTTTTAAATTTCTATGTAAAAGTAAAAAAAATGTCTGTTTTTTTGAGCACTTTAAAAAATATTAAAAATATTTCCACAACATCAACTTTAGCAAAGAATACGTAAATATGTTGCTAAATACCTATGCTTAACAACTCCATTATGAACAAATTATAGTGCTATATTCGGCTGTGTCGAATCTTATATACCCTTCACCCGTGTTGAGATGTGTTATATGAAAATTAAATACATTATATTGGATGTAATTACAAATACGAGGGCGGATCAATATTTGCTGACTTTTCGAACTTCCCTCGTAGTTATATAAAATGCAACACTATTTCCGTCAAGTACCACCTGTTAATAGACTACTGTCAAATTTTGAGCAAGTGTCGTCATTTACTTTGCTTTCAACAGCTGTTCAAAATATACAACCTCGTGTGTTTTTCTAAAAAAATTTTGCGAAAAAAAAACCGTCAAACAAACCAAGGAAAAGCTCGATAAATACTATGGGGACTCTGCACCATCGATTTCAATGGTAAAAAGTGGTTTACTGACTTTCATTGTGGTCGCACAAGTACAAATGACGCTGAACCATCAATGTGATGGCAACAGTTTTTTGGAATGCACGCGGGGTAATCCACATCGATTACCTTAAAAGGGAAAAACAATAAACGGCGAATATTATGCCAACTTATTAGACCGATTTAATGAGAATTTAAAAAGAAAACGACCCCATATGGCCAAGAAAAAAGTTCTTTTTCATCAAGATAATGCACGGGTGCACACGTGTGCAGTCTCAATGGCAAAACTCTATGAATTGGGCTACGAATTGGTACCTCATCCGCCATATTCTCCGGATTTATCCCCTAGTGACTTCTTCCTATTTCCAAACCTAAAGAAATGGTTCGGTGGAAAGAGATTCAGCTCCAGCGATGAAATTATTAACCAAACAAATGTCCATTTTAAGGACCTCGAAAAATCCTATTTTTTGGAAGGGATATAAAAACTTAAGAAACGTTGGACTAAGTGTATTGAGTTAAAAGGAGATTATGTTGAAAAATAAATTTTTGTTTTGCAAAAAAAAACTGTGTTTCATTCAAAAAGTCACGGACTTATTCATCCGCCCTCGTATATTTACCTATACTATATCTATGTAAACACCAAAAACTTAAAATAATTTGCATTTTCATATAAAGTTGAACTGGAATCAAGATTTTATAAATCCTTATATCCCTCCCAATATATTTATATATTATAAAAATAAGGTGTAAGTTTGTTTGTTTATTATTTTGTTTGTATATCAATCACGTCTAAACGGATAAACCGATTTTCACGAAATTTGACACACAGATAGTACCAGAAGTACTTATAAGTACCAGAAGTGATTATAAGCTTTATTAGATCTCTATTGGACATCACACCCACATTTTACGCCTACTTTAAAAAAAAAATCTATTTTTTTCAGATAATATATAACCTATAACTGTATAATGTTATAGGTTATATTGGATCTTGATAGGATGTCATGCCCAGGAGGAGAGATAGCACCCATACAAAGAAAATATAAATTTTCTTATTTAAAGGACTATTACAGTGAAAATCTTAAAAAAAATTTAAAGCTAATTTTCATATCAAATTTCAAATAGGGTGAATAGATCCAGGGGGTGTAGTAGCTTCCATATAAAGTAGTTAACGCATCAAACAGGGTAGCGAAGCGCATTGGTAAAAGTAAGTAAATAATAAATTTAATAATTTGGTATCTTACAAAAGTTCACACACATTTAAATAATATATAATGACCGGTTTTGTAAATGTAAGGCAATATTAATTATTATGGACCGATTTAAAAAACCGAAATTCGAAAAAAATATTTGTGATAGATTTATGGAAGAATTAGGCCCACAGCTTATATAGGAGTTTTAAAAAATCTAATAACGGTTTTCCAACACAAGAATTCTTTAAAAAATATCCGAATTTTCTGTGAAAGAAGAACGAAGTCTCTAGGTTAAATAGGTGCCTCAAAAAGTTGAAAAAAACATGCTTTAGCTTATTGTTGTTGTTATTTTTCAGTACCCATTAAAACAACAGCTATAATGGAAACAACAACTATATTAAATAAATAAAAAACAGATTTGCAAACAACTCGGTTGTTTATGAACCGATTTAGTTGATTCAAAAAATCGAAATTCAAGAAAAATATTTGTGATCGATCTATATAAGAATCAAGTCCATATCTTATTTAGGAGTTGGATATCGATCAAAAATGCGTTTTGGCAGATATCTAAGTAACTAATGGACCGACTGAGTTCATTTCTTCAGCAGAAAAATTCAGGAAAAATTTTCGATTTTGTTTTGCGAAACGAAGTCGCTAACTTATATAGAGGTCTCAGAAAATCGAAAACCGGTTTGAAAAACCAGTTTTTTAACATCTTCGCTATTTTTTAACCGGGTTTTTTCCGAGTTTCAATCGTTTGATATATATATATATATATTATATATTGCAATTATCGGTGAGCTTCATAAACGCCATTTCAAATGACGGACGTAGGGACGGACATCGTCCTATCGGCATCAGTATAAACTTCCTTGCTCTCCGACGAAAATTGTGGAAAACACACAGAATGGTAAACTTATATACCCTTTACACCTGTGGTGAAGGGTATAAAAAAGTACTTTTTATGAAATAAAATTAGAAACTGTAAAAAATCTGTGAACTTAACGGCACACTACACGGAAATAGAAAAAATTAAGAATATTTTTAACATATAATTATACATCTTATAGAATAAATTATTATAATTCTAGAATAAAATATTTTTCCAAAATATTAATTTTAATTTTTCAGTTAATTGTCATTATTCTCAATTTCACCCCTCTGTGCGGCATATCATTGAAGGCAAGGCCTTCCCTTCTCTTCCAAAAAGAAGCGAGAAGGCACTTAAAAAAATTTGCTCTCCTATATGCAATGCTATCACAAAGTAGTCTGAAATTGAATTAAAAAAAAGGCTGCCTTCATTAACGACATTTAAAATAAGTCTAAATAATTTTTAGCTTTGTAAGTTTCGCAATTTAAAATATTTCTCTTTGTAATGAGAAAGTTAATTACTTCGCATCTCATGAAAGGAAAACAAGAATTAGTATCGGATTTTTTATAGGAAGCCGAAGCTTCCTTTGAGGAATTTTCATAGAAGGCAAACAAAACCCAGCAGGGATAACTCGCTAACATATTTTTCCGCTGGAATGTTTTTTAAATAAAATTCAATTTCAGACTGTTTTGAAACATCATTACACATAGTAGAGCCAGTCTATTTATTTAAGAGCAAGTCCTCGCCTCCTCGCTTCTTTTGGGAAAGGAGAGAGGAAGGTTTTGGCTCCAATTACACGCCGTGTATTATTTAGTAGCTTTGATTAGTCACATAAGGCCCCATTGGTCTCGGTTATGTAAATGAAAAATTAATAAAAAAAATGGAAAGGAAGTTGGAACGCGAGTAGCATACCTTGTAACTGTTAAATAAATCATTTTAGAATGCATCTTTAGCCCTCCTTTTTTCTGTTGGGTTGTAATGTAACGTAAGTGCCCCTGTCATAGGAAAACTTTAAATATATTATTTTAGTTACCAATAAATCCTAGAGTATATGAGTAAAATTTAGAAAAATTATCCAAAAAACCAATAATTTGTGGCTTGTTAATTGGTGACCTTTAAATGAAATTCCTTAAAACTCTACCATTTCGAAGAAAATTTTCACAATAGAAAATACATAAAATTTATAGTAAATCTTTTTGCTTTTTTCCGCACAATTAGTGGGAGGAGGATAATCAATTATTTTCTAAACACACATTAAAATTGCAATTTTTATGACAGGAAACTAAACAGCAGTAACATACATAATACCCGTAAAAAACAACATAAAACTTTAATGAGTTTTCTTATGCAGTTAAGTGAGCAACAGCAACTTAATTTAAAGTAGCTAATAATCCATTATAAATAATTTTTAAATTTTATTATTTTACCAAAAACACGGCTAATATGAGTTAGTTATCATTCATACTCGTATAAATGTCGAAAAATTTAACTAAATATGTTTTAAACCTCTTATAAGCGATTGCATCTTACTATAAACAATTTAAAACGTTTATTGTTGCTATTTAATAAACTTATTAAATTGTTGTTACTATGTGAATGTTTTTTTTATGTTATTGTTGGTACTACAATAAGTAAAGAGTTTGAAAATAAATGTCGGTTCTGCTTCAGCAATTCAGTGACAATTGTTGGTTTCTTGTCTGTTTTTGTCGTGTGTGTGATTTTAGTTTTTATTATACCCCACACCACCATAGGTGGTTGGGGTATTATGCGTTTGTGCTGATGTTTGTAACGCACAGAAAAAATCATCCCACACCCACCTTAAAGTATACCAATCGGCTCTAAATCACTTTTTGAGTCCATCGATATCCGTCCGTCTGGCTGGCTGGCTGGCTGGAGGGCTGGCTGTCAATGTAAACCTTTTGCTCAAAATACAGGTCGCAATTTTTAAGATAATTCAATAAAATTTGGCATGTACGACTTTCATGACACAAGGACGAAGCCTATTGAAATTGGTTATGATCGGTCCAGCATTTCACCTAGCCCCCATACAAATGTCCTCCCGGAATAGAGGTTTAACAGTCATAAATGCCTCAAATATAGCAAAATTTAATGAAATTCGGTGCAAGGAAGTTTTGTATAAGTATCAATCTTTGCGCCAAATTTCATGAAGATCGGTCCATAATTGAATATAGCTTCCATATAAAACCCTCTTCCGAAAATTAGTTTAACATGCGTAAATCGAATAAACATGTTAGTATCAAGTTAATATTCGACACAAATAAGTTTTATATAACTATAAATCATAGTAACAAATTTTATGAAGATCGCTCCATAATTTACCATAGCTCCCATATAAGCCCACTTTCGGGATAAATTTATATAATTGTTAGTATTAACGTAATATTCTGTATTCGTATATTTTATTTTACACTTAGTAAAAGTATCGGTCCACAATTGTCCACATGTCTAATATAAGACCCCTCCACGAATCTTGATGGACATACACAATGGTGTGGAGTATCATATGGTCGGGTTTCACTGACTATATCTTTCTTATTTTGTTTTTTGTTCATTTAGTACAAAGAGTGGATTGAACCTTTAGCTACAAAAAATAAAAAGACAACATAGAGTTGAAATCAACAAAGTTGATTTTAATTCAAACAAAAAGCAAAAGATATGTGTATTATAAAAATTTATTATTACAGTGGGACCACGTAGGAAACATTTATAAATACATATATCGTTAAATACATCAAACATGTCTTTTTTACTTTTTGAAAAAGTTCCTTTTTAACATGATATTTAGGAAATTATCGATTTTTTGGGACCTTATATACGTAGCCAGCAAAAACTTGGTAATGAATGGCATTTAGTTATGGATGTAAGGTGTGCGTTCAAATAAAAAATAATACGTTTTTTTTTTTTTTAATGAAAGATGAATGAAATAAGTTAGGAATTAAACTAAATTAACTACTTGTAGTATTTCTTCTCTCGATTTTTGTGATGTAATATTCTGTATAAAAATTAAGTGCTAACTAGACTATTTTTAATTTTTTTAGGTATGACATCTGAGTACAGTCGAGCACGGTTATAATGAATTATAGCAATAGCGAACACTTTTCTTCGGTCCCATTGATTTTACCTACATTTTCCATACACATGTCTACGTTTATAAGATATATGGTTATAGCGAACTTTTTTTATAACGAATACATTTTTGTGATCTGAAGAAGATCACAAAAATGTAGTAAAAATAAGGAGTAAAGAGCCCTTCTAGAAGTTCTATTTTATAGCCAGAAGAGCTTCTCCCTGCATTCCATGTTCATGTATTTTTTACACGCAATATCGTTGAGAGCAAGGCCTTACACATTCGCGACTCAATGCGGCACTTCTAAAAGACCTCTTATACGTTAACTATGGCCAATTTTGAACACATTTGCATAAAATTTATTGATATGATTTTTGCCAAAATTCACCTGTTAAAAATTTATGAAAATACAAATATATTTAAGACATTATAAGCGTTTGACCCATTTCCGAAAAATTTTATAACCAATTTTTTCAAATTAAAGTATAGGCCCGAGAAAAGCTCTCGTACTGAATTTCATTAGGTTATCTTTAAACCAGCGAACTACAGATTATCTTAAATATTGGTTATTGATGTATAGACAGCCGGATGGACAGTGGTTTAGGCTAAAAAAATATAAATTCAGAAAGTATTTAATTGACGTACTAATGACCCAATTATTACAACAAAATTATAAATAATGCGCATTACCCCTTTCCAGAATTAAGCATCGGCACAGAATTTAACGATTTCAAGGTCCCTTATAGCACACCAACTTTAAAGACTTCTCGAGGCTATGTGTGGCAATTTTGAGACTTGGCTTATACTACAATTTTGTAGCACCATTTCTTGTCTATAAAACATGAGTGAATAATTTGCTCTACCTATTACCCACAAAATTACTCCACAGATAAGCATATTTTCGTTCGTCGTCAATGGGTTAAAATTGTGACGTGATGGAAAAGTTTCATTTAACATTCTACACTATATCAAGCCTATGGAATAATAATTTTGTAGAATTATTCACGATATAATTTTTTTGTTGATTTTGTTGACTTGTGTTATTAAACAAATAAAAATAACTTTCATTTATTCCAATTTAAATTATCGTAATATTGCGGCCGAACAGCTCTTAGGAGCTTATCTACTTTGTGGGATTGGTATTCATTCTTATGACTTCTTCTTTTTCTAAATCAAGTTTTATTTCCTTCTTTAGGTACTTGTTAAGGCTTTTTTATTACCATAAAATGAACATTTTTTAGTAAATTAAAAAAAAAACAGATTTTATTTTGTGCATTTTTCTTTGACTGCCATCCGCATGCGGACAAAAGACCGGATTTCAAGAATTCGATCTGCTGTTAAATCTGACATGACTCTATGTAGAAGATATTGTAATCAAAAAAGATATTTAAAAATAACAGCAGTAAAAGTTATTACAAAAATTTTGTGTTATATTTTATTTGAACGCACCCTTTAGTTACTTTTCAATAACAACAACATACCGTCTGTATTACATAGAAGTAATTTAGTAAGTACTTATTTATATATAATATAAATAATCTGATTATTAATAAGTATATAATTATTTGTTAATGATCAGATTTTTGAAAATACTACTTTTTATTGATTTTTTTATTCAGTTTACCAATATGAAAAGACAAAATTTGCGTGTGAATTAATTTTTTTTATTCATTTTGAATAATATTTTATAACCTAACCTTTGAACATAATCGGTCACAAATTTTTAATCTAAAATAGTTTATAAAACATTACAATTTTGGTTATTGTTAAGTTTTTGAAATTAAAATTTATAAAATCTTTAAATATAAAAAACAGCATTTTATATTTTGACATTACATTAGTTGTCTGTAACCTAAAATGTAATTAGTTCCTATTGTTCTTACTAATAATGATTTCAGTAATACTTTAAAATCATTAAGTTATTGAACAGCTTGGAGGTAATTAGTTCTTGTAATGAGATCTAAGTAATGACATTATAAAATGCCTACTTGTAATAATAAGAGGTAATTGCCTCCAATGTCATCGCCTTGTTAAAATAATGGGTAGAACCATTATATTAGCTTCCTAACTCATTACATGGCAACCTAAGTTTTTGCTGTGTAGGTAGGATTTAGAGACTTTTTTAGCTTATAACAGAATAGCCAGGTCATAAGCAAAGCAAACTGTCGCATTTGGAGTGAAGATAATTTTTAAGATGTTATTGAATCGTCGTTACCTCAAAAAAAAGGTTACTTTTTGGTAGGCTTTATGGGCAAGTGGAATTTTAGGTAGTTTTTTGCTTCAAATCCGATACCGACCAGAACGTTAATGGTGACCGATATGGTGACAAATATACGTTTTTTAACTGGAAAATTTCTGATTTTTTTTAAATTTATACTTTTCTTTAAAAATTGATATTCGTATTAATATTATAAAATCAAGTGTGTGTTTGTTTGTTCGACACACATTCACCCCAAAACCGCCGAACCGATTTTAATGAAATTTTAAATATAGATGAATTTTTGAATGAAAGGAGCTATAGGATATAAATTAAAACAATAACTAATTGCATATTGATGAAAATGGCGAAAATATTGCAGTTTATTGCACTTAAAATTTTGCTTTATTTTTCGATAAAACTGGAAGTTTTTAATAGAAGAGGCATCGATATTTAAAAATAATTGAACAAACCTATATTTTACGTTTCCTTCATTTTTTTATTGACCCTTTAGTTTTCATACTACACAGGGCTAGTTTTGAAATCTAAATTGGAACTCTTTTTTAAAATTTATAGTTTATTTAAAATTTGCACTTCTTTGAAAATTAATCTTTTTTTTTTTTTTTTTTTTTTGAAAAGAAGTACTTTTTGGAATCCTAGTACTTTCTAGGAATTTAATAGTTTTATTTGCTGCTTTTTTTGAAAATTTATACTTTTTTTAAGAAGTGGTATTAATAAAATTAAAACAAATTAACTGCCGAATCCGGATCATTCTATTAGCGCAAACATTGAATTGTTGAGCTATCCCCCATAAAACCTACTTTGTTATCCAATAATTTCATACTATTACACTATATCAAAATAAATTGCTTGGCTAACTTGTTTCGACACCACAAAAATCAGCTATTGTAATAAAAAAAAAATATTTTTGAGGTCATTCAATAAAAGTGGAAAACTGCCATAATATTTCATTTAAACGCATCAAACCATGCTGTCATTTTTAAAAATAAATATTACTATTTTTTATGTATTACGAAAAATAGAAAAGGCACTCCTAGTACATTGTTGAGTATAGGTCCTTTTTCCGGAAATTATAATATTTTGTAATTTGGCACATTCTTAAAAATTGAAGTGGTTTTTGAAAATGTATATTTCTTTAACACTTTTTAAAGTTGAGAATTGTTAAGGAAAGCATATCTTGTTTAAAAGTGTTTTTTTTAATATATAATTGCAATAACCATCATATGGCTGTACTAATCAAAGATTCGTTTTCGTAACCAAATTAATTTTGTAGTAAACATAAAATATGTTTGTCACAAACATTCATATTATCATTTCTAGAATAAATTAGAGGATTAATAAAATTACGGAAGCGAATGTTTTGATTACTGCAACCATATAATGGTTGCTGTTTTTATATAAATTATGCTAGTTAGACATACTTCATATTGAAACGTAAACAACTTTTTCAATGTATAATTTCCATTATTTCATCCCACTGTAAAATTGCAATCGGTTTGTTCATATAAAAAAAAAAAAAAAAAAAAAAAAAACACTCAACATCAAAAACACGCACACATACAATTTCCCATGGTGGTGGCTTCTGCTCATTGAAGGTGCTTCCATCTAACCATTTGCAGTAAATTTTATTTTTATTTTTTATATATTTTTCTACTTTAATATAAAATATTTTTTTTTTAGTTTATATACATATGATTTGATGTGATTGTATGTTTTGGTGAGCTGGTGCTACTAGTGCGCTTTCGTAGCGTTATACAAGTTTTTTTTTTTTTTTTTTTTTTTTTTTTGTAAAGAAATTTTCATAAAACAAGATCTCTTTCTTGGTAAACAGTTTAGTCGGCGAAAGAAAGTCCAACGAAATGTTTGTACAACAAAGTGTTAACAAAAGCTGGGATTACGGAAAATAAAATAAGGCCAACGAAAAAAAAAATTAAAAAAAATATTGAATTGTGGAAAAACTATAACATTTTTTTTTTCTTCAAACAATTGTTGTGTTGCAACAAAAAATTAATTAAATGATGGCCAATGAAAAAACTTATAGAACAATAAAAAAATTGTGTTTGGTTAACGGTTATTGCAACATTGTAAGTTTGAATTTAAAAAAAACTAATAACAGTTAGATACAATTACTTACTTAATACTCATCATAATGATATGTTAAAATAAACATTTAAAAAAAAAATAAAATACACGCAACAACTAAACAAAAATCAGACAGACGGACAGACAGACACTAATAATAATGTGTAACGGTAACCCAAGATAATGAAAAAATTTTTTGTTTTCGTTTAAACTTAAAAATATGTAATATTAAAATTTGAATTATTACTCAAAAGCGATCATGTAACATGAAAATATTTGTTATGAGTAAATTAACTTTTTTCTTTTATTATTTGTTACAACATAGTGGGTGGAGTATTGAAAAATTTAATCAAAAATTTTTTTGAAATTTACATAAAATAAAAAAAAAATATTACAAAAATAAAGAAAAGATTTTAACGAATATCTAGTGAAATATTTTTAGTGAAAGTGATATAATAATGAAAATATTAGTGGCCTAACTAGTTTAAACTAGTTGTGATCCAGACCTATCACAATAAATGTTATAATAAAGTGAAAATTATAATTGTGATATTATAAAATATTTATATACAATATATATGGATGTGTAGAGAACATACGAGAAAAATAAAATAAACTAGTAAAAAAGATATAGTCGGTCAAGCCCGACCATATGATACTATTACACCATTGTGTATGTCCATCAAAATAGGGGTTAGACATGTGGACAATTGTGGACCGATACCTTTACGAATACGGAATATTACGTTTATACTCGTACTAACATTTATATGAATTTATGCACTTTAGGATGATTCCCGAAAATGGGTTTATTTGGGAGCTATGGTAAATTAGAGAGAGATCCTCATAAAATTTGTCATTGTAATTTCTACTTACATAAAACTTATTTTTGTCGAATATAAATTTTATACTAACATGTGTGTGTGTGATTTATGCACGGTATGGTCAATTATGAACCGATCTTCATGGAATTTAGCACAGATTCATACTTATACAAAACTGCCTTATACCGAATTTCATTAAAATATTGCTATATTTAAGGCATTTATGATCGTTTAAACACTTATTCCGGAAGGTATGGGTGCTAGGTGAAATAATGGACCGATCACAAAAAATTTCAATAGGTTTCGTCTTTGTATCATAAAAGTCCCTCGTGCACAAGGTTTACATGGACAGCCAGCCAGTTAGACGGACGGACGGACATCGTTAGATCGATTTAAAAAGGTGATTTTTTCTGTACGTTACAAACACCAGCACAAACGCATAATTCGAAAACCACCTTTGGTGGTGTAGGGTATAAAAGAGCAATTAAAAACTTTCAATTGAAAATTATTTGTTAAGGATACAAAATTTTATTGATTGAAACGATAAAAAAACACTTTAAAAGCTTCCTAACTAATTTATAAAAATTATTACAAAATTAGAAACTTGTAGATTTAATAAATTACTCAAAATTTAAAATATTTATTTATTAATCTTAAAAATATTAATCTTTGCAACTAAAGCAAGTGAAAGAAAAATATTGGGAAAACCTGAGGCGCCTAACTACCTTTGCTTGATAGCCAATTACTTTGGTTAGAAAACTGAAATGCAAATGCTGTTAATGTAGTGTCTGTATTATACAATTTTTTATCAATACAAACGTCAAAATTAACCCGAATTTATGAAAGGTGGCAACAATAAGGTGAATTCATTTATGTTTTTTATATATACAGTTTATAAAGTTGTAACAACCAAAAATAATAATCAGCTGCTTAACTATAAAATAATATTAAAATTTGTCTAGTATAGACACTACGTAATATTAAGTATATGTCTGAGGAAATCAAGCCATCGAACATCCCACATCTTTATCATATTGAAATTCATATTATTTAAAAATTGATGACATTATTTAATTTAATTCTTATTTGTTTTTACAAAAGCAAATAAAACATAAAATAATAAAATTGACTTAAGAAAAATTTATTAGGTGTCCAAAAAATAGAAAGTACTCCTAATGAACTCTGTATTACTTTTGACTAAAAAAAAAACAAAAAAAAAAGCATTTAAAAAAGCTAATCAAGAGTTTTTCAAACTTGAATTCTAAATATTTCTGAACTTTATGTAGAGAATATCAAGTTTAAAAGTTTTTATGTTTAATATTGCGCTTAATTTTCTACCAGTTCTAGAATAAGTTTGAAGAGTATAATCCCAGCAAAAACTTTGCTTTCCTAGTAAGCTAGCAGGTATAATTGGAAACAAAAATAAACTACTTATTTTTTGCTTGAATAACTAGTTATTTTTGTTCGAGTAGTCCACAAATACATGTAGTTATTTTTTGACTATAGGGGTACTAAAAAATATGTACCCAAACGAAAACAAAAATAAAAAAAAACAAAAAAATTTTGCCGTCAGTGAGACTCGAACTTGGCAACAAACTAACCATTCGTTTTTACTAACTAACGTCTTACTCAGTACACCATCTCGCACCTAGCAGCCTAAGCGACAAAAACTCTATTTAGTTTAAAATATCTTTTTAGACATTTTGTTATAAAAAACTAACAGCTTCAGAATAGGGTTGAACCAACAACCTTCTGGTTGTTAATCCGGCGCTGTAGCCAACTCATCCACGTGATTGCAGTATTGCTATGCTATTATACTATTGAGTACTTATTAATGTAATACAGAGTAGGCAAATAATAATGACACCTCATTACCAAGAAACTACTTTAATAAGTAATTGTTATTACCGAAAAACAAAAAGTTTTTCGGTTTTATTGCAAGTGCTTAAAAGGCAATACATGAAAATTACATGAAAACTACCTATTAAGACAATTTTTAAAAGTACATACCTTTTTTTAACAAAATCTTTAGAAACTTTTGTTAAAAAAGTCAAATGGTTCTTCAAGTGGTTCTTTGGATGTATTTCTTTATTTCCCTGAAAGTTGGTTCTTTATTTGAAGCTAAGCATTTTTCTTTTTTTGAAAATGAGTAAATTTTTACCAAAAATTGTACTTTTTTGAAAATTAGTACTTATTGAAAATTTAGATCCCTTTTATATAAACTAGTGATCTTTTAATTGATAATCTTTTTAACAAATTATTACTTTTTAAAAACATTTACTTTGTTTTAAAAGATTAGTGTACCTTTTCAGAAATGGATAAGTTTTTTAAAAAAAGTAAAATTAAAAATAATCTTACCAATTCCTGATTAAAATACCAAAAGAGTACCAATTTTTGGAAAAAGACACATTTTATTAATAAGTACCAATTTTCAAAAAAAAAAAAAAGTACAAAGGACAAATTTTAAAGTTCAATTTTTGTTTATTTTATTGGTAGGTGTTTTTTTTTTCTTTTTAATTTTACTTATTTTTGATATAAGAACTTTTATGGAAAGTGTTGTACTTTTTAGAATTCTAATACATTTTTTTTAATTGACACAATTTTTAACAATTTGGTATTCTTGTTTCCAATTTGTACTCTTGTAAATTGATACCTTTTCAGAGATTTATACTTTTTCAGAAAATTGATATTAATTTAAAAAATTGGTGCTTTTTATTAAAATTTTTACTTCTCCTTTGAATTAATATTTTTCTTTTTTAATTTTTTTTAAATGATACTTTTTTTGAGCACTCTTTTTAAATTATGGTATTTTTTTTTGAAAAATAGTACTTTTCGAACATTTATAT
Organism: Protocalliphora azurea; assembly: GCA_932274085.1. Taxonomy (NCBI): domain Eukaryota; kingdom Metazoa; phylum Arthropoda; class Insecta; order Diptera; family Calliphoridae; genus Protocalliphora; species Protocalliphora azurea. The sequence continues at coordinate 132,552,644 of OW026522.1, read as the reverse complement.
ATTTCTTGAAGAATTTAGAACTTTTTAAAAACTAATAAAAAATTAAAAAATAGTAATTTTTGAGACCATTATTTTAAATTGATACCTTTTTGTAAAATGGTAGATACCTTTTTTATTAAAATTTGATTTCATTTTTTTTTTTAATTTCGACTTTTTTTTGAAAATTCTGGAAAATGAGGGCTTTTATTGAAATTGGTATTTTTTCTTTAATATTGAAAATGTGACCTTTGGTATTTTTTTTTTATTTGGTGTTTTTTTAATTTATTTCTTTTTTAAAAAATGGTACTTCTTTTTGCTACTTTGGAAAATTGTTACTTTTATTTGGTAAATTTTTACTTTTGTTAAAATTAATACTTTTTCTTTGAAAGTTGCTGCTTTCCAAAAATTTGGTACTTTTGTAAAATATTGGTAGCTTTTTTGTACTTTTTTGAAAATTAGTACTTTTTTATAACATTTGTACTTCTCCAGAAAGTTAGTGTATTTTTGATAAGTTTTACTTTCTTCCAAAATTGGGACTTTAATTTAAAAATTGGTATTATTTTTGAAAAATTTCCCTTATTTCTAAAACAGTACTTTTTATACCTTTTAAGACTTTTGTACCATTTAATTTTTTAATTAATTAATTTTAATTAAAAATTTGAACTTTTTTCTTTTTTTTTTTTGAAAATTGTGACTTTTTTTAATGAGTAATTTGACTATTATTAGCTTTTTTCCTAATTTGTTGAAAATTAAGTATAGGTTCTTTTTTGATTGATTTTTTTTCAAAATAAAAACTTTTTGATTTTTTAATCTACAACCAAGTTAACTATGAACCGATTTTAATGACTTTCAATTGAATAATTGTTAAGAACTTTCCCAATATATTGAACATCCCCAATAGCGTACATCGTTATTTTACCTGGTAAGGACTTTTTTAATGGTATAAAAAGTAAATACTTCTGTGAACAAAAGCAATTCACAGAAATTTAAAATTTAATATTAAAAAATCCCATCTACCTACATTTAATCAAGTTTATGCGAAAACTGTCTAAAATATTACAATAATATTGTAAAATTTGTATCTTGTATGTTAAAATTTCAGGGTGATAACATAAGAAGCTATTAATACCGTTTGTCTTCCAAATTGTAGTTTTTCTTACCCTCTATTAAACATAAATTATTAATAAACTAACCTCAAAATAATATAAGACAACAAAACACTCTCAAGCTTTAAATTCTTTTATATTTTCAGATTATTCTCATACTGCACCTAAGCTTCGTCTTAGCCGCAGAAACCAAAACAGAATTAACGCAAAATGTCACATCTTCATTGGAAACTAATACAACTTCTCAACAGCCCATAGCAGAACCTCTTATACGCTTTCGAAGACAACCACCACGAACTGTTGTCAAACATATAGTTAGACCAAAACGTTTTAAAATGAAACGAGTTAAAAGACCAAAAATTAAATACACATTTGCAGAACCACCACACCCACGTCCAGCATACTTTAATCGAAAACCCACAAGCATTAAGAAACCCACATTTGAAACTTCAATATATGAAGACTTTTCTCATATGAATGTGGAATCGGCTGATTTTGATTTGCCGCCCTCAAGCTATGAAGCACAATCGATGGATTTAGATTTATATAAACACTATCAACCTTCAGTAGAGACTGCGTATAAGGAGATACAAAAGCCACCTGAGTATACATATACAGCGCCAGAAGTCAGTTTTAAGGAACATTCTTATACAGAGATAAAGAATACACCTACTTATACATATACCGAACCAGAAATCAGATATAAAGAAACAACAAAGCCAGCAGTTACCTATAATTATGCACCCGCTAAGACAAGAAAACCACATATTAAATATGGAATACCAACAGAATATACTTACACTACTGGCTACGATAAACCCAATGACAATAAGTACACATTTGAAGCACCAGCTAGTAAACAAGTTTACAAAGAAGTAGGAAAACCCTTTTATAATGCACATGGTAAAAATGAATATTCATATAGTAAGCCGGCCAAAGAAGTACTGCGTATACCAGCCACTACATATGGTGTACCTGATGTTCACTTACCAGTAACTGGGTCAAATGATTACAATAAATATTCAGTAATTGAACAAAAACAACCTTATGCAAGTTATACACCAACCAAAATAGAAACATATCATTTTGCTGAACCTCCTCAACCAGAACCAAGTGTAGAAATTACATATTCTCCATCGTATGAAATCAATATACCTTCCCCACATGAAAATTCGTATTCTCGTGGAAAATATAATGTGGAACATCAACCACCACCACAACATCCTCCTATTTATGAGGATCATCCACCAAGCTATCAAAATCATCCTAAATATGAAGAACCTCCACAAGAATATCATCCTCCCACAAATCATCATGGCTATGAAGAAATACATAAACAAAATTATGAACATACGGGTAACTCCTATCAAGAAGGTTCAGATACCAATCAACCAGCTAGTTATCAACCAGCACCACCCAGGCATGAATCTATAGCTATAGCTGATCACATACCACCTTCACAGAATCTACCGATTGATGCTAATCACAAACAACCTCCCTATGATTATCCAAAATCCAGTTATGAAGTTCCCATATATGATCCCATACCATTTGATTCCTCTAACAATGAAGAAAGAGAAATTTATCCACCTCAAACATTGGATCATATCAAGAGACAACAGGCGCCAGCAAAAAAGGATTTTCAAGGACAATCTAGTAATTTGTCCGAACAAAGACCAGCACCAGAAGAAGCTACAACTGATAATCGACCACAAACAATCGCACCAAATCATCAATCACCCATAAATCGTTTGCGCAGACGTAAAAGAAAACGTACCAAAGGTTCGTCTACCACAGTGTCTACTACAAAACATATATTAGATGTTCCTGAACTGGAAGAAGCATTTGAAAAGGAAAATCTTAAAAAGTATGCCAATTCCCAAGAACCCGAACCAGATGAATCACATCGTATAGAAAATATTAATAATCATAATAGTAATAATGTCAATAACAATTACAATAATGGACCTTGGAATCCCATGAAAATACGTACATCACCAATTATGGCGACTACGCCCAGCACCACCTCGGCCATTAACACTTCAAGTGTGAAAAATAGACGTTATCATTATAAACAGCAGAGAACAAGCAGCACAACTACTACTACCACAGAGGCGGCTCCTCCAGCTAAAGTTGAAATTATTTCTATAGAAAAATCAAGATCAAAAACATATTATGATGGCGTGGTATCAAAACCGAAAATATTCAATGCAAATTTCTTTAGAAATCGTTATAGAACGGAAAGTACCTCGACCACAGAACAACCGCAAATGAAATCAACAAATGAAAATAAGTTGTCAAAACGGACAACAGAAAATGTTTTCGATACAACTATTTTTAAGAGTCCTTTAAATGATCGAGATGTTTATCGTAATTTGCCGAAAAATCATAAATTATTTTGAAATTTAGAGTCGAAGATTATTTATTTATTAATTAGTTTTTAAGTTAAATTATGTAGAAATAAAGAAAAATTTTAAATTTATAAAAAGGTGGTAGTTTGTTAAAACAGTTTGTGAGAGAAAAGAGAAAAATATAAAAATAGGATAGGTGTAACGAAGCATACCATTTAAACCGGGTTTAAAATCTATTTTTCATCATAAAAATTATTTTTTCCTAAAAAACGATTATTATTAAAATATCATCAAAAAAGAAAGCTATTTTTTTACCAAATCATCATAAAACCAAATTTCCGCTTTAAAAGAAACACAAGCTCGCGATGGCAGAGGCAGTTTTCGATTGTCAGAGAGAAGTACAGATTAAATGAAGGCGAAGTCGAATTTTTAATGCATTTGTTTATTTTATATTTTTTGCTTATAACATCAACAACAAAATATGTTTATCAAAGTATTTTCACCCTCTCTCAAACTTCATACGAAAAAATATAAAGCAATGTGTTAGTTTTCTTTCCATCTTGTATAACATAGAATATAACTAAAAGTTTATGTGAGAGACAGTCCCAACTGAATTTTCAAAAAATTTACTCATTTTTTTTCAAAACACAAAAACAAAATATATGTAACTACATATATTTTGTTGTTGCATGAATTAGGTTTTGGACAACTGAATTAGGTATTTGTATCTCACATTAACTTCTAGTTGTATAAATTCAATGTAACAATGACAGAGAGGTTAGAGAAAACGCTTTGAAAACAAAATAGATTCTAATTTTAAGCAGTTTCAATGTACTATTTTAGTTGCCAATTCAAAACCAATTCTTCCACAAAAAATACGATTTTTCTTCTTAAAATCGAATTTTTAACACAAAACCAATTTTTTAATCATAAAACCGAACTTCCTCCAAAAACTCGATTTTTCACCTAAGTAAATCCAACTTTACAATACTGAAACCATTTTTAAACACAAAACTAAATTTCCACCAAAACTTCCATTTTTCACTATAAAACTGAATTTTCATCACAGACTAAATTTTTCACCACAAGACTGATTTTTCACTACAGAACAGATTTTTACCTCAAAACTTATTCTTCACCACAAAATTGTTTTTCCCACCAAAAACTTTATTTTTCACTTTAAAAACGATTTTCCACCACGGAACATATTTTGCACCACAAGAGTAATTTTACACCACAGAACAGATTTTTCACCCTAATAGCTATTTTTCACCACAAAACCAATATCTCATAATAAAAACGAATTTTTACGAAAAAAAAAAGCTTATTTCACACCACTAAACCGTTTTTCCCCACTGAACCGATTTTTTATTAAAAAATAATTTTTAACCATAAAATTCAAACGTTTTTTTAACCATAAAATAAAAACGGTTTTATGATTTTTCACACAAATTCTATTTTTTAGTAAAAAAAATAATAATAAAATAAAACGAATTATTTTTCCTTAAAGCTGATATTTTATCTGTAATCTACTTTCTCCAAAAAACCGATTTATTTTGTACTATACAATTCAAAAATCTACTTACAATTCTCTCCATAAAATTTCGCCACTTCTTACTCGTGCTATACATTTGAAAATCATTGAAAAACACAGGACCCGAAGAGGTGGGCGGTAGATCGGGTAAAACTGAATCCAAATTAAAGGCATTACGACATTTTTCTATTAAGGCTTTCATGACCGGCATGAGAAATGAATATTCTTCGGGATTGCCAACTAAAATAAAAAACAAAATATATAAAAAATATGTTTCCTTGTACCAACAAAACTTTCCACAAACACACTTACCTTCAATAGCATTATCCAAAGCTTTGTTAATAGAAAATAATAGATAAGCCAATTCACTGGGATTTTCAGTGGTGCGACATTGTAATATAGCATGAAGTTTAGCAGTGGCCATTGCCACAACACCCGGGTTAGGATGATGGGAACATTTTAAGAGTAGACCCAAACACAAGCGAATCATATCAGACCAATCATCTGAAGAATCCGATTGGAATATCATTAAAGCATCGAGTAAAGCTAAAACACCATCCAATAATTTGGTGGAACATTTTTTGGATTCATCTTCGTTTGAGCCCAAAACTACTAAATCATAAATCATGCGTAATATGTGAGAAGCATTCTGTAAAAGGAAAATGGAGCAAAAAATAATTGTTATATTAAAAGAAAATTTTAAAAACAAAATTTCGGACAAATATATTAAAATAGATTTTAAATATTTCTGATAATTTGATTACAAATGAATTAATTTTATTTAGATCTCCTTACCTCTTGATTGATCAAAGTTTGATTACCATGCTCAGCCAAATCGAACAGAGAAGCCTGTACAGCCATTTCTAAAATGCGCAATCTCAATGACAAATGAGAGGCCATTAACTCATTATTCAATGCCAATAGATTAATGCAGCCTAAAACTTGACCTCTTTCCTTCCAACACTCGGGATGATCGTTGGGAACACCACGCCAAAATACAGTAAATAAAATATTTGATACCAAATATACCAATTGTTCTTCACTATCAACATCAGCCTCAGAGGAAAATTCCAAATTACTTTCAATAGAATCACCTTTTTTAGCAGCACCTCTAGGCGATTGTGATGAACTATCAGAGCTAATAGAATCAGCTCTTTCTTTTAGAGAGCTAGAGTCTATATTTTCTGTCGATGAACCCAAAGTCAAAGACTCAAACGTGTCTTGTAAATCGTGGGTAGTTTGTCTTATTACAGAAAATACTGAAGAGACATTCTCCACGACTACACCCGAAACCGATTCTGCTAGTTCTTTAAATTCCGATTCTAAAGCATTAGCTGCCTCTGAAACACTAGCATGAATTTCATTTAGTATTAAGCCACTATCACTGTGTTCAGGATGATCAATTTCCATTTGTTGTTCACAGAAATTAATAAGATCTCCTTGATTATCGAATTTATTTTCATCTTCTAATAGAACATCCAAATTAATGCCAAAACTTTTACGTTTTTCTTCATCAGGTTTGACATTTTCTATGGACCTGCGTATGAGTAAACGAGCAATAGATTCTTGCCAGCCTGGTTGTTTGGCTATTGCTTGTGGTGAATTTTGTTTAGTAAAAGTACATTGCAGCAAACGTTTTGCCACCTCTAATTTAACAGGTAAATCACAGGAGCTGACATGGTGAACCAAAAATATTAAGCCACAATAGTCTACTTCGGTATTTAACATTTCATCGAGCATGTGAAAGAGTATGGTGGAACTTAATTGCATAGGTATGGTGTAGGAGAAGAGACCAGGAAATAGAGAAGCATCGGTGAGAGCATCATGTAAACGCATGATTTGTTTGTATTTGGCCTGGACACGGGATGTGGATAAAAGGCCGCTGATAAACTGATAAAATAAATTATGTATTGGAATGTCTTTTCGAAAATATACAATTTTTAACGTATACTTACCCTTATGGCAGCCTCTTGCAATTCACAGCTATAACTTTTATCCATAAAATAGTTATATATCAAATTGGCGGTTTGGGGCTCATGCAACAATAATATCAATTGATCTCTACAATTTTTACCCTTTATATGCATTGTCATCATATCCAAAAATTCTATTAAAACATGATCTTGTTTTACTGAAGATAAAAATGCTATAATTGTATTAATTTCCTTGATATTAACATCCTTCTGCAGGTAGAAACGTATTACGGCAAATATAGTAGAACGTATAGTTTTGGCATCTTCAGCTGTAATACTCTCAGGAGTACCATAGTATTGGCGTATAACATCTAGGAAAAATTGTATACCAAACTTTTTACGAAAATATTTACGATCATTTTTAATCATGGCACCCAGATATTGGACATGTCCCAAAGTAATTTGAAAAGGCATATGAACCCATATATCAAAGTTGAAAGCTATAGAGGTATAAAGATCATCGAGCAAGGGTAAATTAGATTGTCCTGCAGAGGATTTGTGACCTTGTATGGATTCCATAAACAAATGGGTAGCCATTAAGGCATTAACATCAAACATTTTAGCAGGACACTTTTGTAGCATCATGCCTATAATCGAAAGACATTCACTATTCTGCAAATTCTCTTGATTATTGTCATGTTCATGTGTAAGATAACGCAAGAAACACATAAAACTAGCTACGGGAAGTTGTATCATTTTCCATTCGGTATAAGAGTTTGAAGATAAAACCTCCCAATCAGCAAATTCTTCGGTAACAGGAGTTTTTAAAGGTTCTACCGTATCTTCGTTAGTTTCATCCGATGCTGCAGCTAAAGAAAATTCCGTGTTATTCTCTTTTATAATACGATGTAATATGGGCAATATAGCTTGTATACCACCCACACTATTGATGGTATCTCTTATTTTAACAATATGACAATGTTGGGCCTGTACTAAACCCAAATATTTGCCACTGGGTATTAAATCCAAACAGGTATTATGTGTATAAGCAGCCGGCGAGTAACAGAAAACAAATCTTGAGGTTAACTCCAGAATATCATTATCTTGTGAAAAGATAGAGGTGAAATGTATGCCAGCATCAAATATAGTTTTAAGATTTGTCGTAGGTTCAGCCAATAATACGCCACCAATTTGTCCATACAAACATTTCTGTTCACCAAATACTGTTTCCTGCATGCCAACAGGGAAGTTTTTAACATTAGGATCAAAAGAAGTGGATTGAGTTCTCAAAGGTAAAGTGAAATAATTTGAAACCTAAAGAAATTAAAATAATTAAGACATTTTATAATGCGGTGTATTACTTAAAAAAACTTACATTTGTAGATAAAGTTCTTTCCAATAAACTGGGCAACATGCCTTTGTAAGATTGATTAGTGTCTTGCGATGAAGACCTAGGCATAACCGTATGCGGTTTAATTTCCTGCAAAGCTGAACCCACGGAGCAATAAATGAAAGGCTGTTAATTAAATTAAAATAAATTAAATTAATGTTGAAAATTTTCTTAGCTTGTTTCTGATCTTTATAAATTACCTCATTTATTGCTTGAACTTTTAAAGTGGCACTTATTTTTTGCATAAAATCTATGTAAACATTTATTTGGCTATAAGAAAAAGGTCTTTTCGGTGGTGTAATGGCCACTGTTACATAATGCCATTGACCATCCAGTAAAGTAGTAGAGGCTACCGAAGATGTTAAATATTCACGTTTTGTTAATGCTGCCACCACTATATTGCCATTGTTTTGTATGAAAATTTCAAAACCAGTGTTGCTGCCAGTACGTAAACTAAAACATAAACAATAAATTAAATATTTTTCTTGTAATCTAAATCATTTACCACCTACTTTAATAACATTCTCCTGCAATTAGATCTTTGTTCTTGATCTCCTCCTTCTGTCTTAGATTTTCCATCGGGCGGTTTAATTTTATATTCCAAACGCAACAAAACATGAAAAATAAAACCGTAGGCACCAGACATAGACCAATTTTTAATATCGGTGACAACAATACCATCACCAGATTCACAAAAATTAAAATATTGAGAACACAAATTTGTGCTAGTCAACGATTGCAAAGAAACACTAACAAGTGTCTAAAAAGTAAGAGAGAATATTAATAAATAATGAAAATCAGTTTTAAATTAAGTTTCATACTCACTTGTAATAATTGTTTGGAATGGGGAAATTTGCTTTCTTTTCTTAAGAGACTAAAAATACTTTTTAATTCTATGGGTATAATACTTAATTTACTAAGTTCTTCGATAAGTTTAATGTAATTTTGTATACATTGATCGGACAATTTATCATAATGATGCAAACACAAACATATAGATTTTATAATACGGCTTTCACAGGCAACAGATTTTCTGAAAAAAATAAATAAAATGGTAAATTAAATTATATTTAAAAATATATTCAGAAGAAAATACACACGTTCCATAATTATCAGTACAGGCCTTTAGAATTTTCTCACTTAGATACGTTTGTTCTCTAACATCCATTTCTGGCAACCATTCTATAAGTTTTGTCAAGACTTCAGGTAAAACTATTAAACCCATCGTTTCATTGTAAGCCAATTGAATGGCTGCCTCTAAAAGACCCACCGATGGTAGTCCCACTTCCATAAGACCATTAAATAGTTTACCCACTTTATCATAGTAACGTATATGTTCGGTTATCCTTATAGAATTACGTGTTATGGAAGCTAATGCTTTAATAACTTTTATTAAAAGTTGCGCATAATTAAGATTCCAATCTTTAACGTATTTCGGTATTGAAATTAATATATCCACCAAATTTGTTTCCTCAATTGCTTCACAAATAAACAAAGAACTTTGTACATCCGATAGAAATACGTTGATATTATCTACAGATGAGTCAAGAGCATTAACATCTATTGTTTGATCATTGGGATCATTGTCATGGGGAGAGGAGCCTATATCGAAAGTATCAACGGTTGTGCGGTGAAACATGTCAGTTTTTAAGAGTTCATCCAAAACATCACAGTAAAGTTTTATAAGAGTAATTAGATCTATTTGGCGCTAGAAGGGACAAGAAATAAGGATTTAAACTTTAAAGCGAAATAAAAGAAATAATTATTTAATTAATTATTACAAATTTATCAACTCAAGTCTATCTATCTTTCAACACTTTCGAAAATTCGAAATATCTTTCGAAAATTCGAATGTAACCCTTTTTTTAATTTTTAAATATAAAAAAAAAATCAAAAATAAATTAAAATTTGATTTAAAATTTTTTTAAATATCCGAAAAAGTTCGATTCGTATTCTTTTCCTTCTCCAAAAATTAATACAAATAACTCAATAATCAAAATTTTAACCGATTTCACATTTTCGAAAAATTCGAAATTATTTTCGAATTTTCAAAAATTACCAAAAGTATTTAATATTTAGGAATACAACAAAAAGTCAACTAAAAATATTAAAAATTTTCAATAATAAGTCGAATTTTAGAAAAAAAAATTAACTTTAATTAATGAAAAAAAAATACAAAAATTATAATTTTATCAAAAGAATATTTTTTTCTTAATTAAAATTAAATTAATAAATATATTCGCATTAATAATAATATTCACATTTTGGAAACATTCGAACTTAATTTGTTTATAAAATCGAAAAAGTTCGATTTTCTCCAAATTAAGCAATAATTCCAAAAATAGCATTTTCGAAGTTAATTTCGATTACCTAAAGTGTTTAATAATTAGGAATATAATAATAAATAAGCTAGAACTAAAAAAATACCAATAATAAATTCGAATTTTAGGAAAAAGGTTTTAATTTTAATTTTTCAAAAAAAAAAAATATATATATATATATGTATGTATTAGAAGAACAATATTTTTTCCACAATAAAAGTAAATAATAATTATGTTATCAGTTATAAGTTAAATTTGAGTTAAAAATTAGAATTAAGTTCGAATTTAAAAATTAAACCCCCTTAGCCAGGTTTCCTTTAAAAACAATATTTTAATTTAATATGAATAAAACTAATCAAATAAAGTTCGAATTTTCGAAAGTTACCTAAAATATTTAAAATTTAGGTATTTTGCAAAAATTCAAAATTAATTTTAAATATTCTAAAATGACACCAAGGACAAAAATTTTATCAATATTAAAAAGTTATAATTTGGACATTTTATAAAAATTCGAAATTTAGTCCGAATTATTGAAAATTATATAATTTTGAAATATAATCAATTAGCTTTGGAAAATTTTTATTTAAAAATAATTTCTCACATTATAACCAAGAATATTTTACCATTTTATGAAAACATGAATTTAAATTTTAATTTCCTCAATTTCGCCAAACTTTAAAAATGTATGTAGAATATTAAAAAGAAAATCGTATTTTCGAAAATTGCTCAGAATTAATTTAATTTAGAATTATTGAAAATATTAAATAATTTGGAATATTAATTTTTATAAAAACATAAATATAGATTTTTGCTTATAAATAATAAAAAGAATTGAAAAAGAACAATAATTTATCAATTTTAACATTTTAGAAAAGTTCGAATTTGTACAATTCCCAAAAATTTAAAGGTTGAATTTTAATCTTGAAAAGAACACGAAAAAACTATATTTTTGCTTATAAACAATAAAAATGATTTAAAGTATCAATAGTTAATCAATTTTGACATTTTCGAAAAACTCGAAATTAAGTTTGAATTACAAAAAATATAGAATATCGAAAATTATAAAAATAATAATAATAATAATAAGGATCATCAACTAATTTTTGAAAATTTCAAATTAAGTTCAAATTTCAAGTTCAAAATGTAGAAATTTTGAAAATGAATAAATATATAGAATATTTAAAATTATTAAAAAAAAAAAAATATTAAAGATCATAATCAAGCAATTTCCACACTTTCGAAAAATTCGAAATAAAGTTCGAAAATTAACCAAAATGTTGAAAATATGGAAATAAAATATATAAATCTTTCAAAAGATTAAAATTATACCAAAATATTACAAATGAATAAATTAAATAAAAACGCACTTTATTGTTAAAAACCCTATTTTATATAGTAAATAAAGAATTTCGATCATTAATTTTATTTTCGAAATTAATCCAAATTTGTATTCTTGAGTTAAAAATTTTAACAATTTCATTTTTAATGTTCGAAAGTTTTTTAGTCGATGATTAAATAATTTATAATAAATTTTATATATAAAAAACAACAATAAAATCAACTTACTTCTTCAGGACTAGATTTTTGTAAAACAATTATCATTAGAGCGCAGCATCTTAAGGTAACAATACGTAAATCATTTGAGGTTTCCCATTGTGATAAGATTTTTATTAAAACCGATACGGTAGCTGGACAAATAGCTCTCATGCCATTACGCTATAAAAGAAATAACAAATTTATTAAAAATAAATAACTAATTGAAAATAATAACACTGCACTAAAGAACAATTACCAAAATACACGTACACATATAACAATAACTAACTACTGCACAAAAACATTTCCAAGAGTATTTCTTAATTGAAACTAATAAAGAATTACATCAAAATAAATTTTTAAATTTATCAGTTATTTTAAAAATACCTTTGGAAATGTGGTACTATTTTTTTTTTAACTTACCAAAGTATCACATGATTCAACACCATCACCAGAATTTTTATCATTTTTATAATTAATTGCAGCTAAAGTTTTCTGCAACATTTAAATTACATTTTACATTGAATTATTTCACAAAATATATATGATATGATACCATAACCAAAAAAAGCAAATGTTATTGACATTAAATAAATAAAATTAAATTATAAAGATTTAAAAAAGTAAAAAAAGCACAAAAATTATTAATTAAAAGCAATAAAATAAAAAATAAAATAATGATAAAAATAATAATAATAAAACAAACCTGAGATCCACATATTATAGCTCCTAAGATTTGTATTAATGATTCACCTATATCAGGATATTTAGTGATATCATTGTGTTGAAAACAATCTGGAAATAAAATAATTAATAAAAGTATGTAAAATTGGTTTTGTTTTTAATTTTTTTAATATAAACTTACCATAAATAAAAGGTATTATTTCCACATGAACGCTATGCGGTTTATAGGCTAATTTTTTATAATCGGCAAAATTATTACGTAAAAAACTACGCCATGTCAAGTAGGGATCATACATAACCTCTAAAAATTGTGAAAAACTACGAAATAGATGTGAAACCGCATTTGAAGTAGTTTTTTGTTTAATACACTAAAAAAGAATATAATTAAAATCGATTTAAAAATAAAAAAAAGATTATTGGCTGTACTTAGACTAATACTGATAAAAAATATTTTTTTCTGCAATCTAACTCGAGTTCAAATATATTTTTTTTTTTTTAAATTTAAAGTATGTTTAATACAAAATTGTCTTAAATTTTAAATTTCTTTTTATTAATTAAAACTATTGAAGTATAGTGTAGTATATAGTAGAATTCAAAGGTTTACACTGGATTTAAGTTTGGAAATATATTTTTGCTTTCAATTTAAATTCCAACAAAAAATTTTTGGCTTTAGTGCATTAATCATATGTATATTGTCCTAAAATTCAATATCTCTACATGACTTAAATTTTGTATGGAAATTATATTTATTAATTATCATGTGTAATAAGCTAAATTAATAATCGCATTTAAACCATCACTTCATGTTACAATTTAATCTTATCTAATCATACTATAATCTAACAAAAAAGTTATCAATCATGCAAACATTTATAACATTTTAATTATCTTTGTATTTTTAAATAATTAAATTTTTGTTGCAAAAATTTACTTACCTGATGAAATACACTTGTTAAAATAGCAATTAAGTTTGATTTATATTCATATTTAATAATAGCCAAAATATTATCAAAATGCCGGCAAACAATTATCAAACAATCTACGAGTATGGCAATTTGACGTATAGTCTCATCAATAATTTCGCCCTGTTTTGGAAACAAGAAAAAAATCACACAATATAAAAAACATAAACAATAGCGCAAACATAAATATGAATAATTCAGAATTATTGTTTACTTACATTTTGGCATGAATCACTGGCGACTATAATAAATTTACCAATTGCCGGTAAAAGTTCATCGGGTAGACGACCCAAATGTGGGCCACTATCAGGTTTAACCTCATTCCAATATGGACATTGTTCAGAGTTGAAATCCAATGGTAATTGACTTTGCCAAATACTAACGAAACGTTCAATAAATTCACGAAAATATGATTCTTCATTCTGAAAAGTATAAAAGAAATGAAACGGGATGAGGTAACATTAAATATGAAATATTAAAAAAGCAGTTTGTTTGTTTTTTGTTTACATTGATATGAGGCCAGGCTAAAAATGTCTTTTAAAGTAATAAAAAACGATGCTCGAAATAAGCAACCATTGTTTGAATAGAGTTTTAAGTAAATATTTACATTAGCATGAAGCAACTAACGAAAAATCATTAACGGTCCTCATGAAATCGGGCAAAACCTTCGCAAACTGTGCGATTTGGGCAAGTTTGCATACTCGCAAATATTTAGTCTCGCAAACTTGCGCTGTTTAATTGGGCATTTATAAATAAGATGTCTTTTGTTTATATTTAAAAAATATTAATAACTGCGATATTCAAAATTATAATTACGTTAATTAAAATAAAACCATTGTATGTATCTTTGATTTCAACAAAAATTTTCAATTATTTTCAATGATTTCTTTCTTATTTTTTTATCCTTAATATTGCACAACATTTGAAAAAGAGGTTCAGGAAACATGTCGCTCAAATATGAACATTGCAAAAATTTGAAACTTAGCCCATTAGTGCGCCGTGATGCATATATGAATCATAATATTTTAATTGCATAATACTGGCATAACGGATCCTAAAATATTAAAGTGAGTATATTTGTGACCGAGTATTATTTAGTTTATGAAGAAATATTATTTAGTTTATGAAGAAATATTTTGCTCTCTGATTCATTTATGAATCACTAAAATTATTTAAGAAAATTTTATTGAAAATTTAAAAAAATAAGATTATTATTTTCTAACTTTTTTTATCAATTTTGTACCGAAAAAATTTTGTTTCGCTCAAAAATAAAAAAAAACTGCGCATTTAAGGTTAAGCGTTTAAAAAGGAACTTTATTACTTGCCAAATTATTTCTAGCTTTGAGGCTATAAAATGATCAACAGTTGAAGTTAAACTAAGGCGCAAAAAGTACTAATGATAGAAATAAAAAAGGACTAAAGCAAAATTGAGAAAATAAAAAAAGAATTTAAATTTGATTGTCTAATTTGAGACTGTAAAAAGTCGTTTTATTGAATCCAAAATGTTAGTTAAATTTGTACTATAAAAATCATATGAGTGAAGCCAATTTGATACTAAAAAATCTTACTGACTGTTAACAGAACTACTGTTGAAGCTAAATTTAGGTTATTTAAGATACTATTGAAGGTAAGTTGGTCGTCAAAAAAGAAGTATCAATGAAAGCAAAAAAAGTCCATGAATAAAGCAAAATTAAAACTATACAAATCTACCTTGGATCTTTACAAATGTTTTCAAATGAGGTCAAAGTCAAGCTAAATTTTGATTAAAAAATATATGACTGAAACCAATTTGTTACTAAAAAGACCTAAGCTTAACTTAGGCTAAGATTGCAATTAAATTGATATTATAAAAAATCACACAACAAAACTACAGTTAAGTATAACTTGAGACTGACCTTCGAAAGAGATAGAAATAAAAAAGAAAATAAAAAATACATACTTAAGTTCGAAAGCATATTTGGACTATAAAAATATATGACTAAGCAAATTTGGTTCTATAAAAACACCTACAATTTAAACTAAATTGGGATTATGGCCAGACCTGCGATTGAAACCAAATTTAGATTAAAAAAAAACAACCATCATTAAAAGTAAATAGTATTATTAAAAAGTCCAATGGTAGAAGCTTAATCAGTGCTTTAAAGGTACCTAAGTTGGAAGCTTAATTGGTGCTCAAAAGATACATATGATTGCAGTTAAAGAGAAACTCCGAAAAGTTATACGAATAATGAACATGGTCATATGCACATCTTATTAAAGCGATATTTTAAAGAAATTTTACCTTGCTTCCATGTAAATTTATTATTATTATATTATTATTATATTATTATTATATTAAAACTTTAGAGGACCCAAACTTTTACATAATTTTAATTACAAAAAAATAAACCTTTTATTAGTAACAAAATTGTTTAAATATGTATATTTAATTATGATATGTATGTACATATAAGCCAAATTTTGATAGCATGATTTCAACTCTAAAATTTCCTAAATAATTTTTCAGTTTGTCCTCGTATAACTGCATTATTCCTGTTTGCAAATAGATGTGGGTGGAGTTGTCATAAAATACAAACCTCTACCCCAACACCCATTTTGACAGTTCCAAATTGTTTTCGTTTGTATTTTTATCTGTTTATATGTGTCTGTGTAGGTGTTTGTTTGATAATAAATCAATGCTGCTTCTTCTATCTTCTGCTTGAATTTACAAACAAATTTACACAAACACACAATCTCACATACATATATCAAATACGACACCATCAATGTATAGTATTACAGATTTTTTTGTTGTGTTGTTTTTGGTTTCGCATTATATAATCTCTAGTGGAATTTCGGCATGTAAAGAAATTTAAGGATTTTACAAACAGAAATAATAAAATTCCCATAAAAAATATTGTTTTCTTTACGGTATAATTGTTGTTGTGGTGATACCACAATATCTGCAATACAAATTGATAAAATTGTTTATGGTTTGCAATACCCTCGAAAGTTATTTCTGTTTATATGGCTTATGTTCTTGCAATGATGATTAATACCTTAAAATATTTATAAATACAGAATTTAACTTCTTTTTTCTGATTTTTTTTTTG
The DNA here is from genome assembly GCA_932274085.1 of Protocalliphora azurea. NCBI lineage: Eukaryota > Metazoa > Arthropoda > Insecta > Diptera > Calliphoridae > Protocalliphora > Protocalliphora azurea. The sequence continues at coordinate 132,535,776 of OW026522.1, read as the reverse complement.
GTATAGCTGCCGCCACGCGTAGTTTTTTTTTGCCACTTCCTGACCTCATCTTATGTACACAACTTACCTTTGTTGTATATTGTACCCATAGATTGTAAATATCTTTTTTATTATCCATTTTCACTTAAAACACTTATAAACTATTGTTTTGTATAAAAATTAATTATTTTCTTGCGATTTTCATTGGTATTTTTATTTGTTTACAAACGATGAAACACTTTTTGCCTATGAAAAAATTCTAACCACTTTTGGCAGAAAAATAAAAATTTTACTCTCTCTAATCAGCTGTGTTTTTTGGTATGTGTATTGACAGCTGCTGTGTATAATCAGAAAATAATGTAAACAAAGGCAGAGTTGTTCGGAGTTGAAGAAATTCACCACGTAGTAGAGATGTATTTTTAAGGAGCTACAAATAAATGGAAGTTTTTAATTTATTATTTTACATATTTTTTTTTTCTAATTTTTAATAAAAAATTTTCCATAAATATTCCTTCATTTTCTTTTTATAGAGACTAATTAAGGCATAAAAATTTAAACTTATCGAAAAGTTTAGTTTAATTTTCCTGAAATGTTCATATTATAAAAGATTGTCGTATTTTTTGCGATATTTATTTATTTTATTTCACTTTTTCAATAAGTTTACCTGTTTTATTGAAATGTTTCAATTAAGTTTCCCTTTTTGATCAATTTTTTCTAATAGAAATTTTCCATAATTTTTACTTTTTTATAGAAATTTTCAATATTTTTTATCTTTTTATAGATAAATTTTTTATATACAAAATTTTTGGCAAACTTTCCTTTTGAATTTAGATTTTTTATTTATTTATTTATTTATTTATTTTTTTTTTGTAATAAAAATAGTTTTTATAGAAAAATTTCGTTAAATTTTATTTTTATAGCAATTTTTCAAAAAATGTTGTTTTGTTTTTTATTTTTTGTTATAGATCATGTTCGATGAATGTTGTTTTTATGAAAAGTTCGATAAATTTTCTTTTAGAGAAATTTTTCATTTAATTCTTTTTATTGAAAATGTTCATTAAATTTTGTTTTTATAGAAAATTTGGCATTCATTGAGCTCCCTAACTCATTCCTGTACTGTTTATCCAATTGCACATTTAGGTATCAATTGAGAGCTCGTGAATGAGCATTTATAAAAAGAAAAATATTTTTTTTTATAAAAGTTCATTTCATATATTTTTTTTTAATATTTTGTAATTTCTCCTGTAGTACTTTTTTTTAATAGAAAGAGTTTTTAAACAACTAGCTTATATAATTTTTCTTTTTTACCCAATTTTTTAATAACAACAAATTTTTTTAATATGAATTTCTTAAAAAAGTACGCTTTTCAATAGATTTTATATAACTTCGAAACTATTTAGTTATACTCAAAAATTTTATCAACAAAAAAATTCGAAAATTTTCGTTGAATTTTGTTTCTTTATAACATTTTCGTTAAATTTTGTTTTTATAGAAAATTTTTGTTCAATTTTGTCTTTATAGAAAATTTTCGTTAAATATTGTTTTTATAGAAAGTTTTGGGTTAATTTTGTTTTTATAGAAAATTTTCGGTAAATTTTGTTTTTATAGAAAATTTTCGTTGAATATTCTTTTTATAAAATATTTTCGTTAAATTTTCTTTTCGAAAAGAAGTTTTGGTTAATTTTTTATATAAAATTTTCGTTAAATTTTCTGTATATAGAAAAATTTCGTTAAATTTTTAAAAAGAATTTTAGCAAAATTTTGTTTTTATGGGAAATTTTCGCTAAATTTTGTTTTTATAAAAAATTTTATTTTTATAGCCAATTTTTTATTGGATTTTGTTTTTATAGCAAATATTTGCTAAATTTTGTTTTTATAATAAATTTTTGTTTAATTTTTTGATAAAATATCTGTTAAATTTTCTTTTTATAAAAAAATTTTTGCTAAAATTTCGTTAGTTTTTTTTTGTTAAAAAAATACCAAAATTTTGTTTTTATGCAAAATTTTCGTTAAATTTTCTTCTATATAAAACATTTTAATTAAATTTTTCTTCGTATAGAAAATTTTTGATAAACAATTTTCGTTAAATTTTCTTTTTATAAACAATTTTCGTTAAATTTTCTTTTTCGTTATTATTATTTTTTTTATATAGAAAATCTCCATTAAATTTTCTTTTTTATGATTTTATTGATGTTTCTTTTTATAGAAAATTTTGTTCAATTTTAACATTTTCGCCAAAAATATTTTTATAGAAAATTTTCGTTTTGATAGAAATTTCGTTTTTCTGGAAAATTTTCGATAAATTTTCTTTTCAGAAGGAATATAGATTTGTAGTAATATCCTGCAATAAAGACATATAATATATTTACCTTTATTTCCATAGAATACAACTAGAAGTTTGTGTGAGAGGCACTTCGAACTAAATTAAAAAAAAAAAAAAAATACTCATTACACAAAAACAAAATACATGTATTTTGTTGTTGAATGAATTAGGTTTTTGACAACTGAATCAGTTTTTTTCTCTCACATAAATATCTAGTTATTAGTCACACACAAACAACACAAACATCAAATTCAAAGTCTTTCAAATGCATAATTTTTTATTTGATTTATTTAATTTTTCAATTCTATTAGCATGTTTTTTTGTAGATTTTTTATTTTTTTTTAGTACATAATTTTTCTTTTAGTAGTATTTTTTGTTTTATTGAAAAAAAAAAAAAATATATTTAATGATTTTTTTTGCCTTGAAGCATGATTTTTTATTTATTAAATAATTTATTTTTTTATTAAATTTATTATGGTGCAAATTTTTTTGTGGACTTTTGTTTTCTTTTTAATTTGTTTTTTTTTTATTATTATTATAAAAATGCTGTCGATTTAATTTATTTAAAAATATAATGAAAAACTTTTAATAATAATGATTTTTCTTAGTTATGATCTAAATGAATGTAATTAAGAAACGTTTTTTTTTAATTTTTTTCGAAAAAAAAAATACAACAACCAATTTTTTAAGTGATTTTTTTTACTTATTTACAATAACTAAATAACAATAACTATTTAATAGTAATAAATATATATTTGTTTTAGTTTACGTTTTCTTTTATTTAATTTAAATTATTTAGAATATCTTTTTTTTTGGTAAAAAAATTTTGATTATAAATTAGAATTCGAATTTAAAATTACACAACATGTATAAATATTTTTTTTTTTTTTAATTTACTAATTTTACTAAATTTGCTTTTGAATAACAACATACGTTTTTAGCACTGGCTGGGGATTTAAGTAAGCAAAAGGAATTTAAATTTTTTAAATATATAACTTACAAAGCGAATTTAATTATTAAATTCGCCTTGTCAGTTTCATTATGGAAAACATAACCAAAGTTTTTAATTAGTTTATCAGCAATTGAATTTTGTCGTTACAAGGAAAATTCTGTAAAAAAAAACTTTATTTAAGGAATTTACTATATATTTCTGCAATAAGGGAAAAACAAAAATTTCCTAAAACTTATTTTAAATTTATTAAAAAAAATTTCCCAACCAGCTGTTTTTTTTTTTATTTTTTGCAAAAATATAAATTGAATATGATTTGTTAAATTCTTGAGAATTATTTCATAAACATTTGATAAATGAAGGAGACAATTTTTAAACAATTTTCAAAAACTCAATTTTCAAAAACTATTTTATTATACATAATTTGAAAAATCTCAAATACCTGAGATTCAAAAATGCCTGAAAACTCTGGTACGAAAATTTGTTAATATTTTTTTAGAATTTATTAGTTTTTAATAATTGTTTAAAGTTTAGTTATTTTAATTAAACAGAATCAAATCATTTAATTAGATTAAAATTAAAGATGATATAAAAAAGGTTTTAAATTTATTTTACAATTGAGCTAAATATATTTTCATGAGACTAGAAATAATGTAGATAATATAGAATACAACTAGAAGCTTATGTGAGAGACACTTCGAACTAAATTTTTAAAAAAATTACTCATTTTTTTCAAAACACAAAAACAAAATATGTGTGATTACATGTATTTTGTTGTTGCATGAATTAGGTTTTTGACAATTGAATTAGGTGTTTTTTTCTCTCACATAAGTATCTAGTTATTAATCTATCGTAGTTAACGTTTTTGGTATATATAAACATTAGGTTGGTACTTATTTATAGATATATTTTGAAAGCTTAAAGAAGTAAAATATATAATTTACTTTTGTTCCAAAAAGTCACCACACAATAACGACTTCACTTTAAAGTCACAATAAATTATCAATTTTAGTGTAAAGATCTTGAATGAAGCGGAGTCCCAGATTGCAGATCGGGAAAATTACACAGAAAGTTTCTTACCGAATGGTATTTTTTTTTTTTTGTAAGTGGCAAATAAATTGTTATTGTCTGAAAAAGTCAATGCAGATATTTAAAGATATCCAAAGAAATTCCTCATGAATATACATTTCGATTTCAACAGATAAAAGTGAGATCTCTTACTTCTGAAAGACATCGTGTCATTCCCAAGTACGGATTTAGTTTGGTTCTTCTTGGTTTGTATTAACATATCTAGTTAATTAAGATGTATCATTGGTTGAATGTAGTTCATAATCCGATATTTTCCCGACATTACTTTTTTCCAAGATGGTATTAAATTACATTTCGGAAAAGAAGTCCTTGCTACTGCAAAATTTTTTCTCAGCATGTTTATATAATATCTTAAAAATTTTCCAAACTTCTACCGTAAGATCTAAAGCTAAATGAAGTTTATCTTGAAAACTGGATAAGATCCGAAAAGATTATTTTTAATTCTAGATAGTTGACTGTACTTTTAACCGAATGTCTTATAACTGAAGAAGATGACAACGGTTGGTTTTGCATAAGTTCTGGTTAGGGGTTAAATTCCAAAATATTTCACTGGTTTTGGATGCAATAGATCGCACGGTCTTTAATACGGTAATATTGATTGCTGCAGCAACTTAGAAGCACTACAACATGGTTTACCCAAGGGTGAACTAAATCTTTAAGATCGAACATTTTTATAGGACATTTATAAATAACGTTTGTGGATTTTTTTGTACATCTGATAAAAGGTAGACCGTGTTGGCTCTGGGTTGTATGACCATTCATAGTGGGTTGTATGACCATTCAATGTTGAAGGCTTCAAAATTACAATGGCAAATATCTTCGAATTTGAGTTCTCGTTACTGATAATAAAAGCAAGTCTGGAACGCAGCTCATTATATAACCAAAAAGCTCAGAAGCTTTATTGTAGTTTTAGTTAGATCCTGGGATATATAATGAAAGACGTACTTGCCAGTCCTAGCATTACTTTTCGGAGAAATTGAAGAAATATGAGAAGTTGACCTAATTCAAGTTTAACCATTGTAAATTATTAAAAAATTATCTATTTTGATTGGAATTCTGTTTACTTTAAACTTCGCAAAATGATTCCAATAAAATCCTGAGATTTCTTGTGAACTGTAGATCTTAGAAGCCGTGTGGGACACAACACAATTTAATGTCAATAGCTTATTAACCCCGTATGTGTTAAAATCGTGCACTGAATTATTTAATCACTACCAAAACTTGACTACACTTCAGTTTCTAATTATTAAATAACTGATATTATATGTTCTATTTCGAGTTTTCAAGACCTGTAAACAAACGGTGTCAATAGTAGTTTGTACTGGTGTGGATTTGGAATCGTAATTTTTTTGACAACTGTAACAACCAAAATAATAAACAGCTGTTTAACTAAGGTTACCTTGTATATATTCGCACTGATTTTGACGTTTGTTTTGATAAAAATTTGTCTAATGTAGACACTAGGTAAGCTGTAAATAATGATCTCCACTTGTATCGCCATTCCAAGAAAATTAATGGAAAAGATTTGAAGTTAAAATAGGGTAAAAACACCTGTAATAATTTTAAGCTTCTTTATACAGGATAATTCAATACTTCTCTATTTGAATTTTATAATAACAACTAATACTCTTATAGGTCTAGTTATGGCTCGACCTTTAATATTATTTACAGGATTTTCATTTTAATAGTTATTATGCATGGAGATATCGTTTGGTGATCTGATCGAGAAAAAAAGATCTGTACGAATTATTTTTGCCTGGATCAGTGAGAGAGTTGTTTAGATAAGGACCAGATTCTAAATGATTAAAAAAAATAATCAAAACCTAAGAGTAGGTTTCATATACAATTTTAAACAATAATTTCTCTTCCTTTTTAAACACTCAAGAGTAAACCAAACTGTTTAAAAAATAGCATGAGCTATTAATTATAATTAGAACAAAGTTTTTTTTTTATATATACAAAATTATTTTAAATATTTTTAAAATATAATTGTAGTAAAAATCTACATTTACAACTATAAATAAGTACCACCAGTGCACACTGTGACATTTGGCCAATCTAGAGTGATAAAAGTTGAAAATTAATGATAAAAAGCTAAAATTTTATATACAGCAAGTAAGCATGAGTAGTATCTGCCACGCCCATTTTTTATGAAAAAATTACATTTCACAAATATTTATTTTTTAATTTGAGTTGAAACTAATTTACCTATTTGTTATAAACTATAGCACCTCTGAAGATGTGTGTAAAGTACAGAAAATTAATCGTACTCCCAGAATGATTTTCCGATTCGATATAACAATGTCCGTCCTACATTCGTCTGGCTGGCCAATCGCACATGTAAATCTTGGAACAAAGTACAGATGAAATTACGCACAAATAATTATTTTGATTGAGGTAGACAGCCTGCTGAAATTGGTTATATTCGGTCCATTATTTTACCTAGACGTTATACAGATATCATTCCTGAATATTGAAATATTCCAATATTTCAATAAAATGCATCATAAATAAATTAACGTTTATCATGCTGATAGATTTTATGAAGATTGCTCTATACTGATGAATATAGTTTCCACACAAGGCCCACTTCCGAAAACTTCTTTAAAGTGCATACATCTCACATAAATAAAATAATTAATTTTGATTTAACAGTATTTCGAGGTGGGGCATATGGGGGCAGAATTTTATTTCTTTATTTAATAGAGGAGATGTTGCAGTTACATGTGATGTTAAACTTTTCGCGAAACTATGAGGAACTTAAAACTTATTAATTTTAAAAAATTTTTTAAAATAATTAATCCAAATTTTTTTAATATTCTAAAATATATATATATATATATATATATATATATATATATATATATATATATATATATATATATATATATATATTAAATTTTTTTTTGAAGAAGTATCTTTAAAACGGTATACAATTTATAATATTTTTAAAAATAAAAAAGATATGTATGAAGAGACCTGCGTCGAGGAATTTTATCGGCGGCGGCGACTGATATTACAGAAACATTTTTCTAATAAAAAAATTTTATATTTTCATGTCTCATTCATTAACATTGTTCATAAAAATAGGACTAGATTTTTTCCAGCGAAAATATAAACAGAATTATTAATTTATTGAAAATATATTAAAGAAAAAATATGGGTGTGATCTAAGGATAATTTTTGAATTTTTACATAATATATTACAATAATTTTTTGCACATTAGAATGAGAAGGAATTCTAAAGAAATGAAAAAGTACAATAAATAATGGAATTTATTTCAATCTGACAAAATCTTGTTTACTAGTTTTTTAGATTTCTCGCAGTAGGACGATTAAGGCTTGTTAAAATTTATTACCAACTGTAAACATTATTTTTTCACAGTATTAGCATCAAAAATAATCAATTTTATAAGTCATCAAAAATACTTGGTTGATTTATAATTATTTGAAGTTCAAAATAATGCAAATATATATTTTTTTATATTTAAATACAACATAAATGCCAAATACTGCATTAAAATAAAAGAAAAGTTTCGTTTTTAACACATTTTTCCCAAAAAGAATTTTAAAACAACGGCTGTTTTGAAGCCGAGTTAAGCCGAAAATTTTACGGCAGCGGCGGCTTCTAAATTTTACCCGGCGGCTTGTCTTAACCGAATTTCAAACGTTCGACTCAGGTCTCTGTATGTATGTTATTTTGAATTATGAGCATTTTTATAAATTTTAAACAATATTTTTGCAATGATAAGGATGTCTAATTTTCGTAAGCTGTATTTCTAAAAATTTATATAAATTCTTATTATATCGACCATTTCTAATCCAGTTGAAGTGTTTTCTAATATATATCAAAAATTTCGTTCAATCGGATAATTATTATATTTCGATTTTTGTCAAGCTAGATTCGCCAAATGTCACAGTGTGCAGTTATGCCATAACAATATTTGTCTTGTCTTCAATAACATTAAATTATAATTCATGCACTTATTTTATTAATTATGGCAACACTATTTTCAAAGTCTTTATTAAAAATCTTTCTATTTTTATATAAATATTATATTTTTGAATATTATAATTATTATGTGTTGTGAAAGCCTGATTAAATGATTATCATTTTCTTCATATTAATTAATATTTTTATTTGATTTTTTCTTTTCATAATAAATATTAATTTTATATAAACTAAATAATTGATGAGGAGAAAAAACGTTCTATATATTTTCTTTTTAAATAGAAATTAAATTTAATAATTTTGTAATATTTTTTTTTTCAAATATCATTCGTTTTTCGAGTTTTGCTTTTAATTTAAATTACAATTATTTAAAGCTGTGAGTTTTGCAATACGCATTTAATTTGTTTTAAATATATTTCATATTAATATTATTATAAATATTTTTTTAAATTATTGTTTTAATATTATTTCAATATATTATTTATTAAATTAAATATATGGTAGCTTATTTGTTATTTATTTTAAATTAATAATGCTAATGTTTTTCTTTATATTTTAATTATTTATATATAAATTTTGTTTCTTTTTTATTTAATATTTAATGCTATTTATTATCAGAAAGAGCTTGACAATTAATAAAAAAATATTTATATTATTAGTTGTGTTTGTATAAATATTTTATTTTGTTTTTTTTTTTTAAGATTTTTCTTATAATTTGTACCAATTGAAGTAAATATATTTTTTTAAGGTTTTTTTTTTTACAAAAAAAAAAGGTTTTTTTTAGAATGCAAATTTTTTGTAGCTGTTTGTTTTATAATTTATTGCAGTTATTAATGATGATTTTTGTTATTCAACTATCGTGGTTCATAAAAGAAATTTAGAAAAAATATTTTTAATAAGAAATTATATAATTTCCTTAAAAAATATGATCAAATGATGAAAAGAAAATAAAAATCTGAGTTTAAAAATCGGAATACTTTAAATATATTTTGAATATTAAAAAAAAAAAAAAAAAATCAAATCCAACTTTTGATTCATAATTTTGAACAAAATTTAGAACGATCTCACTTCTAGGAGGAAATGTATTGAATTAACTGATTGACATCATTGGCGCTATAATTCTTTACTTTGTGAGAGTTTTAGTTCAGGCTAAGCTTCTAAGATCGTTTAATTGATCTTTTTCGTTCAAATATTCTGAGTGGAGATGCCTTTATGTAATATGATATACTATAGATAAAACATAGATTTCAGAGGGTACCGCAAAACGTGTCAATAATGTATACATACCGCCAGTGTTGCCAAAGCTTTGAAGATTGTTTTTGAAAAACCGCTAAATGCCTAAACTTTAAATACAAATGTTGATTTTTACCGCTAAAATATTTCTTATTAAAGAAAATTATAAATTGTTATTTTTTAGTTTTAAACATGTTAAAAATTAATATCTATTCCTTCAAAATCTTCATTTTAAGAACTTGAATGCATTCCAGTCTTCAAATCAAATATGAAAACTTGTAATCTATTTTTTTTTTTTGATATTACTATCAACTATGTAATTCTTTAAAAATTTCGTTTTCTGTATGTTTATACTGCAAAACATCAAACCAAGGGGCTTATTGTATATTTCGATTGCATTTTAAATACATTAACTTTCGAAAATGTCACCTTTTAAACTCTGGAGGACTATTGTGTAGTCCTTCAGAGTTTGAAAGATTTTTGCACACAATAATAATTTTAAGAAAAAACGTTTTAATTTGTATACCTTTTTGTTATAGAAAAACTATTGATTTTAGATCTAATTTCCTGGTTTATGGTAACTTCACATTTTAGAAAAATTAGTTAATTGTAGAAGTAAAAAATCGTTAAATTTTTTTATTTCTGTTTCAAGCACATGTTTTTTACAATAAAAGAAAAATCGCTAAAAACCGCCAGTTAAATAAATGTGGCAGCCAGAAAATCCACTTAGCGATTTTTTAATGAAAGTACCAGCTAGGGACAAAAATACCGCCAAATCTAGCGGAAAAACCGCCGTTTTGGCAACACTGCATACAACATATACATCTACTTAGTAAATGTAGATTAATAGTAGATTCTACTGTGAACATATTTTGTAGAGAAGAAAATGATAACATGTTTTTTATTGAAGGCTTATAATATTTCGGGATCTGATATTTGACGTAAAATGAGCAGTTGGTCAGATTTATTTTTAAATATTGTATCTTGTATTGCTCTGAACTTTCACTACATAATATTTAAACTATTCCGGGATTTCTTATGAACTATAGATCTTATTGTCTGTATATTACAAAGATATCTGGATCATGATACACAGAAAAAAGTCACCAATCATCAAAATAATTCATTCAATTAAAAATTGTTTAAATTTGCAACACATGACCAAAATGATTATATCAATTACAAATAACTGTAAAAACTGTGAAAATCTAAAAAAAAAAAAATATTTCCATTTAAAAAAATTATTAAAACAATCAGGTAGATGATTGAATGAATTAAAATTTTAAATGAAAAAAAATCTTACTTTAATTTTATTTTTACTATTTCTTTTATTTTTGCTTAAATATACTAATTAAATTTTGATATAAAATTAAACAACTGTGTTAATTGAAAACTATAATGTAATCTCTGTAGTGAAGATATTCTGTCATTTATGAATAAAAAATAATAAATTTAATAACTTCGTTAGTCAGGGACTTGACTTGAATTTTGATCGTCAGAAAAGATTACAAGATTACTGAGAAAAGTAGCAGCCAATTTGAAAAAGAAAAGTTCTATAATATAATTTTCGAAAACCAATATAACAGGGATTAATATGACTTCATCACAAGCTGAGCACTAAAGAGGATATTTTAGGGGTTTTATGGTAAAACTTTAGAGTCTCAAAATAAATTTTCAAAAGATCGGAGATCATAACTAACAATTCTTTATATAACTTAGGGATATATGCAATATAATAGATCAAGATAACGGAAATGCTCTTGAACAAATCGGTTCATAAATGTCAGAATTTTACAAAACTGTAATTTTATTTAAAAACCCTATCCGACAGATCTGCGAAAGAATGGAATTTATTATAGAAAACACCATAAAAAATTATAGAAAATAAAAGTAATAGCAATTAAAAGTACCATTTTCAAAAAATGATAATTTTTAAAAAAGTTTTAAAATATACCAAATTTTTTTAAAAGTAGAAAATTTAAGAAAAAATAATAATAATAATAATAATAATAATAATAATAATAAATAAATATTTTACAAGGCATGAATTTTTGAAAAAATTTCAAAAATAACGGGTTTTTATTTAAGTAAAAAAAGTATAGATTTTCCAAAATTTCTTTGAAATAAGTACTAATTTAAAAAATGCATATTTTCAAAATAAAGTACCATTATTTTTAATACCATTAATTTTCAAAGCGGTCATATATATATATATATATATATATATTTATTTTTTTTAGTAAAGTACCAAATCTTTTTGAAAGTTATAATTTTTCTTTTAACTACTAACTCTGCAAAAAGTAATAATTCTTTTAAAAAAGTACGAATTTACGCAAAGAAAGCATACAAAAATACCAAAGAAAAAAAAAATACAAATTTTCAACAAATGTACCAAATAAAAAGGTCATAATTTTTTAAAAAAGTACCCATTTAAAAAAGATGCCAATTTTCGAATGTCTTAAAAAGTACCAATTTTTCGATAAGAAAACTTAGAAAAATCACAATTTTGAACCAAAAATGTACCAACTTTGTAAAAAATATGAATTTTAGAGATAAATTTTAAAAAAGTACGTTTTTTTGAAAAAGTACTAATTTGCAAAATAAGTACCTACCAATTTCTAAAAACGTATTAATTTTCGAAATAAGTGCAAATTTAAAAAAATGCTCATTTTAAAAATAAAGTACCAACATTTTTAAAAAGTATTTACTTTTAAAAAAAGTAACAACTTTGTAAAAAAGTACTAATTTCCAAAAAAGTCACAATTTTTGAAAATATGGTTTCAAACTTTTTGAAAGGTGCTAACTTTGCAAAAAGTACTATTTTTTTAATATAAAAATTTTAGCAAAAAGTACAAATAATATACCAATTTTCAAAAAAGTGCATTTTTTCAAAATATTCCTTAATTGCTGTAACAGTAATTTTTTCACAATAAAAAACAACTAACTAAAAAAATGATAAATTTTTCTAAAAAGCTTCAATGTTCAAAAATTTAGTGATTCTCAGAAAAATCTTGTAAAAGAAAAACTAACTAAGAAATGACTAGGGTATATGAGATTCGGTACAGCTGAATTTTGCATTCAAACTTATCAATAGTTTGGATTCTTTCGATTTATATTTTTAATAACTTAATAACTGAAAATTTCTTATTTGATTTTTCTTTTTAAAGATTAAGAAAACTAATGAATTAAATTAAATTTAAATTACAAATTTCCAAACTCTTTTAAAGGAAAATCAATTAAATCAGTTTTTTCACAAACAATAAAAGAGCAAATTGTTTTGTTATATAATCAATAAAATAAATATCAAAACCTAAATCATTAGAATGGGGAGCGTTTTAAAAGTGACTTAATGTCTATGGACACTATGACAATTTCTGATATGAGAAATTAATATATTTTATGATAAAATTTCTGGACAAAATCAGACATGTTCAGATATATTTAAAGGGTGATCCGAAGGGCTTTTGGTCATTTTCAAAATGTAATAACTGAGAAACTAGCAAATATATTTTTTTAATACTTTCACAAACTAACTGATATAAGTCCAAATAATACGTATGTATAATATTATACTGGTCGAAATCCTATTTATTAAGTTATAACAAAAATAGTAAGCAGGGAGAAAAAAAATTTTTTGGACATTTTGGATGTAAATTATGATTTAATTTAAAATGGAATCAATTATAATTCTTACGTGTATATTTGGGAGAAAGAATAATATATTTTAAATTTGCAATAAATTAGAATAATAAATGGAAAAAAAGTAATTCGTTGTAGACTAATTGACTGTATAATTTGATAGAATTTCTAGAATTTATTTTTTCACCGATTGAAAATTGAACTAAAAAATAATCACGAGATTACTACTATAATGCAAATAAGAGTAAAATATCTTAAAAACTGATTACTTTTGTATACTAATAAATGATCATCTGAATGCCTTCTAATTATTAAATTATAAAGTATTGCAAATGCTGGTGCACAGAAATTATTCTGAGCATGATAGCCCAAGTTTTTTTTATTATTTAGAGCAATTCAAGTCTCAATATATATTGGGACATAATTTTTTTTTTTTTAACTACTTAAAAAGCTACACAGTAAACTTTCGGTTAGTTATTTGCTGGTATGTTACGGATAATTTCTAAATGACGCAATTTAGAGATATCACACTCAATTAATATAGCCAGAACTAACTAAAATTGTATGGTGATATAGATTGTCAAGTACTTAATTTATTTTGCTATGTCTGGCGATCAGTCATTCCCAAATTTCAATTAGTGTAGTTTTGATACTAAAGATGTTGAGATATGTTTTCGCAATAATTAAACCATTTAAAGAAATTTTATGCTACAAATAAATTAGGTATTAGTAGATCTCCGATACTTAAGAATATTATACAAACATTTTGAATTTAACTGAAAACCCCTGTGTAGCACAGGCATTAGTATGTGTTTGAATTAAAAAGTGAGGTTATGAGACAAAATCGCAATTTATTCTAAAGTGGATAAAAATTCAACATTAATTTTTATTTGAGTGAAAAATTCATATAATCACATTTAATTGGGAGTTATTGATTTTTTCGTAGTGTAAAAGCTAGTAATTTAGGCTTTAAAAAATGACAAAAAGCACTTCGAACCACCCTTTAACCCTTAAATGCGCATTTTTTTTTTTGAGAAAAACAAATTTTTTCGATGCAAAATTTATATAAGAATTAAGAAACAATAATAATAATAATAATAATAATAATAATAATAATAATAGTAATAATAATAATATATTTTTTAATATTTTTAATATTTTTTAATATTTTTTTAAATTAATAATTTTAATGATTCATATATGAATCAGAGAGCAAAATATAAACTAAACAAACTTCAGAATTTTAGGAATTGTTAATATTTTATGCCAGTATTATTTGATTAAAATAGTACAACAGAAAAAAATGGTTAATTCATATATGCATCACTGCACACTTAAGGGTTAACTTTGGCCTGGGTATGTTTCTAGTCTGGACTAAAAAGGTTTCATACATAGCTGGCCGGTTTCGCTAAATTAAAGTTTTTTCTGAATAGGATGACTAATTACTTCCAATGGTCTTTATATCATTTTTTGTCTAGGACATTATGACACTTTCAATAGTGTCAATGACACTTTTTTATGTGTCATAATGTCCATGGACATTATAAAATGCACCCACTAGAATATGATTTAGGTTTTGATATTTAGGTTTTCTCTACAAATAAACTTTTACTCTATAGTTTAAATATTGTATATTGTATATTAAGTTAAATTAACTAAAAGCCTAGAAAGCTAAATATAGTTACAAAAATGAACCATAAATGAAATTTTGGAAAATTGACCCTTTAAGAGTCCATTTCAAGTCTATTAAGGTGATTTATTTTTTTTTTTTCCTTAAAATTGAAGGTATTTAAGTTTCAATGTTATTTTCTTTTTTAACGATTTTATACAATTATTTATTGATTTATTATTTTCTTTTTGTGTAATTTCTTTAGATGAATTTCTTTTTAGAAAAAAAAAAAGAAAGAATTAATGAATTTTCAATTTATTTTTTTTTTGTTAATTATTCTATTTTAATGTATTTTTCATTTGTTGTTATTGTTGTTATTGTTATTATTATTAAATTGCATTGCATTTTGTTAAGAATTATTTTATTAATTTGTTTATTTTTTTATATAATTTAATTTATTGCATTTATTGCACTAATTATCTAAAGTAGAGTATTTTATTTTGGGTTTAGTAAATAAAAATTTCATTTTAATCTTTTTAATCCATTTAGGGATTTTGTTCCAAAAACTTGTTGTTATATTCGCTAAATTATGTTTACTCCAGTTCTTTGAGGGGATTCTATTTTATACAGCCGCCACAGGCCCAGGTGGAGTTGAAATACTCGTCGTCATGGTTTTACTTAGGTTCCTGGAAAAAAATAATCAAATGATTAAAAAACTTAAAGTCTTTTAAATTTAATAATAAAATGATCACAAGTAAAGTTAGTTAAGATTTAACTATTTTTTTTTTGTTTTTATGTTAAAATGTATTAATTGTAGTTATTGGTTTTGATTTTTTTTTAAATAAGCTTTATAAAATTTAAAACATATTAAAAAAAAAAAAACATAAAATAGCCAATAACCAGCCCTTATTGTGGAAAATTGTAGAATTATAGAAATTGTAAAGAAATTTGTAGGCAATAATAATAACAATAATAGAGCAAAATTAGCACATTTGGGAGAGATTTAGTCTTAAAAATTAGCCCCGATGTTAAAAATAAGCAAACAAATTTTCTTTTTTTAATAAATAGGTTTAACAATTAGAGGCGCGCCTTTAGAATGCATGAGAGAGACATTGATCAACCAAACAAACAATACTCACCACTGATCCTGTTATATATATATTCTCAGCTGGCTGGGTGAGTTTCTAAATGAAGGGTTTTTAAGTTCAAAAAATCATCTTCTTAACCTACTGTCTTCAAATTAAGACAAATAACTAAATTGCAATGACGTTTAAAGTAAGCATTTGTAATATTATTCCCTTTTTTTAATTTTCAAATATAAAGCTATAAGATCACAGTAGAAAAAGTTAAAGATTCCTTTTTTTTTTTTTTTTTGTCCTGCAAACAAAATATGATAGACAACTGATAACTAAAAACTGTCACAAACGTTTGATTGATTTTGTTTGTCATAATTACCCTCAAATTAGTAATAAATCCAGTTAAATGTGCGTTTGTTTTGTTTTTTTTTTATTTGGAAGTATTTATCACAGTTCAACACACATACAAGCTGGGGCGATATTTTTTTTAACGTATACAAGAGTGTAATTAGTCTTTCCCTTGTTGGCTACTTGGACAGATCCTTTATGTAACGTTGATTAGGCAGTAGATCAGCATATATAGAGCAGCAATATTGATAGGCATGTCAGCAAATTCTATATTTTGTATATATACACGAAATATTAACCATAAAATATTAAAACATAGCAAAAAAGCTCAATTGAAAATTAAAAAAAAAAAAAAAGAAATCGTATAGAGAAAATTTATATGTAGTAGGTATATTTAGAGATCATGCAGAAACTTTTAAATAGTAAATAAAGTTTTAAGAAAGTTTTATATTAGTTACTAGGTAATATGGATTAGAAGATTTTGTTATTCAATTTTGAGCTATTTTAGAGATTTTGATTTGTGTTTTTTTTTTTTAATTAGTTAAAAATTTCAACAAACTACAAGTTACTAAAATACAAATTAAGAATTTGAATATGCTGATCTGATATTATTAATAGAAAATGTTTATCTGATTTTCAGTCAAGCCAATAATTAGTTTACTATATTAAAATTTCTAAATTACTTGTTTATTTAGAGGAAAAGGTTCAAAATAAGTAAATTAGTTTTAAATAAAGTTTGATGAACAATAAATTTTCTTGGTACATGTCCAGTCAGAATAGTTTTGAATCATTTAAAATTTTTAAAAACATTATTTTTATTAACACAAAAATTTTGAATCAGAATTTTATTTTATAGCACAATTGCTTATTTTCTCAGAAAATGCTTAATAGGTCATATAGCATTTTTTTTGAAGGGAAAAGATTTAGATTTCATTAATTTATAAAATGGAAGGATAAATAGTTTGCAATATCTTAGATGATAGGGAATGCTTTAACTATAGACTATAACAATGCAATAAACTTCTTCCAAAGGTTTTTCAAAGATGGAATATTTTTTAAAAAAATATTTGCTAATGAAACCCAAAGCAATGTACACTAGGGTTTTATAGTTGGAACAAAAAGTAAATTTTTCAACTTTTCGACTTTTTTAAATTTTTAAATAATAGATTTTTAGACTTTTCGACTTTTTAAATTTTTTCAATAGTCGATTTTTAGACTTTTCGACTTTTTTCAATTTTGGAATAGACGACTTTTCGACTATTATCGACAAAAATATCTTTTTGCGATATTATTTCCAACAGTTAGATGATGTAGTTTAAATAAAAACTGCTAAGAAACTATTCCTTTTAAATAAAATAAATTTTTTCGACTATTCTCGACTTTTTCCGACTTTTCGACTTTTGTCAGAACACATTTTGCTAAGATAAATTTTGTCATAATTAAATAATGTTTGTAATAATAAACGGAAATGTAGGAGCGCATCAAAAAATTTTGAAAGATAAAATTTTTATGGACCAAAAAAAAAAAAAAGTTTTTTTTTTTCCAATTATTAAAAAAAGTTCACAATATTAAATAGCATTTCTTTATAATAAACTCTAGTATAATATATTTTCGTATTATATATAGAGAAATAACTTGGAATCGATTATTATTTTTCGCAAAATTTTTAATGATCGCGATTTTTATTATAAAAACATTTTTTAAAATTTTGGAAGCCCTAAAATATGCTCCACTAATAGCATCAAACAATAAAAATATCATAAATTTCATTTGAATAATCCAGTAGGTTTTGATATTGCACGTAATTTTTACCAGTATTATATATAAACTTCTAGTTTGTAAAAATTTTTATATATTCAACTCAACTCTTTAACTTTAGTGTTCCCTGCACGAAATTATTTACACGGATTGATTTTATATGCATTCGTGTCACTTAATATATATACAAATGAATCTTAATGTGCTGCAAAAGGAAAAAAAAAATAATCAAAAAAATTTGGTAATGACCCATATACATATGAATATACATACTGAGATATATAGTTGTTAATATTAGAAGCAAAAAATGCATAAAGAATCTAAGGCACATTTCCAGACATATTGATTGTAGACATCGGGATTTGCAGTTTTTTCTAATTAGAATTTATCATTTAATTTAGTCAACAGACGATGAAATGCCGCATTATACAAAAGATTTAGAAAGCAAATCTTCTCAAAATTAGAATTAATAATATGGCCTGCTAAATATTCGTAACACCAGCTAATTCTTCCTAGTCTCTTGGAAAAAAATCTCATCGTTTAATAGCAATTCTGACCATTCCATTGCGATATGAACAAATTTTCTCTCTGAAAAATATCCAAAAAGATACAATACACTGGTGCATATTCCTATAAACGCATTTAAAATGTTTGTTTTTCTTTGAGGTATATTCGTTTCTCTTAATCAAAAACAATGTTGAGTTGTTACAATAACTCGCGGTACTTTTTTATGTAAGAATTATTTGTTTCTTGCTTTTGTTGTTTTCTTTAATTTAGCAAGTATAACATATTGGTGATCATTTCTGTGGCATATTCCTATAAACGCAGTCGAAAAAATAATTAACAGTTTTAATTGTTTGTTGTCTGTTTACTGAAAATATTTTTGTTTTAATTTGGAAATTTCGTCAGCTTAAAGGAAGCCCAAAGGAATTTTTCTTGCAGACCAGGAAAAAATTCAAATTCAATTTTTTTCGTGATTAAGTCTGTTCTGACAGAGACAGAGTGAAAAAGAAAGTTTGACATAAAAAATGTATGTTGATTGTTTCAATAGTTTTAGGGCTTCGGAGCCGAAAGCGGATATACTTTGGAATATTACAACTAAAATGCTTTTAAATCAGTTGATTGACAATTAAATTTAATACATGAGTTACATTTTAATTATTTTTGAAATGAAGGGATTTTTCCGTCTTTAAAATATAAAAGTGTTTATGCAAATTTTCTTTTTATAGCCCGCAAACTTCTTTGCGAAATAAAAATTTTGTATATTCAGCACTGAGAAATCGCACCACATCGTAAAGTCTTCTTTATATAGATACATTTGTCAGCATAATTTTATTTATTTGATCGTTTTTAATCAAAACACTGGTTCCTTCATTGGATCTAAATTTGGTATGAAAAATTAACAGTTCGGAAGAAGTTACCCGAGGCTTTCTGAAGAAAGGGCAAAAATATGGAGTGCGGAAACAAAAGGTAACAACAAAAAGGCAAATTAATAAAGTAAAAGAAGAATAAATTAAATGCTACAATCATAAGGAAAATCGTTTAAAATTTGCGCGCAAATACTCGTACATGAAATGGACATATGAGTGGAATAAAGTAATCTTTTCTGATGAAAAGAAATTTAATTTGGACGGCCCCAAATCATATTCTTGCTATTGGCATGATTTGAGATCGAACGAAATTTGTATGTCGAAATACAATTTCGGACATCAAACATATGTTTTGTATTAACTAAAATGAACAGTGCAATTTATAATGAACTGTTGAAAAAGATAATCTTCTCTCATTTGTGGATGAAAAAATGAATGAAGATTGCATATTCCAACAGGATAACGCTGATATCCATGTGTCGTATCAATATAAATCGGGGTTTAATGAACACACTATTCCACTTTTGGATTGGCCGGCTTGCAGTTCGGATTTAAATCCAATGGAGAATCTGTTTACGCAAGAAATGCACAGAATGAAACCGTAAT
This sequence comes from Protocalliphora azurea, assembly GCA_932274085.1. Taxonomy (NCBI): domain Eukaryota; kingdom Metazoa; phylum Arthropoda; class Insecta; order Diptera; family Calliphoridae; genus Protocalliphora; species Protocalliphora azurea. The sequence goes on along the minus strand of OW026522.1, from coordinate 132,515,845 downwards.
GACAATAATGGAGTTAAAACTAAAAATTAAGCAAGAATGGGAAGAAATTGACAGTGATTTTCTTCAAAAATTAATCTAATCAATGCCAGACCGAATTTTAGAAGTTATACAAAACAAAAGTTCATCAATGCATTATTAATAATGTTAAATTGGTTCATTAGTTTAAGTGCCATACAAAATGGCATTAAATTAATAAATTTACAATGAAAAAGTATTTAATGTACATTTTAAGTTTTTTGTTATTAATTTTTTAAGAGAAGTCAATAAATAATTTAAAAAATTAATAATTTTTTAACCTCATTTTTGGTAAGTTGATTAAAAAAAATTGATGTGCATTTATAGGAATATGCACCAGTGTATACCATGATATAAAGAAACAAGGTAGCACCGTTCTCTCTTGGAAAAAAAATGTTGAAGTATAAAAGATTTTTGAAATATATATTTTTTATAAACAAACGAAAAAATCGTTGCCACATTACAATAAGGGAAAATTATATTTAGGGAATTGTTATCAAAATTGTGTAATTTGTTTTAACAAAAAATTATGTCTTATATATATTCCTTTCGCTAATCTATTAGATAACAGCAAATATATCCTAAAAAGGTTATTTAAAGTAGTATTAATGGGATTTTGACGTTTGTGTTACATTAAACAAAAATATTTTACATATTACAGTAGCAGTATTTAATTTTTTGTTAAAAAGTAATAGATTATAAAAATATTAATGTCTGTAAATAATTGTTATTATAAACATAGACACCAAATTAAAATGTGTTTTCTTTCTTTTATTTCAATTCATGTATCAATTGATTGAAAAATATAATTCGTTTAAAAAAAATTAAAATGAACAAAATCGGATTTTTAAAGAAGATATGGTAGTACAATAAAATAATAAATCGCTCAAATGTCAGTAGGATAGTATGACGACGAAAACAGAGAAAGGCTATACCATAGAATACAACTAGAAGTTTATGTGAGAGGCACTTCCAACTAAATTTTCAAAAAAAAAAAAAAAAAAAAATTACTTATTTTTTGCAAAACACAAACATAAAATATATGTGACTACATGTATTTTGTTGTTGCGTGAATTAGGTTTTTGATAATTGAATCAGTTTTTTTTTCTTCTCTCACATAAATATCTACTTATTAATCTATGGGCTAAACCTTTATTTCCTTGTATCATGCAATAGTATCTATATATACATATTTTTATGTTTTTCGAACACCATTCATAAAGTAGAGCAAGAAAATAACAAAAAGGATATGTTTCAGTAGAAAAAATAAATTTGTTTTTCTTTCCAATTTATATTTTTAAAAATATGGATACTAAAATAAAAATAATTTAAAAGATGTCAAAACTAATTTTACCAAATATTCGGTTACAAACCTTGTCCCTTAACTAAATTTTTAGTTCTCTTTATAAAATAAAGGATTGAAGCCACCAATATGTAGAACTAAAATTCAGTTCTCAGTTTTAAATTATTTTAATTAATTTTATTAAGAAAAAAATTGCTTTTACTGAGTAAATTTTCTTTAAAGGAATCATAATTCCATTATAATTATATTTAAAGTATTACAAATATGAAAATTTGCTTACTTTTACATATTTTTATTAATTGTTATAAAATGTTAGTTATATTTATTAAAATTATAGTATTATTTTCCATTTTTCTGTGTGAAGTTTAAAAGCTCACATTTTTGGAGAAAAAGTCTTATTGCAAGTCCCCAAAATATATTATCAAATACACGTGACAGTTCATCTAATGAGAAGATTTATGGCTTCCTTAAAAGTTTTCTATGACTGCGATGAAGGTGATCCAGGCTTATTTTTATACAGCACTTAATGTTGAAGTACATAAACAAGATTCTGCCAAATAGATAGATTTTGTGCGAAAAACATATTTTAAAATTTGTATTTCTTTTCTACCTTATGATAGCTGTTCCAAAAAAATCTTTGGTAGTCTAGGGCTACCTATTAACTCCCTTTTAAAACACAATAAGTTTTTTTGCTGGAATTCAAGTTGAAACCAAATGTATTTCAAGCCTTGAATCCAGTGCTAAGCATTGAATTAAACTTGTATTACACTTTAATTCAATAGCGTCCCAACAAAAGCTTTTCGCTTTTAGGTAATGGTAACTACTTATAAAGTAGTTTCTTGGTAATGAGACGTCATTATTATTTGCCTACACTCTATTACATAAATAAGTACTCAATAGCACAGTAATATTGCAATCACGTGGATGAGTTGGCTAGAGCGCTGGATTAACAACCAGAAGGTTGTTGGTTCAACCCCATTCTGATGCTGTTAGTTTTTTATAACAAAATGTCTAAAAACATATATTTATGATAAAAAAGTTTTTGTTCCTTAGAAAAATTAAATAAGAGCTGGTGAATTGAGTAAGACGTTAGTCATTAAAAACGAATCATTAATTTTTGTCCAAGTTCAAATATCACTGACGGCAAATTTTTTTTTGTTTTTTTTTTATTTTTATTTTCATTTAGGTCTAAAAATAACTACATGAATTTGTGGACAACTCGAACAAAAATAACTAGTTATTCAGGCAAAAAATAAGTAGTTTTTTTTTGTTTCCAATTATATTTATTTTATTTGAAAATTTTTTATTTTTTTAAATCATATTTCATGAATTTTTTAAATTTATTGGGAACTTTTTATTTCTATTCTTTACATGTATAAATTTTGTTTCTTAAACTTTTGCTGTCCACACATTATTTGTCAGTGCAATTTTGTTTGCTTTGTAATTTTCAAGATCTACGTTCATGAAATAGTAATATCATATGCCAAATCCCCCCAGCATTCTTTCTTTGCCTCACAATTTTAAAAACTCCTAGAGGCTAAAAGATGCCAGAGAGAGAGAGAAAGAGAGCCAATTGGTACAACATTTTTGTAGCACTTTTTCCTATTCCTATAAAACGTAACGGACACGGGTAAAATGAGTAAAATTTGAGAAGTGATAGAATGTAAATGAAATTTTTCTGGCGGCTGGAATTTCTACGAAATCTGCAACATAAATTCCATGATATTTTTTACAGTTAAGCTGTCTTATCTATTAATTTTAAGCCTTCCTAAAAACATTTCGGGACGTCCAAGAAAGTGTACTTTGCAATTTTAATTTTCGGGAAAAAAAACAAGCAAGATCTTGGATACCAATTTAGGATTGATTGTAAATGAGCGAATTGAAGAATCTTCCTGTGACCGACGAAAGATTTATTTTTTTTTTTAAATCCTTCCTGAAACTTTGAGAACTTATATTCATATCTCCAAAGACAACAGCAAAAACTTGGTAATGACATGCAGTTAAGTATGTAGTTACCTTTCAATGACTACAACATACCGTTAGCATAACATAGAAGTAGTTTGGCATCTATTTATTTATGACTTGGTATGTAGTTACTTATTTATGGTTAGTTTTTTGAAAATGTGAGTTTTTATTACTTTTGATTGATTTCTTAAATTGAGTTTAGTAATTTATATGTTTTAGGAATTCGGATAATATAAACCCGTACTGGAAATCGATTAATGTTGTAATTTTTGTTCCAAAAAATTTTAATTATAATATTTTCTAAATATTATAATTAAAATATAATATTTACTAATAAGGACTTGAGTAATACTTTAAAATTAAATTAATTAGTTGTTGTAATGACATCTAAGTAATGACTTTCTAAAATGCTTATTTGTAATAACATGAAGTAAGTAGTTGCCACCAATGCACAGTGGGGCAGAGTTGAAACTTTTTTTCGAAATAAATCTGTAAATTTTAATCGGATGGTTAGATTTACATACAATTTTACAGAACAGTGTAGAATTTAGAGTTTGAGAATCGGGGCCCCATATACCCCTTACGAGCGGAGCTATTTGAGCAAGAAATAGAGTACCTCCGACGTAGAAAATTTGTAACTGCTCCTGTTCTTAAAGCCCTCAATAAGACTTATGAAAAACATGCTTGAATATGCTATTTACCTCTTACAGCTTTCAACTTATTTGCACTTGAAATTTTAATAATTTTGCAAAATCTTGCTTCATTTTTTTCAATACAAAGCCCAATTTTATTCTCCGATTTTGTAAAATTTTTATCCAATTAATTAAAGAACTAAATTATCTATCGATATCTCTTCTGAGTAAAATAAAAAAATAAATAAACGATTTTGAAATTGCAAAAAAGTTGCTTTTTTGATTTTTTTGCCGAAAAAGTGTCTACACTCTTTTTTTCTCTAAAATAAAATTTTCTTTAAGTACATATAATAATTTTATACTTCTCTGAAAGACATCTTTACAGAGAAAATTTTAGAATTAAAAACAAGCCCTAACACTCAATAGGACTAAGCAAGGACCTACCGAATTTCAACTATTTTATATCATAATTTCGACTTTAGCCTATATGTTCTAAAATCCCAAAGCATGAGTCTACAAATAGAATACTAATGTGTTCTAAACAGTTTGCTTTTTCCAGACCTGTAACAAATGTGGACTTTATGGAGAAAATTTAAAATAACTCTATTTTTGGGATTTTTGCCGGTTTTTTTTTGAAATTGTTGAACTTTTTTTTACAAAAATCCAAAATTTTTCTATATTTTGCCATTTCAAATAATAAAAGTCAACAATCACCGAACATTTTGTTAGGATATCTTAACAAGCAAAGATTTAATTAGAGATAAAATATTTATAGATTCTCTAAAAAACAATTTTTTACAAAAATTCTATTTTAATAAAAAAAAAGAAGACTTAATTTATATAATTTAATTTATATAGTTCTTCAGTTAAATTATGTAAAAGTAAAATTTGCAATTTTAATATGCGAGATTTAATAAAAATTTCAGGATGTCAGATAAGTAAAATACGATAGATAATGTTAGGTTGAACGGTACGGATAATGAGGATTAATTAAAAAATTGAAGTTTGTATTTTGTAATAAATTTTTATATCGGATAATAGAAGATAAAATTCGTCATCACTAACTGTAAAATATATTGTCATGTATTGTCTACTTTTTATACCCTTCAGCACAGGTGAAAGTTTGCCATTCCGTTTCTACAATATTCATCTAAAACCCAATGAAGTATATATTTTCTGGATCCTTATTGATAAAGAAGTCTATATAATGATGTCCGCCTGTACGTCTGTTTTTTGAAATCAGTTTTTAGGATATATATGTTTTATACATCAAATCAACAAAATCGCAAAATTTCTCTAAAACGTATTTGTTTTCGACTTTTCTAAGCCCCTATATAAGCTAGTGAATCTTTTTGGAATGTTTTTGCGGAAGAAATGAACAGAATCGGTTCATTAGCATTTTTGGACTTTGCTTCTATATACGCTTCAGAATTCGTTTTTGTACAAATCTGTTGTAAGTATTTTTCTAAAATTTGGTTTTTTTTTTTTTGAGTTAACCATATCGGTCTAACCAAGTTATAATCAAAAATCTGCAAAAAATTATTAAAAATATATACACACAAACATATATAAAAAGCATTGCAATAACTTTCAGTGTTGTTGTTTTTTGTATAAGCAAACAGTAATTGTTGATTATATATACATACACACAAGCTTTTTTTATGTATGTTTGGACGTTTTTAGTTAGAAACAGAAGCATTGCAATGACTTAGTGTTGTTGTATTTTTGTATAAGCATGTATCTATATACAAACATAGTTATATAAATTTAGTAGTCACCAGAAGATATCAGTGTTGTTGTTGTTTTTTTAAGGAGTTTAATTTAATGAAATTTAATAGTTTAATTTTGTTTTCACATTTATGTAGTTTGGAAACAAATTTAGGATATTTTTGTAAGTATAACTGGGAAAATATGAAAGCATACTTTAAGGCATAAATTTTATTATTTGTCCGTAAGGTAGTGAAGAGTATAAAAGATTCGGCACAGCCGAATATAGCGCTCTAACTTGTTTTTACTAAACTCACTCAAAGTTCAATATTATTTTCAAAATTGCCGCGCATTGAAAAAAAAAATTAAATTCATAATATTTCAAACATATTTTTTGTCAGATTTTTAAAAAGTATGAATATTACTTTAAATAGATGCACCAACATCAGGTATAAGACTATTTTTGTAAAAAATATATATTCCAATTTTTATTTTAAATATTTTTTATTATTTTTTTGAAAAATACCCCAAAAATAGGGTATTTTAGGTATATATGTTGATTTTCAAAGGCTTGTTTAATAAAGAAAAGCATTTAGCCAATATTTGCCTAAACGAAAAATATTTAAGATTATATTAAAATAGACCAGTTGAAATTATGCAAAAAATACAATACATAACACTATCAGAGGAAGCTAAAAAGGTTCGAAATATAGATTTTAAACAAATTTAGTCATAAAAAATGTAATGAAAATATTTTTACAAGGTTTCTTTTTAGAATGGTTCTGTTAATTGCCAAAAATATATCTTAAATTAAATAACTTAAATTAAAAAACATGTTGATTTTCTACACTATTTTTTATACCTTAATTTTTAACATTTTCAAAAACATTTATTCTGATATGAATCGTACTTGTCTAAATAAAGAACATTTTACCCCGAAAAAAAAACCAAGATATTTTAATTTTAAGTTATAGTATTTTATATATTATGAATATTCATTAATAAGTAAATATATATATATATATATATATATAATTAAAGCTTCCCCGAATTAATCTCCATTTTCACTATCGTTCAACCCACTGTACATTGGTTCTTGAGTACACAAAAACCCTCAATTTCGAAGATAACAATGAAGCTTACTTTTATTTACCTATCAATTAAAATTTAACAAATGTTTCTAATGCTTCGAGCAACTGGAAAATATTTATAGCAATCAAAGAAAGTTATTTTTCAATTCTAAAGTTTTCGAAGTTTAAAGCTAATTTTAAAGCTGTAATTTGAAATTGAATTGATTGAAGTATTTGAGTTTAAGTCAGTAAGTAAAAAAATGTTAAGGACACAGATTTGCGAATAAGAAATAATAAACAAAATTATTATATCAGAAATATAGATCTAAAAATAAAAAAATTACTCTCACATCACAAAGAAGTGCTATATATATATTTATATTTATATAAAAATTCAAATCTACAAGGAGAAAAAACGATATTAACAAAGAGAGCAAAATTTGAAATAAGCAAAGCGTTACTAAAAGCTAAATGACTAAGTAAAGGCCTCAAAAATTCAATAACTACTTATTTAGCCCAACACACTATTAGCTTCAAATTCATCAGACTTAAACAAAAGCAATAAAATAAATTTGAAATTAAATAAAATAATATATAAATAAAATAAAAGTAATTATCAAAAATAAAAATAAAAAATCTTTCACACTTACCCTTGCACCGAATTGGAAGTTGATATAACACCATTATCTAATGAATCCCTGGATAGTTCATCGGCCATCTGGACTTTTAGCTGATGACCAAATGAGTTAATCTCCGAATTTGGAGTCAACTGGGAACCGGGGGTTTGAACACGATACTGGCCCGGTGTTGTTACCGAACCATGTTGTGATATGGAAGTGGTCATACCAGGACCACCATTTGGTAGAACACCATCGACAATACAACTTTCACCGGTCGTCGAATCGTGTATATTGATAATTTGACTGCCGGCAGCATTATCAGCCAATGCAGCACCATCACTATCATCCACACCCTCATCATCGATATCCATATCTTCAGCATTCTTGTCCAAAGGAACCGTTTCCTCATCTTCATTGTAGATTTTAAAATACGCATAGGTCAAATAGATCACAGATATAATGAATGAGGGTATGGGAATAGCCATAGAATACACCAAATTTAGGGTATTTTGCCAATAATCCAAATGACTAATGACCACACTAGGATCCACTTTCGAATAATAGCAGGGAAATTTAACACCAATTTTTGTATAGCGTTTCAGCCAAATGGTACAATTTAACATGGGCGGATAACCACAACCCTTGACATTAGGATACAGATGAGCACCAACAAAAAAATACATTCCACTATTGTTTATAAGGCCTCTATTCAATTCCGATATTTCCTCGAATACATCATTACCATCGGCATTGATGAAAGTACTTTCGGGATCTATAGCAGAATCTTCTATAAGATAACCATTCGAACCATCTTCATCACCAAAATTTAAATGTTCCATTACAACACCACCTCCAACACCAACGCCACCGCCACCACCACCTCCAATACCTCCACCCTCTAAAGAACTGATTAATGGGTCATTACCACCCAAATCGTATTCATAATCATCACGTATAGCCCGTTCATAACGATCGGTACGCTTAACAGGAGGTACATATTTTTCAGCCTCCTTAAGATTTATATGATATTCGGTTACATTAAACTCATCGGTATAATTATGCATATTGAGACGATAATTCACCATTATCTGAGTACAATCATAGATTTCCTTAGTACAGCCTTCGCGACATGAAGACCAACTACAATTGCGTGCTCCAAAGCGTCGCACTGTCGAAAAGGTTTCACACAAGGCGGGCACCTCTTCAAATTCCATAAAAATGGTAGTAAAAGCTGGCTCTATGACGAATGGTACCAAAAACAAAAATGCAAACAGACTAAATGTACCAAGCAATATGAAAAAGGCAGTTGTATAAAAGAGTAATTTCTCTCTGAGAGTACGTTCATCGATTTCATCACCCATATTTTTATTTGGAGTATTATTTTCTTATAAATAATTTTATTTTATTTATTTTTTTATAAATTATTTTATAATATTTATTACTAAATTAAAGCGTGTGGGTTTTCGTTAATTTATTTTATAATAAATTATTTATGTTTTATAATTTTTTAATAATTAGCGAGCTTGTTTAATTAAGAGAGCGGATTAGAGATTAAATAATTTCAGGGATTTTTATTAAGATATTATATTAAAATTATAGCGCAGCTAGTTTGTAATTTATTTTAAATATGTTTTAGTGCATTTATTTATTTTTCATTTATTATCACAGGGTGTTTTTTTTTAATTTTTATAGATATATATTTATATATTTTTTTTTATTTTTATTATAATGATTTTCTTTTGTTATTAAATACCTTCTTTTTCTTTCTATATCACCAGTTTAGCTGATCAATGTTTTTGTTTTTTCTTTATCAAATTTTCTTACAAATTTTATAGCGTTTTTTCAATTTCATTTCATAAGTTTTTTGAGGTTAGTTTTTAAGCTTTTTTAAATTTCTGCTTTTTCTTTATTTTTTGTTTGTTTTTGTTTTTAAAGTTTATTTAGTTTTTTTTTTATTAATATTGAGGTTATGTGATCTTTTGTTTTTAAGATTTTTCTTTGTCTTTTTTTTTAATTCTTATAAATTGTTTTTTAGACTTGAATATCTCTTTAATGTTTTGCTTTACTTTTCTAATGTGATTTTGTGCAAAATTGTAACAAAATTTGAGGTTAGTTTTATTTATTTATATTTTTTATTACACTTTGTATTAAATTTATTAAAACTTATTTTTAATTTTGCAAAGTTTGAGTGTTAAGTTTTTAGCCTTTTAATATTTTTCACTTCTTAGTTTTGAATAATAAATTATTTTTTATTCTCTTTCTTTCTGATTCTTTTGAGGTTTAACTTTCTATAGTGATTCCTCCGATTTCCCTTTATAGTTTTCTTTAGGCTTCTGTTAATTATAAACAAATTTATCTTAAAGCATTTGTGCTTTTATGAGAACATTATGTTTTCTTGAGAGGGCATATTATTTTCCTTCAAATGTGAGACTTTTCTCTCTTTTTCTTACGCTCACTGTTTATATTTGTTATAAAGGTATTTAGATCTTAATTTCTCTACAGATTTGTTTATACTCAATATTTGAGGTTAGTTTTAATCTCCTTCTTTCGGTATATTTTAAAAGATTAGAATTCCGCTCCTTTTTTTAAGTTATTTCAATTCAAGTTCTTCTCAAGTCTTAATACAAAGTTTTCTCAATGCTGTTATGCTCTTTCGAGGGACTTAGTTTTTTTAATGAGAATAGATTTCTTTTTATGGTTAGAATTTCTTTACTTTTTCCCCCATTGTTGTTTCTATTTTTTATTAAACTTAAGTTATTGAGGAACTTGAATCTAAGTTTCTTTCAAAAGCTAATCCAAAGTATTTTCAAATCCCTCTCTCTTGAGAGACTTAGTAGCTTCTTTAAGATTATTCTCTTTCTTTTTGGTTTTTAGGTTAGATTTACTTTCCTTTTTTCTTTGGTTGTTGTGTTTATTTTCGATTAATTTTGAGTATTTTGATTTAGGTCTCTCTCATGAGCTTATGTGTCACCTTAGTTAATTATATTAAAAACTCTCTCTAGGTTATTGTACTTTTATATAAAGCTTATGTTTAATAGCTCTTCAGTAAATTGGATTCAAAATTCTCTTCAGACCGCATGGAGCTTATGTTTAGTATCTCTCGAAAAACTTTTTAGCCTCTTTTAGCTGTTACTTTGTATATTTAGTTTTTCTCCAGTTTCCTTTTTTTCTCTCAAATTTTTATGTGCCTCATTAATAAGTATTTCTTTAGTTAAATAGATCTAAAGTTTTCTCCAGGCTGTTGTATTTTTATATGTATCTTATGTTTAGTATCTCTCGAGAAACTTATTAGTCTCTTTAAAATGTCACCTTAGATATGGTTTCTGTTAATATGTTCCTTTAAGCTTTTATTAATCAGATCAAAATTATGCTCTCTTATAAAGTTTATATTAAGAGCTTCTCAATAAGCTTATTGATTTCTTTTAAGTGCGATATTAAGTTATTTATTTTTTCCCTCCAAAAATTTTCATCCTTATACCGACAAATTTTTACTTATTACTTTCTTTTAAATGAGCTTAAGTTTTTTATTTTTTCTCTCCAGAAACTTTTTTCCTTTACTGTCAAATTTACTTGTCAAACTTATAGATTAGGTTTTTATCCTCTACCTCATGTTCTCCTTTATAAATCTTTTATGTCATAATTCAATTTACGCTGTTTTAAATTAAAATTTTATAGCGTTAATTTTCAAGGCATTTTTATAATGTTTACCCCAATTTATTAATATCCTTCATATAAGGAAAATAATCGTAAGGTTGAACCAATGTTACAAAACAAACCTTTATACTTTTTAACTTAATTAACTCTTTAACATATTAAATATTCATATTTGACGTTAAATTATTACATTTCAAATGTAGTGTAGTGAGTCAAAGAATTACTGGTGACTAAGCGGTGAGTGTAGGAGAGCCGCCAAAATGTTAGACATGTCTTTTGTTGTGCGTTTATGCATTTGGCAGTAAATTAACTTCCGACGCCAGTTAATTAAGACTTTTTCCTTCTTCCATCATTTTCAAGCACATGTTAATCTCACACACACAAACTTTTATACTCTTCCCTCTAAGAGTTTTAGTTTGCTCTTAATATTTTTGCTAATGTGCTCCTTTGTCTGCTTAGTTGTACTCTAAAAAACTTTAAGGGCCCCCAGGGAGTTATTTAATTATTTTTTTTTTCTTTTATAGTAATTGTTAACAAAAAGTTTTTAATTTTTAAAATGATGCGTTTTCCACAATATTTCAATTATTTTTAATATTTAAAAGTTTATATATTACTTCATTCTCTCCCCTTTTTGCATTTATTGTGTTGCTTTTATGAAAACCTGAGTGAGTGTGTATATTTCAGTATGTGCTCCAAAAGAATATTGTTATTGTTTTTCTTTTTTTATTCTGTTGTTATAAGTTTTCCTAAATAGAGCTTCTCTCCTCCTTTTGCTTCGTTCTTTTATTTTTAAACAAAGTACTCGTTATTAATGACGTAGTCGACGTAATTGTTGACGTAGTTGTATGTATTTTAATTTTAAATCTATTTATTTTATAGATTCTTTAATTGTTTAATCTATAATTTCTTTTTTAGTTTTATTCTTAAAAAACAACAAAACTATTTAATGCTCAATACCTTAAGAGAATAAGAGCGCGTGTGAAAAGTAAAGAGATAAAAAGGCAGAGTATAGGAAAAGAATTATAACGTTAAAGCCAAAATATATATTAATACAATATATAGCACGTATCCTTTTTTCAGTTTTTTTTTTGTTGTTTTTTGTAACAATAATAAAAAAGCTGATGATGATGATATTTGGGTTTTTAAGAGTAGTATTAGTTGTTGAATTATTTTTTCCAAGGCTGTTTAAAGAATTGCTTATAGGTTTATAATATAACAAATATAATTTGATTTTTTTTTTTTTCTCAATGGCAAACACAATTTTTTTTTTTTTTTTGCTTATGGACGGACTTTTTTAAATAATTAAATTTTGGGATTTTTTTTCTTTTTAAAGTATAAGAATATTTTAGAATATTGTTGTTTTCTACATGTTTTTACAACTTTTCTCACTTTTAGTTTAACAGCAGCTTGGTTGTTTTCATATAAATATTTACACTTGATTTTGTTTAGTTTTAGAATTTGTGTTTTGCTTTTTTAGGAATATTTAAAATCCTTTATTTTTCTTTTACTTTCATTTAGTCCTTTAGTTTTTTATTTTATTTTTTTGGTTGTTGAAATATTTGCTAAGATAAAAAAGGATTTGTTGTTTTTATTTATTTATTTAAGTAAAAATATTAAACAAATAAGAAATTTTTGTTAAGTTTGTATTTGAATTAGGCTATCGAGTTACCTAAAAATTAAAAAAAAAATGGGATGATGAAAAAATGGGAATGACAATAATGTACTTCAATTGTAATAAACCAATTTTATACTCTTGTAAACATGAAGCTTTTAAAAAAAATCAATTTGGAAAAAATATTAAAAAAACATACACGAATGTTGTTTTTGTTTTCAATAAATTTTTCCCTTAATAAATTTTTACACTTAACTGTTGTTTCTCTACATCGAACGAAAAATTCGTTTCGAATAAATGTGTGGAAAAAAATTTAATTTATGTATTGTTTTTTGTTTGTTGAATTTTTCCTTCGAAATACAGAAACAGGCAGTTAGATTTTTTGACATCTTGGGTAGGGAGTTTCATACCTAATTGGTAATTTAAAAGCTAATTCGTTCGACTGTAATATAACAAGATTTCATATTCATTCTGGTAAACTACTACTACTATATGATATTAATATATAATATTATGTGTAATTTCCGTATTAATTTTAAAACCTTAATAATTACTTAATAATTTTAACTCTGTAATCTGTTCCCTTTTTTGTAATTTTCAAAAGAAGTTTTAAAGTAGATCAGCTTTAAATAACCAGGATATTACTAAAGTTTTGCTCCAAAAACTTCAGTTTCAAATAGCCACATTAAATTCATTAGTTGAAACAGAAGAACTGATTTTAAATTTTCATAAGTCCTGTTCGTTTCAAAACCAATATTTTTAGCGAGTGACAGTTTATTTTTAAAAACTTTAGAATAATTTAGCTCAAAAAAAAAAAAAACAGTTGAAAAAAATTACTCAAAAAAGCACACGTATTAGAATTGTTTTTATTTTCAATGAAATTTTTTACTATTTGCTGCATTCACATATAGAGGTTTTTCGAAAAACGAGTCGTTTTCTCAAAAAACACAAATGGATTTTTTTTTATTTCAAAGCCAACAAACATCTCGATTCGTATTGTTTAATTATTTAGTATACAAAAAACACACTAAGTTTCTATACAGGCAACAAATTTTTAGTATTTTTGGTACATAGAAATTTGTTGGAAAAACAATTTGTAAAAATTGTCAAACAGTTTAAAAACAAATCATG